>CALSBV010012175.1:11711185-11731185 GCA_943590825.1 Bovichtus diacanthus | reverse complement strand
AAACATCTTAAATAATTGTTTGCAAATTGATTTACTGTTTTGCAATTTTAAAACTAGGTTTGCAAGGAAAGTCAATGTAATCCAACAATAATGAAATCTAAATCTCTCAACTGCAGCTTTGGTGGTGGAAATAATTGACTATAAATTAGTTTATTATTGTTCGAATACATTTATACAAACTCCCTAAGTATCAAAATACCAAACCAGCAAAATGTATTTAGGAAATTTGATGCTACAAAACATAATATGCTGAAATCATGTGACCCCGCAACTTTGACGCACATCTTTGAACAATGTTTTGTCATATAATTGAGTATTTTAACCACTGTTTTTTAAGTCCACCTGCCATTATCAGACATCTGGAGTCATTGCTTTTTTCTTTTCCTGGAATTGGTACATACTGTATTAATATTTGTATTAAACTGGAATAGTGTTATCCTTTTGTCCTGTTTTAAGGATATAACAAATACCTGGTGATATTTTCTCACCTTACCACTACTATTTGTGTCTCCTGCACTATAAATTCAGCTTAAGCTGAAGAGAAACAGTTTTAACAATACTGAACAAACTGTGTGCATTTCATCTGTGCCAGAGTGAGTGTATTTTGGCTGGTGGGAGGGGGGCTATAATTACATGCATGAAACTGCCAAATATTATTTTTATTTATCAATGCTGTTCTGGATTTTTTCTGTCCTGAATCCTTTTTTTTTTTTTTTTTTTGTGGATTGTTATAGTTAACAGTTTGAAAAATGTAGATATATCTACAAGCTGTCATGATTGTAATCGTGACAAATGAACAAATCCAAAAAAACAGATATTATATTATCCAGTGATCTAAAAACCCCAGATTGGAAACCTCCTTATGTGTACTTCCGCTACATGTATTCCTACATTCCGCTTATTTGTTTTTGTTTTCTCCATTTGGATCTGTAAAGTAGGGAGTACCGGTACAGTTTGCTGCCAGAGGGAAAAACCTGTGCCTGTATTTCTAAAAAGTCCATAGGGCACTTTCCTCCCCAACTTTGCCTCCGCCATCCTACCTTCCTTTCTCTCTTTCCCTTTTACTCTCCCTTTCTTACTCCCCTGTTTGTTTCTCCTCTGCTGTACAGTATTTGTCTGGATATATGACTCACCAGACTCTAAGGCTCAGCTGCAATTTAGCTTTTCTGTTTCATTCAAAACATTCTCTCTCTCTCTCTCTCCCACCACCCACTCTCACTATCTATTTCTCAATAGTGTTTTGTGGTCCCAGCTGACCTCTCCTCTTATGAATAATAATGATTTTTCTGTAGCACACATTGGTCATTGATATCCAGTCAGCGGCCACTTGATGAAGACAGGGCAGCTTGCTGTCTCTTTAATATAGTAGTAATATGATTATTAACATAACCCTGTAGCAACAAGGGGTTGATGGCTGTATTTGTATTCGTATTATACTTTATCATTTGGTGACCTAATAGCACATCCATGTTTGTAGGCTAGTCATTACTGCCACTCACACACTCATAACTCTTCATTACTGCTAACAAGGACATGAGAACCCCTGAGACTGACACACACATAGGCATACCTCCAACAAGAGAGGGCTGCTTTTGTTATTGGGTTGTGGATAGCGTGTGTGTGTGTGTGTGTGTGTGTTTGTGCGTGCGTGCGTGCGTGCGTGCGTGCGTGCGTGCGTGTGCGTGTGTGTGTGTTTTCCCGGGACAACGCTTTAATCTCAGAGCAGCTTCGCTGTTGTGATATACTGTCTGAACCGTTAACTCCAGAATGTTTCCCCTGCCCTTGGCCCCCGGTTTTGTCACGTCAAACATAGCAAGGTTAAACGTTGGCTTACGTAATTGCGTAAATCTTGATGAATCTAAAGTGTCCTCTGTGCTCTGATCTATAAATGCAGCCTAGGCCACATTGTCTTCCTTAGCTCAGATAGGCACTATCTGGAATTGTGACACAGAAACAGAGGCAGGGGGACATGATCACGCAGACACACAAGGAGATAAAGATCACCTCTCTGACACGACCTCTGCCAATGACACACACGCACACACACACACGCACGCACACACACACACACACACACAGTCTCAAAGACACATTTCCACCCACACAAACACTAAGAGCTGTATGCAGTGTTTACATCAGTATCAGGGCAAGAGCTTTTTCAGTTTGTGAACACACATACTCACAGTCAAGAGAGCAGACTGAGTGAAGGACATACAGATTCAGCTTCAAACCAGGTTTCCAGGTACAGACGAGACTAAAGTGTAGTCACTCTGATCCTGGTGGCTTCTCTGCATCTCAGAGTCTACTTTAACAATCTCACTGCATGCAGCAGTTTAAAACATTGGTGTCTTAACATCCTTAGTATCTGAAGACATTTTGTAGCTATTAATTGTTAAAGAATTATCTGTTTGATCACAGAAAACAAGCACTCTTTTATGTGTTGTGTGTCTCCACTATTCACAAAGAAAGAAAGATAAGAAAAGATTCGATGATTATGATAATGCAAGACTTTTAGAGAATGCTTTAATCCGAACTACTTTAAAGTGAAATAGGATCTATTTTTGGGTGGCTCAAAGGGCAAATCACTTTGCAAGTGATGGTGCCCTGGCTGTGGTCTGCACAGGCTCACAAATCTTCTTTCTAATGAAAGATGTCTCTTAGATCTGTCCTTCTTAACTGGTAAGTCATTGTACTTAGTTATAGTCCACCACTGCAACCTAAGTGCACATTTGAGGTATAATTGTACTTTACTTGAGGCTTTTTCTTTTCATGCAACTTTATACTTCAACTCCACTACATGTCAGTGGTATATATGCCACTTTTTACTTTATTACATTCATCAGACAGCTTTAGTTACTAGTTACTTTACAAATTAAGATTTCTTCACACAAAACATACAACAAGCTTATAAAATATGACGTTGATGATGAGTTAACCCCAAAGTATGTTCAAGTACAGCTGAAACATGAAGTCGATCAATCGAATAGTGACAGAAAATTACTATTTTGATAATTGTCATTTCTTACAAAAACATTTCATGGTTCCAGCTTCACTTTCCTTTTAATAATTGTAATTTATTTTTGAATGATTTGGAATGTTGTACCATTGGTTGGACAACATGACCATTGTGAAAGTGTCACTTTAGGCGATGACGACTTGTGACAGCATTTCTCAAACCAAACAATCAATGGAGAAACAATATGTACTTCCCTCTGATTCAAACCATGTGTCAAACGTCAAATCGTGATGGCCCAGCTCTCAGGGGACAATGTTAGGGGGCAGGTAATAGAACAGGACACTGGTACTTTTTTTCTGAGAGAATGCATTGCTTATTAAGGAGGAAGGGGCACTAACACCGTTGCTGACATGTTGGACGGGCTTTCAGAAAGTAGCAACAGGGTTGGGCGATCTTACAACTAATCACGTCTTGTGCCTGGCTGGTCCTCCTAGCTGTCATGGTCATCATCCTTGCCACCTTCATCGCCATCAGGGTGGGCTTGCAAAGGCTGACTTCATTCAGCTAGATGTTGGAAGCCATAGCAGAAAGCACAGCCAGATACAGGATCCTGTGCCTCTCTCCACTCCTCATTGATGCCAAGTGATTTCATTGTACTAGTATCCGGGGAAGAGACAGGGTGCCTTACTGTGAGGAGAAGATGATGCCACAGCTGTGCTGAACACAGCTCCAGCCTCTGGCACCAGTGAATATAATCCAAGATAAAGGCACCAAACAATCCACTCAGGGAGAGCAGGGCATCCACAAAATCCCTCCAATCCTGACATTTTAGGGCCAGTTGTCCATTATATTGGAGTTACTGAAGGAGAGTGAATTAGGAATGAGGTCACTAGCCCTTGTTGGGTTGAAAGGCTTATCCTGGTCAGCTGGGCTTGTACAGTACATGCACGTGAAATGTCAAGCCTATGTAGAATCTGTTTGAGGGTGAAGTATTGTGTGACATAGAACAAACATGCTTTTGTTCTGACAAAAACAGTAGTGTTTTTACTTTCGCAAGGACTAAGGAGAAGGAACAATAGCATGAAGCCATCAAAGCTAAAACAGCACACAAAAACAAAACATTGAGCCTATCAAGAGAAAGAGCACTTATCAAAAACAAAAAGCAGTCCCAAGGGGGTGTTTTAGCAAAACAGAATTAGCAAGATTATTATTATCCACCATCAATATGCATGACTGAATCACACTGCTATAGCTAATATTAACTTTTTGTGTTACAGATGCAAATCAGGAGCACCAGGATCAACAGTATTATCAGTACTATAATTGTTTTTGCAGTTGTCTGGCTTTTTTAATCTTGCTTTGACACTCAGTTCACAGCCAAGCCGAGTGAGGTTGGACAAAAACCAAAGGAATACTGGACTGTGTAACAGAAGTTGAGACTTTGACACATGACACATCCTTTCAATGTAAGTCACGTTGTTTTCTCTTTCTCTTTTTCAGCCAATACGTTTGAATGACACTGACCTAAGCAAGCCAACAAAATACAGTCACTGATTGATTACATTGGGTTGATCTAGTATGCAAAACGTGTTTTGCTCTCTCGAAAGCCAGCATTTTGGATAATTTAATCTTACCGTTACCATGGCTAAATATTCAATTAAATTTCAAGCTATAAATTAAATATTTTGTTTGTATTCTGTGACATTTAATTTTACAAAAGAGATTAGAATTGTTTTGTTTATGCTAGTGATTATTGACCAAGGATAATTGTGGATCCTAAGGCTAGACTATTTGAGAACAATGTTCGGAAATATAGGGGTGATGTATTGACTTTCATGCAAGGTGATTGAAAATGAAGAGCATCAATACTGCTGACATTTTCTCATATTCTTTAGTCAATGTCACCACAGTGCCATGGAGGAAATTCAATATACTGTATCGAATGACAAATAGCTACAATTAACAGCAAACATGCTCTAAATGTTTTGATGTTCTGAAAGAAAGATTTCTTTTTTTTCGTTAACGTGGGCATCAGCAAAGAATATTCAATATAATTTCCCAGAACTTTCAATCATATCTCTGTGATTCAATAGAAACGTTCCATTACACAGTGCTGAAATACAGATAAGAGGTAATTGACAAGAAAGGACTGATACTGTAAAGACTATCGAGCATACTCATTATCTCTCATGGCCTGACCCCCAGCTTGCCCCGACCACACACACACACACACACACACACACACGCCCAGGATAAACCACACTGTTACTAGGCAACTGAACAGCTATAGCCAACCCAATCACACTGCCCCAAGTGCTGACATGGATGTCACACTGGTGTGTGTGTGTGTGTGTGTGTGTGTGTGCTAAAGTATTCTCACTCCTAATTTCCTCAAATTGTTTAATTTAAAGAATTAAGTTCCAATGAGGACATCAAATATTTGGTCTCCTATTTTAATGTACACTTAAGTTAGCCTTCCATTTGAACAGCTCTGCTAGCTGACTCTGGACTCAGAAGTAAGACGTGGAGTTTTTCTGAACTATTTGTGTGATGCCTGACGCTTAGATAATGTTAGATATTTGCCCCTAAGTGAACATTCTGACCAAAAACAGCTCATTTTCAAACACGAGGGGCTGAGTTGATGGAGGTGTGTTGCTTCAGGTACCAGTGAGGCATGAAATACAATCCTAAAAAATTCCAGTTTGAGTTTGAAGTATTAAACACCACTAAAAAAGGAAAACACTGCCCAGAGTGTTTCAATACTATGAGAGAAGATTATTATTTTTTTTACTGGGCAGCCCACAGGGTCCACAGACTGGCTTCATTGAAATAATAAAAATGTTTGTGGCAGTGGCTAAAGTCGGTCTGAACGCAGCCTAAGCAGTTGCGTGTGCCACTCCTAATGAATTACATATATGTATTTTAACTTAGCTTTGAAGAGTGGCCAAATAGATCTATTTCTTCTACTCTTTCTCAAACTCTTTCTCTCCGACATATCAATCTCCCTCTGTGCTTTTGTTGTTTTGAAGGTTGGATGCATTTGAGTGTGACTCTTTTTTTTTCTTTTTTTTTTACAGATATTGTGCAACACATTACACTGTTACTTGTCTGGAGAGTGCACTCATTGTGTTTATTTTCAGAGGCAGAGGCAGACACATAAAACAACATGAAAGATCCGAGGCAAATGGTCAACAGGGTGCAGGCTGGAGAGAAGTGGGCCAATGTGAGTCCACCAACAACACTATGATAAACATAAACTGAGAGAACTGCCTGTCCCCAATCATTAAACTACAAAGGCAGGGACAAACATATACAGAGAAACACACACACACACACACACATAGAGAGCTTCTTGAGGTGAAGGCACAGTTGCCTTCAGAACCACATGCCATCTTTCAGGAATATCACAACATTATGTAAATTAAGCTGATGACATCTTTCATATTCAGCTTCAGTTTTATCTCCTGTGAATAGTTTAAAGACACGAAAGCAGTTCGATAAGGATGTAACAGACATTTTTCTTTTAGATGTACAGTGCCCTAAGAGGCTGTGATAAGGTCCTTGTGATTTTTCAGCTGTTTCTATAATCTCTTTTCTGAAAACAAATTCATTAATCACATGTACTTTCACACTTGACCTTAAAATGACAGATAAGCAAATGTAGAACATGTTATGTGCAGCAATCATCTTCTTTAAGATGCTCAAATGAGCTGTTCATTTGTTTCAGTGACAGAAAGCGTGGTCGGCCTCTGTCCAAACAAAGAGTCACTCTCTATGCGAGGCCAGTAACTGGTTTGTGTACTTGCAAGATGTTTTTAGATCCTTCTCTAGGGCTTCACTGCTCTTTTTATAATTTCTTCTTTCTGGGGCCCACCTAATTAGTCTTGTGATACCTCAGTCCATGTTTTTACACAGACAGACTGTTCTATTGTGGTGTAAAACAGTGCACAATCCTACTGGGGTGTACAGTATAGTAAAAAGGTATCCCCCTCTCTAATTATCCTCATGACTAGTGCAGTTGGCTCGCTATCCTGGGAATGCTCATCTGCCAGATGGTATTGCGTCAAGCTTTCTGAGTGCTATATGTTTATGTAAATGCCCTGTAGTTTATAGCAGGTTTCATATGTTTACAGAGTGGCCAATAAACATATGAAACCCAGAAACTTTCAGAAAGCTTTCAGAACTGTGGAAAGTCCTCGTTTGGGTATGATGGCCATTTATACAGCGGACATTATGTTGGGTTCTGGGATGAGCAAGTCTGGTTATTAACAAATATTAATGATAATGTATATTAAAAAACTATTAATATTCATAAATACATTAAAATGACTATCAAAAGGAATTAATAATTATCAAAAATAATGATCATTTATTATATTTAATATAATTATTAATTATATTAATTAGTAAGACTTAATTTACACCAAGCAACTTCTAGGGGCACCAACTTTGTAACAAAGTAAAACAATAGCCAGTTAATGTAGTCTCACTATACTAGGCAATGAATTATGAGATCTGATGAATAATTAAATTAATAACTATAAACAACCATATAACCATATCAATCGCTAGTAAAGGCTGAATGATTTCAATATTCTTTGATAGTAGAGGTTGGCAATACTCACTCTTGTAAGACATTAAACAAACCAGCATGTATATTCCAAAAAGCATTTATTAATAAGATAATAAATGTCAAAACAGACAATATATAATAGTAAACAATCAAAAGGGAATATGTACACAAAGGTGAGAGTGTGTGTGCGTGTGTGGAAGAGAGAGAGAGTGTATGCGGCTGCGTGCATCGGAAAAAATGTGTGCGTGGTGACGCATGCACACATTGCAGAAGACAAAGCAACATATGCAGGAGCTTTAAGTCCTTAGCTGTGTGTGTCGCTATGTTAAAAGACACATTCACAAATTATTGTGAGATCTTACCGTGTGCGATAATTGTGGTTAGGAAGATGGTTTGTGTGCATGCAACTCTGTCTGTGTGTCCAATATTAACACATCTCCTGGCAAAACAACATAAAATGTTACCCATTAGCTCAATACAACATATTACACAATACAGCTCAGTGAATAAAAAGCAAATCAACACATGTACAAATATTTACAACAGTATAGCAGTTCTATGCTTACTTAGCCGTGTAAAGTCAATGTATACTAAATAATATGTTATGCCCAGTGGAGGTTGAGCTCATGAATGCAAAGGCTGCTTAGCTCTCAGCTTGGATGGCAAATCGTTTGAGATGGAAAAAGGCAGGATGCTGTCTTTGTTGCCTGTGTGTGTTGCCTATCGAGTCATTGTGTTTCGGTGCTGTTTACAGGTGACATCCTGTTGCAGAAAGTGAGGGAGGCACAAAGCATCATAGGAAATTGAGTCAAATAGTTTCATTTCCTTGCTGCGAGGATCCCAACATAGGAAATTATCTTAATGAGCGTATTGACAATTTGGTTTTGAGAGTTTCAGTCTGTATTTATTTTGCCAGTACCAGCTGGCGGGTGCTTACTAACTTAATCCCTTATATAGCATGTTGTAGTGTGTAAATGTTAACTTAACCATTTGATACAAATTATGTGATAAAGCTGAAGTTTCCCAGCGCTGTCCTGGGTCCAACAAATGGAGAAACAATCCCACACAATCCTAAAATGAAAGTTTAACATCTTGTTTTGCCTGTGACTCACACACCCCTGCGCCGCATGTGTGCTGAAGTGTAGCCAGTGAGAAGATACATTCTGGGTACATCTGCTCCTCGAATGGTATTTGTTTACGTCTTCATGTAGCTGAAGTGGAAATTATGACGGCAGAGATTTACATATATCGAACCTTCTGTACAGTGCAGAACCTTAGTTATTGCAATGGACACAGTTTTGGTTTTAGGTAAAGCAGCTGCCTTGCAATCTCCGTTAAGATTAGAGTGGAGACACAAATCTAAGCCAATTGCGTGATTCGAGTTATGCGATTAGTAATGTCATGATACCATGGGATATCTCATAAAGTCACCTGCCACCTAATTCATACTAAACACAACTGACACTCGAAAGGTTTCTTCCTGAATGATGCTAAATACATGTATAGTAATGTATTTATTTTCCAGAGATAACATCTCTCCATATCTGATCTGCAAGAAAAGGATCAGGTCTTTGCTTTTCTAGCCTCTATTCTCCCTCCCCATTCCATAAGAGAGATAAATTACTGGGCATTTCTCCAATCCATCAGTGGTATGAACTAAACAGACAGTCTCACTGGGGGCAAAAATACCCTTTTGCAAACAAATACACGATAAAAAAATGGAACCAGAACTGAAGTGGAGTAGAGAGGGGAATGGGGCATAGAAAGTAACACACATGAGGCTAATTTGGAATGCAGTCAAGTACTCAAGGGCCCGCGGCTTTCTACAGCCTGGCAGGCTAATCGCAACACAAACGCCAACCGACAAGATTTCACAGAGTGCAGCGAACTTCAGGTGAACTCAGTGGCTCTCACCAGGGAACAGGCCAGGGAAGAAGGACAAGAACACAGGTAGCTGTGGAGCTGTCTAGTAATGCTCACATCAACTTTAGTCACACACAGTCAGCACTCAGTGGGGCATGTCTATCTACTTCCTTAGAAGAGAGTCCCCGACAAAATAAAGTACAAAATAAGGTATTTATTAGATCTCTGATAGTTATTTGTTTAAAAAACCTTTCATTTAAAGGCAACAATTACAGTAACTTTAACATAATGGGAAGCTTTCGCATCCACTTATGGGAGAATCATTGGCACACGACATATGCTCAAGTGTCTTTCCCCATGCTGATGTCTTGGATGGAAGACATGAAGCAGACCTGGGATGTTAGCAACCAGCAGTGTGAATGTGGCCAAGATCTGAGTCGAGCCAGCAGCATGTTTGGCGTCAGGCACCAGAGAGACTCCACAAGGTCACTGGCACTCAACCTGCATCAGATCAGAAAGGACGAGATTACAGAGAAGCTGGCCTGAAGGGGAAGACAAACACACGCGTACATGCTGTAGACACATACTGTAATCACTCAAACCAGCACCAGACAGATCGAGGGACGTGCTCTCACATGCAATGTACAGTTCTAGCATGACTCAAGTGTCACCCTGGCAGCTACTTATGCCGGCTATGCTGAAAATATTTGTCAATAATAGAAAACGTGTATAAGTATGAAAGAGAGAATGCTTATTTAATGTGTTGAAATGACAAAGTAGTGGTCATATAGAGTGAACATGTGATCTGAGATGGACATTGCATTTGTTCATGAGTTATGTTTGATATATGTCAAGCTGAATAGACTCTGAAAAGTAATAAAACATATTTTATTCTGGTCCGAAGACATAGAAATAGAACTCTTTCTGTGCAAGAAAGGACATTGAATATATCCTGGAATGTAATTGTAAGACGTATGATGCTTTTGAGGAACCGTAAAGCAAACTGTTGCTGAGAAGGCACAACATGCTGTATTTAATTAATACTGACGACCATTTCTTTTTTGCTGCTGTGTCCCAGAACGATCTGTTCATATGGGATGACCCTCAGGACATGTAACACTTACACTATTTTGCATTTCTGTTGCTGACCCCTGCTAATGTCAGATGTACGCTAAGTCATTTTGTTCTGGAACCGGATCTGAATAAATGTCATCCATGTCTGTGGATGTCTGCCATTACAGTGCAGGATAATGAACAGCATTGGCAATTTACCTTATTTTCCCCATATCCAGAGCACTCAGTAGCACCACACACGAACATACATAAAAATACATTAAATCTTTTACATTTACATGTAAAAGATGTTGTTTACATTTAAAGAGAGCACAGCCAATGCCATTAAGAACGACTGAATGGCTGGATGAAAGTGGGGGCTGATAAAAGAGAGAGTAGAGCAGAGAGGAAAAGAAAGAGGTCAATCCACATGATTCTGGATGTAAATGCCCTGTAGTGAAGTACCATCACTTAGTGGTGTATGTGTGTTTATGTACGTGTCTGTTAACACCTACCTTTAAAAACCCAAAGACGTGGCACAGCAAGGAAACTAATAAGACTTGTAGAAAAACTGCAGTGAGAGATAAAAGACTTGATTTAATAACATGTGCTGTGACAGACACAAACCACATTTGGAGCAGATTGCGCATTCCGAATGCACAACAAACAAAATATCATTGAAAAATACTGCTCAACACAGTGGAATATATGCAGTGTTTGCAGGGACAAAATAGACCTACTTATCGGGTGCTTATTTGCTGTGCTCCAGCACAAATGCCAAAGTTGTTTTCTGCAGTGCTGTGCACATTTAAGGAGGTCTTCTCACCCTGATTTCTTCTTAGACACATATCCTGGCTACCAAAAGCCTCCGTCAGCACACACAAACACTAGTCTCCAAGGGCATTCTCACACACGCATGCAGAAGCCACATGCACAATCATGCCCTATGCACGTACACACACACACACCACCCACACACACAGGCAAATACCACTTGGCACCTGAATTCAGGTTGCTATAACTGTACGGGCCATTTTTAGCTCTTTAATAATACTTGAATTGTTGTTACCTGAGATAACCCAAGGGAGATAAAAAACAATTCCAGTCTCCCACAAGCCCTGAAGTTTAATCCTCTCTAGTATCCTAGGGAAATAATGCTTCCTCTAATAATTCCTTTGGACTTTCAGTACAACATTGATGTCCTTTTGTATTGGCTTTGGCCATTAGTTCTGACACATGTATAATTGATTATCATATTAACAGCTAAAATCATTCAGCTCATTTTTGCTGAGGCCGTAGGGATAGACAAGGTGTATAATGGCTTTGAGCAGTTGGATCCATAGCTTGTCCCCTGTGCTTTAGTTGGAGCCATGTGACCCTGCACTGTTGTTCTTGTCTTTATTGAAGTCAGTCCTTCAGCCCAGCAGTTCACTCCAAAGTGTCATGTTAGCACAGTGGGTCTCCACTAGAGGATTGTGGCTTAGACTCTATACAGTAGTAGAAGGAAGGCGACACAGTCGTCACAGAGCACAGTTCTCTTTATTCAAGTTCAGAGGCCACCAAACAACATTATTCGAAGAGGCTAAGTGTACAGTCAGAGCCACAAAGAAAGAGAGAGAGAGAGAGAGAGAGAGGGGAGAGAGGGGAATAAGAGGAAGTGGTTTCTGTGCCACCGTTCGATAAATGAGCAGAACACAAATTACTTTAAGTGTGTTGCTGTGAGCAAATTCAAAGGGCAGTGCTGGGCCAGCACTCTTTGACCTTATCTAAAAGGAACGATTAGTGGGTAAAGTTCAAAATGTGTCCAGTGAGGACACATACACCCAAATGTGCAAGCATACACACGCCTATTACTTTTTACACAGATATGTATTCAAGCAGTATAATTCAATTTCAAAATAGATTGAATTGAAAGGCATGCTATTTTTGCTGTATAACACTTGAAAGCCAATTAATGTTGTTATCAAGGGTCGAGTATAATGAAAGAATAACAAAAGAAAAGATATACATTTCCTCCTCATGCAAATCAAGTATGTAACTAAGGTTAACCTTCCTTGCGTCATCATCAGGTACAACGTTTTATTTTGTCCAATTCTTGGCTCTATGACCAAATACCTGCACAACTAATGACATTCCCATCAGCCTCAGTTGCCCTTTGTGTTTAGTGTTAGTTATTAATCGTTAAACGCTTAGCTAAGATAGAGAACATGCTAAACATTGAACCTGCCTACGTTCACCATGTTAGCATTATCATTGTGACAATGTTTCAAGTTTAGTTTATTTATAGAGCACCTTTTAAAACAACATAAATTGCCCAAAGTACTCTACAGTGGTAAAACAACAATAAAATTAAAAATTAAAAATATGTTAGCATGCTGACATTAGAATTTAGTTCAAAGCAATGATAGTGCTGAAGTACAGCCTCTCAGAGGTGCTAGCAGCCCTTGTTTTCTTTACTTTCCTTACTATTTCAATCAACTTGGATCAATAAATAATAATAACATTTGGATTTTATTGTGGATTTGGATTTGGATGAAAATTTAGAATTTTATATTTGTCGGTTTGAGAGTGTATTTAATGGTGTGGCTCAATTTGAGCCATAACATATAACATATATAATAGTAGAATGGTTAAAGAAGAAGCAATGGTTTATTTGCAAGGAAAGGAGCAGAGGAGAGTGGACGGTAGAGGAGGTCTATGACGTCAAAGGGTAGTTGGTGGCATACATAGCCTTATCTCTAGCCTGTATCCCATGGTTACCATATGCCGAACACGGCTGGAAACCTGGGCCGGTGAAAAGCAGGGTGACGCATTAGACACTCACACACAGCAGGAGAGCTGGCACCCAAACTCACAAATGCACGCAAACGCACCTATACCGGCGCAATTCCACTGTACCTGAATAAACACTAACGTCTCGCTCACACAGGGGGAGGTGTTTCTAATTCCATCCTGGGTTACAGAGAACACAGAAGGCTAATATCTGCAGAATCTCCAACTGGGAGAGGTAACACACCTCTATCCCCATGAGATCCTCCTGACGGAGAGAGATAGATAGAAGGAGGGAGACAGAGAGAGAGATACATCCAGAGAGAGGCGGAGAGAGAGAGACGCGGCGAAAAAAAAGAGAAAGACGGGCTGATACGGAGTCACAGACAGAGACAGACAGAAGGGAAAGTAGGAGGAAGAGAAAGCAGCACATTATCTCTGTGTAGAGTCCTGGGAGGAACAGCCTGTTTGTAGAGTGATACCTATCAGCTCCCTGGCTGTCTCGAGAGATATTACTGCACTGTGGTGTACTTTACCCAGATAAAACATCCCTGCGTCTCTGATAAAGAAACTCAGACAGATAGTGGCAAGGTGAAAAGGGAAATAGGCAGAAAGACTGTCAGACAGATTGACAGACAAAAGATGGGCGGAAGAGCTGATCACTTCCTTTTAAAAAATGCATGTTACAGCATAATTGATAAGGTTATGGGGACTATATCTTTTGACAAATAATGTTTTGTCAAAAGTTAGTGCCGACATAGGTAGCATGATGTCCCAGCAGAAAATAAACACACACATATTGTGTCTGTGCGGTAGAGGAGAAACATCTCCTTCTCCCACTCATGCAGCCTGTTATTCCAAATTACTTTCATACAGATGTGGCACACATTTTTAAAGGGGTATATCACTCTCATTCATATTCATCTATTGGCCTATTAAGACCTCATTATTCGCATCATGGTCAATGTGACCATATTCATATTTGAATATATAATGCATGTATTCACATTGATGTCTCCTTTTCAGCTGATGTCATCTTAGGCAAAATCGTTGCGGCCCTCCTCCACCACATTCACCTCCATTCATCACATGCAGTGCCCAGGTTGAGTTCATCAGAAGTCCACTCCTCATCAGATCCAGATCTTCAGCATTGTCTTCATCTCATCCCCACCACCACAACAACTGTCTGGAGCCCATGGGGGGTTTTGCTATTCTACTTACGGCTTCACCAACCCATATGATGCCACAAAGGGGTGTAAGAGCCAAAGACTATTCACATTTCTCATCCTCTTGTGCACATGTCAATGTGAATATCCGTTCGCTCAGAAATAAGTCGCTCCTGATTGAACTATATTCAGTATGCTGTGTATGCTTACTTGTATGTTTTTCCCCGCCACATTACATTTCCGACCAGTTTTCATGTGCAGCACTCAGGGAGAATCACATCATCATCAAATCAGAAATGCATTAAGTTTTCCATATGGAAAGTCATTTTTGATGTGAAAAAGACTTCTGGGCATGAACTTGGAAGTTGGTTGTCACTTTGAGATTTAGTGATCTTCCAGACTTCACTGTTTAATGTCCCCAAGCCTGATGATTCACCCTGCTGTGTGTCTCTCTGCCTGTCTCTCTGCCTGTCTCTCTGCCTGTCTCTCTGCCTGTCTGCCTGCCTGCCTGCCTGCCTGCCTGCCTGCCTGCCTGTCTGTCTGTCTGTCTGTCTGTCCGCCTGCCTGTCTGTCTGTCTGTCTGTCTCCTGAGGCCCTGATTGAATAACTAATGATTAATATCAACACAGCCACTGCCACAGCGACTGATTTACCGCACCCATTGATCCAGACCTTGAGATGTCATGATAAAAATACACAGATTAAACCGCAGGCAAGGTTTTGTGGGACTAAAGTATCTGAGGCTGACAATCAAAATTCATTCAATGCTAAAAATACCTGGACAGAACTTTTTATTCCCAGTTCTAAGCATGTTATAAAAAAGTATAAATCCAGGATTGCGTATGTATTCTCACCTGGTTGCTGCCCAGTATGACTATAATCTCAATTTGTTGGCTGATTAGCTGATTCATTTGAACAGTTGGGGATTAACTGCTTTTCTCCAGGGTGTTTGCAAAGCAGTTGCTGAGCAAATATAAAGCACTTTACTTTCTGCTGGATTTTATAAACCCAGAGATATGAAGCAGAGACTTTCTGGATCCAAGTTAGCTTTTCGAAACACTATCACTGCTCCTAAAACATCTATCAAAACTGCCACTGACATTTGAGCTGTGGTAAAAATTGAAAATTAGATTTCTAAATAAATATAAAACAGGACTTTGCAAGCCTGGTTCAATCCGTATTGTTGGAAAGAAAGCTGCTACAGTAGTGAATAACATGCAATTGTTTGTCACTACGCATCCGATTTTTGTAAACCAATTATTTGCACCTTTCATCTCCTGCAGATGATCCAACATGTATTCAGGCATACGCAGCACACACAGTTAGTCCAACTGTCCAGTCACAACAATTCCACCTCTTTCTCCAGGAAACTGAAAAACACAATAGAAACAATATTAAATGTCCATAGCCACGCAAGTGACCTCATGAAGATGCAATGCTCATGACACACAAGAAAACAAAATAGTTGTATGGATGTGTAGGCAACTTTCCTAGACTTAGATGTAAAGGGGAAGTTCTGCCTTAACATTCTGTCAGACTAAATGTCATTATCTGAACAGCGGCTACTTTCGGACATTATGTCTCATTATTATTATTATTGTTATATGCTCCACTATTTTCAGCTGTAGTCGTAATTTTGTTTGTCTGCCATTTGGTGCTAGAAAGTCTGTTGAAAACAGCTTCCTGCTGGACGTGGAAACAAGGTTGTTGAGAGCGGTGAGAGTGAACCAAAACAGTGAAGTTGAGGGCCTGATAACTAACTCAGCGAGCTAAAACCCGCTGAAACACTATGATCTAGATCTAGATTTCACTAGATCTAAGGGGAACTTCAGAGTCGGGTAATCGTTCTTTGGATTCTTCACCACGAGTGACCCCTTTCACATCATACATTTCCTCTTTTGGTGATATAAGAAATGTTGATTATAGTACTTTAAGAACAAAACACTACTTCTAAAACATTCCTACAACCAGATGAACCATAATCACCCATATAAATGAATCAAACTAATACTTGTACTAAGAATTATAACAAGATCATGCACTACTCCAAAGGAAAAGCTGAAGAAAACAGCCGAAAGGGGCTTATTTCACAACACCTGATTAATGACGAATTGCTGCACGCCTCATCTCACGCATGAGCTTTTTCTACAATGAGACATCAGTCAGGCAGTTAGTCAGTCAGTCTCTAGCAATCCAGAAGGTTATTGAGCACTTGGCTTGATTTGGACAGTTAATTTCATGAGCAATGTGCTCTATTGTGTGTACTGCATATAGATTGCTCTACCTCCCTGAGTTTACAATTTCTTGGAAGCTCAATAAAATCTTATTTTGTAAGTTGGTAGGAATCTTGATAACAGGTGCAATATTCTACAAAGACATTTTAAGCTGTGAGAAATCTCCATACACATGTGTAAGTTCCCAGAAAAAGGCTATAAGTTATAGTTCATTGATCTTTCCTTTTTGAAATGTATAAAAAACAAAGTTACGTTAGGCTACTGTGAAGAGTGAAAACGCTCTGGATGGTAAACTAAGTGTGAGGGTAGAATGGTGGGTCAAGTTACAGGATGAAATGCTGATACTGGAAGGATCATTTCAAAAGCTTTACTGTTATCCCACAGACATCCCTTCTGCCTCAACTGTAGTAATACACAGCACACGTGGAAATATGCACACACAAAAAGGAGTCCAAAAACTGAAGAGTCCACAGAGAAGAAGGAAAGTGGCTGAAAAGAGGTTAAATGACATTACAAAGACAACCCAATTAGATTATGAAAGATATTCTTAACTAAGTCTGTAACTCAATGATCTGTAATGGGAGTCTTGTGGCTTATAAAAGCCTTTCCCTGGAATAATCTCTAGATCTCTCTCTCTCTCTCTCTCTCTCTCACTCTCTCTCTTTCTCACTCTCTCTCTCTCTCTCTCTCATTTTCCCTCTTTCTCTCTCACTCAGTCACTCACACACGCATGTAACACACACATACAGAGGGATTGAGAGGCCACCAGTCGGACTTAGATCTCTGCATGAAATCATCAGCCAACTGTGGCAGCATATGAGAGTACCCTGTTACTTTGTTTGAATTTCAATTGCAAGCTAGAGTTTTGGTTTGAAATGCATCAGGAAATGCCACATTTATACATTACACCAACCATGCCCCCTTACATGAACAGCAGAAGTGCACTTGCCCCCTCTGTGTAACAAACTACATTACAGGTTTAGAAGAGGGGGGGAAAAAACACCTTTCAACATCCTGAAAATTCACAGCTATGATGCTACATATCACCTGGCTCCCTTCATTCCTTAATTTGTCATTTTACAGCACATGCAAATTAATTTGATCTCAATGTTATCTTTTGCAAAAAGGTTCAGTTACTGCTTTAAATAAGGTCATACAGAATAAATAGTTGTTTTGGAAATGTATTGTTGTTCTCGTTCATAATATCCTTAATTACCTTATTTTGGTGAACCTCGTCAACAAACGATGATACACCTAAAAGGGTTCATCTTCATAAAATAAACCTCACTATTTACCATTTGAGACAGTAACACGGACATAACTTTCAACATATTTCTAGTCAAGTCACTTGACTAGATAAATTAGGCTACACACTGAAAGACATGGCATTTCTGTTCATGAGTGAATGTGCATTTCTCAGTCTGTTCTCTACCCTCCCGCACATACACGCACGCACACACACGCACGCACACACACATACACACATACACACACACATACATAAAATGCTTTCACGCCAACCTGAACAGCCCTGACACGCGCCATGTTCTCTGGATCATTAGCCTCATGTATGCTGTAGATCTCACGGTGCAGTGAGCCAGGGTCAAGTAAGCCACTCAGTCTGTGTGTGTGTGTGTGTGTGTGTGTGTGTGTGTGAGAGAGAGTGTGGTGTGCAGTGGTCCTCTGTCTGTCTTCTTGTTTATGTCTAACATTTCAGTCAGTCTGTCCATCCAGCTGACCTGCAGATGAAAGCAAACTTCTTACACTTCATCTCCCTTTGATGCTTCTACAGTATCTGTTATCACAGCGCGCTGTGTTCGTGTGCCTGTGTGTGTGTGTGTGTACTGCATACGTGTGCGTTGTGTCAGCATCAGCACACACAGTGTGCATAGCAACAGAAAATGTCGATCCCTATGTATTTTCTGCTTGCTCCAGAAGTTCCCTAATATAGCATCAATGGATTCACAATTAATCTCCAGCTCTCAGTCCCCGCTTTCCTGCGCTCTTTCACCTTCACTCACTTTATTTCTCATCCCCTTCACACACACTCTAACACATTCACAGATATACTCTTTTGCCCCTCATATATATATATTTCACTCCCTATCTATTAAACTCTGAGTAGGGCAACAGCAAAATTCTGACATTTTGTGGTAGTATTTGATCAAGGACAGCTACAAGGCTGAAATGTATGGAGTCTGTAGGTGTGTGTGTCTGTGTGCATGTAAGTGGATAAGAGTGTGACAAAAGATGCAGGAATATGTGTGTGTGTGTGTGTGTGAGAGAGAGGGAGAGAGATTAGTAGGATTACCAAATTTTATAGTCTCTGTGCTACTGTGGTGCCATCTTCTGGTAGGGAAGCTCAACAGCTTTGACTTAATTATACAGCATGCAGGAGAACTGGCTGAGATGAAGCACATTTGCATTCAGAACACTCAAATAGGGCATTCAAGGAATGCACATTTTTAAAAAATGAAATGAAAACTAGACTCATAGATAAAAAAAAACATGTAATATAGTGACAGACATCATTAAACAGTTCAAATAATTGCTGAAATTGGGTTTAACATATAGCATATTGGATAAGATGACATAGCATTTATAGTGAATGTACATTATACATAAAAGATAAGACAGTACTGTACAACCTGTAGAATATAGCAGCTTGCAGCATCTTTCAGTGCACACACATATACACACAGACACATTTTCTCACTCTTATACAAACATAATGCACTGTAATATAAAGCCATCTCGATCATTCACACTGCTAAAAGTGATGTGTTAATTTGTTTCAAGGGCCATTCAGTCATCTCAGTGAAGCATCCATTACAGACAACGCAGTTACAAAGACCGTCCCTTCTTTTCCATGACAAAGTTTGAAGTGACAGACTTTGTGACGCTAATATCCAGAGTGGATTGAAATTGGAGGTCTGCCAAGTTCTGAGTGTGGGGTGGTGATAATTCATTCAGCTCAGGCTCAAACAATACACACACACACACACACACACACACACACACACACACACACACACACACACACACACACACACACACACACACACACACACACACACACACACCCACACACACACACACACACACACACACACACACACACACACACACACACACACACACCCACAAACACACACACACACACACACACACACACACACACACACACACACACACACACCCACACACACACACACACACACACACACACACACACACACACACACACACACACACACACACACACACACACACACACACACACACACACACACACACACACACACGCTCTCCTTCTGCAGTTTTCTTTTTGAATACTGACTCTGCAGCAGAGATTCAAAAACAGATGCACACACACACACGCATAC
>CALSBV010012175.1:11684514-11711085 GCA_943590825.1 Bovichtus diacanthus | reverse complement strand
TTCTCAGCCATACATTCCTTGCATCAACACAGAATGGAAAGAGCACATTCATATATACAGTCAGTGGCTTTGTGATAACATTAAAATACTGAAAATGGAGTTCATTTTGGTGTTTCCATACAGCTGAAATCATTATGACACAGAAACTTGGCTGAAAGATGAAATGAAGATAACGCACTGTACATTATTTATCTGCCTACCACGACATTAATTCCTCTTGTCATAGATCTATGAGACCCAAATCACCTTTAGAGTGTCACAAATACACTCATTAAAATACTATGTACAGTAAGGAGCACTTTATCTAAGCCCCCTGGAGATGCATAAAGCTTGACAAGAGTGCCCTTAACATTGCTCTACCACTGGGTAGTTTTCTAAGTGGCCCATTGATGTACTCTACAAAAGGAGCTGCTGAACCACTGCACATTGGTGTTAAAACATTCAAGTAATGCCAGGATTTAAGAGTATTCACATACACTCATACCACTCTGGTGGATTTGCTACCGAAAGAAAACCATGACAAATGGATGGAACCAAATGTGTGCTGCCAACTTAATCAAAGAATCAGTACGGCATCTGTTTATGATGTGTTTAAATCACAGTGTTTCCCCATGCATTCATCTATTAAGAGTGCTCAGATCAGGTTCTCATTGATCTGTGGGCTGTACAACATAGAAACCAGGTGTCCTGAGTGCACAGCTGGATTTACAGAAGTAGAGGCTCTAGGTTTGATTTAGTGTCCTGGTTCTGCTCCATTCTCTATTGAGTCTCAGGGTTGGGGTAATATTTGAAGACCTTGTAGATCCACTGTGTGTAGAAGGGCACATTGGTGAAGATGCCAGGCTGGTTCGCCCGAGCACAGCCTCTGCCATGGACGCTCACTCCAACAATAACCCTGATCTCACCATCCTGACACACAAGCGGACCGCCGTAATCCCTCTGCGAAAGAGGAAATAGTTAACACATTTTTCTACTTTTGCTGCTTGAGAAATGGTTATCATCACTGTTTACATTTATGGCAGGGTTAAATGGAATCAACACACATTGTTTAAACTCTCAGTGACAGACAGCACCACCAGTGATTGTGAACATGGACAGCTACCCTCTAAAGCTAGAAACCACAAAACCAAGGCTTTGATCGCTGATGAAATTTAGTGCAACAGACTCCAGCTGTTCTATTTACAACGGACTGAATACTAAGCTTACGGATTCAAAGAACATTTGTTTGAGATGTAGATCAAACTGAGCTTTGAAAGCTCTTTGTTGAACCAAGGCGCTAAAATACTCATAAATTCACACTGGGAATAATTACTTCGTCCAAAAGGTCTTGTTTACCAAACAAGAACTGAATGTACCATAAGAATTATAGTGTCAGGTTTTCCTTCTGATTACGGAAACAATTATTTGGCCTCATGTTTAAATGGTAAAACACCTCACTGGGAAAATGATATGAATAAGTAACAGTTTACCTCACACACTCCTTCATTCCTCTTTCCTCCTGCACAGATCTTGGTGTTGGTGAGGTGGAAGTTCCCTCTGTGCATCTCTCTACACCTCGCATTACTGACAATGGGCAGGTCGACCACCTTCAGTACGTCATCATGGCCAGTGCCTGAAAGAGTAAAAGGTGACACTTTATTGCCTGTGTTCTGTTGTAGCATATGCAATACAAATGCCAACATTGTATTGTAGAACTCCTATGTTTTTGGCATGATCTTGTAATAGAAAACATATATATTACAGTGCTGTATCATATTTAGCATGTTTCTATTTTCAAGAGCACAAAAGGGAAACGTGAATGGTTTAGACAGAAATCATGGCACATTTGAACTTTTATTAAACAATATCAATCTTCCGGGATCCCGTCTGCCTATCAAGCCACCCAACCAGCAGTACTAACCCAGAGTTGAGAAACATATGGCCTAAGCTATACTGACAGTAACCAATTATTTGAGAGAGGACTGTGTTACAATATACTTCTGCACCTCTTCTGCAGAATATACTGAATATTCCAGGACTGCTGCAGGAGAAATGCAATAAAAATGTAATACATTGCAGACCCGGAGTGTAGATACAACAGCTGGAGGGAAAATCTGTACCTTTGGTCTCCCCCCATCCGTACATTTTACATATCCTTCCTTCTGGGATGGAGCACCCATCCACAGGTAGCTGAAGTGTATGGACATTGTCTGCAGGAAGGGCAGGCCTGGACGCATTCAATGAACACAGAAAGTACAAAGCATGATCAAAATCACACACACAAATATATGAACATATTGTTGAGATAATTTTTCCAGGTACTCACTTAGACAGCCTTATGAGGGCTAAACTGGAGCCCTCTGGACCACATATCACATGAGCTATGCTCACTTCCTGTCTCTTGGACCAGTCAGGAGCACCCTCTTGAATATCTGAGACTCCCAGCCACACCCGATACTCACTGAGGTCTGGAACACTGAAGAAAGAGCTAATACTTAATAAAATATTCCACATGTATTACTCTCTACACACTCAGACGCAGCAGGAGTGACAGTAGCAACTGAAGTCAGTTAGGTATTTATGGCTGAATTAAGAGAAATACATATAAACAGAACATATAAATCTTAACTTTAATGCACTGAGGGTATAAAAGAAAATGCACTGACGGCTCAAGATTCAAGCAAAAGGAAAGAAGACAGACAGAGCGTGCATTGAAGTTACCATGAGGAGAAGCACTGTCTGTCGGTGAGTACCCACTCCTCTCTTATAAGTGAACCCCCACACCAGTGCTGTGACCTTAAAAGAGCACAAAACACAAACCATACATCAAGGAAAGCTGTGAAGTACCGCACACAAACTAATACAATGCATCCATAGAACCCAATGACAAAATGGCCTTGATCGCATCTCAAACTTTACAGAGGTAATAGTGGAGGACTGACAGTGTATATAGAAATGTAAAGCATTTCCGGTGTGCACAGGGTTTCATAGAATGTGTTGCGTTGCTTGGAGAAGAAGTTAGAGTTTAATACATTCCTATCAAAAACAAACTAAAATTGATTGAGTAAATGTGGGCTTTCGACAACTCAATATTGCCCTGTACAACATGTAACATGGCTTCTCTTAATTAGAGGAGTTCTACTTCTCTATGACGCCTCTGATGGATTATAAATGTGTGGCATCAAGGCTGCTACTGTTTTTAAAACTATACAACAAAAATCCCCATATTTCCACAAATATCTGCATACATGTGTTTCTAAGCACAGTGGAAAAGGCCTCTGAAACAGCAATCGAACCCACCACTGAAAAAAAGATTCTACTGAAATTGTTTATGAATTCAAAGGTTGTCTGGGCCAGGATGGTCTACTGTTCTCCTTCAGTGGAAGAGGAAGATGTGTAGAATATTAAATGCAGCGCCCTACCCTCTCTGTATGCTGACCATCCAGCTGCCGTCTGATATGCCCACCGGACCTCCTCCCACGATCCTGGTTCTTTTATGGACAAAACACACCGCAGAGGACAGCTCACCTGGAAAAGCAGAAAGACACGCACAAACACACACACAGACACATTTTTGTCATGTGTTGTTGATAAATATGCATTTAATTTAAGATATAAAAATGCATTCGCAGGCACAGGTCAACTGTAGTTAATGGTGACATATTGTTTACACAGTTGCAATGCAAGAGGCACTTGATCCACCATAATCATCATTATAAATAAAACATAACCTGGGGAGGCCATTAATTAAGGTAATTATTAAATGTGTTCATATAACACATGGGTGTCATTTGAACGCTATGTAAAGGGATCGAAGGGTTCATGCTCTATTCGTGAGTTATTATGTGCAGAAGAATGAGTCCAACACATACACACACTCGGATATACACACATACACAGAAACAGATGCCACCATGACAACATTATTTCCTGCATTATGTACTACATATAATAGCTGGACATAAAAAGGACTCAATGAGGCTCTGAAAACACCACTACTTGCCTTGGAGGCTTTAAATACAGATCAGCAGCTGAGTCGCTCAGCACAGACAGACAGAGGGACAGAGACACTCACCCAGTTGAATGGCGTTCTGCGAAGCATCACCTGAGGAAAGTAGAGGAGACAAACAAGGGATCAGGGTTTAATAACTGTTGCAAGATAAGAGGTGACCTCACACAGGGGTGCACATCTCACGGTGGCCACCGGAGTGTTTGTCTTCCATGTCACGATCATTTCTTTGAATCTGGAAGGCTTTGATTAAATGCAACAAGTCTTTAAGGACCAAACAGTAGCTATTTTACATGTTTTTGCTCACCATTTTGTTTATATACAAATACTTTTTCTTTAGTTACAGCAAATGTTTTCCATTCATGTCTGTACAGTCTGAAATCAATTAGCAAACTCCCAGAACCTGCTTATGTTTTGTAATGCATCAAAGTAAACATCAAGGTCCCACTGCTTTTATTGTTAACATTATATTATTCTTGCATGCTCATGCAAAATCACTTGTATGGTCCTGTAATTTAAGGTTTGTATACAAAGGTGTTGGCTAGAAGAACCATTGACACACACACACACACACACACACACACACACACATACACACACACACACACACACACACACACACACACACACACACACACACACACACGCGCACGCATCTGGCTCTTGGTCCATGTGGAAAACGTTAGAAGGAGCCCTCCCATGTCTTCCTGAGGAGTTGTGAATCTCCTCTGACACACACTGACCTGCGAGTGTAGACAGATCTATACACTGCAAATAAAGTTTGTGTCTGCATGTGTGTGTACATGTGCATGTGTGCAAGTGAGACAGACAGCCAGACAGAGTGCAAACACATCTACACTAGCTCTGTCTTAGTCCAAGATGAATGGAAAACTTTCAATTTCACACAGTGTCACAGACTTTCCATGACGGTGTGTCTTCATACGTGATTGTGAGCGGCTTGCACGTACACACTCACGTGAACTTACATGGTTTTACATTGCAGTAGTCCCAGGGAATGGCAGAGTTGTTGGTGTAACACCAGGGGCCATGTTTGTCTTTATCAGGGTTTCTGCAGTAGTTTCCCTCCAGACCAGTCATCAGCATGCCCCGCTCGCCACTTGACAAACACACAAACACAAAAGATCCAATAACTTATCTTTCATCAACATTCAGTAAGTCCAAAATACAATTATAAAAACAAAAGGAAGTCCCCCCCCCCCTTTAAGCAGATAATCCAGCTGTTGATGAAAGTAAAAAGGATTTGCTGGTGATTTATAACCATTAGTAAAAGCTGAACACATTTTGCCAGATAGGATCTGCACAGTCAAACTACACAGCTGTGTAGGCTCTGTCCCTCTCGACAAGATAAGGAGGTGATTTGCATGGAATTACTCACTGAGACAGTATGCACCCACCTACACTCACATATCTGATGCATGCTCATGCAGACATATCCCACACATGAGGGTATTCTCAGAAGAATTTTAAAACAACAAACGGAACTCTTTCCAAAACTGAATTCATTGACTGCTAAGGTGGAGAATTGTAAGGGGAAATTGAGGTATAGGTGAGGTGCCTTCATATGCTGGGTACCTAATCACAGCGATCCAGATTGTGCTGTGTGTCTAGCAGCTAGCAAAGCAGCCAGCTCTCACTGTGACTCCCTAACCCTGACTTTTGATCCCTGGGCAGGAGCCAAGCGGTGGAACTGATTGGCTTTGAAGTGTTCCTACCAAGGAGGGGTTTGGGGTCAAAGGTGAAGAGTGAAGTATATATCCCCCAGCTAAGTTATCACCTGGAGTCATTCCTACTGAGTTAGGTCATCTTCAGGGAAACACTTCTCTAGCCATTAGGAGATGCTGGAGAGGCTAGTCACGGCACCCGCAGGAGCCGTTTTCTCCTCTGAGGAAAAAGAGGCCTGACTTGATCCGCTAACAACAATAAGATGTAACTAGAGGTCAATAAAAGGGCGCCTCCTTGCACTAACCAGTCTTAGGTTCGCACACATGGTTCTCGAAAACACAGGCACATTTTCCTGCACAGTGTTAGTTAGTTAGCATAGAGCCCATTTCTCACTAATTCTTTCTCCCCTTAAAACCCATGGACTTTGATTATTTTCTGCTCATAATCAGTTATTTACTCACATCTCATTGAGCTTTTAAAAAACTTCTACACTATGTTAGACTCTCTCTAATGGGTTGCACGTACTAGAGCTGTGGGACATCTTGATCTCTGATTTAGGCAGAGGTGCATGTCTGCAGTTTATGGATGGTGCAGGTCTGTTTTGTACATCACAGGATGAGTTTGGAAAAGTTCTTAAGTTAGAAAGAAGCAGGGATCCAGTGGGCTGACCTGTTGCTGTGGTCTCTCCAGGGAGTGCAGGGCAGGTTTGATCTAGTCCTTGACTGTTCTTCTTGGTAATTCTCTCCAAAGCCTTCATAACAGTCTGTATTTGGACAATAAGAAGAATGAGAAAGGCAAACTTCATTTCTGTACAAGCACACATTTGAACACAATAACATGCATAACAGTATTCGACATTACAAAGCTTATAAACCTTCATCACCACAACAATGTTTTTGTGTATTCTTTGCCATACAGTATTGTTGTACTACAAACTATTTAAAAAAATGTAAAAACTAGGCAATTATATGCAGAAAAATAAAAGCAACTCTTGATTTCTCTGCTATTGTGGTTGTTGTTGGATCTAGAATATACAGAGCTGGGAACATAACGATGTTGTCCACAACGATGCCTTAAACACAAGCAATAAATAAGGTTTTGAAGATTTCTGTCACCCTGCACCTCATTTCTATCAGGGAACATATTCAACCCTCCAGGGTAGACCACAACACAACCTCAGAGGGGGTTTATAATCCCCATGCAAGGCTACATACTCTCAAAGACATGTCCCTAAGATCCCTTGGGAAATTTGAATGTGTGTACTCAGCCATAGATCTACATCTTTGACTTTAAAATCTCTGGCTACCCCAGAAAAACTCTCATCCAGCACTAATTCTTCCACTCCATCTTTCACTGTCCGGTGAGACCTGGTGATCGTGAGCTGCTGTCAGAGTTCGTTTATGTGAGCCGAGGTGGTCAGTCCTTCCCACAGTCCTATAGGGCTACAGTACTCCGGAGGGACGGAGAATACGTGGTTACAAGCCAATATGTGTGGTTACAGGGTTACATGTGAACTCGTCTACAAAATACAGACTATTTCTCTGCTTGGGATGTAGAGAAAATCAGCTTTCTCCTTGCTGTTTTGGGCGTCGAATAAAGCTGTTGAGTCTCTCACCACTGACAGGCTTGTTTTGGGTGCCACACTGAGGGATGTTGGTGCAGAACATTGTGCGGACTCTTGGGTCCATTGTGAAGCACCACGGGAATTCTTGGCCATCTGGATTCCGGCAGTAGTTTTCTCTCAGGTCCCTGGAAAACGCAGAGAAAGTTATCCTGTAATCTGCTCGGATATAAGTGAATGCAGGTGGGTGAGTGAGGGGATGGTGTCTGACTCACTTGCAGGGGTAGGCTTGAGGTATAAATGTGTGGTTATGGGGATATTGAGAGTCCCAGCGTTGGCAGATGATTCCGGTGGGTATCACATCTACTGTCCCCCTATAACCCTCTCCTCTGCTCTGGTAACACTCGGTTGTTTCCACCGCATTACTTTTAGGAGATGTTTCTGTGAACGGAGCAGAAATGAAGTTCATTGTGAGGTGAGTGATTTTGGTGAAGGTAACATACAGCATGTTTCTAATTACTCAGATAACTTGTGTGAACACCCAGATGAAGGAACTAGTTTGATTAAGGTCTTAAGATAACAACCCAAACGTGTACAAGTTGTACAGGGTATTAAAAAAAACACTTATAGTCGTTAAGACTCTACATCTTGTGGTTTTATGGCTAAAACATAAAAGGTGTTTCAACATAACCCCAGTAAACAAGCTTTATATTTCCTCATTTGCTTGCCAAGCGACTCTTTTCTCACACATTCACTCAATGGCTTTTGAAGCACAGAATTGAAAGACTGATAAGCAACCCTAAACAACAAGTAGTTGATGATTAAAGTCACCGTCACTGTGTAATTCCATGTTAGCACACATCTTCATATGTGATTGTACCAAAATAGAAAAATACTTTTATCAAAAATTATTTGGTTTGCTAATTGATTTGCAAGGAAAAGACAAAGAAATGGATAAAAGCCAAATTTGTTTGAAAGTTGGATGCAAACTTTAGATGATCTGGACAATAGATGATATAATAAAACTAATACACACTTGATTTAGAGGTTCTGAAAAAAAAAAAATCACACAATGCAGGACCTCCCAACTCTCGTCACCAAATGGTTCTGATTGTAACAGACGATGTGTTCCGATAAAAAGCGATGCTTTGCGATGCAAATAAATTGTGCAAATAATTCCAGTGAATCTACACCCTCGGGTCTCAAAGTGTTTACATAAGAGCTGCACATACTTCCCTTTATCTGGTTACAATAACGTTGTTTTAGTACATGTACAAATAAACAAACAATAATGAGCATTAACTGATTTAGCAGTGAGGAAATACAGTAGTCAGTCTGACAGTGCTGTTGACATGATAAATGGAAAACAGCCTCAATGTCTTGGCCACCTGCTTTCCACAGAAGAGCAAGTTTTTCGGGTTTAGCAGACCTACAGTATAATGAGACTGATATGACCAAAATTGGAGAAACCAGGCAGGAAATCTTATCTGTTTTACTTTTCTTTGTGGAATGGCTGGTCATTACGCATGACTTACACCCCCGTTCATTAGCCTGAACATTGTGCATGACTGTATCCAACATTGTGCAAAAGCTGCTGATCTTCAAGACTCTAAAACA
This sequence comes from Bovichtus diacanthus, assembly GCA_943590825.1. Taxonomy (NCBI): domain Eukaryota; kingdom Metazoa; phylum Chordata; class Actinopteri; order Perciformes; family Bovichtidae; genus Bovichtus; species Bovichtus diacanthus. The sequence continues at coordinate 11,702,236 of CALSBV010012175.1, read as the reverse complement.
GACATTTTCTGTCTATACAATATGTCTAAAAATAGATTTGCACTAGTTGTGACAGTAAACAAAATAGCAGGCCTTAACAAAAGAACACTTTGTTTCCCTCCTCTCTGCCTTGTGTTGATTAAGACTAACTGGGTCGTAAACTTGGTCTGTTCCCAACAAACTCCCATATCAGAGAGAGAGAGAGAGAGAGAGAGAGAGAGAGAGAGAGAGAGAGAGGGAGAGAGAGAGAGAGAGAGAGAGAGAAAGTGTGCAGGAGGGGAGACAATTATTAGAGGGGGGAAAAGCAGTGGGAACAGTGAATCACCGGGTCCACATGGAGGAGTGCCATCTAGTAAACACGGTGCCAGGACTGCTGATGATTCTAACAGGCAAACAGACCAGTCACAGAACACAGGAGAGCAGAGCCCAACAATAACACCAGTGCTCTTCTCTCTTTTGTGTTTCTTGAGTACCACAGTGGCTGTCCCAGTGACTCGTCACTGATTATAGGTCAACTAAGAGCATGCAGTATCTGCTGATGTGCTACAAAGTATAGACGCCCAAAACACAAAGCCAGATGTGACACACACACCTTGCTCTTACGCATCGATCACACTGCCTACGCTAAGTGTATGAGGTGTAATGAAAGCGATCAGCTTGTAGCGTGTGTGACCCTGATGTTGTGTCTGTATGTGGAACAGGAGGTTAATGTGAAGTAGTAACTTAGCCCAGTGCAGTTTGACCACCACACATAAGAGCTGGCATAGAACAATAAACAGCAGTCCAGTGGCGCGGGGGGAAAATAAACATTCTGGCTATTAGAGAAGACATAACAGAGAGCCAAACCAAAGAGGGGAACTCTGTGTGTGTATGCGTTTATGTGTGTGCGTGTGTGTGTGTGTGTGTGTGTGTGTGTGTGTGTATTCCACAGTATCAGCCAATGAGAGGGAGAGGAGTGGTAAAATGAAAGGTACAGGAAGTTGTAAATTCTGGTGCAGTCAGTCACACTTTATGGGCCTGTATGGAACACAAACACACCCATGCACAGACATGCTCAGACTTCCACTTAACATGCATGGCATTCAAGCACACACAAACAAACATGAATGTATGCTCACCACAAACTTTGATGTTGCAGTACTCCCAGGGTGTGTTTGGGTCCGTGGTAAAGCACCAGGGTCTGTGTCGTCCGTCTGGGTTCCTACAATAGTTATCATCCAGGCCCTTGTCAGGGTACCTAATGCAAAACATGCAGTATAACAATTTTAATGTATAGACAAAAGCGATATAAGAGTGAAAAACATAGCACAAAACAACTATTACGCTGTTGCAGGGCCCACAACGCTCTGACTTGAAGTTAAGTAATAGTGGCACGAAACACAAATTGTCACATTTCTTAAAGCTCAGAGGTGCCTGAAAAGAGAAACATATTTCCATTTTCCTTCCTGAATCCTTTGGAGAACAGAGTAGAAGTGGAGAGACAATTCACTGTTGCACGCAACCGAAGCATTAATAACTGGAATGGTGCAAAGGACTCCATCTGTGAATCTGTTCAGAGCTCAGGGGAGTGTGGAAGATAATAGGTTGCACCACTACAGGTGTTCTACAGTAAGTCATCCCAAAGTCCCACATCCCTCCAGGCCTCCCGCCTCCAGGCGTGCAGTATCAGGCTGTGGGACCCACTCATTACGTTACTGCTATGAGCAGTCTGGGACCTCGTTTACACAAACACTGGGATGATTAAGGATGTGTTAACGAGTCCCCACTAATCCAGACCACCTGCCATCGGACTAGCTGGAACACTCTCTTGACACACACAGCAGACATGCACATACACAAACAAGGATCATGTAAGGAATACTAATACAGCCTAAAATATATGGCCCCTCTAAAATAGGAATAAGCTTTTCTCATGGCTGGACACACTGGACACGAGTTTGCTTTATGATCATTTGAAAGCTTAAAGTAATTTGGGCCAATTTAGTGGGAATCAAGAGTTTTCCCAGCATAGTGCTGCTAAAAACACAAAATTACACTCTGGATTCTGATGGCATTCCTTCAGGGAAAGGCACACTCGCTGACTCCAAATCACTATTATTGTGAAATTAGTGCATGAACTTATTATTACATTAAGTATTCTCATGCTTTTTGCTATTAAATTATACGTACCCATGTGGGTGGGCTTAAGTGTGATTGAGCATGCACAATTTAGTGTGATGCTGAGTGATGCAGCTGCATGTGTGTGTGCGTGTGTGTGACTGTGTTACCTCTTGGGGTGGTACAGGTGTTTGTGTGGCTCATCAAGGTCCCAGCGCTGGCATTCCTTTCCACTTTCTGTGTGGTCCATGGGTCCTCTGTAATCTTCCCCATTACAGTGCATACACACAACTACACACACATGCACATCCACGAAAAATATAGAGCAACAGTTTAGAGAAACACAGAATCCAAAAAAATCAACAGAATGAAAATATATCATGATACTTGTATTGCTATCGGACAAAGCAGTAAACTTGGACATAGTGAATCATCCAATTTAATGCATTTTGGGTCATGTTTTTCTCGCTCAAAAAAAGTCATGCAACATCTTGCAATAAAACCCTTCATAAATAGTTGATAAATCTCCAGCTCAGACATTATACATATACTTAATGTATGGATGGACATATTATGTGTCACACTAATGTCGGGAATGATCTCTTGGAAGAAGAGAAGGCACCATGTTTTGCATGGTGACTAGTACACACTGTCTAGTGTAAACAACAGAGAGCATGCAGATTAGAAACAGATGTTTATGAGTCCACTGCTGTCATGACAGAGCACATTTAATACCACTGGCTGCCTGTGTATGTGTGTTTGCGCACGCCATGTTTGTGTGTCAGTGTGTATGTTTCCTATTAGGACCAACTAATTTCTGGCGAAACCTTTCCAGTCATTTTCTTTCAAATAAACGCAGGCTCTCTATCAAGATAAAACGTCATTACCTCTGTTGTACATCTGATAACCCAGTGAGACACCAGTTGTGCATGTAGGAGAGCAAGAAGGATTCCCATCCTGTCTTATCGTACCACAGTTTGGTTACCCATTAATGTGATCCAGTGTTACACATGCAGAGGAAACAACCCCTCTGAAAGCATGAATCCCCAGGGATTAGATAACGGAGGTTATTATCATCCCTTTCTTCGGGGAGACATCAGTGCCTGACAGTAATATTGTATGATATAACATAGAGGCTGAAATGCCGCTGGGAAAGCATTTTTCTTTCATCACAAGTTTTACTTAAACAGACCCATAACTCAAACTCAGTAGTTACCTTCTACGTGTGCCACAGGGATGTATGAAATAGCTAACAATTTATCTATAGGAGACGACAGGGGATTAATAACCTCCAACATTCCAACACTAGCCTCTTAAGGTTCAAACCATTTACAAAACCTGGACTTGACGCAATGAGAGAGGACAGCATAAACTGAACCATAGACCTGGAAACGGCTGCAGCTGGCCTCAGCAAATAAACCTGTGCCCCACACACATGTACTCACAAAGATGTAGAGCGGAGCACAGTTAGAGCCACTTTTGCTTAGTCCAAGGCACTCTGTGATTGCCTAATTTGCTGCAGCTCATTTCAGACGATCAAGCCTCAATTGGTGAGGCAATTTGTAATGTGGAATGGGCATTATTTTAAGATAAATGTCTACTCAGATACATACAGACATATTGTGTGAGTGTGTGTGTGTGTGTGTGTGCGTGCGTGCGTGTGTGTGTGTGTAGCCTACCCTGTGAACACTGTGGTATGCCACACTCCTGGTGTCTGAGGTGTGGCCGGGGGTCAGTGGTAAAGCACCATGGGCCAACAGTGGAGTTGTCTGGGTTGCGACAGAAGTTTTCTCTGAGGTCCTTCTTGCTGAATCTCTTAGACATGAATCTGTCAGGAACACAGCTGCAGTTACACAAACAGACACACGTACTTAAAGCAGTTGCCAAATAGTTCAGCTGGCATGCAGAGCAACTTCTTCTTGAGAAACACTCAAGGTCACAGTTTCGGATGTCTTTATATATCAGACAGAATGACAAATCCTCTACTCATTTATGAGAGAGCCGCTGCTTAACTCATGAAAATGAACAAAAGTAAAAGTAATCGATTGCAATGCATAAAGGTATATTTGTTGATGACATGATGTTATTAAGGAGAGAAAACACACTAATATGAAGAAGCAATGTTAGTTTTCTATGAGGCTAGTTCTGAATGTGGTGTGAACACACTGACAAATGACTCATATCTTTCTACATCAGGCAAGCACATGGCTGTAGTCACCAGTTGCGATGATGGACATAGTATGGTCTTTGAGTCAAGCTGTGTTTTTCCATATGATGATGAAATGATAAAGTTGTGAAGTGGGTAATGACAGGTACAGAAATGAGGAGGCCTTTGCTCGACAATCAAAAAAGAGGAGAAACCTTTCATGGGTAAAATGCAATTTGTTCTTCTCGTGTGTGTGTGCACATGTCAGAGTTTCCCATGCCTGTAAGCCGACTGATAAAACATACAAAGCGCCTGGGTTTAATTACCCGATATACAGAGACATTAATAACAGTCTGATAAGGCAGGTTCACTGGAGGTACAAACGTACACTGCCCTCTTTGATTTGTCTACTGCCGCGACATCTCACTACAAAGCCTTTCAAAGTCCTTTAATACCTCCGAGTAAAGAGAAGTGGAGAAGGAAGGAGGCAGCGTTTGGTTCAAAGATATTAAAGGTCTAAGACGAGGTGTATGTGTTGTTTCTGAGGTTCTCTGATGGTTATTAATATCTGGCAAGTGATACACTTTGTCCTGATTTTACTGGTCTGTTTCATTATCCTCCCTTGACACAAAACTTTGCAGTTGTTTTTTTTTATGTTTTAATGTTAATAAAGATGATGGAAAACGATAACAGACTGCATGACATTTGTGTGATATTGTCCTGTTTCAGAAACCATAACAGCATTGTTCTACCACTTCAGACAAATTACATCTACAGTAGAATGATTATGAGACTAACTACTTTGTGAGACATTTTATAAAGGATAAACGCAGTTATCTTGTTGCTAACCAGGGAATTTAACTTTCATAATCTAATGAAAGGCCTTTCTTCAGCATCTTTAGTCCTTAAACTCCACTTAATTGGCTCTTTTCATTCTATTGGGAGCTACAATGCATCAGAAAGTGAGCCTGTGTTTGTGAAAAAATTGCTTTATCTGTGAATTTAGCTGGGGGATGTATCTAAAGCTTAACCAAAGGCTGCATATTAGATATGATCCTAATCCCAGTAAAACGCACACGCATGCACACACACACACCTAGATAAACAGTAGGGCCGCAGCAGGAAATGATCTGTGACTCTGTAAAGCGTTACAATGAGGTCAGTTCTGATGACTGACTGTTCCCAGGAGCCTAATCAACCCCTAATATATCATACTCATATACACACACAGACTAGCCCCTAGCTACTAGCTAATTGCATCACTCAGAGACCAACACTAACAGTAATAAGCAGCTTTAACACTACTTTGTTTGACATTGTGGTGAAAAGTATGTCAGATTCTTACTTGTGTTCGTGAGGAATAGGAGAGGCCCAGGCCTGGCATAGAATCCCGCTCACTGTCACCGACCTCTGCCCCCTGTAGCTCTGACCTGTACCCATAATGCACTCCCTCACATATTCTGAATGAGAGACAGAAACAGAGAGAAGGAGGAGAGACAGGATGACAGCAAAAGAGAACAAGAAAGTGAGATGAGCCAACAAACTGATCGCAGTGTTGTGTACGCACAGCCAGTATGGATGATGAGGGAAACAGACACAAGACGTTCTGTTATAATGCTCAGCTTAACAAGGACACAGCGATGCCAACAGCTGAATCTGTTTTTGTAATCTTCTGCAAAACATTTGGACCCATTAAAATAGGCTACACCAGCTTGCATGTTCACTGTTGTGGTCAGTCAGAGTCAAGTGGGATGGGGGGGTTTCCATCGTTTACACAAACTTAATGACAGAAAATGAACCATAATGTGCTGCGACACAATAAACACAACAATGGCCCTTTTGCAATTTCTTCATTTGCTCTTGAGAGGAGACATCATAACAAATTCTCTGAAAATAGGTATTTATAGAGTTATAAAAGTCTCCTGCATATATTAAAACAACAAGGAGCACACTGAAGCTGCTGATTGGAAGTGAGACTATGTAAATAAGTGTTTTTCTGATGGAAAGATATGGTGACAGGGGGGACACCACTTCAGTATCAGCTGATAGAGGCAAAAGGTGGAACAGTATAGGGCACCTTTCTTTTGATACAGTTGGTAGTTGAAGTCCTGTTGGCTCTGAGCTCCTGGCGAGTTCCTGTCAAACGACAGCCACTGGCATTTCCTGTTTTTATGATCATAGAGAAACGCTCTGGAGAATGAGGAATGGAAAGTAGGGAGAGAGAAAGGGGGAAGAGTGAAGTACATAACGTCAGGGCAGTCTTAGAAAGACAACAATGCGTTATACATGTGAAAAACGTACTTCAGGAACTTAAGGAACCACCGGTTTACTCTCTATGTACTGACAGCCATTCAATCACAGTGTGGGAGAGTTACTTTACCATGTCACCAGAAAAAAAACACAGAGCAGCTGAAAGGGTGAAGCGATAAGAGCAGACATACCTGCAGCTCCAAGGCAGTCTTCTGTTGCGGCTGCACACTTTGGCACACTTGACCATGCTGATCTTCTGGCTTTTAGTCAGGTGGGAGGAATCAGGAGACACAACAACCAGCTGTATACCATCAGTCTTCTGGTAGTCCTGGAGTGCATTTCTTCTGCCCTCTTGACACAATTACATAACATGTCCATGACCATTCAGCAGTATGTGCAGCACCATGCATGCACTGGCCTCATCATAAATCTATCTTCTTTATGGATTATTTTATTTAGTCTTTTATTTGCACTATTTTCTCATTTAAGGAACATTGCATTGTGTTTTAATTATAAAGTGCTATACAAGGTTACAATAATAATAATAATAATAAACATGCACACTAGCAAACATGTCTCTGTGGTCTGTGAGGCAGTGTGGATAATCTGCTAATGAACCCAGTTAGACTGAGAACAGTGTGCAAGAGCATATGAAACTGCTCCCAATGAAACCAAGGCTGACACACACACACACACACACACACACACGCACACAGTGAGGGGGACCGATGTTGTGTCTGTATGTTGCCTAAATTGTTGGCAGGTTCCCTGCTTCTCTGCAAAATCAGAGAGCCAGTCAGACACTTAGAGAGAAAATTCATTTCTCCTCCTCCTACCTATCTCAAATCTCTGCCTATGCATGTCAGTGGGTTCAAGAGCTATATCAACCCAAAAAAAAGGAAAAGAAAAGAAAACAATGAATCATGTGGTGTTTCTGTTGGATCGGTGCATGAAAAGCTGTCGATTCTTGAAATCACGTGTCATATTTAAACAACACGATGACATCAGAGGTGGTGTTTCATATTCAGTATGTCGGTGTTTGGGGATCCGATGAGGAACCTGGGGAGAGCACAGTTCACTGTCTCGGCAGTTTCCCTGCCTGAGTGCCTTTGAGCAGTGAGCTGCAAAATCGCACCACAGGATGACTCGCGCACTAATTTGATTTTAATATGGGTCCCGTTGTGGGACAGTGGGCTGTATCTATTGACTCTATCTATCTATCCATTCAGATAATGTAGCCCATGTCTTAATGGTCGCATTACATGTAATAAGCGACTACAGAGTTTAGATTAAAAAGCCCCTTCTAGTCAGTAATGATTAAAGCATCGTTTTTGTTATATTTCTTCCAGGAATTACCAATTTAAGAAATGTTTTCATGACTAACAATCACTTAAACTAAACTATAGTGTTCGATACGAAAAATTATGCAATATGACAATCAACAAAGCACTACCCTACACATAATACTGGATGGGGATTGTAGCAATATCCCGCCGCATACAACAGAACATAATAAAGTTATATTAATAAAACCTCCCTTAAGTTCGGCAGTCGGTTTGGCACAGAGCGCAAACCAGCGCGGTCTGACACCAGCTCCAGCCCAGGGGCACGCGTTAGGGAGCAAAATGGTTTCATCCAAACTTACCAGAACAAGAAATGACGAAGAGTCCGACACTGAGCGTGTAAATCCACATCGTCGCGTCACAGAACAACAGCTTGAGAAACAAATGTGCTTGCTGTGCTGTCGGACTGCAACCAGGAGATGTTGCTTCCACCACTGCACAGCTGATGCGTCTCCTCTCTAAGTACTTCATCGCCCCCCCCCCCCTCCCTCTCTTTGCGTGTGTATGACTTTATCTCTCGCTCCCTCTCTTGCCTGTTTCTTTCTCTCTTTCTTTTTCAAGTTCTTAAGTGGCCTGAAAGTCACAAACAAAACAGCCAAAGTAGCTTCTGTGACAGTGTTGAATGTGTCCATTTTCACACCCTTATCAGTATATTACATGCATGTCACTGTGTGTGTTTGTGTGTGTCACAGGCTATAGAGTGTTACTCAATAACCAATACCTCCTATTATAAGAAAATCTAAAATTGTAAGCAGATTGTGGTTCTTTCTCTCTCAATTTCTTTGTCTAACTTCCCATCTTTACCATTTGAGCCCCACAGAAAACCTATAAAACCGCATGCCATACAAATATATAAGACATAAGGCCTCCTCAGAATGTACATACATATATGTATTGAGGTCTTCTGAATTCTTCAATGAATTAAATGGGATTTAAAAGTCTCATGAAACACAATTACTTCTGACACTCTATAAAACCCTGAGGAAAAATTGAAAGAAAATAATAGTAATCGTTTGTATTTAACCGATTCTTTGTCCCTCCCTGTCACACAGCAGCCTCCCACTTGATCATCTTTTTGTATCTTTTTTCCCCCCAAGATCATCAAGCACAATGAAACAGATATTGGCAGCAGCGGGAAACTCAGCGGGGATGTAAAAGAGGAGGGGGAGGAGTGTATGTTGGGTTGTTTATGCTACTTCCCTTCTTCCCCCTTGTCAGATAACAGTGGGGGGGCATCCCAATCCATCTCCTGAGTGTCATCTCTATTTCCAGCGATGACAGCATGAGATAGGAGATGGGACACTTGGCTGGCCTTAATGTTTTTTCTAAACATCTCTGATGGCACAGAGCAGCGCTCCTGTCCGCCGGTGACAGTCTGATTCCATGCACAGTAAATAGAAATCACATTAGTTATCCCCGGCATATTAAATGATACTGCATCGCGGGGATTCACGGTATTTCCTTTAAACAGAGGACTAGAAGGATAAATATGTAAGAGGAGACAGACTCCATCTCTCTCTCCTCTCTTGTTCAATGAGTAATGCTCCTGCGGCTTCCTGAGAGGACCACAGAGTCATTCGCAATAATAAACAGCCATGAGTCAGATACTTTCACTGGAGCAGAGCACAAGTCTCTTTTTCTTTCTCTCTCTCTCTCTCTACCTTCCTTTGCGTATGCAACGCAACCGCACACGCTATCTCTTGCAGGCAAACATCCTTTCTTCTGTCACAGTGACAAACACGCATGCTCGTACATAACGAGCAGCAGATGAAGGCTCAAACCTTCACCAGTTAGAGCCTTCATCACCACAATCTCATTACTGACTCTTCTAGCAAGAATCCAGTGGGTGTTTTCACTCCGTCTGAGAGAGCCACAGCTTCTGCTGGAAGATGGAAATTAGAGAGACCCGGTAGCCCACTGCTCGCTCATATGAGCGCTGTGACCATTCAAGACTCCTCACATCTGTGGCTGGTTATTGCCAGAAACTGCATATCTTCATGCAGCTGGTAATGGAGGGAGGAAGTTCAGTGGGAGATGGAGATGATATGGAGAATGAAGAAGTTGATACTGAGATAGCGTAGATGAAGCAATGTTAATCAAATGGATGGACTGTAGCAGGGGGGCACAATACAGACCAGTGTGCTGAAGGCTGGGCTGTCTGAGTGCATATTTGTGGAGTGTGCGGAGTATAAATAGACTTCCTGCTGATTTTTTTGGAAGTTTTTGTGTGCATTGTGTGAGTCATGCGTTGTATGCCGCTATTTTTCTCTGTGCATGAGCATGTATGTCCGGGTCCATATGTGTTTTCATCTGCAGCAAATTAGTTGGACCTCATTGTGACCTCTAATCGTTCCAGCCTCTCGTCCAGATTTCAGCCATATGACCTTATGTACAAGAGATGAAGTGGGATGGAAAATCAAAAAAAGCATGACAGGGATAGAGGACAGACAGTGTGATAGTTTCAGTGAGACAGGGAGAGATAAGGAAAGTAGAAAGGTACTCAGATTGAGGAAGTGCGGGACTGCAGAGCAGAGGCGTCTCAGGTATCTCACTCTAATGAGAAACGAAAGACATTGGTTGTGTGTGTGTGTGTGTGTGTGTGTGTGTGTGTGTGTGTGTGTGTTAGGGTTAGTGATGACAGTGGTGGGCCTAGATGCTGTAAACACAGATACTCTGTCAAGAGATCCTCCTGTAAACAAACACACACTTCCTGTTGTCAGTGCAAGCGATTGTAGTCACTGCTCGTAATTGAGATCTGCTGACATTTACGGATAACACAAATAAACTACGCACACGCACAATCTGTCCACACAAACAGTTAAAAAAAACATGGCTTCTCAGATAAAACGTGTGCAAAAACCAAACTTCTTTTTCTGCCTTCAAGTCACATTGCCATTTGATTTTTTTCGATTACACAGTGAAAAAAAGCTGCAGAGTGGGCAGCAGAAAGAAATTAGAAACTTGACTTTAACACATCAGTTCATTAGAATGCACATTAGCAGACTGAGTCACCAACACATCCCCAAATAGTTTTAAAGAGGAATAGAGGACTATAACAGATATACAGTAAAACATTCAATATGCTATTGATTTTTCCACGCTCTCTAACAGAGAACAATTGCTTTTGTCATTGTCATTGACATACTGAAACGTACTCTATCGATCACAGAAAGTTACGTTTTAATTGAATTTTTGTTGTTGCAAAATTGATTTTACTTTCCACAGAAGAACCTTTTGTGAGTAAAACTTACAAGAAATATTTCGACGCCAACGTTTTAAGCTCACAAACTGTATTAGGATTATTCGTATGTTGAGCGATAATAAGTCTTAAGTCACACTAAACATTTCAATTCAACAGAACGTGTCCAGTTCACAGTGCACAGTCCTTATTCAGCCTTTTGTCTGCACCTCCGCCTATGTTTATGGGTGTTGATGTGAACGTTTGAGATAGAACCTTGGAACAATTCATCAACAACGTGGCCTGGCGAGTTTGTATATCCACACAAACCATAACTGTTTAAAGGACACATCCTTTAGCATGGTACACATGAAGTGTGTCGCACAAACACATCAACATCCCACACGCCCTCTATTGTGCCAGCCCTTTGACAGTCAATGTCAGTCACTCAAAAGTGTACGACACTGAAATAAACTGGAGAACACACACAAATAGGTCATGTTTAAATACAAAAGCTATATTGTAAAGGAAGGACTATGTTCTACTATTGTTTTGATTTAGGATACAAATATACATTTTTAGAACCACCGTTCCGGACACAGTGGTTTATAGTAGTACCTATGCTTCCCTTTGGGACCTGTTCATTAGAGCTTGACATTTAATTAGAATTACTCAAAATAAAATATGTCACACAATGAATTGAACTCCATCCCATCCAGTGTAGCAACAGAAGATGTTTTAAACGGTAAGGTGTTTAAACATTTCACTTGCAACACAGACACACTTTCCAAAATCCTCAAAAGTGAAACACTTTCACAACACAACATTCCATTGCAACAAAAGAATAACTACCGCCCGGACACAAGATAGAAAACCAAGCATAGTCCGAGGACAAGGGGAAAAGGGAGAGCAAGTCTTAAAATAATGCGTGAACCTGTTTCTTCATTTTTTACACATCTGCTAACAGTCAGCTTGTCTTGTCTGCTGCTTACTGCTAATTTACCCCCGCATGACTCATGCAGAACTGGAGACACACAGGGGAGGGAGGGTGGTCGGTAAGATTAAAGAACAGAGCAGGGAAAAAAAGCTGCTCTGGGGCAGCAGGTACATTTCATCCCACATGTGTCTGCGTCAGACCTCATACGTATAATTACCATGTTGATGATGAACATGGCATGGGGCAAGTGGAACAGCGTGCAGCCTGGGCCTTCAGAGCCCACCTGAGTGATTCACCAGACATGAACACAGGTAACCTGAAGCATGAAAACACACAAACATGTCCTGCGGGGTCTTTAGGAGCCAGCTGCAAAAGTTTTACTAGTTTACCAACTCTAAGTGGAGAGCCAAGCACAACAAAGAAGCCAGTGGCACAACACTCATCTAAGTGTTTAGAACCACAACAGTTACCCCACCCCATTAATCTATCTTGTTTCCATGTGTATCTCTTTATAAGACATACTTAATCATGTCTTATCAATCAATCAAACACTTGTTTTATAGCACCTAACAAGCAGGTAAGTGCAATCCAAAGTGCTTTGCATATGACCATTTGCATTATTTTAGTAAATATCATTTAAATACTTTATAAATCCCTAATGAGACATATCTTACCCTACCGTTCTCCAGTACATATTTATCTTATCCAACAATTGAACTTGTTGATTTACTGTTGCGAAATATCCCGACATCTACAGGATGGACTGGGACAACATTGGGACATTCAGTATCATCAGAAGATGAATCCCAATAATTTAAGACTTTTCATCTTGCACCATCATCAGGTCAAAATTTCAATATGTCCAATACTTTGATTTATTACCAAAAACCTACAAAAAGAATAACATTCCCATCAGCATCTGTATATTCTATTCTAGTCTATATTATTTTCATTATCAGAGGAGGGTGTTATGTCTCATGATTATTTAAAAACTATAGGTTTGGGAACCATCTGAAGAACTATTGTTATCAATGGAATGTGACAGGTTGTTTATGCATCCTCGTGTGCACAATACAAACAAAACGGTAACCCAGTTGAACTTGGAGAACATTACTCCATAGAGCTACTAGTGGTCAAAAACCATAAAGAGAAAGACATGTATGCTTTAGCCTTGGTGAATGTGCGTGCTCCCCACAAATCTAACACCTCATGTTACCAGTTAAAGTATATTAGACCCCACTCTAAACACGGAGAAAATCCACAAATCAATCTCCAATCTAGGCTGGAATGGAATGTGTCCCGTTGAGGCTGTTCACCTGGACAGAGCTTTCAGTGTCACGCCTGCCAATCACACTGAGAACACACACACTCAGACGCACGCACAGCATGCTTACAATCTGAGAGAAGAAGGGATAGAAAAACCAAGGTAGTCATGTTTATGGGTTTGGAAAAGCCTTTGGCATTTCCTGATGATCCATGCCAAGTGTGTGTTGGCCGTTCTTCCCAACCCTCAGTTTGTCTAACACCAATCTTTCTCTCTCTCTCTCCCCATTTTGCAATTAAGTTTTAAGATTTCATTGTTGCTAGATTGAGTAGGGCTTTGTGAGAACAGGTGCCAAAAAATGTGAACAATCGCAGAAACATTTTTTTTAGGATCCTTTCCTGTGATTATGAATGTATTTGACGCTATGTGTATTTTTGCATAGCAAAAACATAAATATGTATCTACAAATACTCTTTGATCCAAGGGAAAGAGCGTGTCTCATATAGGAATACAGCAAGTAGATCAGTCAAGTAGCGGCCACTCACTGTACTGGAAGACTTCAATGCACAGTAAGTCATTGGTTTAGCTTTTTAACAGGATGTCAGAGCTACGCTACAGAACCTAAGTGACCTTGATGCCCTTTCCCGAAGTGTGTTTTATGGAATTGTGACCTCTCTGTTGCTGCTTACAGGAAGTGTATACTTTTTTCAATGTTAGAAAAAAACAAATGGAGCCAATTAACAATCTTGCAGCTAATGTAAACCAAATTATAGTTACCAGATTGAGGGAAGTTTATTCTCACTTGGGTTGATTGCCCTGGGGGTGTCACGACCCAGAGGCTGCTGATGGTGTTAGGGCTAAATTTAGTGCTAATGGTACAATCAAAACGTCATTGAGCGGTAATATGGTTCCAAAAATAGCATTCGCTGGTAAAACTCTACGCAAATGGATGTTATATTACTATCAAATGAACTTTAGAGGGGTTAACTAATGACATGCTGTTCCTTGGGGATCCAGTCACAGGTCATGCTGTTGATGCAGCATCAATCTCATGTGTCACTTCCTGCAATCAGTGAAACAAACTCAAAAAGCCACTCTCTGACTTTAAGTTAACCACCAATGAGTCATACAGTTCCAGCTTTGAGAGCTTTAGATTGGGTGAAATGTTCTGTCTTGGGGAACTTAACACTAATGGAGTCCTCTCGAAATACTTGGATAAGCCGGTAAAAAGAATAGCTGATGGGCAGAAAAGACTGCGCTTGAAAAGTAGGATTTAATAATGAGGTTAAAACAAAAGAAAAAAATGCCCGTCACTCAATTTATAATGTCTCTATTGTATGAATCATTGTTCTGTTTGACATCATAACAATACCAGAACAATTGCTTCAACATCATGATGGAAAATAACAAGTCAGGATGGAGTTTCCAGTTCCCAGTTTTAGATGAATCCCTAATTTAACCCAGTTATCCAAACCATTACTTTGTTGCAAAAACAAGGGTGAACCATAATCTTTAAATTGCAAATCTACATTGCACACGTGCACATATTTGCTATACTGCAAGTATTTAAGGCCAAATTTAAACCTAATAATATTTTTTTTTCAACAGACAAAAGAGATAAGGTAATTATTTGTTATGAATGTTTCACTTTATTTTCTTTCTAAACAAACAGTTTAAATACCATGGTAAAAAATATGGACTTGTTTTGTGTTTGGCAAGCAGTCTAAGAAACCTGCCTCGCAAGCTTTATTGCATTTCTCCGACTCCTACCATGACTTCGGTCACATTTAACTGTCAACCACCTAAAACAAAGAAAAAATAAGAAGATAGATTAGAACAGAGAGAGTATTACATTCTCTTTGGTCCCACATGTCAGCAATACAGTTGGTAAGGATCCGTTCCCGGAACTACAAAAATAAGACACAAGTTGTGACAAAAAAACAAACACACATCCATGCATTCATTTTGTAATTGTGGGTTTTTGACTTGTGAAGTATTCCAAATTCCAAATTGAAAAGAGATGTAGAACTTATTCCGTTCCTTATTTTCCTGCGTCTGTAACTTCTTAACCCAGGCAAGTTAAAGGGTACGACCTCGTCCCCATTTACAAGAGTATCCCGTTACAACCTCTCTTCTACATATTGCTGTGTAACACACATACGAAGACCTCCCAGTCCGACACATCTCCAAGAAAAACAAACAGCTTTATACTCTCCACTCCAAACTTTGGTTGTATTGATTCTTAGATTACCATCAGATAAACACAAATACCATCAAGTAAAGCACTTGTAATGTACTTGGAACTAGGAACTACTCTGTTACTCTGGTGTTAGCATCTGGCTTTCTGCTGCTCTGGGCTGGAGATGACTGAGCTGTCTGTGTCAATAATAGTGCCAGAGGCGTCACCAAATTAGAAACACAGGGATTTGACCTCAGTCAGCACTGGGACACACTCTGCCATGCTGTGTCATCATACACACTGTTAAACTTTTAATTTGAAGGGATCTTTTGACATGTATCTGGTAATAATAAAAAAACATTTGTATGAATCTGTGTGTGTTTATACCAGTTTGTACTCCAGTATAAAGGAGGAACATCTCAGCAAACAGGAAATAACTGGTTCATGTATTTAAAAAGAGAAATTAGTTATTGCCTGGGGTGGCCATCTCTACTGTACAATAATGTTTGTATGTACTATATACACTCGTGTTTGGTCAGGTGTGTTTTTATACGGAGGCAGCAGTTACAGCAGGCCCCGCAGCGAAAGCTCCAATGGAGAGGCCGGCAACACAGCCATCCTACGTTAAAGATCAAAGTAAGCACTCTGAGAGTCATTGACGAATATCTCTTTTTTGTAAAAAGTCCAGTGTAATCGGTAAAGCCAGTGTTGTCATGAGTTTAACAGGTTCGACATCCTGGCATCCCTACTGAAAATCTTTATTTGCTGATGGTCATTGGTTAAACTTCTCATCTTTCTGTGGTGATGTTGAAGCGTGCCCTAGGATGTGTCAGTACACCATGACATCACTGCTGGCTGGGCATAGTTACACGTGCAACATAGCAGAATTCTGATCACACTCAACCACAAATCCCACCCGTCAGTGATGGCCAGTGTGGTCAGAAGTAAAACAGACTTGAAACACTGCTTTTCAGCCTGATATTAAGTTACACCTAATTATGTGATACTACGAGGCAGTGAAGAAACTATTAACATTCAGAGGGCTTCTCTTTTTCAGCAGCTGTCTCTTTCTCCAGGAAGTACGACATGTTTTCTCTACTCCGAGGGGAGCCAAGTCAACTGCCCAGATGTGACAATAAAAAGAAGCAACTCAGGTCATAACAATACAACACTTTTATTGTGAATATATTATATTTGCACAATAATCAACACCATAATATAAACATTTTTCTTTTCTTTAATTTTCTCTTTTATACAGTAAATAGTATAAGTGTACAAATGTATACAAAATTTATTCAGGCTAGTCAAGTTCCACAAAAGAGTAATTCATGTACAGTATTAAAGCACAATCAGATATCGGAGGGACACGCACATGCCTGCACAAAGACACGGGACCCCCGGGGTAAAACACGTCAACACGCGACTTTGATAGACAGGCATAACCTGAACACTCAACAAGGTCACCATGAAGGCTAGGTGGAGAGAACTCTACTTTAGTTATAATAGCTACAACAAAAAGAAAACTTAAACACTTAACTTTATGACGTATGGTAATGTAAGGCAATGCACAATTGCCACTGGTAGTAGTGTATTCTCAAAGTTCTCTCCAACAGACCCTGATGCTGATCATAGGTATAGACAGCGTTCAAACACAGAACAAGCTCATCCCATGACATTGCAGCATTTCGACACTGAGCCTTCAGTGTCTGCTTCACAGCACTTATAGAGCAAAACAAACAGGAAACAAGCATAAGGAGGAATACAGCAAGGAGAAGAAAAAAAAAAAACAGTCATTTTGATATGCTCATCTCATTCACAAGTCATCTTGGCTCCTGAGTCTGGTCATCCAGAAAGGGAACAGAAACAGGACTAATAAAGAGAGGTGTTGGAAAGCAAAGCTCAAGTACGGTTTAGGTTTGTTTTGACCATGGAGGAAACATATATTCTTCTCCCATAATCAAAATCACTGTTTGTTTCTACTGCTGTCTGGGCCACATCAATTAGAATAACTGCAGCCGATTTGGCTCATTTCACAACATATTACTGCAAGGGCTACCCTCTCTGCTATACTGCAGCAAGCGTTAGCATAGAAGCATACATATTAAGAAGACAACTCTGATACATTATTTCATTCAGATAACAGACTGATTGAGCTACTATGTAGGCACTGGGAATGTGATGCATCAAATTGAAGACAACCAAAGCTGTCAGACCAAGTACAAAGATATTTGAAATTGTAATACCCTAATATATTTTGATTCACATGATCTCACTTTATTCTCAGTGAGGTATACGTATAAGATATCTATCTATCTATCTATCTATCTATCTATCTATCTATCTATCTAT
>CALSBV010012175.1:11661978-11684504 GCA_943590825.1 Bovichtus diacanthus | reverse complement strand
ATCTATCTATCTATCTATCTATCTATCTATCTATCTATCTATCTATCGTCATAACTTGAATACTGATGTACACCCATATCTGAGGAATCTCTTAAAGTAAACTGGCCTGCAGATTCTCTGTAGTAGGGTTGTGTGTATCTGTGGACCTTGGTACTGTGTGGAGCTTTGGTGTCAGAGTACTGGTGCTGTCTTTAGCTCTGTACTGAGCACATGCTGCTACAATACAACACCTAGCTAGTCACGAAATGCTTGTTGATTTTGAGTACAAAAAAAATTAAAACTCGATAAATAGATAGGTACAGTACATTTAAAAAAAACACTCAAACAAAGGGGATATAGTTGCACTGGTTGCCAAAAATGAACAATCATTGCAGCATAATGATTCATATGCAATAAATAAGCAACAAACAATATAGACAACTACACAAATCAATGCTGTCAGTGAACAAACAGTCTTTAAATTATATTTAGTTGGCAAAGTGGGACTCTTCAATCTCCGCTAAATAAATCAAGAAACAGATGAGGCAGAATTAAAGGGTTTGGTTAGCTCTTACTCCCACATCATAAGAGAGTATTAAGGAGTACATCATGGAAATGAGTGCAGCTGAGCACAGTAAATGTGTCTCTATTTTTGAAAATGACAAGGAGGAAATAATTGAGCACCCTTTGGCATTGAAAAATTATACTGTCATCAGAAAAGATAATGTCTTGAGAAAACATAATGTCTTGAGAAAACATAATGTCTTGTGTGTGGGGGTCATGAGTGTTGTGAAGCTGTGATGAGCCACAGCAGCAGTAGTTGGAGCCCAAGCATTTGCCAAAGACACGGGCTTAGGCAGGTCCCTCCTCCACAATCAGAATCATCTTCCTGTTGGACAAATCAGTTGTCAATCAATCAGATAAACAGTCTTCTCCTACATCCAGTAGCTCTACTACGACTACCACCATCATCACTACTTTTGCTACAAACAATAATCAGCAGTTTATGAGAAGATCAATATAACTCTCAGATTTGCCATCTCATATCTCATAAATATAGAGCCGGAACCAGGAGATGCTTAGCTTAGCTTAGCTTAGCAAAAAGACTGGACACAGGGAGCTAGCCTGGCTCTTTTTACAGCCACCAATTAACACATTATATGTCATTTGTTTGATCCCTACAAAAACTGGAATGTAAAAACAACAATCTATGGTTGTATTGGCAATATTTGCCAGACCCTGACTTGGCGGTGTGCAGAGCTAGCTGATTCTCTGTTTCTAGTATTTGTGCTAGCATAAAGCTAACTGGCTACCAATAGAAACGTTATATCTACCGCACAGTGACAGTGAAAGCAAAGAAGTGTATTTCCCAAAATGAACTATTAATTTAAATGCTCTGCTGCAGTTACAGAGGTGTTCTGGAACTTATTCTGATTGTCGTGCATGTGTGAGTAGGTGCATGTCCCTGTCTATGACCGTGTGTGGATTTGTTGTATGTGATGGGAGTATTCAGGATATCCGTGCATGCCAAAGACCTAGGAGAAAGAGGTGGGAGTCTACTGTATTCAAAGGGCAGGAAACACACGTGGAGCTTCCTCTGTTTACTCTAGTGACAAAATGGACTGGCTGGGACATAAACTGTCTTCCTATGAGGAGCTGAGCCAAAAGTAATGGGACAGATGGAAAGAGGAAAAGGGACGTGGCCTACTTTTACTGTTCATCTACTTCCTTAGCCATTCCTATCCACAAAATAAAAATGCTGGCACATGAATCAGTGGTCCGTTATGTGTGTGATCCACGCCTTTAGAGCACAATGAATGGCTGAGTTCACAAAGATATGGGAAATTATTTTTCCAAATATTTAGACTTCTTATGAACTGTTGAGTGGTAATGCAAGGATCTCACACCGTTATCCGCCTTGCTCCTTTGTTTTAATAATTTACCTCAAATGGTACAAATAGGTCAACATGAACTTCTATCCGATCTCTTCAAAGGAATAGAAAAAAGCCAATTTCCTACAGTATGAGGTCTGAATATTGCATTGCAATTGCTAAACCTAAAAGACTGAGTTTTAGGCAAAATACATCCACATGTGCTTATATATTAAATTGACTAAATTAAAGCATTTAGTAATGCTAAATAAAAAGATTATAGCTGCAAATATATATATATATATATATATATTTATATAGTTTTGTGCTGCTATTATTGAATAGTGGTGGTGTGATGCTATTATATCAAATTGGTTTAACACTTTTAACTGCCAAGATACAATCTGCTCGCCATCTGTTGGTGTAAAAAACAGAGAAAAAAACAAGTTGCCAAAGAAAGATGTAGCATTCTGTTAGGGAGATTGGCATTCAAAATAGAAAAAAAATCATTATCCTCCAACTGTTTGTTATTACAGTGTGTTATTTACTTAATACTAGTGGCCCATTTCCTTCTCAAATTATTTTAATGTGTATGAAAAAAAAACGGTAAATGCAACATAAAATATTTAAACAGATGGAATCAATGTGTACATGTACAAAAAAAGGTTTTGAGTAATCATCCAGCAAATATTACCTAAGAAATATTAATAATAATAATAATAATAATAATAATTAGAATTAGAATTATTATAATAATAAATTACATTTCAAACCAAGCTTTAAAATACCTGATTTGCCCTTACCAGGCACATTGGGATGGCCCAGGAACAGTAAAAATCATAGTGGTTAATACATTTGCATGGAGTTGTGTGAGGGCACTGACCCTGAACTGAGCACCAGAAACAACAAGAGAAGTGTTGGGTTCAATGTAGAACCTCTGCTGATTGGGCACAAGGGCTCATCCTACCAGACAAGAGGCACAGCCGTTGGGATGCAAAATCATAAAACAAGAATGACAAATGATGAGTGAGAAAATCATACAAAGCAAGATAAAAAAAAGAAATTGAGTGACAATTGCATGCAAAATTTATTGAATAAAAATGATTCTAAATTGATAAATAAAAGAATGAATTGAATGAATAAATCAGTGGATCAGTGGGAAATATAAAACAGGGCTTTGAATCTCTGCAGAATGCTGATGAAAACCAGACCGAATTTATGGGGAGCTGTGAAGCCTCACTAATGGAGCTGTTTCCAGCAATGTTCTCTGGATGGAGGCACATGTGTGATTGTGTCTTACGTTTTCATTGTTGTCGAAACACACGTCCGGCCCTTTGCGGTATCTGGGATTCTGAGCCAGCTCGCATGGATTAGGACCTTCAGCTGAACAGATATTCTCAGGAAAAAGCGGTTTACTATCAGCAGTCACATTTAACACTTTAAAGAGCAACTTTTAAATGATCTCTTAATTTGCCTGCCAAAAAGCCTTATGTAGTTCCAACTCATCAACTCATACTTTATATGGAAAAGCAGATTGAAACACTTTATTCTCACGAAGACATTTAAAATAAATATTTATCATTAAGCCATTCCATATGTATGTGTGTATATTTAGTGAAATACAGCTGAATGTGTGTATTGTATGTATGTCAACATTGAGTGGTGTCCTTATTAGCAACTGGAGGCTCTTGTTGTGATCTCTCATGATGACATCTGTACTATTGCACCAGTCGGAAGCTACATTCAAGACACATCTGTCAAACAGATATGCTGAATAAACTTACAGTATAAATACACTTATATTGTACATACATACAAACACATTCCTGCTCTTAACCTTAATTCATGCAGGCAGCATGCAGCCTAGATGAATGAAACGAAGAAACGTAATCTGTGAGTAACGTGAGACAGGCTTTCATATGCCGTGCATCTGGTTTACTGTTCACGGTTGAACATTCAGCAGGGACCTACTGCAAACTCCTAAGGTGTGTGTCCTTGTATTGAGAGTCTAAAGCCCCCCCACCCTGTCATAAGGGTGATGGATGGAGGGCTGGAAAGTAAAAAGGAAGTGTAAGTTAGATTTTTACGAGTGAAAGGATACAGGGTTGTTCAGCCTGTCGTAGCGGCCGGGGGTCACAGGACAAACACGTTGCCTTGGCATCAGTGATCAGGAACACTAGGTTTGTGTTTGGCAGCTTCTCGGCACGATACATCCTAGAAAGCACACATGGCCAGCTCACATACCGGTAAACAGTGTATACAGTATTCATACAGTTATATAGTTGTGGTGAAGGTATATCATGCAGCTCCAATTTACATGCAATGACAAACTCTCTGCAATATATTGCATTTGCATATAGAGTATATAGTAACTCCTGCATGCACACACACACACACACACACACACACACACACACACACACACACACACGACTTGTGCACATATATACACATTCATACCTCTTCTCTCACTTGGGGATTGGCTTTTTATGGCAGTCATGAAAGTTTCTGTGTCTACACTCGTTAACATTGGGGGGCAAAGCAGCAGACACGTGGGACTCAAAACACCCAGTAATTACAGCCATATTTAACCCCCTCCCACAGCCCAAATTGACACAAAAGGAGGTTAGAGCAAAGTGGATGTGCAGTGGTCCGTGAATGTGTGTATTAGTGAGTTTGAAGTATAGCCAGAGAGCGAAGGCAGAAAGACAGATAAAAGAGCTTTTGTGCTTCCCTCTGCAATTCCGGTCACTGACAGATCAAGGTAATCTGCGTCTGATCAGAACTCACCAGAAAGCAGCTGCCTGAAATCAGGCTGGAAAGCAGAAAGAGGCCAGGAAACTAACACTATTATGGACTCATCCCTGACGACCGTTAAACAGAAGGATGTCCAGGAAGAAGATAGAGTAAGAGGTGAACAATCTTAAATAAAGCAACCCATTTCCAGTATGAGTGGACAGAGCCAGTGAAATGGGTTAGGGTTACAAAACACTCACATACCTGGAACAGTTTCCGCAGTCCAGGACACCTGAGTAGGATCTTTCATCATTGTCAAAGAAGTACTGAGTCTGCTCTGTGATGCAGCTTTCCTTAAACATGGCATCTGGTATGTCATCATCTGCTGACTCAGCTGGTAATAAGAGATAGGTTTAATAAAGAAAGAAACACTGGGAAGGATTAGTGAGAAAGCACTGGGATTAAACTCTATTAAATGTAGAGAGAGGTTGCCAAATTCTCATTTAAATAAGGCTTACGGTTACATTGTGCACAATCACAGCTTTTGTTGCTCACCTGCTTCTAGAAGGTTGGGGAACATGAGACCAAAGAAGAGCTGCTGGAGTATCGACCTAGACACAGAGAAGGAAAAAAACTGAAGGAGTCACACGGATGAGTCAATAGACCATCTTTAATTTATATTACATTAAACAACAAAACACTGTTTAATAACAGTCTGTTTAAGGCTAGAGTGTGTGATGTAAATGTCAAGGTAGGTATCAGTCATTCTATTTTAAAGCTGGTTACTTTGCAGTTGGACAGTCATAAAGATAGCGATGCAGTATAATGTTGCGTAACTGCTCTTGTCCTTCACTGAACCGGCCAGCTTCATCCCTCAACAACATACGAGCCCACTCCCATATAAACTCCTACCCCAAAGTACAAATGTACTCCCACTCTAATACGCACACGCAAACAAACAGAAATAGTGTAAGAAACAAAACACAGAAACACAAAACAAAAACATAACCTGTGCACTCACCAGGCAGCGCTGGAGGCCCACCAGCCAATACTGAGCAAGTCTGCAATGGTAGGCTGGAGAAGGACAGGAAAAGAAAGTCACATAGAGTAAATTCTAAAATAAAGCAGGTAGGGATGACAATTCGGTCGTGTTTTTATTTCATATCCATGTCTGTCTAAAATGTCATCACCTCATCTTTTTATAATTTTGTATGTGTATAAGTGTGTATGAAATTGTAATAATTAGCATTTGAATTCTTGAGTTCTGGCCAAGAATGTGTTTTGTAAGGTCACAGTGACTTTGACCTTTGACCCCAGAAATCTAAGCAGTTCTAAGTGGTCGTTTGTCTCAAATTTAAAGAAATTTCCACGGACGGACAACCCGAAAACATAATGCTCCGGCCTTGGCAGCCACAAAAAACAAATGTAATATACAATCACAATATTTGAAACTATAGGAATCAAGAAACAATATATTTTTTTAATTAACAGTATTTTGATTGCTGAGTGAGAGTCTTACCACATAGACCGAGCGAATTCCTGCTGCAGCCTTGCTGTCTTTCTCTGGGTCGCAGACAGACTGGTAGTCATAGGTCTTGTTGAAGGAGTACAGGGAGGTGTTGACCAGGTTGATCATCAGCACAGGATCCACCTCGCCAAAGAACTGACCTATCTAGACGAGTTCACATACAAACACACAAGCAAAAAAACTGTCAATAAAAGCAGACTCTGCTTGTACAAACAAAACATACAGCTGTCTACTATCCCCTCTGACAGGGCTTCATGGACTCTGCTGCGCATCAGTAGACTGAAAATGTGTATTTATGTGTTTAGACAATCAGGGTGAGTCCATTTAAATGGTTCTGTGGCAGCCCATATACACAGATGGCAATCAATCTTTCACTCTTCCACTTTACTTTTACTGCCATGCCCTTTCACCCTCAGTTCAAGCGGTCTGGATAGGTGGAGAGTGGCGGTGTGCCCCAGTGTGCCCAGAACACATGTTGATGTTATGTTGCCCTCAGTTAGACTTTACTTGCTGAACCAAAAGAACAATTTAAAGGGGAAGTCTGCGTAACATAGAATATAGGTAACATATTTATAATCCTTTGATGAAAGTCAGAACAGGTCACTGTAGTTTCACCAGTAGATGAACGCCTGGTGGATGAGCAATAGGGTGATCAGTTGTTCTTGTGATTCTTGTTATTGGCAGACTTCTTACTGATCGTATAATTATGGTTACGATACATAACTGTTGTGCTATAGTTGCAGACAGACTTAAAATGGACAACGATGAATGAGAAACAATGGATCAAAGACAGCAGATGTCCTGAACTTGACTGACATATAATGTTTCCAGACCCACTGAATGTCCTACCACCGACACACAGGGGGCTATAGCAGCCTAAAAGAGTGGAGTTAACACAGCAGAGCTGACTTCTTGCATTCACAGGGGACTCACTTCACTACAGCTTTCATGACTGACTAAAACGCATCAGAACCTTCCCTTTGATCCTCCCCCAGTGGCTAGTGCTTTACTTTAGAGACATAGATGTACTGCTGTCCTACAGAACGGCTCACAGCTAACAGGCCATTATCATAACTTAGCAGTCATAAGCCCTTTATTTGACCTCTATATGTGACTGATGGATCCCTGTGGCAAAGAGGAGCTAGGTATGTAGAAAGGTAGAACAAAGTAAGAAATATGAATGCTAGCAAAAGTATTTGATTTAAACTTTTCTGACTATGTGACCACAGAGGTTTTATTGTGTGATGGTTTATCAACTACTGATCATTTTGGAGAAAGAGAGCGGATAAGTGAAGCATTCATGGTCATGATAAGGTCAAAAAAATGGTTTCCAGGTAACTTACCAGGGTGATATACTCATCCTGGTTGGACATGAGTAGAAATCCGCCATCATCCAGGATCACACAGTCTACATGCTGTATGGTAAAAAAAAAAGACAACGTTTAAAAAAGGCAATAAAAAAGTAGTAAAAATATGGAAATTAAAAAAATCATCTTTTAGCATTTTTAAAATAGATATTATAAATACAAAAAGTCTCACTCAGATTAGATACATTAAACTGCAATCCTGTACCTTGTCATTCCTTAGACAGCCACAGATCTCATCCTTGCACTAAAAGGCAAAAAGCCGGACAAGACATTTGTATTGTACACCAATATATAAAGCTGTCAAAAATTGTATATACAATACAATGACACTTTATTAACACAACTTACATTCAGTTTCAGTGTAGCATTTATGAAACTGTTCATCCAGAATGACACATTCAGTTTCACTCCCACCACTACAAAACAAACCACAAAACAGGCAGGTTTACAGCTATTGAGACTTTTGATTTATGTTGCATCACAAGAAGCATACAATTTGGGATTAGCGAGACTGACCAGCTGGTTTGAGAGTGACTTTGTCAATCGTGACGTCCACCGCTTTGCTCACTAGAATACCTGACTCTGAAACAGACTCCCTAACCTCTGCTGCAATAGAGAAAGGATACACAAGGGAAGAGAAACACAATTATGGCAATTTAAATTAAATCATGTTTAAAAAAACTCGGCAGGGAACATTTAAAAATTGGAATCGCAGTAAAATGGGAATAATCGCTATCCTTTGTGGGGAATTCCATACATTTTTATCTGCTTGTAATTTATGTGAGCGGAGTGGAGTATGTAAGTCCAGTACATGTGTTAATCCAGTCAAGTGTAGCTGAAAGCGCAGCTACATTACACTGACGTTTGCCTGTCCTGATGTCTGTTAAAGAGATCAGTGCAGATAACAGGAAGTATACAGGGCAGGAGGGAGGAGGGGGTGGCGGGATGAGTGCTGAAAGACACAGCGGGAAAAGGAGAAGGATAAAGAGTGATATCAGAGGCCTGAGAGTGTGATCTTTGCCAGTAGGATTGGGATGACGTCCAAAGGCAAAGAGCAGGATAGGCTCAGTGCCAAACCACATTGAAGATCCTCAAACATACAAAAGTGCACACACAGACACATATTCGAACCTTTCAGAAAACTTACGGAAATATGGAGCTGTGAAAATATAAACTTCATTGTCCAGGGCCCTTTTGTAGAAGCTGGACTCATACGTCTCGGAATTTTCAGTCCACTCTTCCCCAGCACTGTAAACATTAATATTGTCATATAATATTGGATATGGAGCATTATATCCATAAAACACCAAGCAAATGCGTCTGATCTATCTGAACAATTTATATTTAAATGTATAGCCAAATGTTAGTCATTGAAATAAGAGTCACACCCAATGCACTGGATATATGTCAAGGGCATGATCCTGTAAAAGCAATATGTGATTGTATTTCATGTTTTATAGGCAGGAGGAATATGCATTCATCTTCAACTGGAATATTATATTCTGACCGCGTAGAACACCCCAAATTTAGCCTAGATAAAAGTAGCAGCAAGGAAATTGAGGAAAATGAGCTGCGTTTGGCTGCTGGATGTGTGGAATTGACCCGTGTCCTGTTCTGGCTTGGCAAGCTCTGGGAGTTCAGCTGAAAGTGTATAATCCTCTATGTTCTGGAAAGTAACCCAGTGGAGCAGGTGAGTAAAGCAGCCAAAAGCGCTCAACCTAAGAGCATTACAGTCTGTATCCATTTTCATCTCACACATTTACACCAGCAGATATTTGGGCAAAGCTTGCCGTGCTGTTTCACGACGCCAGCACTAACGCGAGAAGTGAAACTGAGTAGAGAGAGGGGAGAGTACCTTCTTGGGTAGACTCTTGTGATTCCTCCATCTGTGGCCACAAACCTGGCCACTATCCCATCCCTGAGAATATGGAAAACAACCAATGAAACATCAAAGCCAATCGCACTGATTAGAAAAAGTGTTTGTGAACTGTGAGACCAATCTGCAGACATGTCACAAATTGGTTTATGCCCACAGTCACTTGTCTCTATATGTCCTAATGTTGAACAGATACTCTGCAGTCTGTTTGTAAGTGTTTGTTCAGATTATTTCAGACAAGTGGGCATTCCATGAAAGGAAACACACTGATGCAATTACTTTATTTTCCTCTAAAAACAGCATGTCTTGGCAGAGCTTAGTATGGTTGGGCGTGATATGCGTTCTGTGCTTCACTTTCATCGTGTTTCACTCGTTAGACATGATCAAATCACCCAGAGTAGAGACGAAAGAATTGAAACTCTGGCTCAGTTACTCAGTAAATTGAGCATGAAATAAGCATCAGCTATTGTAGTAGTAGAGCAATAGTGTGTGCATGCAACACATATTTCCCTACATGAGGAATGTTTTTAATAAGCGCCAATAAATAGTTCAAGGTAAAACGCTTATCCAGATTTGGGACTCACACTGTCTGCTCGGTCCAGAGTTTAACCAGTTCAGCTGTCAGACCTGCATCCAGTATTAGCCGATTCACCAGGGACACATTGCCTGCGGATGCAAGACAGGATACATCTCACATATTGCGAACGTTACAACATCACAATAAAAACAGTGCTTCGTAGGGAAACATGGCAAGGGAGGCAATGCCAGCCTATTGTTTACGAATCTTGGCAAGAAAGATGAATATGTTACGCTTTTGGCTCGTGCAAGAGTCAGTACTGATGTGCCACTGGGCAATGAACTTAGCCCAGAATTTTCTTTTTCGGCAGATATGTTCACTCGCTAGCAGTCAGAATACTGAGGAGACAAGTGATTAAGTGTGTGAAGGTGAAAGACAAAGAGCAGGTGTGTTAAGCCAAATCTTTTCCCTGGATAAATGTGGGAGAAAATGTTTTGATCTCATGTCACTTGTTAGGAAATCATCCAGCTGGGAGACACGTTTTTGCAGGTCTTGTCTGATTGATTATTAGACTGTCAGTCAGCAGGAAGAACTCTGTGAAAGATTGGCTGTTGCAGCTTTGGGAGCGAAATGATGCCAAGGTATTGAGTTTGAACCCCATTGTCAAGAAAAGTACTTCTCACAAAATTGTTAGCACACAGTTTCAGTATAGCTTCCCTTGAGTGTTGTTTTAAATCATGTCTTGCAAGACTTGCAACTCAAGAATAAATTGCGAGACCATACTACACAAACAGCAACAGGAAAGGCATTAATGCATCTTGATATGGCTTGACCTTTGGTTGAAAGGGATCAAGGGTACCTAGATCCATTAGCTGGATGATGGTGGTAAGCCATTCTAGACAGGAGATCCATTAGATGATGACAAATCAAACATCATGAGTCATTGTGTAGCGTGACAACCTGAAGCTTCTTGGAAACTCAGTCGATCGCGCTGATGTCACTCTGCTTCGCACGCACTAATCTAATGACTAAAGTAATGCCCTGACCTTCAGATGCTGACCAGCGTGATATCAGAGTGGAAAATATTGGCGTGACTAACAGTAAAACACACCATGCATATACACACAAACTTCACACTGTATATTGATTTAGGTGCGGGTCAGTGGCATCATAATACTCATATGAATACAAACAGCAAAACTGACATCACAACGTGTGCAAATGTGTCAAGTTGAGTAACAATGGCAAAAGATGCATAACTCACATGCATCTGGGGTGTTCCTATCAATGTACTGGCTGAAGTCGAGGACAAACTGCGTGTTGTTGAGTGACAACTTCAGCTCTTTGCAGTACTCCCTGAAGGAACAGTATTGATCAGTTTCCATCTCAGCCCCTTGTTTGTTCCTCTACAGTGAAAGTGGGGCTGTGCAATAGTGTCGGGATCACTCACCTTGGAGCGATGTAGGTGTAACCATACTCATCAAACCTCTCCTGCTGTATGGTTTCCATGGCTTTTGAAAACACAAACAACACTTGGTTTAGACTGATAAGATTGTGGATATGATGTGGATAAAAGTGTGATCTCCATTCGTGAAATGATGTAAATGCACTGATATGTGTGCTGTGAGATGACATGGATCCAGAAACACTGTGGGTGGCCATATACATTTTTAAGAAATGGACACAGTAGTGAACATACTCTAGCTGGAAGGCCCCCACACAAATGCATACACACACGCACATAAAATATTGGACAGATATGAGGTGATGGATTAAGGTCGAGAGGGTGGATGAACGTGAAGTGGGGAGGCATGAGAGAATAACTGAGTGAGAAATACTTGCCTTCTTGCCCTGTAGTGACCCCAGAGAGACAGAGATGAGGAGAGGAGAAAGTAAGAAAGCCAAACGGTGATAAAATATCCATTCATCATCTGACAAATGAGGTCATACCTTGGACAAAATGCTGAAAATTGGTAAATATTTCCAACAGTAGGAAATAAAACACTATTATGCAGTGAAGGGATATTAAATCTAATAGAACAACTTTATATAGATTGAGAAATGCTGAACAGAAAATGATCAGAGAGGGACTGCAGGAACAGGCATGCAAGGGAACAACATGCAAATATATACAGTAGTAATAAAGAAAATTCCTTCCACTCTATGCTTTGTCTTCCCTGGCTCTGCATTCCATCTAAAATAGTATCTGTTGAATATTATCTCATAAATGACATGACAGGCATGGATGGCCATCATTCACTGGTCTCTTAAAATGATGACATTTTGGACATTGCCTTTAAAAAATATTGAGTCGTGTGGTGCAGTCTGCGAAAAATATTACTAAGTGCTGAGTTTCCTCAGGGTCATGGAAATCTGGTGCAGGATGAAACAATGTTCTTCACATAAAACATAACAGGCAGATTCATTGTCCCTCTGTCTCTATAGACTGGGCAGGGTGTCTCTATGTCCAATTACTTTCCACACCATACATTCTTTCTCTTCTTTCTTGCTCTTTACTTTTCTGTCACCATCTCTTCAACCCCAGTATTATGTCATGTATTCAATGCATGCAGCATTTCTGCCATATGGGTGAAAAACTGTTCATCCATTACGCCCTTGACTGAGGTACCTCTGTAATGTATAAGAAGGACAAGTGGCTGCAGGAACCACCTACTGCAGGAAAGTTTTGGATCGAGGTATTGGTGGTCTGTGTGAAACTCTATATGGCTGTACAGAGAACTTTAGAGTCCCAAACTCCCTATCGGAGTAGTCTGTGGCAGCAAGGCATGGTGTGTTACTTTCTTTAACAGGCCTGTAAACGTTCTGACAGTCTTTATGGCACAATGACAGACTCGTTATTGCAAAGAGCGAGTGATACAGAGGCCGAAACACTCAGTCAAAATCTCATCTGTTGGAATAACTGCACCATTAGCCGTTTATGCTTTGTGCTGTCACATCAAAGTTATGAAAAATCCACTAAAACCAGATGGTTTTGTGCTGATTCTGATGTTTTTCTTCCAATTATATCCCTTGATCAAAGCATCTATCCACTCATGCATCTATAAAGTCGTGAGTAAGCATTCATACCTTAGAGTCCATCCATGCATCCATCTATATGTCATCATGCAACAAACATGCTTATGCAGTGGAAGAGCATCACATGGCAAGAGGAAGACAGATGGCACAGAAGAGTGAGTACTTGCCCCAAGAAGAAGCTGTAAGATCCCAGTGAGGAAGCAGGAAAGGAGAACATAACTTGCATCAGAATCAAAATGCAAATAATAGTTTGAAGAGTGTACAGTATGTGCGTACATGAAAGAGTTTTGTCCTTGTGATTATTAGCTATGTTCTGAGTTGTTAGGAGAAGCAGCCAGAGTGTATCATACAGCGAGACAGCCTTGAGAGCACATACAGAGCAAAGAAATTGAAAAAATAAGCTGAAGAAAAAGAAAAAAAGGGCGAAGGGGAGAGGGATATTAGGGGGAATGAAGAGAACGAGGACAGGTATACAGATTAGATAGAGAGACGGACAGAGAAAACAATCAGAGTAAAGTCTGTCTCCTTTGGGTAGCCTGTTACCCAGTGACAGATTCAGGGAAGTAAAAATGGACTTAAGGAGAGGGAGGTAATGAGATGGAATTGGCCACTGAAACATAGCGAAAAAGTGGAGTGCAGAAGAAGGAGAAACATAATTTTGGTAGGAAAAGCGATAATGAGCAGGGAGAGGAGGTGAGGCAAGTGTCGTCTTATCCTAACCCAGAAGGAGGGCAAGAAGAGGGGAATAAATAACGAGGGAAGAGCAAAATGGAGACAAGATCAAAAGAGCTAGTGCTTGGGCTGGGTGTGGGAGAAGGAAAGCATGTGGATGAGTATGTGTGGGAGTGCGGGGCGACTGACCAGTGGGTTACACTACAAAAGAAAAGCACCGTGGGGATCCGCTGATCTGAGCAGCAAATACAAAGGAGTGGTTCTGGTTCCAGCTAGGAGCGAGTAATACAAAGCAAGAGGAGATACTGAAGAGTACAACCCAAAGAAAGTATGCATGGGAGCTGAGTTGTGAGAAACCACCTACATTAAATCTGATTGATTTGTTTGCAAATACTATTCATCATGAGGGTGTACGCTGTACTTACACATAGCTTTTTTCATGTCATCCCCCAGTTTTGCTTGAATGAAGTGTTCACTGTATTTAGGCAGAGCCAGAGCCAGGCTGTAGAAAAAGACAATCACACCGATGTTGTGCATGGAGGTCATTTGAGTGAGTTATTTGTTTTAGGAAACTGAAACTAAAAGCATTCAATGTTTTCCAAAAATGCTCTGTGAAGTGTTTTTCAAAACTTAGTAGTTGCATGTGATTATGGTAATTTATACAAATCAAGAGCAAAAGTGCACAACTAATAAGGTTTCCATGCTTTCTGCATGATCAGTGAAAAGCAAAAGCAAATAATACTTAAATGTATTTCCCATTAACCAAAGCAGAGCTCGCTGTTAGAAACAAGAGAGTGACCCCTGTTGGCTTAAGTAATGTCCTCCATCAGCTGGAGTGCTCTCAGTAGTTTGTGGCAGTGAATTGTGTTAAGTGACAGAGACAGGTTAATGAACCATAAAGGCTTATTACAAAACTGCTGAGATGGCTCACCTGTAATCTGTTCCATTGACCGGTCCAAACGTGTAGGTCCTGACTCCTCGATCTATGTACCTCTGCCAAAGATGATAGACACAGGAACTGGCATTCAGAATGTCTTTGTAATGTTAATGTGGGTAGTGCTCATTGTTGTATTGTTGTAACATTCTGGGACATATTCAGTATTTATTTTTAAATAACAAAAATATGTAAAAATCACAATTAAAAAACATTTTTATCAAATCTGAGTTAAAAAATGAGATTGTGAATATTGTCGGCTCCTTTATGTTTTGTCTCTTAATTACTGCAAACAACAGTGAACAATGTCTTCTTGCAGGAAACAAGACAACTTTGAATATGTAGTAACATAACATGCAGTTGGACAATATAAGGTTTGCATCTTTTAGAAAGATCTGATAGTCTGTGAAAAAATCAGATAATAAATATTGAACTAACTGCTGCTTCAATATGTTAATGAATTAGCTGAGTTACTTCATTTTAGTGCCAGCAGTATATTTATATTGGGTATATATATATATATATATATATATATATTAATATATATATATATACTGTAAGTATAACATGTTCCTTTGTACAATGGATAAAATGTTGCACTGACAATTTTACAATGTCTGTCAACATCTGCAGAAGCACGGTAAGAAACCTCAACAAAAACATCCCAACACATTTAAAGTTCCTCAACCTACTAATGTGTAACATGTTCCAGTATTTTGTCTTACCTCATCTTGAGTTTTCACCAGAGTGTTAATGGTACGTTCGCCTGTCTCACCATCTATCATCATTCTCCTGATCTATAG
The DNA here is from genome assembly GCA_943590825.1 of Bovichtus diacanthus. Taxonomy (NCBI): domain Eukaryota; kingdom Metazoa; phylum Chordata; class Actinopteri; order Perciformes; family Bovichtidae; genus Bovichtus; species Bovichtus diacanthus. The sequence goes on along the minus strand of CALSBV010012175.1, from coordinate 11,669,185 downwards.
GGAGAGATGAACAAACAGACAGTATACATATACTGCAGTTTGAGCGCTACTGGATCTGATTCACTGAGTCTCAGCTGATTTGAAAACATTCTGTCTCATAACCTCATGCTAACAAGTTAGGGACACTAAGTAAATCACTTGCAGTGGCTTGTCATGATAGATTTATGAGGAGACATGAGACATCTGCACCTGAATATCTGCCTGGATGAATATCCTCCTCTGAACCTTTGCTTGAGTGTGTGTGAGTGTGTGTGTGTGTGTGTGTGTGTGTGTGTGTGTATGTGTGTTTGTGTGTATGGCTTGGGCATTTCAATCTATCTGCACACTCTAACCTCCACTTTGATGTCATTCTCCAGCTCAGCATCCAGGAAGTCTAGGGTAACAGGTTCCTGGAATTTAGGATTCTGTGGAAAAGGATGATATTTCAGCCTGAAGTGTGACACAATTAAAAAAATATTACGCATACACAAACCTGATGACAGGAATGGAAAAAAAATAAGAACTGTTTACTTTAGCCTCACCCTGAGTCACTGGAAGCAATGTTTATTATGTAAACCCTCTTTCATATCTCTGGATCTAAAGCCTGATGAGTTGATAGAGTAAAATGTTATAAAACTCAGTGTACCATATTATAATTGTTATTCAGAAATTGGTTCTTACTATGGCAATCAGCCAAAGAGAAGAATATCCCCTGCATCTTAGTACGACTTACATATAGTATGACTTTAATTGTTTGAGCCACAATGTTCTCTTGTTTTTAATTAAGGAGCAAAGCCAATCAGTTTCCTTAACACATGACTCCAATCAACTCCATGGTATAAAAAATAGAGACTACCATATGGCATCATTTTGACAACATATCTGTGACACCAGACACAGCTGAATCAGATTTGATACAAAGTGACACTGGACCCTATTAATGTCCTCTCTTAAAAACCCAATACGTCTGAGTGGCTTTATGGTGGTATAAAATGGTAGCAGTAATCTAGTGCTTCTCTATAAAACAGCAGTACATGGAATCTGATACGAGTCTGTCCTCCACAGCCTTTATTCACTCTGTGACTCAAAATGTGGGGTGATGTGGTGAGAGCATATTAGAGTTTCTTACAAAGTTTCTTGTTTTTATGTTGACACATGCGAGCAGTGAGTCCAAAATTCAATATATATATATATATATTGAATTTTGGATTATATATATATATATATATATGCTATTCAACTTTGAAGGAAGGAAGATAATTGGGAATAGTTAAATGTAAAAAATAAGGTAAAGTGTGAATCAGTACATGGACAAGAAAAGCAATAAACAAAATACTCAATCAATTAAAAAGCACAAGTTGAGTTCCTTACATTTGATGGTAAGTTAAATGGAATGAAGCAGCAAAGAGAGATGATGAAGATGAAGCATCTCAACATGAAAATGAGAAAAGAAAGAATAAAAGATCAAGAGGTACAACACTGAATGAAACATCAAACATACACGAAAAAACAGGAGAGAATATGAAAAGAGCAAAAATGGGAATATGGTGGTGGTGTGAACAGCAAAAGGAAAAAGATCAAATGAGAAATAAGAAGTGAGAAAAGAAGAGCAACAAGATTCAAAAGAGAGAGCGAGAAAATACTGTATGTCAGCAACAGATTTGTTGAGGTGAGCTCGGGTGTGAGATCCAAATAAAAACACGACTGCAACTGGGGAGATTTGAGTAATGAATATGAAATATGTACAAACATAATCAAATACAGAGTGTCACTGCAGAGACAGAGAGAGAGAGAGAGAGAGAGAGAGAGAGAGAGAGAGAGAGAAGAGAGAGAGAGAGAGAGAGAGAGAGAGAGAGAGAGACAAGGGGAATGTTCAAAGGGCTGAAGGTCAGCATCACTATTCACTCGATCTTCCATTTGGCTGATTCAATGAGACAATGAGTGATTGACAGGCTACCTCCTAAGCCTTACACACACACACACACACACACACACACACACAGTACAGAGGGTTGATGGGAAAAAAGTAATAATAACCTTGCCTTGCTTGAATACACATTATCAGTAATATCGGCTATGAACACAGACTGTATGTGAGAAGCGGACGTAGCCACTGTGAAGTCACCCAACTGTCTGTGTACTGCCAATTTGAAGTTTGCCATTTTGGCCGTTTGCCATTTTGTTTTTTTGGAACCAGAAAATCCCAGAACTGAACGCTGACCAAGAAATGTTGGGTGACCAAAATGTTACAATACATTTTCATAAACTGAAAACCCACTGTAAACGGATTAAAGTTCTAAGACGCAAACACGGACAACACCTAAACCAGACAACACTGTGGTAGCGCCCTGACAATCGCAAGCTAGCCATGCCTTAGAGCATACCTTTGCTTTATTGTGTAGTTAACTCTAAATGGGACTATAATTTACGACAAAAAACTAAACATTATGCTGTATTGAAGAAGACTTGAAACTAGCGATTGAGACAATATACTCATGCTTACAACGTTTACTGAGGTTTTAAATCAAGTGAGAAGTAGGGTGATTTTGCAACCAGTATAGTCGCCCCCTGCTGGACATTACAAAAGTATGCAAGTTTAAGGCATTTTGGCATTGGCTTTACTTTTCAGAACCAAAGTTTGCCGCTTGGCTGAGAAGCTGATTCTCACTACAATCTGGTGACAACTGTGTCCTCTTCACACTGTGTTTGCTGTTGTACCCACTTACGCAAGCTGCATTTCTAAAATCCAAGTGCAACAAGGAATGTGTACATGGAAAGAGGAGGCGAAAGCTAAGCTAAGATTGCCAACAACACATGTAGATTTATATGACTGCTACTATATCTATTAAAAATTATACCACAATACAGAAAACACAATACAGAAAACTCTACATTGCTACCTTTAGGAACTACATCTTCAATCTACAGTACTTCTACTTTGTCTCACCTCGTGAAAAGTGACAGCATATTTATTACTGAGCCTGAGTTTCCTGTTACGAATCCTTTTCTAGGAAAGTTATGAAAAGATGCACAGTGATGAATTTTGGTGTTTTAAAAATGTCACAGTGTGGGGGATGGGGGCTGTGGATTTGAAAGTCCCTCAAAAAAACAAAACATGTTTTTAAATACAATGTGTCACTCCCAGCTGCAACTCAGTTTTGAGAAGTATTTACACACACGCGCGCACACACGCACGCACGCACGCACGCACACACACACACACACACACACACACACACACACACAGACAAACTCTTTGACCAGAGTTAAGTGTTTCAGTCTGGGTGCAAAGACTGTGAGGGGACAAAAAACAAGAGGGGAATACCCTTTATTCCAGAGAGAGAGAGAGAGAGAGAGAGAGAGAGAAATATGCAGCTCTGCAATATTTGCAAAATCACTGCACTAAAAGGAAAAACCAGACAGACATACACATTCTAGACATTTATAAATATCCTGCATGCCGAGTCATATTTATATACAAATACTTGATTTATTGTGCTTTGACAACGTGCAAATGACCACACCAATAAAATCTATTAAATTGAGAATTGGAATAATTAAATCCATAAATTATTGTCTTGGTGGATTAGATTGTGGAGAGTTGTGGATTGATTGACGGGATATAAATGCCCCCCCCCAAGGATCAACTGTTTCAGATCCAGTGAGGGGCCACTCTGAACATCATGACCCCAAACACAGAACTCAGTCCTGGGCAGCACAAGGCCACTGTGCAGCCTGTCAGAACATCCTCGCCTCGGGCTGAAGGTAGCGGGCTGGAACCTTTGGGGTCATGGCTCATTTTTACCAGTTTGCATCTTAATACCCGCCAGTGGCTAGAAGTCCTGCTGAAATGTATTTCAGGAGTTCCTTCATATTTCAATTTTGAGCCTTTGTTATGAAATCAAAAATAAGTAATGATTTGAATTTGCCAAAAGTAAGATAGTGCAGTAAAGGCTACCCTACAAATGACATATTACTCTTTTTATGTTACAAATCTTAATCTACATAAATAAATAAATAAATCAAAACAGCCTGATTTATTCCGAAGGTGGAACAAATTAAATTATATTCTGGGGTGTACTACTTCCACTTTAAAACACATTATATCAACTACAGGTCTTTTCATCCTTCATTTTTAAACATATATGGCAGTTCGCTGCCAAGTCTACATATCTATTTTATCTCACATGGTAATGAGTGACCTTCTAGCCGACATCTGAGGACTGATGATATCAATTCATACTCTAACTGGAGAATTAATTCTTTATATGAAGATTGATGAAGTGACGGTACATGGAAAAGTTTGAAAATAACCTACACCATCTGCTAGCCTGCATATTATTCATTGAGCCCAAGCAGTTATTGTGTAACTATGTGGAATAGTCAGAATATAATAGTATGCTTCAAGACATGAAGTGATGCACAGGACCAGATGCCATACCTTTGGCTGGAGATTAGGGTGCAGCAGGACATATCCATTGGGATCAATGGCAAAGTAGTACCCATTTGGACCAATCTGAAGAAGAAAATGGAAAACAGTGGAGTGGGAAATTAATAATTTGTGTCCAGAAAACAACATGATGGATGTACATATAGAGTGTAATGGCAAAACAACTGGTAAGGGGTGTTAAAAGTGTGTAAAAGCAAGGCTTCAGTGGTCACAAAAACAAGAGTATAACATGCAACAAAGGGGCTGTAATTAACGGCAAGGATTTCTTTTTTCATTTGTCTATGATTTTATATAGAAGTTAGAAAAACAAGAGAGTAATACGTCAAATGGAGTCACATCACTCAGTAATTGCACGAGAGAGAATAGTCACAATGATTTTTTGTTCTGAAAAAAGTATTTGTCAGCGTGCACGCGATCACATGTGGATGTTAAACTCACTGTGAAGCGCGGTGTGAGCTTCTTGATGTCGTCCAGAGACACGTCAATCCCCATCACGCCAAGGATCAACTGATTCTGGTGCTGAAAAACAGAAAAGGATGAGAAAAGGAAAAATATATATTCATCCACTACTGCTACTGCTGACTCCAATCATCATGTGCTCAAGCATTTATGGACTGCACCTCGCCATTTCTGTCATCTTTGGTCTTTGTTTTATTGAAGACAGGTAGTGTTCCAGTGATGACCAGACCCAGTTCCTAATTGAAAACCAAGCAAATGCACTATTCAACTCAGGACTCGGATTAAGTAAAATTAGAAAGGCGCAATATTTCTTTACTGTAAAATGAATTGTAGGACACAAACAGTATCATACCAGAGCATCAAGGTATACATTAGTCCACTGGACTTGTTTGGCCTGCTTGTCTGCCAGAACCATTGGTCTACCCAGGACATCCAGGTACTCCTACATTGGACAAAAAACACATTTTCCAAAATAATGCTTCCATGAACGTTATGTTCTCAATGAATGTGAAAAATAATAAATCATGCTCTAACCTGTGTGTTTATTCTTATGGCTCCGATGGAAGGAATCTCATAGAAGTAACCTGGATAAATGATCAGACGCAATTATTCGACCAAAACTTCAAGCCACAGTGTCATGTGAGTTATCAGACCCAGAAAAACAAAGTAAACTGACTTCCAGACTTTTTGCTGCTGTGATGTGGATTATTTACTGATTCACATATGAAACATTTATATCCAGTTGCTTTGCCCAAGGCAGCTCCTCTGTTTTTAAAATAATGTTCATTATCACTTCACTACCCTGTCTTCTTTAAACGTTCTTGTATGTTATTTATCGTTTTATACCACAATTAGACCACCTGAGTAGGTTGAAACACAGCATAACATGTATTTGAAATCACTACCAAGATCTAGTCTACTGTTAAGTACAACTTGATCTAATAGCACGATTGTAAAAAACTGACAACAATATTCAGTAGAGATGTGTGTTATAGTCTGTGCTTTACCTTTGTTGGAACAGGCCATCCATTGAATTGGTCCTTTATCGTAGTTGTGTTGTCCTACTGAGAAGGTGAATATCCTCACCTGGAGCACAAGATTCAATTCAATCATTCATTCAATTTAGCATTACATAACCTCTTAGAATTTTAAAAACATGTATTTTTCATTCTGGTAGGTAGATATATTTTTCCAATTTGTTTTCCTTTTTTTTTTTTAATGATTGTTGTGATTTTAATGATAATGATGTCTTGTCTCTACTGTAATATTTTCTAATTCCTCTGAATATTATGTTCAACAAACAATCATTTTAAATGTGTTTGATTATTTACATTATCAGTTACATAAAACCATATAGAAAAAATCTTTCTCAGAGAATTATTTCAACGTGTTTTAACATATTGTTGTGCCGTCACATATTTCAGATGAACTAGTCTTAACATATTCATGAGATACATGATCTAATCTAAAATAAATTGCATGTGCTGTTTTGACAGACAGTGATGTTGAAGTGTGTGTACAACCTGCTCATATCCTCAACCCAGGATGAGCATGTGTGTCTGTGTGTGTGTGTGTGTGTGTGAGAGAGAGATGGTCTTTGTTTCACATAATATGCAAAAAACCTCATCTGCCTTCTGCAAACATTTTTGGGTTGGGAGGATATGCACACGGAAGTTTGGACCCAAAGGGAGCTCCAACAAGCTGAGCCTGATAAAAACTGCAACAGGCACACATCCACTTTCAACAGTTCTCACACTGCAGTATCATACGCCCCTGTCTCTGTGTGTGTGTGTGTGTGTGTGTGTGTGTGTGTGTGTGTGTGCGTGTGTGTGTGTCATCAACTTACCTTTTTGTCAGCATTGTACTTCTCCAGTATGGCCTGAGCTCTTTCCTCTCCTCCATCAGTAAACAGCATGATGATCTTGTTGCAGTTTGCTCTGCTCACATTCGTCTAGTCAAAGGATAACATTAGGATTTTCTAATTAATCATGTATTTTCACCCACGTTGTGGCAAGGTTTGGTCGGTCTGTTGGTCCATGCTATTTTGCTGACCTCAGGAACTTTCCTATTATCGCTATCTCAGACACATTCTAATGTTGCTTTCATTGTCAGTGTTGAGTCGAGGTAACGCTTTCAACCAGCAGATGGCAGTGAAAGACAATGATACGTCGCTGCTGGAAACATGGAAGCTCACAGGTAACATTCATTCACGTTTGTGTTAAGCATCCTGTGCCCTCAATTACACTTAAGTGAGACACAAATACTTTTTCTTTTTACAAAACAAAAAAAAGGGAAACTTTACCGTAGAGAGCTGCTCAA
>CALSBV010012175.1:11620643-11656978 GCA_943590825.1 Bovichtus diacanthus | reverse complement strand
ACACACACACACACACACACACACACTCATAGCAGGTTAGATAGCTGGATAGTTAGATACACACAAAGGATATACATGTGCATACATACATACATGCATACATACATACATACACACACACACACACACACACACACACACACACACACACTCACACACACACACACACACACACACACACATACATACATACATACATACAGACTGTAAGCAAAAACAAAAAAAAACATTTGACCCAGTAGTAATATGTTGCTTTTTTATGTCTCCATTGGTTTTGAGTACTCCTGAGTTAGTCATAATATTTAATAAGCTAAACTCCTGTTGCTTCATAAGGGATATCGTATCCTCTAGTCGCCCATATTGCCTCTGACACTAATGAATTCCCTGGCTGCACTCGGCATGGCTTTGATGCCACACTGAATCTACACCCTATGATGACTTCATCTCAGTGGGATATAAGGGCTGCAATATAACTCACTAAATATAACATGGATTACTTTATTTTGAAAGTTAAAGAGTACATTATTGTTTCACTGCCATAAATATGGTAATTTATCCCCTATGCTCTCATCATATTATTTATGTCTAGAAAAGAATGCTACCTCCACGAAAGAAGAACTCACTGTGATATAGTGATGTGTTTCATCTAGTCGTTCAATGAGTTCAACAGTGTCAGTTACTATTAAATCAACAAAATATCATAAATGTTTAAAAGAATACTTTGGCTTTTTGGGAAATACTTCAATACTTCAAAAGTTCAATACCACTCTTACTGTATGTTTGTACATTAGCTAGAGACAGGACCTGTTAGCTGGAGACAGGAGGAAACAGGTAGCCTGGCCCTGTATACGCGACTGGATATAAGAGATATAAGCGACTGGATATAAGAAGTGGACGTAGTCACAGCAACCTGTAGGTTTGTGGACTATGGCTTTAAAGCCTCGAGTTTGTCATTTTGCCATCTTGGTTTTTTGGAACCAGAAGTGACACGAGAGGATGGAGGAAAGTTCAACCAAATGCTGACCAAGACGTTTTTAGGCAACCAAAATGTTACAAAATAACTTTCATGAACTGAATACACAATGTGAAAGAATTAAAGTTCTAATAGGAAGACACAGACAACACCCAGACCGGAAAACCGCGTGGTAGCGACCTGTCAATCACAAGGTAGCAATGCCCTCTATTTCAATCTAAATGGGACCATCATTTATAAAATGAACATCATGTTGTATTGGAGAAGACTTGGAACTCATTCATGTAATTTTCTCATAGACTTCTATACAATCAGACTTATTTTTTGCAAAAAGTGGAGTTAGCCCCTGCTGGCTATTAGAAAAAATGCAGGTTTAAAGCACATCCACATTGTCTTAAATTTTCTTGGTCCTAACGTAACAAAAACTGCCTGACAGCATCTCCTAAATTCACAATTAACATGTCATATCTTGTTTGTTTAATACGTACAAACAATGAAGTGGAAGCTGAGTGTGATGACAAAGATCACAATGAGAAACCAAAGAGGGGTGGAGTCTGGGCAGGGTGATGTTGCAAGCAAGGCAGTAGTAGAAAGTAAGACTGTGCCAGACACTGGAGGTGTAGGGCTGTTAATAATGGGATGACTTTACAAAAGGTTTGATTTGATTTTTAAAATGGAAACTAATCTGTCTCACTATGAATGTTTTCTTTTAACTAGCCCCCCTTGGGTGTCATATATATTGTATAAATACATTTTCAGCTTCTGTATCCAAAAGCAACACAACTGAATTCAACCCTTCCCTTTTTCTTCTCTGTCTCACATGTGACCATTACCTTCACTCGACCAACAGATGTGGCTTTTGTGATCTTCCTGTCATCTGAATGTCTGCTTCCTAATGTACACTCGTCTCACACACGTGATTTGCTGCTGCCTGTAGAAGGTGATTTCATAAACTTGCCTCCCACTTTACCAGGAAAATTCAATTTTCTCCAGCCGAGCAAAGGCTATTCCTGGAACATTTATAGGGTGAAGATCAAATTGGAGAGTTGAAACCTCAATAACATATGAATCCTCTGTCTCTTTTTTCTTCAGGCATACAACATACACAATTCTGCATGTGTGCCAACATCTAAAACAGTATACGAGCAAATGAAAACTCAAAGACACATTTTTTTCCTGATATTCATGTGGGGATTCTTCATTGAATACATTCATTCTCTATCCCATTTTTATCAGCGCTACATGCCCAATCTTAACTCTTACTCTGACTTATTGGGACTCTTTCATCTCACTAAGATCAGACTTCAGCCCTGGATAGGTCCCAGTAGCTCAGTGTATCTATGCATAATCAGGCTACCAATAAACAGCATCCTTGACTGAAAAGCATTGTGAGGAGTCATAACACGTAGCCCAGATTATGGCAAGAGAGTTTTGTCAAGAAAAAAATGTCAAAGTCACAACGAGTTCAAAAGCATGCTCATAAACCCGGCTTGCACTTTTACAGATAACAGACACTGACAACCATCCCTGTACCCATCCCTATCCCTCATCTCTGCTCCTGTGTTTGGGGTCAGCAGAAAGGTGAAGTGTGTAACCTTGGGGCCAGACGGTTCCCCAGCAGGCTGAGGTCCATGCTGAGGAAGTCACTTCATTCTGCTGTCCCTCCAAGTCACTGCTGACGCACCACATCCCACTGTACACTAATTACTGAATATCTAAACACATACACACAAACACACAGATACTCAGTCTCACACAGCCACATATAAACATACACAAGCACAAGCCAAGCAGTAACAGTGCAGACTGATGGTTAGAGGAACTATCCTCTAATTGGACTCGTGTTAAAACTCCATGTGTCCTGGTAAACTATCCTTGAGCAAGACACCAGACGCTTTATTGCTCATTGTAAAAGGCCGTCCACACCAAGGACGTTAACTATAAAGATAACGAAAAACATCTCGTTTAAAAATAGTTTTAACTCAAGTGCATAGCAGAGTCCACACCACAACTATAACAAAAACAGCAGTGGCAAACAATATCGTTGGCATCACTTTCAGAGCGATTTGATGAACGATAGAAACACTGACAGCCAATCAAAATCCATCTGAATACAAAGGTGTATTTGTCCCACACAGGAGGTGGATTAGTAAAATGGCCTTTGAACATATTTTCGATTAGCAATAAAGTGTAGGCTACTTATTGAATAAACTGCATCTCCCTCTCCCTCCCTCTCTCTCTCTCTCTCTCTCTCTCTCTCTCTCTCTCTCTCTCTCTCTCTCCACCACAAGTGTGCAGCAAAGCAGTAGCTACTTTTCAATAGTTTCCTTATTCTTATTATTCATATCCTTCATTTCTCTATCTCTCTCTCTCTCCATCTCTCTCTCTCTCTCTCTCTCTCTCTCTCTCTCTCTCTCTCTCTCTCTCCACCACAACTGTGCAGCAGCACAGCAGTAGGTACTTTTCAACAGTTTTCTTATTCTTGTTATTCATATGCTTAATTTCTTTATCTGTGTTACCCATGTTGGGGCCCCAACACATCTGAAGTGTCCAGCGCGGGCTGTGCGCCACTGTTTACAGAACTTATAAACAGTGCAGATGCTCTCATCATTATATTTATAGTTATTTTTATAGTTATCGTTCTTGGTGTGGACGGCCATTAAGTCACACTATGATAAGAGTACCCCCCAAGTGCTTCAAATGTAAAAATAGAAGAAAAGAAAGCTGTTCAAATATAATATATAATTCAGACCACATTTAAGATATTCAACAGACCATCCTTAAGTCATTGACATTCAACTTGAGCTGTGCTAATGTCACAGGGACTCTAGAGAATCAAATTACTCCGAACCACTCAAGGTAAATGTCACCACATGATGATGAAATTATCAGAAATGTCCTTTTTTAACAAACAGGGCAAATACACTCAGCCTTTAACAGATGCACATAGTATGAATTAGTATAGGTAGGGAACACTTCCCATACTAGACATTTCCAAACTAGGATGGCAAAAGGCCAAATGGTGCATTCACATGCTCCTCGGGTCCCAAGTTGGGAATTTGTTCTTCCGACTTCAGTGTGTTTATGAGCTTTAAGTCGTAATGTTGAAATAACATGAACACTACAAAAAGTTGTATTTTATTGCTCAGAGACTTTAAACAACATGTTGGTAGCTGTTTTTCGAGGTTCTGATACCACATGAAAGCAGCACAAATGCCCTATCTCGCAATTTCAACCAAAGTGAAAGATCATTTGTGTATCCGCCCCCGTAATTTGGATCCACTCCAAAATGTAATGTCCTCTTATTTGGTGTATGCTACACCCTTCAACCAAGTTTTGTGACAATTTGGTGAGTAGTTGTTTCCTGCTGACGGACAGACAAACATGCGGACAAACTGAGCCGAAGACATAACCTCCTTGGCGGAGGTAATACAAATGTAATGTAGAAAACCTACAGAATTATATAGAAAATATATGAATAATACATATTTAGTGTGACCACTGGCTTCAATTAGTTAAAGCCTTGGGACACATGAACAGGATGTATCAAAAGACTTGCTAGGTTTGCTCATTACAAAGGCCAAAAAGCATCGATTAATTTCATTTAGAGGACCCTCTGTTCATTAACATCCAGAGGACACACGACTTAGCCAAGAGACAGTTGAGTACAGGAGAGGATCCTATAATGCCGTATCACTTTTTTTTAAACCATCATTTAACCATGAGCAACTTTGCAAGAGGAACAATCTTTAAACAACATTTCATAATGGGTTGGTATGTCACTTGTATCCATGGTTACCATTTGGTTGTGTGTGTGTGTGTGTGTGTACTCACAACCATCATAAATGTCAGTGGGGATGTGGACAGCCGTGTGGTTGTGATCAGTCAAACGTTTAAATGACAGGTCCTCTTTAAAGTCTGGTCGAATCCTGTATTTTCTTCCCTCTGTCTCATTTGCATCCAGCTGAGGGAAAAAAGAAAATCAAGATGCAGACAGTAATGCTTTTTGTGTGTTTAAGATATCATTCAAAGCCTCTATTATATTTGCTGAAGAATAATTGCATGCATGAAACAGTTTGTGTGTTTATTTAAAAGCACAGGACTGATTATACATCCTCTTGTCTGATGTGATAATGTCATCGCTGCACTTTTCACACCCTCCCAGCTCGTTCAGGAATATACTGTGTAGCATCATCGAGTGTATTCCTAATGATATCTTGCTTTTTCGCCTTCTTATCATCTTCACTTTGGAGGAGTAGCAGGAGACAGCCAGATTGTCTATGCCCCTTGTGGAGATTTATAACTCCTGTGTGCATTCACCAATTTACATCAATGAGAGCAGTACAGACAGGGAGATATATGAAGAAAAGCATGATGAGATATGGAGGAAAGAATGCAGGGTAGAGAGGGAATGAGGTGGTGAGTTGGAGGGAGAGAGAAAAAGCAAGAGGGGGGAGGGAGAGAGAGTGTGAACAGTTGCTTCCTAATAAAGCAACAGTGTAGCCAGCTCATACATCTCATCTGTCAATTAGAGCAGAAACATGGCAGAAACCTCTTCACCTGAGAGAGGGAGGGAGGAGGGATGACGGCGAGGAAGCTACACGGGAAGAAACGCCTGGAGAGGAGGCAAAAGAGGGAGGGATTGCAGTAAAACGCTGAGGCAAAGCAAGGGTGAAAAAATATGATATGAATGTGGTGAATAGAAGAAGGAAAAAAGAGGAGAGGAGGAAAGATGGAGGACAAGAGAGAGAGAGAGGGTTCTGTGTAGCAAAGTCAAATTACAGGCCCGTGTCTGAGTGTGACCTGTGTGTTTTGGGGTTAAAAAGAAAGGAGAGCAAATAGGCGGAAGGGAAAAAAAACGCACTCACATTGTCCTTTGCGTTGTAGTAGGAGATTTCATCACCCTGTAAACAAGTCACAAAGAAGCACAAATATCACTTTGTGGCTACTTTCGGCTGTTGCACACAGACGCGCAACATTAATGCTTAATCCATTTCTAAACAGCTCTTTATTTTGTTGGCAGGCAACTCCATTAGTAAATTCTCCAGTTTTATGTTAATGAAGACACTAGTCTGTGCTACCAATCAAATGAATACTGTATGAGTTAAGCTGTGAGTGTATGAGTGTGCAGAGTGTTCCTCTTTTTACATCTGTGTCGGTGTGCCTACAGCAATTTGCAATGCTCCAGGGAAGCATTTTGCTTGCCATTGAGAAAGCAATATGCTAATTCACATCTCAGACACATCTATAACTGTCTGTGTGACAAGTAGTTTTCCTGACCACCGCTTTACTCTGCGTTCTAATTGTGTGCCACTGTGGTTCTTAGAAAGCATAGTATCTGCCGTCTGAAATTAGGGGTATAATGCGTCATAACACAGAGGATAATATGCAATAAACCAATTTAGTAATGGAGCTGTAATGACTGCTAACAACACACAGACGCAACCAGATTAAACCTATTCAGACAATGAAAGGAATTTATGGCCAGTAAATCCAGACTACATAAAGGACCATTAATGTTTGTGTGCCTGTGTATATCCCTATGTTTTACCTACATATAGTATATAAAGCCCACACATAATTTTACACATATGCAATACATATTCTTGTGCAGGTATTCCTGTAAGTGTGTGTGTGTATTTCTGTGTCCCTCTGTTACCTCAAACTCGTCTTTCCAGTTATGCTCCATCTGGAAGTTCTCAGCGGCTGTGGCCAGTTTCTGGGGAGTGAAATATGACAGGGATTTAGATTGGAAACTGCACAAGGTATGCCTCCTTCACAGCATCAGTCTAATTATAGAAAACCTGAGCAAAAGAGAGTATGTAAAAAAAAAAAAGCACGATGGAGACCATCCTGGAGACGGAGAAGTGATTATGATCTCACTTGCGGAGCTCAAACCACAGGGCTATCACGGTCTTACAGCACTGTCCGCTAAAGGCCACACCACAGTGTCGTACTGGCAGAATGAAAAGGTTGCATTGTAAGAGAGTAGTGTGTGTGTGTGTGTGTATGTGTGAGTGTGACTGAAAGAAAAATGAAGGGAAATGGGGAGTCAGCAGTGTAAGAAACGGCAGATCACTGCATATAGATGAATAAAGTCAAGTGCGAATGGATTATCAACTGAAGGTCTGTCAATCAAATTGGATACAATAACAGGGGGATATAAATGTAATTAACCTCACCGTTGCTCTATACATCCCTCTAACATGCACACACTCACATTGGGGAGCAATAGAGAAAAAGAGAATAGAGGTAAGAGTACTTTCTTTATTGTACTTGAACATGTCTTACACAGTACAAGCAACAAGGGCAGGCACAAACTAAACAGCACATATGTATCACTGTGAACAAATGACTGTCTTAAGTGCTCTCTAGACATCCAGGGTAGTATTTATTCATAGCTGAAACATCATGAGTGTGGAATTACATACTTGGATTACTATATGATGTTGAGACATATTTAGACATTGCTTTCCAATAGCACAATACATTCAACGCTTTAACTGGATTTTTTTATGATCTTTCACGGTTTGATTCCATCTTCATTCTTTCCTTTGTGGGGAAATGAGGGCTATGCTGAGAACAACACTAACAAGAAAACAATGACACATAAAAGGGGGGAGACAGTTGATGCGTTTAACCACTATGATGTTTGGCACGTTATTGCATGCATTTGTAAAGACTTTTCCAAAAGCCACTACTGATGCCTAGTGCACTGAAATGTTCTGCAAAAATGCCCTGCCAGAATGACATTAACGTTTTAGCTTTGAGCTTTCCTTTGCTTGAAAAAAAAGTTAATGTGGCAGTAAGTGCACTAAAGGAATTTTACACGATAAGATTACTTAAAATAAGTCAGGATGTCCAGCTACCAGAAGTCTTAAACTAGATCAAATTACTTAAAATAAGATTAGTGCTATTTTTGTTTCTAGATAGCACAACTTCACACAGGAAGTACCTGTAAGGAGCTTTGCCCAGTAATAACCCCAAGTAAGATCAGCTAGTTAAGAATAGGCAAGACACATTTTCTTGAATGAAGTCAACAGCTTTGAATATTCAGCACTAGATAATTCAATCCAAACAAGTCGGACTAGATGTTAACCATTTCACGCATCGTGGCCACTTCAGTGGAGAGCTATTCAAAAGCAATTTCCTTGTATATGCATGGGTTCTGATGGTATAGTAGCACATCATTCACCACAGTGGACTCTAGTGCATCATCCCATACATTTCCACCCAATGGCGAGCAGTTGTAAGTGCAATCTTCTGAAAACCAAGATGGCCGAAGGAATGCCAGAAACGCTGAGCAGTTTAGGAATACCTTGCCAATCCTTCTATCGTCAGAGATCCTTGCAGATAAATACAATTTGGAAACATCAAGTACAACTAAGGAGAAATATGATTGTGAACATATCAAGTATTATTAGTATTAATAGGAAATATAAATTAATTACTACATGTCCACTAAATTGGACATCATGTGTCACTGGCTATATTTTAACTACAATACATACTATTACTGCAACTTTGTTGTTTTTGAAAATCTGCTGTAACTTTGTTGGCTGTAAATCAATTAATTTATGTATTCAGGATGACATTTGCAGTTTTTGTAACAAAAACAATACTTTGTGCAGATTAGTTACATTATGTGAGTAACAGTTAGGCTAGGGCCTATATTTTGTGCAATGTGTGATAGAAAGGTCTACTGGATAGTGGAGCAAATCTGACTCAAACGACAATAATGCTAGTGGCAGTGATGGTAGAAAAAGAGAGATTAGCTAATGCGAGTTGTGACAGTGGAGCTGAGGATGCTACTGCTTTAACAGTGTTGCTTTAAATATGTGAATTAGTTTAACAGCATTTTATTCATTGGTTTGTTGAATACATATTTCTTCAGTTGAAAACTTTAACACCTGCTAAAATGTGAAAACCTAAACTTAATAAAATACGTAAAAATATTTATTTTCATGCCAAATTGGAATAAAAACACTTAGGAAAAAAAATCCCGATTTAAGTTATCATAATTCATACATGATTTGATATAAGATTGTCTCGCTTAGAAGGGGAGTTTTTGCAGTGTGAAAAATTGAAGGCGTTACCATAAAATAAGTGAGATCCCAAGGCAGACAGCAGGGATAGAAACAAACAGAAACCTTAACAGACCTTATATGTTCACCCAAGCAAATCCACACAGATCAAACCTCAGCCTGGCCCTGGTCTGCCCTTCTCCAACTGTACAAGGTAATGACTACACTGACTACACTGTGGAGGGAAGCATTGCCCTTAAATAAACCCGCCTGTCTGACACACTGACTTTCTATACAACAGCTAAGTTGCCATAGTACCATTCCATAATTAATTGACGCAATTTCAATTGATGATGGTAAACTGTATTTATAGCTGAATCTCCATCTGATACCCATCTGTTAGATTGTGCAAGTAGGAAAGTATAACAAAGGCCATGTCAGATCTGTGCATGAGCAATAACTGGATGGGTGCTGCTTATAGTATATGTCATTCTGTGAGCGTGGGTATGAATGTGTATATGTGTGTCTATGGCCATGTGTCTGCTGTCGACATCGATTCCATTCTTGATCAACAGTCCCATCCCTTTGGCCTCCAGTCCTGGGCTCTATTCCAGAACTGTCTCCACCTCCTCTGTACTCGCTGTCAGCAGCTAAATATACACCCCATTCGGGCCGTAAAATCACACACGCACACACTAAAACAAAATGGTGAGCATGAAGTTATTACGCACCATGTTCGTCACAAGCAAAAATAACAAGTTCCATCACTGCATCAAGTACTTAAACATATGCTTTTGATTTATAAATTGTGTCCATCAAATGCTCTTGCTTTCCAGACGTTGACAGCGTTTAGACTATTTCTTTTGATTCCGTCTAGAGATTTGCATCTGAATCAAAAGCTCTAATTTAAGTAGAATATCTGAAAACCTTTCTGATTTGGAGCCATATAATGGCAACAGATAGTTGGTGCCTTGTTATCCACTCTAAGAATCTCCACATGGTACCGGTACAGCTTCATTCCACTTAAAATCGCGCGATGGTCATACAAGATTCCGTGCTGTTAATGCCTTTGCACCAACAACATCTAACTCACTGCTTGGTTACTTGTTGTACCGATGCTTTAGTGTGTATTCAGAGGTAGACCTGGGTGGTTGTAAAAAAATCGCAGTCATTTCTTATTAATATTTAAATTCAGTGACACCTACACTGTAAATTTGACAAAGTTCACAAAAAAAAAAAACTGGTTCTTTGTGTTATTATTTTAATTTTTTACAAAAGATAAGATTGAAGTAATAATGTGCCACTTGATGGAAAGCGGGAGCAGCAGTTCATATCCATGCTGAAAAGGCCACGTGCTGAAGGCCTTGTCATCGGCTAATATCAATTTATCATCACATCATGTTAACTAAATGAGTTTTATCACTTCACAAATCCAGACCATCTTTCAAATATTTTCAATTTGCTAAATGCATATATATATGTATAGTATCGTACCACTGCAAATGCATGCAGAAACACACAAATACAGCGGTGCATCAACATATGGCTCTTGATTACTAACCTCTCCTTGATGTTGTATGTGATATGATACACACGTATAAGCAAAATATGTTCAATACTTAAAGCATTATGCGTCATGCTCTAGCAATTTGTTTGACATTAAACGAAAATATTGGACTACAGGATTTTGGGTCAATATACCCTTCTCCCTCACACACTTACTGTATATGAACATGCAAATCCACATACACACGCACACACACACACACACACACACACACACACTCCACTCCTAAGAGAGCAGACCGACAGGGTTGTTAAAAATTCATGACAGGGCTTTGACGAGGCTCCTCTCCCCTCTGGGAGATATGGGGGAGGGTGAGGAGGGGTGTGTGAGGAAAGATACCTAATTACCCTTCTCTTTTTTTCTCTCTTTCTCTCTGTATCCCTTTATACCTCCCTCTTTGTCAAACATGTTACTATCCAAAGAAAGCAACACCACAATCAAATCCGCTCTGAACCACAGAGCCTTGATTTGATGAGACCGCTCCCTGAGTGACAGCTAACCTCTCAATCTGGCAAAACAGTTCATTACGGAGCCACTGCAAGTTACCGTCTCTGATCAGAAGCCAGTGTTTCTCAGTTGAAACACACAAATTTAGCACTACAACGGTTTAGTTAATGGGAGTGCAAAACCCACTCCCAGTAGAGTGCTTGATCTTATCGCTCATAAGTCTCCCTCTTAGTTATTGTAGTAAAGATATCCCAGTTCCACACCATAATTAGTCTACTCTGTCACTGGATGACCACTGGAGACCTGAGCAGAGCCACCGCTCCCCTGCAGTCTTAATGGGGGTGTGGGGGGGGGGATTGGATCTATGGACGTACGGAAGTGGAGTGGTTTAAGGAATGAGGTGCTTCAATGTGAAAAAGGAGCAAAGAGGAGAAAGAATCCATATGAATCCTGAAGTCTAATACTTGGCTATATCTTAATCCCAGTTAAACATCTCTAATGATAACCGCAACAACTTTTGTCCCTGTCAATATTCCAACGGCCAAATAAGGCACACAATATAATATTTCTCATTTCATGCACTTTCCATTGTTCATGCACACTGAAATCATTGCACTTCAGCCATGGAGAGCACAGAAACATTCGGAGCTGGCCTGAGTGTTGGATGGCATTGGACTAGCCCCACAGAGAGATATATTTCTGCCCTGCTCTCACCAGTCTTAGTTGTCATTCTGCCAGGGCAGCCCAGCAGCCCACCATGCATTTAGTGAGAAAGCAGAGCACAGCTTAAAGGATAGACAGGGAAGATGAGACAGGCTCTGCTAAACCTCACACAGCCTCCGAGACTCCCTGTGTGTGTGTGCGTATGTGTGCGCGTGTGTGTGTGTGTGTGCGCGCGCGTGTGTGTGTGTCTAAAGTCTCCACACGCCTGAAATCAATGGGCCATTCAGAGCACACTGCCTTCTCCCCCAGACAACAAAGCAATACTCACAAGAGTAGTAACGGTCTAAAAGATCATTAACACCCACATCCAGTCTCATCATTCCCATCCTGGTTTCTTACAACATGTCCACATTCATGAGCGCTGGCTCTCTATTTCGCCATAATGAATCCCAACTCAAAGAGATGACAAGAAAGTAAAAATGTGGGAGATGAGAAGGGTCACTTTGAGAGGCAGAAAAGAGTGGAGTCTGAACATTGAAGAGGAAAAGACATAAATTATGAGCAGATGGATTAACGGGAAAGGACGAGGAAGGAAAGGAAAGAGAGAAAAAAAAAAAAAAAAAACACTCCGACTCAGCATGATCACAGTGTATGCATTTCTCATTAAAATTTTGCTTTTGAAAATGAACAGTGGGATGATAAAAGAGAGAGATATGCGAGGATGGGAGGGGTTCTTCAGTAAAGAATGATGAGAGCTTTATCCAGCAAAGCGTTAGTTTGTTTCCTGGGAAAAGGTGTATGCACGAGGAGTAATAAAAAAAAGAAGATGAGTCAGAAACAAGAGGACACTTGGGAAAAACAAGAATTTGAGAATAGGAGAGATGGACAGACAAAGTCAAGTGGAGGAAAAGATGTGACAGGAGGAAGTGTAAGAGAGGAGTGATACAAAAGAGCACATCAGAGTAAAGAGGAGAGTTGGAGGGATATGGAAGAGATATGCAGCAGGAGAAAGGAGGGAGCATGATAAAAGCGAGACAGAGGTCAGAAGAGATAAAGAAGGGTTGATTTCAAATCCCAGTTGGAAAAGAGAACTGTGGCAAAAGGCCAGGATCTGGACACAGCAGAAATACAGTAGACTGGAGAAAGAAGGCGACAGAAAGAGAGGGATGCACGGATCGAAGGAAAAGGAGGTGAGACAGAGAGAAAGAGCAGAGGAATCCGCAGCTGTGAGAGCCCATGGGGTGAGCCGTGCTGCTCCACATGATTTCCCCTCAGAGGCCAAACCCTCCTTTGGGAACAGTAAAATCTACAGCTGCTTCCAGTCTCATTCGCTCTCTTTGGCTCTTTTGCTCTCCTCTGGAAGATGTGTGTATCTCTACTGGGTTTATAGTGTGTCACCTGATCAGACTTCACATGGAATCTGTTGGATTTATTTTTACAAAACAAACATTGAGAGTCATAATCTTCTATTTCAAAAAGTAAACAGATAAAGGGACCACTTCCTGAGAAGAAGTAACTAATGGCTTTTTCAATGGTTAACAAATGATTTATTAATGCTTATAGATTTGTTATAAGACATCAGAGGGAACGCATTTTAAGTTACCTATTTTGTAATCATTGATGTTATTTGGTAAAAATGCAGTTATAAATGTTGGTAATCCATTAATCAATGCTCATAAGGTTTTCACCTTGTATCTATCAATCATTATTAAAGCCATTAGTTACAACGTATATCTCATTTACATTGAGTGCCCATTCAGAAAGTGGTATCAAGACAAATTAAAGATAAAAGTGAAACTAATAAAATTATAACAAAGTATCACAATATCACAATAATTCTGAAAAATACTACAATGTTACGTTTAATTAATGTTGATTATTAATCTATATGACAAAAAACTGCATCTCTTGACAGTGAAAGGTTGTAACTGTCTCCAAATCAAGTATTCAAATGTAACCGTGAGCATGTTGTGATCCACCAACACAGTTTGGAATTTTTCTCGATGAATATATGAGACACTTGTCCCTGGCCTACCATAAGTCTAGTTAGGATTCCCCATCTGCACTGCTCCACTCTCTCTCTCTCTCTCTCTCTCTCTCTCTCTCTCTCTCTCTCTCTCTGTCTATCACACAAACACACATAAACACAAATGCAAGCACACAGGCAGACACCCCTTGTCTGCTTAATATGATCAGTGCAGAGCGGAGATGGGAGGTTGAGTAACATCTGCTCTGGAGACTGGAATATCTCTGATCGTATCATAGCCTCTGTTCATTACTGCGTTATGTTGGCACACAGACACACACACGCACATTAAAACATCATAATGTCACATCTTGTGCTCATTATTATAACATTGTGACAGCAGGCAACAGATTAATAGAAATATGGTCCAACACCTGGGACCCAAAGACTATCAAATACATGCACAAACAACCCATCACACACTTAACACACAATTTGATGTGTGAACACACAAGATGCGAAAAGTATAAACATACACATTTGAGATATAGTTGTATACATGGTTACAATTTGAAAGGAGAAGATCACTGTATCATGTTTACAATATAGGACATTTCTAATCTAAACTAAATAGAAGAGTTGCCATATTGTGTTTTGTACATGTAAATGTTTGCAAAATTGCTGAGAGCAGGTTTTTTTTTACCTTATGTTCCCCTTTAATGTAGACTTCAAGGGGAAATCATGAAGAAAAAGCTTACTTGTACAATCCTGAGTGGTACAAAGAATAGAAAAGAAAACACTCTTAATGTGAAACTATTACAGGGTAGATGTAAGAAGAAAACAAATATGAGCCTTGCACTGTGTGTGTGTTAAAACAGATTGCTTTGTTTTCTAAGAGCTTTTTTGATGACCGTGACACTATACATTAAAGAGACATCTTTTGGACAGTAAGCCTAAACTTTTTAAACAAAATGTTTATAGAGGCTGAGGAGAGAAAACATTTCAGAAAATGAGGTAAGATATGTTAGTGTTGTTTGATTGAATGTTAACAAGGGTATTGGCATCGAGATTATCTGTAACAGTAAGTAAGGTCATTTCAATGTAGATACTTTAGGCAATAATTGTTTTTTGCAAGACATTTAAAGATATTTATAGCAATAATGATATTACCCTATCCAGTAAAAGGGTACCTGTAAACAGTTTTACATAAAGTATATTACTAAAGCCTGTGACACAATAACATGGCTTTATCACTGTATCTGTACATCTCATGCATATGCTATATGGTTTATCATTGAAGAATGTTAGAGTTGAAATTACTGTTAAGGTCTACTGAAGGTGACAATATCAAAAGGGGTAGGCAAAGTAAAAAAAGTAAAAATTACAGAATGAAGTACAGCAGAAACACCATAGAAATTGAGAGATGTTAATAAAAAAAAATAATAAAAAATAAAAAAACAATGGAACTATGCCGTGTCTATGACATGATTGTGGAATATTCTATGGTGGCAACTAAAGCATTTCATAGATAGAAACAAAATGCAAAATAATAAAGAACATGTGGCTGAACTAGACACTGCAGCAAAAGCCTTGATGTTGTGGGTTAAGGCTGGACGAGTGAGGCATGGGGCCTTGTTGGGCCCTAAAAAATGTACCAGTGCAATGTTAAAATATG
Source organism: Bovichtus diacanthus (assembly GCA_943590825.1). Lineage (NCBI taxonomy): Eukaryota > Metazoa > Chordata > Actinopteri > Perciformes > Bovichtidae > Bovichtus > Bovichtus diacanthus. The sequence goes on along the minus strand of CALSBV010012175.1, from coordinate 11,641,663 downwards.
CTCCCATTGATCAATAGTGGTAAAGTGTATTCTGCTGGAAGTCAAGTTTGAGAATTTCAATGGACATTTTGAAATATTTATCCTGCAGTGAAAATGGATCATCATTTGAAACAACTGGAACTGACTGAATTCAAGCTAACCATGATGCAAACTGACTATGTGCAAATTCAAAAGTAACAATTGCCAATAATGCTAAAGTCTGGCATTATTTAATATTATTTAATATGCAGATGATTGCATTCAGTACAATGTAAATTACAGTAATTCATTAAATAATGAACTTAACTTGTATGCCCACATCATGATGCCAGCATTGTAAAAGGAACATTTGAATTTTTGAAAACACACACTTACACACACTTACACACATATACAAGTTCTCTCTCCCTCTCTCTCTCTCTCTCTCTCTCTCTCTCTATCTGTCTCTCTCTCTCTCTCTCTATCTCTCAATTCAATAGGGCTTTAATGGTATGAAAGTTGGAATGGAAAACAGTGTTGCCAAAGCATCTAAATACAGAAGTACACAATATTATTACACAGCAGAACATTAACATAAAATGTTAAAGTGTATGTGAGTGGGTGTGTGAGTGTCTCTCTCTCTCTCTTACACACAAACACACAAACACACACACATACACACATACACACACAAACACGCACACACACACACACACACACACACACACACACACACACACACACACTAATGCCACCTGTGTCCTGTAGAGTTTTAGTGGTGCTGGTTGAGGTATTACTCTAAGTAATGTTGTAGACTGGCTCATTAGTCACTAGACACCTTCACCCCGGGAGAAGAGAGGGGAAATTGCACAGACACACATACAGTATACTGTACACACACACACAGGAAAACACACTTGCGCGCGCACACACAAGCACGCACACACACACATCATGCAGATTGATTTCAAACAAAAGCAAAGGACACATGGCTGCTGGTTGTTAGTAAGAGAGAGAGGTGGACTGTGGACAATATCTTGATGTGTAAGTGTGCATGAATGTCTGTCTTCACTGTTTTATCAGTTCGCCTTTTGCCATAACAGTTCTGCAGCATCAATATTACCTGCTTAATTACAGTGTAGATAGACAGCAAGACCAAGAAAGAACGGGTTGATTTCTCTCTCTCTCTCTCTCTATCAATGGACGTCACTACAGGAAGGTGAAGTAGATATGTATGTATCATTTAAGGGAAAAGGGGAATTGGCTTGAGCCACTAGAGTTACTATGGGTATACATCCTAGTAGGTTTGTGAGTGTCTGTCTGTAAGTGTTTGAGTGTTTCCTGTTGAGATCAAACCCCGGTGTACATTGTAAAACCTTTGATAAAGCAATCTCTCCTAACAGTGTGCAGCCAAGTACTCATTAATAATGCATGTTACACTCTGCCACACACGTATTTATGGAAGCATGAGTAGACACACATCGACACATCCAAGACCTTACTATCAACAACGGCACCTTGGTTGTTTCCCCGACTCAGACTGCAAAGAATATGGGTGTGATACTGGATGACCAACTGTCCTTCAATGCCAGCATCGCTGCAACAGCCTGCAGATACACTCTTTACAATATCAGGAGGATACGTCCCCTACTGACTCATCTCACGCTTTGACTACTGCAACTCCCTCCTGGCGGGACTTCCTTCATGTGCCATCTGAACTGTACAGCTCATCCAGAAAGCAGCAGCCCAGCTGGTCTTTAACCCCCCTAAGTTCTGCACACACTACACCGCTCCTCCGCTCCCTTCACTGGTTACCAGTGGCTGCCCGAATCTGCTTCAAGATACTGGTGCTTGTCTACCGTGCTGTGAATGGATCTACCCCATCCTACATCCAGGCTACCCCAGATGGCTCGCTTCACTCTGCATCGGCCAATCGGCTTGCTAGCTCCCCATTGATATGGATAGACTTATTTAATCTATTTGAAGCTAATGTACTTGCTATTCGGAGTTGTATCCTCATGGTTGTTTGTACTTATTGTAAGTCGCTTTGGACAAAAGCGTCAGCTAAATGAAATGTAATGTAATGTAATGACACACACTTATTTCACACACCTGTGGCTATGTAAACAGTGGCCTTTTAAAGGTGATCCATCATGTAGAGTTAGAGATCAGAGACAGAAAGACAGAGTGAGCGACCGAGAGGGCGACAGAGAGAGAGGGAGACAAAGCCAAGACGAAAGTTTGAAAGCATTTAAAAACTTAGTGAAAGTTGTTGGAGTGCCTTGGACAATCTCCAATATATTGACAATAAGAGTCACTCACAACATTATATCAAAGGCATTCAACCTAGAAAAGATCTTCCAACTGGCATGAAGGTTGTCCTCCTGTATTCTGTCTGATAAACAGCAAAATCTCTTCATTTAACTCTTAGACCTTGGTACATGCTTCTGAAATTCCAGTGTATTATACAATGCCTGTATATTGGCAAGTAGGATGGCAGGATCGCAGCTGGTGCTTAATTCCTCCACCGCTGCCTCTGTGCCTCCTCCAATGTAGAGATGGATGTAGAGATGGACGCAGAGATGGTCTATCTGTCAATCACTCCATTTATCCATCAAGTTCATGCATTTGCCACATCACACATCATCCATTTATCTCCCTATCCATACATCTCAGGACAAAGAATTCAATATCAGTGTGCCTTGAGGTCACTCGTAGGAGAGGATGAGACACAGAGATGCAATAAAGAGTGAGAAGTGATCGATGTCCAGAGGCTAGCTGGCCCGCCACCTACCGTTAACACACACATACACACAAACACGCACAGAAACCCGACCCTCATAACAATCTCTCTCTTCTATTACTTGAAAATGCACTGAAGACAATTTTCTCCGAGCTGCTTAAACATCTTATGGCACTAGTACTCGGAAAAATGATAAGAACACCAGGGTGTTTATTTAACATACACAAGACAGACACTTGGCAGGAGATGTGTTTATGGACATTCATAAATACTCCCTCTCCATTACTAATAAGACAACAATGGTGATGCCATATAAAGGCAGAGCAAGGGGTGCTGTGAACTCCCTCTGAATGTATAAAAACTGTTCAAACTCCTGATATAGTTGAGAAACTCTGACTCACTTCTAAGGGAAAAAAAAGGGTGGGAGGAGAGGGGGAGAAAGAGAGAACATCCCCAGGGTCAAAGCTTGCATTATCACATTGGATACTGCTGAAGAAAGATCTCCGTACTCACTGTCTACTCTTTTGTGTGTATATGCTTCACCCATATACACACTGTTTGTGCATACACAAACTATATATGTATCCATAAAGTCACACAATTAAGCGGCACAAAAAAAAGACCAAAACATTCAGATAATAGCTTGTCACAGAGTAATGGTCTCCAGAATTGTGAAAGTTTTTAACTGATTTCTTCTAATATTTGTTTCCCTCACAGTAGTACTTTAGATATGAGGAAGAACCAGGGATCCTGTTGCCAAACGATCATTCGAATGTTTTGAATCTGACTTTCTCCATTGGCTTTAAAGGATAATTTCAACCAAACCCACAACAATCACACTTGGGTAACTAGTGTGAAACCTCAGCCAGACAAATAAATAATTGATTACATAGACAGATGATCATGTAACTGCAGTGAGATGTGTTATGTTTTGAGCAATCATTTCCGATCAGATTATTTAGAATTGACATCATTTTACTATTTTGACTATACTATTACTATTTACAAAGATCATTAGATATTCAATAGATATTCAAGACAACTTTTTTGTTGTATCTGCTCATAGCATTGATTAGTCCAAAGGGGTAGTACATTTGCATTCTAGATGTGGAATATAAAAAAGCAAAATAAAAAAAAGAGAGGTATAAATCATAATACTTTGACTAGATTTCAAGAATACAACATTTCTCCCATTAGACCTCCTCACCAACACTAAACTGTTAGAGTTGTGCTACTCTGCAGCTGAAGCCCTCAGGCTCAGAGTTGTGGGTTCAATCCAGGTGTGTCCTTTTTTTGAAGCCAAACTGCCAAGAACAACACACACTTTCCATTGGGAAGTTTGAACATTTAAATATATTTTCTAAGTTTGCCCTATCATATCTGTCCAGGAGTCTGGTAACTCCACCAAAATGCACAAGTAAGCAGCACTCGGCTTGTTGAATAAATAAAAAAAATGTGCCATTATTCAATTTACGATTTATGATTAAATGTCACAAATGTTACCATGTCCCAAAAATGTACAGCATTACATTGCATCTTCAATGTTTGTCTTTCTTCTTCAGCTGCTTTTCAATACACATTGAGAGAATCAAAACAATCGACAGGAGTTGAACGCATGGTTCACCACACGGGCTTTGGTTATTGAATATACATATTCAACTATACAATGTCTTGACAAGAAGCAGATGGAAAAATTATTTTCGTAGCCCTGTTTAATAAAGATCGTATCCTGTACAGCTTTAATGCCAAAGTAAAATTGTAAATTGACAGTTGGTTCCTCTAAGTGGAGTGAGTCTTACCTCCAAGGCAGCAGATCTCTTCCGCAGCAGCTGTTCAATTTTCGTGGCTGCTCTGGCAACCAGCTCCTCTGCGTCGTTTTGCTCCACAGTGTACAGGTGTTGGTTCCTCAGAAAAATCTAGACAGAAAGAGAGAGGAGTGAACATGTAAAATCACACACATAATTAATGATTCAACAAATTTACATGTTTTAGAAATTAAAGGACTATAACCTTGAAACAAGAAATAGTGCAACTTCTTTGATGCATTGATATATGTGGTAGGTCCATAGCAGTGTTGAACTTGTTTTATGCTCTCTCTTTATGCATGTGTGTGGGTGTTTATACCTGAGTGAGGCTCTTTCCAGCTGTAGCTGTGTCTGCCAGGGTGACAAGCTCTTTCTGCATCTGATCAACCCATTCTTTAATCCTATGGGACAAAGCAATGCACACAACCAAAGTTCAGCGTAACTCAGATGTAACCAGTTGAGAAGAGACATCACAGACATTTCATAGTGCAATCAAACTGTCAATCAATTTATCTTACATCTATCATCTAACAAGACCATCCGGACAGACAGTGTAAAAACAAACAAGGCCAAAGAGAACCACTCTGATAGGTCAAGCAGAATGTCAACCAATCAAACTCGAATCACCGGGAACAAATACAATGTCATCTAATCAAACATGTGTCAACCAATACGATTACTTTCTGAGAGTTCAAACATGAAGTAAACCAATCAGATAAGTGTCAGCCAGTGCTGTGACCGGTGACAGTGATGTGAGTGGACAGGCAAGAGGTGGGAGGTAGCCAGGACCGACATGCTTCTCTTTATATCAAAGAGCTCTGGGGACATCAGGTCCAGCCTGCTGGTGCCACACACTGGATTATACCTTCCTCTCATCCTCCTCCAATCATCTTGTCAAACAACAATAAGCTCACAGCATGCATTATAATATACTGACATAGTAAATCACTCCGTGCCTCCTGAACACAGTGGCAGTGGATGAAGATAGACCAAAGAAGAATGTCAAAGACCTAAGACATTATGCATTAAGTGACACGGTGACTTAGAATTATCGGAGTCATCTAGAGGCGCACCTGGTATGAGAGGCTTGGGGAGAAAAGTACTTTTGTGCGCGTGGATGCATTAATTTACCATATATACTGCCATGCACGCACACACATGCACAGGCACACTGAGACAGAGCCATTAATATTGTATGAGAATGATAACAGGTTGGCATGGGATACCGATGCTCTCATTGCAATGCATTCACACTAGCACAGACTCAGTTGCAATCCTCCTCAATAGCAAAGAGACATGTCATACTCGCATGCACACACTGACATAAAAACAGATATGAATACGCAGAAAATAGTCCTCAAAAATTGTCATTGTAGCGGCATAATGAGTGTCATACAAGTTACGATATGTGTGCAAAACGTCAACGCTCAATACAGCTGAGGAAGGTGATAAGATGCAAACAAAGAGATAAAGGTTACAGAAGATCAAGACGGAAAACTATGTGAAGGAAAACTGACATACATGTCCAGCTGCTGTGATTTAGAGCCACCAAATGATGTTTGGGTACTCATCTTTCAGCTGCCAACAGGTGCAAAGGGAACTGTGTTGCGAGATGCAACCAGATGATCCGAAACCATAAAAGCAGAATGAAATGTGTTTTTTTTATTTTTTTTATCTGTCCTAGTATAACATTGGAGAAACATCAATTTAGTAGCAGCTTTAGTAGTAGCTTTTGTTCATGACACATGATCTTCATCAGCAGATGGAGTGTGCCCAGTTGTCATAGACTTGTAGACGTTCGACCCTAAATTTCTTCTCATGCATGTTGGCTTAAATGGTGAAGTCTGTTATGAAAAAATCTATCTGTTGATGAAGATTATGTGATATGAGCAAAAGCTCCAAAATAACTACTAACTAGACCTTGCGGTGAGATCCTATTATCAACTGATTAGATATTCTTGTGACTTACTGGTCTTTATGTGTCCCAGGCCACTGTGTACCACTTGTAATTACATTCTAATAATGCTCATACTTACATGTCCTCAATTGGTTAAATTACACTTTCCTCGTATTCTGCTGGGGATACAGGTACTGTATGTGTATATCCAATGTGCACTTGAGAGCAGCACAACCAGTCAGATAGGGTATTTATATGTAAACATACTTACAAAAAAAAAAAAAAATTATGATTCTTGCTACATAGTAGTTATACTAACTACAATTATGCATGAGATGCTGAGAAACTGCCACTCCTCTCTTCCTCTTCTCATCTCTCTTTCACTCTCTTCTCACTTAAATTATCTTCTCTTCATCCTCTTCGCTTCTCTCTTCTGCCTCAATCTTCCTTGTACCCAAATCCACGAACAACAAACTGTTTGTAAGGTATTTTAGTGGACCTTGGACCCCTAAGCTCTCAAAGCCTGAAGCACTGACAAGTCAATTGTGAGTAAGAGTGTATGTGTATGTTAGTGTGTGTGTGTGCTTGTGTGTGCTTGTGTGTGCGCGTGTGTGTGTGTATATGTGTGTGTGTGTGTTTGTGATTCCAGGGATTTGACATTCAGAGAAGCAGAGGGCCTATCTTCAGAGTTTAGTTTCTGTGAAATCTACTGCTACCAGTGCACATCTCGATAACAAAAACTCCCAGGTGCAGTACGTGGGCAATGTGTTCTTCAACACGTCCAATATGGATGACATGGCCTTTTTTCACGAAATCTATATTGAATATTTTGGCTTCATAGGAGTGTCTCATCTGCAGAATAGCTCATCCTAATTCTCACGATACTAAATCTCTTGTCTGTGTATTTGCTTTGTCAGTGTGTGTAAATACCAAACAATGCAATGTGCAGACAAAGAGGTCTTGACTGTAAAATGCTCACTTGGCTCATTATACACTGTAACGTACCATAAAATAGAAAGTTATGCTACCACTCCCCAAGGCCTGTTGCTTTATATGAATAATTGCAGTCAACTCCCCTTGTTAAATTGGCCTTAAATGGTCAGATGTATTATCCATAGGCATGGAAAATCTCTGCACATTTACTCCTCATCCTTAAATCATGCATTTCCAACCATCCCTTGAGGTCCCCACCTAGTTTAATGGCGATGCTTCACAAATGCCACAAGGTGAGGCCTACTCTCAGCCCGTCATGGTTGATCTATGAGAAGTCAGATCACTTCCAGCATGTAATGTATCACAGTTCAGCGCTTTCCATACGTATACAAATAGGTGAAGTTCAGTGATTGTTATCTTAACGTCATCACACTGTTATCACATGTATGATGTAAGACATTTTAAAATAACATGGAGGACATGGTGAACAGTAATAAAGTCATTGTTGTTGAGCTGAGGTAGTTAAATTTTTCTGCTCTGGTTGCTGGGCTTTGATTACTGCAGCCTCTGGTACAACTCTGGATAATTAAACACACACAGACACACACACACACACACACACACACACACACACACAAACACACATACAAATGGCAACTGGGTCAGACACTGCCCTACATTGTTTTTCAGACACAGGAAGAGCAAGTGAAAGCAAAACAGAAAGAGAGGTGAAGAGACAATACAAGTAAGAGAGAGACAGATGTTGTGACGCCATCACTTCAGCACTAGGTAGAGTAATGAGCTGGCCCATGGTGTGTATCTCGGTGGGCGGCTATGTTAAACTACAGTGTAATTACACATCTTTACAGAGGCAAATCCATAAGTCCAGACAGCAACATGGAATGAGGCATGGAAACACCAAGAGCGTTGGTGCTCTGCTCATGCTCTGCTCATGCTCTGTAGTCTATACACTAACACCCAAGTGGCCAGTTCAGTCCTTCTACATCCTAAAAAGGACATTCAAGCTCTGACCAGCGCAGCACCCCATGTCTATCTTACAACAATTATCACCTGGGATTTGCAATTTGCCTAGGCTTGGTGATCTGATTCTGAAATATTCCTGGAACAGCCGAGCCAACGTGAGTTCATTGTTACAAACTCAAAAAATCCCACATGTATTTGTCACTTTCTTGTTTTTATTCACTTTTAAACGTCGCTCTAGGTGTCTACGGCAGTGAAAAAATGTTTCATCTACAGGCTACTGGAACAACAGCGCTATTTAGGATCATAAAGAGACACAAAACCAGCAGGTTACAGTTTGCAAAACTACCTTTACATAAGCAGTATTTTTCTCTCTCTGATCAGTGTAACCCAGACGAATGCATTTGATGAATGGAGCCACTTCATTTTGAATTAGTTTGGCTCATTTTGTCTACGTTCAAACATACATCTCCTCATCATGCACACACACAAAACAAAAACGACTTTTCCTAAAGCCGTATTACTGCCATGATTATATATATGCCTCTCATATCCCTATAATGGTGCAGATAGATATGCATGGTCAGTGACTCAGAGGATGAGTTGAGACACAATTATGCATTTACTGATTACATTTATATTTACTTATATTTGCTTGTTATTTTTGCAATGATGTGCTCAACAGTCTATTTTGTTACGTTTGGACTGCAACAGTGATGAACACAGACGACTATGTGGCGGCTGTAGATATTCCTCCGCAGAGGATTCAATAGTGGAGCCCTTCACAAACCTCCTCCATTTCTAATGGAAATTGAATTCAGCAACCAATCCAAAAAGATTGAAGGCCATGGAAATATAAAGATGGTGATATTGAATGGTCACCATCACAATAACAAACCCAAGGACGTGTCAGCTACCAGTGTAATGGACATTTGGACTGGATGCTGGGGCCCGCAAGTATTTTTTAGCACTCACATCCAAAAAAAAGCATTTAAGGTCTTTATGTTACAACATATGGAGAACATGACAATGGACATGAGCCATGTGGGTGTAAGGCACAGTCAAATATTTTTTTTTGTACATACCTTGTGAATCCTTGCAAATAAAAATAACCTGGTTTAATTGACTTTGAAACTTATTACTCACTCACTCATTCACAAATGTACACTAAGTATTCCAAACGATTTCCATACACAATTAGATTTTCTGATTTAGCAGTCCAATCTGCAGTAGCTCTTTGGCTTGCATTGGTGACTTGTAACCTTTAAGTATCTCTGTAACGTGCTGTTGATGCTGTAGAATTGTATCAGCATTTTTGCTGAGAGGCATTTCTAATAGTATGCCCATCTTGATATAAATTGGGTGGACAACACTTTAGAAATGTCTGATAGATGCCAATTGTTGGTTCTGGTTAGGTTACCTTACTTTAATTCAAGTAAAAATCTAATAAAAATGATTCAGACAAATTGTGATAGCATGCATATTTAGTCAGTAATTGAACACTATTTTAATTTACACTGGATATGGGTCTCTCTTGTAAAATATATAATGTCTTAAGTAAGGTCCTGGTTAAATAGATTTAAAAATAATAATTAATGTGTGTTTATCTGCATTAGCAAATGTAAATAAAAGTATAGCCCACCAAAATTATAGAATTATTATAATTATAATGATTCTCCATCTATTGTACGACTCAAACTCTTTAATTATATGTGAATATGCCTAAATGTATATGGTCACACAAAACTACTGCCATATATTCTGTTGGGTGGCTCTTAATGAGGTGTTCATGTAAACAAGCAAACATCCTGAATCTGAACTGGATTTTTACATAACTGTGTATGGAATTGTAAATCTAAAAGGCAACAGAACATTTAAAAGTCCTATTATTCATTTTGCAAATCAATAATAGGATTGTTTAGCTATATTTGGGCAGTACATTGTTTTATTATCACAAGGGAATTAATTATCTACAAGGCTAGACAAGATTATTCCAAATTCGCAAATGCCAGAGACAAGGGCCAACTTTTTTCATCTTAAATAAAGGAACAGGGGCAGTACAGAAGCCACTGTAACTCCTCAACAACTTCATAGAGAAGCTCTCAAAGAGCTCCGTGGCCACAGACATCCACCGGCGACAAACTGCTGATTACGGTAACCAACATTAATCACCGCCTGGAGACGAGCAGCCAGAGGAAAGCTGAAATATTGTCTACCTTCAAGATGACCAATAGTGCATGAATGAAACGACCTGCCCACTGCATTCTCACACCGTGAGTGCCTCATTAAATATACAGTAATACTTATCTCTAAACGACGAGCACTGCAAACCAGAACATTAACTGCTCGGAATGGGATTATAGGGGCTATACTTACATGAGCTGTGTCGGAAACTGCGATGCCAAAGACCCGTCCTGCCATAACAGGACCAGAAACACCCAGGCTCGCACCCTGCAGGTATCCATCGTAAAAAAAAAAGGGGGGAAATTCCCCGACGCGCGTCAACACCAAATGTGCTCCGCTCCCCTTCGCCGCCGATGAATGGGAGCGGTGTGCAGAAGCACCGTGAGTGGCAGTCTGTCGCTCCCTCACAGATTAACGAACCCTGACACCTCTAATCTGATCACCCGGCCATCCGGCGCTCTAACAGGTACTGAAGCTGGATCTCCCTCTCTCTCTCTCTCTCTCTCCCTCCCTCTCCCTCCCTCTCTATCTCTTTCTTTCTCTCTCCCTCTCTCTCTTTTTCCCTCTCTCTCTCTCTCTCTCTCTCTCTCACGCTCTCTCTCTCTTTTTCTCTCTCCCTCTCTCTCTCTCTCTCTCAGGGTTGTCTCCACTCCTATGCTCCAAGTAACACACATGTTCCTTTTATCTTGTAATATGACTTGTGTCAGTGCCGGTCTTTAGTGACTTGACCTAAAGCAATTTTCACCATCCCCATTATTGTATAATAATAATAATAGTGATCAATAGTAACCAAAACATTACAATGTGTGTGATATATCAAAATAACATAGGCCTATATATTTTGGTCCTAAAAGCATTACTCTATCTACATTTATTTTCCTTCACTCCAGGTGCACAGAATATGTTATTTGGAGGAACAAATTGTTTTCTTTTACCTCCCTATAAAGAAACACCTGCTAAAAGGAGGGTCTGACCACAGGTACCACACACACAAGCGCACGCACACTGAATACAGATGCAGGTTTGGCTCTTTAAAATGCCCTACAACCTTTCAATTCCTGCAACCTGGAGGGATGGGAGAATTTACTGGCTTTGATAGCACAATCTTTGCCACTCGCTATCTGTCATCCTGGTAGCATGAGTGGCAGTGAGCAGAGAAACTATCCCACATGGGAATCAGTGCTAGTGTGACAGATCTATTGATTTCACACATATAATGTAAAATATTATGGGCAAAGTACAGTAAGAGCCCAATAAATCTCAGTGCCATCAATCATACCTGTTTTATAAGATTGAATTTGGTGATGTGCTGTGCATCCTAACACGAACGTATAAATTATCCAGTATATAAAATCCCAGTTTTCTGTCATCATTTTAAATTAAGAGCATCAAGACTTTGATTGAATAATTGAATAACAAAGCGAAAACATAAACCTAATGTGTGTGTGTGTGTGTGTGTGTGTGTGTGTGTGTGTGTGTAATTCAGGCCTGGAGGGAGGGCAGGGCAGCACAAGCGAGAGGTGCTTGGGGATTTGGTTATCAATCGTTGCTTGGCAACCACACACCATCTCTCGTGTCTCCCCTTCCCCCTGCCCCCTTTACCCCCCTTTCTCTCTTTGTGTCTCCCATTGCCCTCCTCTCCCCCTGCTCTGACTGTACTGCACTGTTGCTTCTCCCCCCACAGTTTCTCCACCTTTCTCGTCCCTTCACTCCCTGTCACATCACCCTCTCCACAGTCTCTCTCGCTGCACCTTTCTTACACTCATTTCCCAGCAGAGGAACAGATGCACCTGCTGATGGGATGGAGAAAAGTAAGTGAATGGTGAGAACTGGAGAGGTGGCGTGGAGTGGAGAAACATAATAGCAAAGAGCGTTGTCAAGAGGATGGAGTACTCTACTGCAGACATTCCCATTCAATACTTTTTTTTTTTGTTTATTAGGAACATCTTCACACTACATCCAGAATAGGAAGAAGTGTCAGACTAATGTCTGCGCTGCTACACCTTTCCTCATGTATAATCTAAGAAATGGATATTAGTTATAGTATCTGTCAGACAGACCCTGAAAAAGCGTATATCTCTGTCTAAAGCCTCAGACACTTGACAATGCCAACATATTCCATAGACTCTATATGGTTACATGACTCAAATGACAACTATAACTGAATTTATCTCACTTGCGTAGAGAAAAAATTCCTAATGCAACAGTTTTGCTTCACATGTAAGACTAACAACCTGGTTTGCTCCATAGTCTTTTTTAGCATTTATTTTATAGCATTTTTTACTTCACACAAACTCGGAATTCCCAAATAATATCAACATAACTATTTTGTAAGCAAATGAATGGGTCCAAAATTAATACACACGTAATAGCATTTTTAATATCAGCCTAATGGGTTAATTCGGATTTCACGAGAGAGAACCACCTGTACACATGGACATCTCTGGTAACGATGTTAACGTGATAATGTGTGAAAGCCCCACTGGTTGAGGATCAGTTATACAGTGATGGTTGAGGTTATTTGATAAAGGATGCTGCCATCTGGAGGTGATTCCTTGAAATCACAACCATCAGTTGCCGTTAAAGAAGCATGCTTTAAACTAGTGGCACTATTACAGAGCTAGTTTACCTGCTTATCTTCAAGATTGTTTGTTCTGTTATTTTTTACATACATACAACTATCACAAAAATAATTCAAATATATATTATCCCCCCTTGCAATCCACTAATTCTGGCATCCTTACCTACCTCAAACCACACCTATCTTCGAACTCAGCCATCATTTTGATCTCATCTACGTATCTTGAAAAGTTCTGTGATGCCAAATCAGCCCAGGGGTGTAAAATGTCCACATCCAGACTGACCACCAGAAACATAAACTCTTAGCTAAGTTTTCAAAAGGGCTTCTGTTGGAGTCTCCAGGACAACAGTTTCCCATGATGACACCTTTCTACATGAAACATGCAATAATGAATCAAAAGCAGGGTGTCCAGATTAATTGTTGTGATCATTATAGCAGATGATAAGAAGGGTGAGCATATTGAAACACAACTCAGCCAAGTATTGAGCTGTCATTGGCCTAACTCCACATATAAGCAGGAGACATCTACCAACAGACACACTGGAGAGTCTCTTTGATTAATAATGGAAATCAAATTCAAGGCACTTTCATAAATTCAGAATAAGTTTTCAGTAAATCGGTTGTGTAAGATGCATGATAGATGGTATGAAAGTCACACCACATTGAACAATATTACAGGAGAGTGACTACAACAGTCAACACTCAAATATCAGTCATTGTCCTTAGATAAGTAAGTCTGTCTCAGTAATATGGGACAGATTTATGAAAAACATTATTTCCCTTGATTATTCTAGTTAGCCGGTTTGCACGCAGGTTTGTAATACATTTTGAACAAAGCTTAACTTCTTCTGTAATTATGTGGTACTTCTTCCCGTCTGGAAGAAGTACCAGCACTTAACAGTAACAAACCCCAAACCACATATCGTCACATAAGCACTTTTAAAATATGAGACTGCAAGACAACCTGGAGCAAACTCATTGTAGAGTAAAGCCAAAACAGAAAATACTAAGTGCTGAATAGTCTATATGAAATAATTAAAACCAAAGAAAAAAGGCACTTATCCTACCTTCTTAAAAAAGGAAAGAGAGAGAAAAGTCTGCAAAAGAAAACCTCCCTTGCAGCACAGTGGCATGCAATTATAATATAGCCTGCACAATTCAAACGACTTATAAAGCAGTAAGTGCAACAATATGTTCCCCAAGCCCCGAGGTTCTTTCATAAACTTCCAGCCTCACTGTCAATTTTCTTCCTTTCCCACACTGTCAAAGTTAGTAATTAAACAATTCAAAATCTGACCAGCATTCCACGTTCTACAAATCTATTGGTCTGTGGATTCTGATGTTGAAATACTATGGTGATTCTGTCCTTGACTGTCTATGTGAGTGTGTGTTGTGCATGCGTGTGCAGTCTTTTTAACCACGAGCAGCATCTAGAATCCAAGTGATCGTGTTCAACCTCCTAATAAGAGGCATCATGAAATGCAGGCCCATCCCGATAAGAGGCTCTTATCGGGATGGGCCTGCATTTTATGAGGCTTTTAAAATACTATGAATTATGTTCCCATTTCAATTCTGATTGTTATTTATTTACAATCAATCAATCCCTCCTTAACAAAACACAATATTTTACAACGACCTATACAAGGACATAGGCTTTGGCTTTGTTTACTTACTCTAACGTTCTTTATTGAATTCTTATTAACTCTTTTTTTACTATACTGTATATTACTATGAATAAATCATAGATGAATGTTGAAAAGATGTCGATATTATGCATCTTATAGACTGCACCACAAAATGGCAGCAGAGCTAGGTCTGCCACTCTGTATGCAGCTCTGTTAATATTTCCATATTTGTAAGTTTCACAGTGCATTTGTACAGTTGTTGGCACTTGATTTGTAACTTTTGCAGACCAAATGGCTATTTGCAGAGCAAGAGGGCATCGTCCACAGGGAGCAGAGGATCAAAAAGTAAATGCAGTTGTCTTATTAATAGCTCATGATTAAACCACTCCGAACAATAAGGAATAAAGTGTTGCGGAGGGGTTACTTTTTTTACTGTAAATACGCCCTTTATAAATAAAAACACAATGTTTATCATTTTGGCTCCATCTGGTGGTAGTATAAAGAATGATACTATGGCCGGCACCGCCCTCCTGACTATAACAAGTCCAAATGTGTACTCTGACTATTACCGTTACTATAATTAAGCAGTTTGGTCCTCATTTAAGAACGACAAATGTTAGTTTACACTATTCAAATTTTTCTTTCATAATTCAAAACAAAACCAAGCACCACTCTGCATTTTTAATATAGCTCTTCTTAATATTTATTCTTTAGACTCAGGGGAAACAGCTGATTTTTACAGCACAATTTGCATAATATCTCAACACATCCTGTGTACAACCACAAAACCATAACATTAGATTCTTTGTTTTTACACTGAGTGAAAAACAAGACAATTTTACAAGCATATTTCTTTACAGTCAGCATACAGATAATTCTATACATATCTCTGTCTCTTTTTAAACACAATCTGTAGGCAAAATATACAGACAAACCATCAACAAAACATGCAACATCCAAAACATAAAGTCTCAGACAACTATTGAAGTTGAATAGATTTTTTTCCCCTATGTGTTGTTTCAGCTGTGTACGGGACGTGGTTGCACAGATAGTCATTGGTTGACAGCACATGTTTTGATTACACAGTCAACTCCCCTTATACAACTATAGACACACATTGCTGTACAATTATAAGTCTTTTGTGATTTTTTTCGACACTCACATGCTCAAACTTCGGACAATATAAACATTCAATCTTTGTAGAAAATAAACACCTTATATACACATGTCAAAGGACTTGAGTCACATTCACACCCGTCAGAACAACAACACATAAATGGTTTCACAATTACAGGCAACAGCTGATCTGAACAAACAGTAATTAGCTTGAGGGAAGTCTAATGAAACACGAGGGGTTAAACAGACGTGACTGAGCATTTAGGGAATATGTCTTATTTACTGTACTTTGTACACAGACTGGTAAGTAGACTATGAGCATGATGTATTAAGAGTGATTTCTCCCCAGATTGTGCATTGTGTTTAGGAACCCCAACGTGTCTGCATTTTTTTTTCTTTTGCCACATAGATACAAAATCCACACCACAACATTTTCTGCCACCACATACGACATGATTCAGTTCATTTCAGTGCAGAAACACAAAACACATAATCTTGCATGTCATGACAGTTCAAATGAGACAAGAAAATAAACAATGTAATAATAAAGTGCACAAGCTCCATGTAGATGTTAACAGCTGTTAACATCAATTTATATTAAAATCAGTAAAAAAATCTATTCATCTAATATTTTCTTTCCATGATGTACAACGTAAAGTTATTTTTCTATAAGACATTTTTTAGACCATATGTTCACAGATATAACATTTAGTTCCAAAAAAACAAATGCATTCAAACACCTCTATGTTGCATAGAATTAAGAACCAATGTGTCTGGAATAAAAAAAGAAAATCAAGGTTGGCACAGCAAAATAATTATCTGAATAATCAACCACGTTCCCTTCCTTATTATATTCTCTTTTTTGTTATTCTTTGCTATGATTTAAGTGACATCTTTTCTAAGTGTGTTTGTTGTTTCCTCTGTTGTATTTAATTCTTTTAAAAAAAATTGCATCAGCCCTGTAATATGCCTAAATACAACAACAGTCGTTCTGAGGGTCACTTGATCGTGTTTTTTTATAATTCTTTAGATATGGTGGAAAAACATGACAAGATGAATTAATGGTTCACCTGCTCCACCTTAGTACTGAGACTTGGCCCCATCTGATTTATTATAAATATGACCAAACCTCAGTGGGCCTGAGTGAGTGTGTTGGTCACAGGCAGTGAAAGAGGCTGGTTCACTGTGTTGTGGGAGTCACTGACAGAAAACAGCATAATGAGTTTTACAGCACAGCCAGAAACACAGAGGAACCTTGACATTTGACTGGTAATAACTTATTTTTTTCTTCATTTTGAAATTATTTTTAGGTAAAACTCAGACCAGGGTTTTTTTAAATTTTTTTTATACTAATACACAGAAAGCAGAGCTGTCATACTGAGGTGATGACAGTTGCAGACACATGTATGGTTTTGACACAACTTGTGAATTACATGTCCACACCAACAGTGTAATTACATGATGGGCTAAACAAAAATAAATATTAGCATATTCTGAGCAACTTCATCCAGTAAAGTAAAAATGTTGTACACATGACACAGATGTGATATGTGATAAACTCTTGTCATCCTCAACAGTTGGCTTGTTACTTTCCACATAGCAAGTGTTTTGGACTTTTAAACACACACTGCTGTTCATTTCCTTTAATTCAACCTGCCTTTCACAATAGCATGCCAGTGAAATAGCAATATGTCAATGGAGTTGACATTTAACATTTGTAATCCATCGCAGCCCTGTTGAATGTCTAATGGTGTATCAGTGTGATCAGAGGACTGAAGGAGCTATTTTTCATGAACATCCTTGAGCTCACATAGGTCCACATTCACATAACGGCTATTAAGACTGCCTACACCATAGACTAAAGTAGCCTACTGGATTGTCAGTGCGTTACCCACGGCCTCAAACAGAGATCATATGTGTATATTTTATTGTATATAATCTAGTGTGAAGAGAACAACTCTTATACTGTATATTGTATTTAGATATATTCTGCATCTGATATATTTGTATACTATATAAACATCACACTGTACAATGTGGTTCTCTGATATGCTCTGTAATCTGCATGTGTGATATCTACAATCTGTGGTGCTGTACATGTAATCTTCATCCCATAGCAAAAGTCAACTGTCTGTCTCTTTTTTTCTTCTTTTTACATGAAACTGAAAGACTATCATACAAAAACATTGCACATTCCTTCATATTTAACATTTCAAGACCACTGATGTCAACACACATCACAACCATCATATGGGCATTCCAACAATGATGTATATGAAGAAAACACAATGCTAATTCAGTTGATGATCAAAGTCAATTTTTTTTTCAGCTTTCCCTCTCATAGATATGTTAGCTTAGTTGCACAGCTCCAAAACAACAAAGGCTTATGTAGATCATTGAATTGGAACTATGGTAAGAAGGACATCACTGCACTCAAAGCCATATTGCTGCTGAGTGTGTTTCAGCGCTGTGGTATTTGCATGTTTGCATCCTACAAGCAAAGTCCACAGCCAGCACAGACTCGGTATGGGAAGAGGTGGACATGTGTGCTGGCAGTGTTGGACTGATAAAGTTGGTATGTTTTTTTTATCACATCCTTTCCTCCTTCTTAAAACTCATGAACTAAGGAAGTGAATGAAATGGATTTTTTTACTTCCTCTTCTTAAACTTTTTTTTCCTCTTATTCGTCTTTTTGTCAAATCGGATCTCTGAACTAGTACATTCTGGCTTCACCTTTCATCCATCCATCCCGTCTCCATCTTTTTGTTGTGGCGCTCAGGGGTTGGTCTGATTGGAGCTCACGAACAACTTGTGCCAGCTGACCACTCTCTTCCTCATGTCTACCTTGTCCAGCCAGATGTAGGCTTCCCCTATCAGGGTCTTCTTCATGAACTTGCCTCCGTTGGACACCAAGAAAAGCTGGAAATACATTGGAGAGAGAAAAAGATTTGTCATGGCTTACTGTTAGTGTTCGTGCTGTCACGCACCCATGCCATCTTGAAAAGTGCACGGGTTAAAGCAGGTTAGTCAGCATGAATAATGCAAGCACCATTGGGTGCAAGCACCATTGAGTGAAGTGGTTACAAAACAACAAAGTCTGATCTATTGATTAGTTTAGCCTTTAAATCAGAATGACACCTAGACATATTAGTATTATCCTTAATAACAAACAAGACTACCAATACATGTAATTATATGTGTGACTTGAGTCAGTGAGCATGATGTTGTAAGATTTGCTTGTGTTTATTAAACTGCAATAGTCTGCAAATTTACCTTTTATAGAATTTACGAGCTGGTTTTACATGTTTATGTCCTACAGCGGGAGGTTCAATCTCCCTGCTGCCACATGAGGCAGCAGACCAGTATATAAAACTCACCATAATGAGGTTTATGACTTGTATTGTCAAACGTTACAAGCCTCCAGTTTTAATTAGCTGCAATAAACCATGTTGGAGGTGCTGGGTGTAAACTGAACCAGAACAACAGGATAAATACACCAAATTACTGCAAATCTATACATGTAATTCATTTTCTATGATTATTAGGCCAACCAGATATGCACGATATTTTTTTAACGTGATCAATTTGGATCAGTTTTGTGTGACACGACATGCTTGACAGGTGGACAAAGCCAGATCCATATATACGTCTCCGACTGTCTCATTTGGTGGCCTGTTCTACCTGTATGGAGTGTCCAGTTGAGTTGAGGGGGAATCTGAAGGTCTCGTTGAAAGAGGGCTCTCTGTCATGTCGACAAACTCTGGTCTTCTTCTTGATGATCCTCTTCTGAGTGGCTACATTTACCACATACAACTTCACATACAGGTCTGAGGGCACATTAGATAATTCATGAATATGGATTAGTGACGCTGCAAACTATTTAAAGTATACTCACTCTCATGCATGTGTACAAATACAAACTATACTTCCAGACCTGGTAGGTGGTCAGGGCTTTTGAACTTGTAAGTGATGTTCCTGCATTGAAGGATCTCCAAGACCAGTTGGTCCCCTTCTGTCTTTACCTCCTTCTTGAGAGCCACTTTGATCTCCCCTATTACTTGTGTTTTACCGCCTGAAAATAAGAAAAAAACAGGGATGTGGGTGATCAGTTTTTGGAATAAATAAGGATACTTCTTTATTTGGATAGCCCTGGCTGAACCCTGTGCTAAGTACCTGCAGGCAGATTCCTATGGTTGCACAGAAAAGCGGATTATTTAAATTATTCAACAATTATGCATCACTAAACCTAGGTTCAGAGCAGAATGAAAGCAGGTCAGGGAGCATATTTGCAGGTTCACATGGGTCTTATGTGTCCCTATTGATATTTAAATATAAGAGTTTTATGAAGACAGGCTGAGTTAAATGTGTTAAACGAGTCGTCTGGCACCATGGAAATGACCTCCTGACCCTTATCTGTGTAACAACTACCAGGCTACAGCCTAAAATGACCTTGGGCTCTTTGTTACAAATTTGTAACAAGAGATGGAAGGGAGGCACCAGGACATCTGAGCTACCTGAAATGTAGATATAGTTATGACAGCGGGTAGGATAGTGTAACATCCACCTCTCTTCCACCACCCCAAGCCATGCATTAAGTCATTAGGCTGCGTAAATATTGCTTCCTGACAATAAGCACTTAACTGAGAATTTGACTCCACAGTTCAATAGAGTCATTATGAAAACACAGTTTAAAGGTGTTTAAAAGAGTGCCTGGGTAAATAAACAAAAATAAATACATAGTGCTGTTATACAAAGTAGACAGCAGGTGGAGACCTACAACCAAGTAACAACTGTAAACAGAGGACATTTCTGGAACTTGCCTTCATTTTCCGGGGTCCCTAGTTGGTGTTTGTCGGTGCCATTAGGAATAGTCTTTCCGCTGTGAGAAAAAAACATATGGCCGTCATCAGACCTATTGAATGATGCATAACTGTCAGCTTCAAACATTACTGGAGGTGCTAAGAAAGAGCTATAAATGGTCTTACATGCGTGGGACTTGAAAAATGGCACTGTCCACTCCAGTGCCCGCCCCCTCGTCTCCATCCAGACCTCCATAGGCGTCTCCCACAAGACTCGGGGCGGACAGCACCACTGACCCTGAGACATCACCCAGTCGGTGTCCTGGTCCTGAGCGTGGCAAGAGCGAGTGTGATGGTAAAGAAATTATCTATCTATCCATCTATCCATCTGTCTATCT
>CALSBV010012175.1:11559324-11620633 GCA_943590825.1 Bovichtus diacanthus | reverse complement strand
ATCTATCTATCTATCTATCTATCTATCTATCTATCTATCTATCTATCGATCTATGGTTTTCTTTGCAGCAAATCATTTGTACGAAGCAAAGAACAAAGCACGTCTTAACTGACTCATCTTTTGCATGCATGTCCAACAGAAACACTCTTCACACCCCCAGCTATCACTCACTGACAGTGACACTGTCTGTCACACATAACTTTGACTGATCACATAACAGCATATCAGGGGAGGGACAGATTAGCGTAGATGACAGCTTGTCCTTGCATTTAGCAGTGCTTTGTGAAAGACCTTGGTTAACTCATTAAGATCACAGCAAATCCCTTCACTAGAAATAAATGAAGGTCACTAAGTTTATTTCACAAATGAAAAAGAATGTAGTGTGAGAATATGAATGTCTTCCGATATATTTCATTATTTTCTGGCTCCTGGCTGCTGTTGAGTTATGCTCATACAGTATGAAGAAGTGTGATTAGTTCAGGGAATATGTGAAGTGTTTCTGTCTAGACTAAGGGTGGATATACATTCTTTGCCTTCATGATCTCAGTGTTCGCTGCCTACATTTGCCTTAAAACAATGACTAATAGAAACTCAATCCATGGCACAAATAGCTCGGAAGACCGTTTCTATACTCATGAAAAAATTATTAGATAATAATAAAAATAAATAAATAAATAAAATAAAAATACGCACATGCACACTCTCAGCCATTCACAGACTTGCATACATGAAAATCATTAAATGAGATTTATTTTGTTACTTCAATTATTTACACATTTGGTTATATGGCTTACTTTTGTTCCTTATCTATTTTTTTTTTTTAGTTTTAGTGTTATTGGATTATGGTTAATAAATTAGGATTAATAATATTTAGCAGTACATTTTTCCTATGTAGTCTCACCTTCCCTCGACACCTCTGTTCGTCTCATGGTTAGCTGACCGCTTTACTCTCATTGGCCGGTGAGTGAGCCTCCTGTTGACTTTTGAACCTCTTGGTGTGCCAGTGTTTCCTGGTTTGACTGGTTCAGTCTCACATTTGTTTCCCCTTTGTTTTAGGAGGCAGGTTTGGGAGAGGATTGGGTAGGGAGGGGTGCCATACCTGTGTGTGTCTGTGTGCATGTTTTGTGGCTTTTCTACGGGTTCATTCATATGGCACACACATGCGCACACACAGAGCGACTGCAGCATCACAAAGTCCTCAGTGGCCAGGGTATAGTAGCCAGGGAAGCTGCAACTGCATGCTTAAAAAGCTCGGACACTGGGCTACCTTATCTCAGAAAGGGATGACAACATAGTTCTTCATTTTGAGGACATCACACTAAAGATTAAATTGTGTTAATATGGTACAAGAGGTGAGGGATTGCCATCCCAGTTTGGTTTCTATACTGGGGTTGAAGATCTCTACACTATAGGGCTCTGTAGAAACCATATGTTTGGGATTGGCACATGCACAATTCGTGTAGAAAGAGAGTGGGCTCTTATTTCAGAGCTAAACATATGCATATATGTTTCTTTAGTTTATTCATAACTCTTTTGCTGTGTTAATAACTCACAGCAATATATCAACTTTATGTCCTTCTTAAGATACCAAGGGCAGCAACATGTTAAACAGATGGAAATGTCAAATACTGTATTTGGGATATTTAGTACACTGAATGTGCCAGATTTATAAATATTTAATTTTAGATGTAAATACTGAATAAAAAAAGCTCTTTGCAGCAAGTTTAGGTTTTGATACTGTATATCTCAGTTATTTTTCATCTAGCTTGGATTTTCATTAGTGACTATATTAGTAAGATTGCTCTAACTAGGAGGAGTCAGAAATTAAATTATCCATCAACACAAATCACTTTGTGCTCAGAGAAAAAAGTAAGATGTTGACAGCAGAAGGCAAAGGTAAAATGTTAAGGAGGTGAACGCACAGCGGTTCAGGTTTTCATTAAACAATCTCAACAAAGCTTGCATGTGCAGGAAAAAGGAAGCATGTCACAGGAAGTGTATCATGGGAAGGGGCGGGATTTACTTGGTTGCAGGCGGGACTGTTGCACGGCCGCCTCGGCGGCAGCAATGGCTATCCCTGCATCCTCAAGGTGAGCCTGAGTGACGCTGCTCTTGCTCTGGCTTCTGGAGGGGCCATGGGAGCGCAGTTGGCCATCAGAGGAAGACTTGGAGCTGCCTGGGCTGCTGTGTGACTTTTCCAAAGGCATCATCTGCATGTCTGCAGTAAGATGAAATGGAGGGTTATGACTGCTAATAGGAGAGGAGAGAGATGTAGATGAATCCACACTGTTAACAGTATGTATTTTGTTCTGCTCGACAGTGGTCCTTAGTGTGCCATGTAGCAGTTGACAAGCACATGGAGTGTAATTACAGCTGTCAAGAATGTATTAAAATGTGTGTTTCTATGGTAACAGCTTCTGTATCTATGACAACTAAGTGAAAAAATTATGAATTACGGTTTTTATCGCAAATGGGCATCTGCCAAGGATAATCAGTGTCAGGATGTGTCATATAGAATAAACTAATTCATGGAAATTGTGGAACTTGAAGATGTGTACAGTATAAGTACTTATTGGATATTTTATTTTACCTTTGGCTGGATCAGGGAAGATTCCATGGCTTCTGCTCTTGATTACAGAGTTTTTAGGTGAATCATGACTCCCGTCTGGTCCTTGATCCTGTCCCGTACCATGCCCAGGCCCCATCCCAGGGCCTGACATATGGCCTAGGCTGTGTCCCTGACCATAACCCTGATCTGACCCAGACCCTGGAGGGCCTTGAGCAGCATGGTGGGCTTTGCTGTGCTCAATGCTCTCACTCTGCTCTTTCAGAAGCAGCCAGCGAGGAGTGTTGTCTAGCTGGGCAGTGTTCGACAAGTCAATCAACACCTGAGACACAATTAACATACACACACACAGTGACATTGAGAGAAAGAAACACTATTATTCAAGACTCTAAAACAAAGCCCAACTCTCAGGTACAACAGGTAGACAAATATAAAAGGACACACAGAGAGGAATGTATATGGTAGATAACAGCACAGTCTGTGTGAATGCTGAAGAAATGTAATGCGATCTGCATTTAGCACAAGATGAATAGCACTACTCACAATACAGATTTACAGGCATGAAGCAAAGCTTGACTTTGGAGTTTGTGAGAGGAGGGAGATAAGGTTAATGTTATTAGGTTGTTTTAAGAAAAGTTTGTGCCATCGAAAAAATAAAGCAGCAGAGACCTTTTGTGTGAGGAAAAACGTTAAATGTTTTTGACATTTTGAGATTCTTTTTTTTTGGGAGATTCCAAAAGCACTCACTTCTCCGAGGAAGTCATTGGAGGAGGATTTGTCATAGTCCCACACTGTCACCTCCAGCGTCTTTTTCTTTAACTGGATAGAAAAAAGTGAAGAAGAAGAGAGAGGGCACAGATTATGATGAGGGACCTTGTGTGTATATGTATGCATGAGTGAGCCTGTGTTTGTGTTTGTGTTTGTGTTTGTGTTTGTGTGTGTGTGTGTGTGTGTGTGTGTGTGTGAGTGAGTGAAGGAAGCGTGAAAGAAAACAGGCACACTGTATGTGCATGAATGAATGCAAACCTAGGAGGGTCATTTACTGTAATAAGCAAGGACGCAAGGACTAACATTAGATTTGGTTAGTTCCAATACATGTACACGCACAAACTTGTGAATGTGTATGTGTATATAGGAATGTGTGGGAGGAGATGGAAACAATTATTAGGGGGTGAGTGGGCGAATGAGCAATGCCGCAGTACTTTTAAGGCCGGCAGTTCTCAAGCCAGTAATGTGACGCGATTAACAGAAGGCAGCCCCAGAGAGTCCAATCAAGGCTACTATTCTCTGATCACTAAAGCTACTGCGTCTGCACACATCCCTGAAGGTTGTAATTACAGTCTGGGTGGAGTCTCTGTCACAAATGACACATGCTCGTAGCATCCAAGAAGAAAACACAAACACCACTATACACAGTAACACTCGCACTGTGACAGACAAGCACACAGGCGTACGATTACAACGCTTCCATCACTCTTTTTGTTAAAATGACACGCAGTTAGGCTGCCTGTGTTGAGACTGCGTGAGAGCAGAAATGATGGTTGTTAACTTGAGTCTAGGGAGTGCTGATAAGAGGTTGCACAGGGATACGGAGGACAGCCCTGGGGACAAGGCATGAGAACAGAATACTAATAAGAATATAATAAGACATCCACTTCACATAAAGTGACCAGTAGCACAGACAGTGACTGCACAAGCAAGACGCAGGGAATGTTTGTGTATGTGTGTGTGTGTGTGTGTGTGTGTGTGTGTGTGCGTGTGTGTGTTAATGTCACAATACCTGCTCCAAATGAATGTTCTTGTAGATGACAGTCTGGTTCCATTCTGGGTTCATGGTCTTCTGGGCATACTTGGTCCTTCTCTTGTTATCAGCACTGATAAGTCATGATATTCAGAATGATTGGTTGTCAGTAATAAATTTACATTTTTCTTCCCTACCTGAACCCATGGCAAACATTCACCACATTGTAATATGCTCAATAACTGTGGACTGAATAGATGCTTGTAAAATAGTCAATCTCCTGCTGTGGAGAATTCAAATTCAAGCATAATTCATTCAAATTCAAAGTTCTTTAAATTGTCTTAGATGCTTTTACAAAATTACAAAGCACTTCAGAGATAGAAGCTGAGGAGAGTTAATAGTGAGAGGCATGGAGAGAAAAAGCAATGACAGGAGTGTTCTTAAACACCATGAAATAGAGCAGAAAATTGGACGAACAACAAAGGCCACAACAAAAGGATGGAAAACCACTTTGGAGACATAATTTACAGAAAGAAAAAACGTAACACCAACGAAAAGCAAAGATCAGCACCACGCTACCTTGCATTCTGGACAACCATGACTTGGCTGAGGGAGTCCAGAAGAGGAAGAGGAGGGCAGATATCACAAACAAGAAAAGCAAAAACACAAAAAACAGTCAGAGAAGCCCAGAGAGCTCAAAGAAAGGGCAGTAAAGGATAGAGAGCTGAGGCAATCAATATTCTCTGCAGGGTGTATCACTGTTTTTGTGCCCAAGCAATGTATGTGACCGAGACCGAAAAACCTCACAATGATTCCAACTGGCTTATAGGTGAATGACTAATTCACTATTCTGAACTATTGTTGCAATACTGTGGCCACGCACTCTACTGCTAATGTCTGACAAATACATTTCAAAATACTCTTCAAAATGAAACGACAGGGGAACAAAAATGCTCTCCTACTGATTCATTCTAACCGTGTAGTAGAGGGCTCTTATAATCTCATAAACAGGTCTAATGGGGTCATAATCTATGAGCAGATACTGTTACAGAGAAGATAAAGGCTGTATCGATCCTTTCTCTTGCCATTCACAGGCTCTTCGGAAGAAGCTCTTGGGTGGATCAGGCAAGAGCAGGAAGCGCAGGACATAATACTAGGGGACAATACAAACATTCTCAATTCAGTCAAAGTGGGCAAAGTAA
The DNA here is from genome assembly GCA_943590825.1 of Bovichtus diacanthus. Lineage (NCBI taxonomy): Eukaryota > Metazoa > Chordata > Actinopteri > Perciformes > Bovichtidae > Bovichtus > Bovichtus diacanthus. The sequence continues at coordinate 11,615,124 of CALSBV010012175.1, read as the reverse complement.
GAGAGAAGTTGTGAATTCAGCATAGAGTATGTTTGCACACATGTATGCTGTCTATGACCAAATAATTGAACATATTATAATGTTGCAGTATGGCAAATGATCTCCTCTCACAGCTTTGTATAGAGTCTAAAACACCCGTCCATTGATCCATAGAGATTGAATCAAATTAAATCAAATTACACTACAAATAAATGCCTCATGTCATCATATCCAGTCTCATTCTCTCATACAAACTCAGGTAGTTAGTCAATTCCGTACCGGACAGTCAAGATAAAGTCAGAAAGAAATAGGGGGAGAGAAAACAAGACAGACACAGAAGCAGAAAGGCAGACAAAGACCAGACATTCGTGGACACTTAAACACACTCAAAGCTCACCCTCTGCCAGGTAAGAGGTAGACCTTGACAAAAGGGTCAGAGTAGCCGTCGTTGTCCCTCTGGGCCAGGTTTCTGGCCTGCAGGACATGGACGATCAGGTTTCCCAGGTTCCTGTCATAGTTGATCTGGAGCTGAGGCAAAAAGAGTGGAGGGGAGGCTGTGTGAGAAAGACTGCAGCTGAACACATTCCTCTATTACTTGTTGTAAGTGTTTCAATACCTGAATTTCTCCAGTGATGGGATGAGGTGTCCTCATTACCTCTATTGGCTACAAAAAAAGTGGGGAAGAGCATACCATGGTTGTAAAATGATTGTTTCATGACCTGACCCACAAAGAAAAGTCCATATCAAACTTCAGCTGTTAAACTGGGATTAGCTTGCGGTAAATGCAGCTCTGACATTGCTCCTAAAATATATATATTGTGATCTTACAGATGGATGGGTTGTCCTTGTCGAAAAGATGCTGACTATAGTTTTATCAGCGAATCTATGAGCCTCGGGAGAGTGTTGACTGTCTCAGCTGTGTAATTGACTGTAAAAGCCCTCGAGTGAAGTTTGAGAAGGTTAATCAATTATTTGAGGTACTTAGTCATTAATGAAAGTGGTCTTTTCCAGTTTAGACGATTTACAAAGTACAAATATATTTCTACTGTTTGTTTCATGTTCTATGCTAGGTATTCATACCTATTTGTCGTTACATAATGCATCCTATTTCTTCTATCAACGTGACATGCCTTTCAATAATAAAGCATTTAAACATGTGCGTACAGTGAAGCAGTTATGCATATATTTCTCGTTACATATGTAAAGACCACCCATACAGGGTCATGCACTGTACCACACTATTTTCTTGTTCCTTTATAATTGGCCTGTCACTCTCTGATGAAGACAGTCTCACCATTTGACCTTCACATGCAACCTCCCCTTTGTAGTTTTATGTGTGTATGATGTAATAATGATGGAGGTGCATGATAGATCAAACAGGGTTCAGACAGATCCATACTATTATTTAGACTACATTTATATTTTACACAATGTATTAACCTCTGACATATGAACCCATTGTTCACTATCTATATTCTTTCTTGTCTACACATCGTTAACTGAACTCTTGCAACGGAAGATAAGGCAGCAAAAAACATGCTAACAAGTCAAATCCACAACCTTGTGTCGTTGTTTCTTGTTTATGGCAGGGGATGCGGGCTGGCCGGGGCTTGGCACACCACTGGAGGCAGCTGATCCAGTACCCGAGTGGAGGAGGGCCGAGCGCTCCAGTGCAGAGAGGACCCCCAAACCCCCAGGCGCAAGCCCTGTTCCAGCCATACCAGGAGCCAGCTGCTGGGACACTTTCTGCAGTTCTGCAGCCAACTGATTAGGATCCACACCAGGGGAACGCTGCCCACCTACTGAGACAAATACGTGTAGTAATTCACCCTGTACTTATGTGAAATAGGTACACAGATACATGCATGCATGCAGACGTATCAACAAATCCTTGTACATACCAGCCTTAAGCTGGACATGGTGCTCCAGGGCTTGTGGGTGCTCAGGGTCAGACAGCATATTAAGGTCGCTGTTTGGATCCATACAGGAAATTTATAATGGAATATCAACCAGTGTATCTTAGCAGTAATCAGACATAGAGTGGTATTTGTCAGATGAAGGGATGTGGAATGAAGAGGAGGGAAAGGAGGGAGGAGAGAAGGTGTACATGGGTGCAGGGTTACCATATTGCGACTAAACATGTTGGAGTTTCAGTGGGAGAGAGGGGTAAATGATGACAGATGTAACTCACAGTCTCACACAGAGCTCCGCCTCTGCACATGGCTGGCCCATGATGCATTGGACTTCTTCATAAGTCTTTCCAGTCAGAGGGTTTCGGTTCCACTCCAACACCTGCATTCCTGTTGTGTGATAAAGGCAAGCAGGCAGATTCAGAGAGGGGTGTTATCAATTCCTACACAATATGTTATAGCCTGTCTGCACATTTACTTCACCCCCTCTCTGTATAAAACAAAACATGATTCAGTATGAATAAAACAGCCCACATGCTCACACAACAGATGTGATGATTACATTTGTAGTACACCCAGTGTGAAACTTTAATAATAACATTTTCAATTTGGATTTCGTGTTGACACAGCACAGCAACAGGAAACTAGAGTTTTGCACACAATCTTATTTGTTTTTACTCAAACAAAGAATGGAAGAAGAAGAAGAGACAAAGCAACACATCTCAAATCGTATTCAAATGTGTATATTAATGATATAATATACAATAATCAGTGCACAGCAAACTCAAACCTCCAACCCGAGGCCAGAGCTTTATGAGGCCTTGCTTACACAACTGGAATCTGGTCTTCCGATTTGACTTCTGCTTTCGAAGCAACTCAGCGGGTGCTGTGGTAATAAATGTTTGAATTAATATCTGCATATCCTTCTGCATGAGCCACTGCTCATTTAGATTATTTCGTCTGCTCTCTCTATATTATTCACTGTATCCTCCCCCACTTTTTGTCTCCTTGCACTTCAAGGCATGTTCTACTGCCATTCTCAGTGAAACATAAACATCATATTAGCATGGCTACAATTCAGCATACTCTAGAAAGTAAACATTGCCACCCTGACCCCTATTCCCATTTATTTATCACAGCTAATATAGCCATGAAAAGGAAACCCAGTCTAACCTTTTTTTAGTTCCAAACCAAAAAAAATGAATAGACCAATAAGAAATACACAGCTGATCTGTCCTTCACCTTCTCCCCTATGTAATAGCAAAGTCATGGCAGTCCCTATGGTGGAGTTCCATTTAAAGAGAGAAACTAGAACCAATTTTGTCATAAAAATATCTTCAAACTTGGAAATTACCATTGATATCCTGCTCTCTGTCCAAACAATAAACATTAGAAGATCAACCATTTGAAATTATAAAAGCTTAATGTACAAATTGAGTGGAGATTTCTGGACGCTCATAAAGCTAATTATTGTGTATGTGTGTTTGTCTATGCCGGCCTTTGTGTATTTGTGTGACTATAAAGATGCTAAATATAGTCTAATGACTAACACAGCCCAGTGCTGTGGAGGATGAGTTGACCGGCTTTTTCTGTGTTTGAATGTGATGTGTCAGGGAATGAGACATGACAGACCACAATACAGAAGGCTACAGCAGCCCCTCACGTCTCTATCTGGAATTCAGTGATTCAGGCAGGGATTTTTACTTAAGACTTTTACACTGCCCTAAAAATAATTAGAGTTTAAGATTAGCGTTTCACACCATTATTCTTTCAGGCCTCAGAAATTATGTTTTTTGATATTTTTTTTTATATCTACAGCAAAGTCAAATGAATCCATCTCCTATACCTTCATTTTAACAGCATGTTCTCTTGTGGAATGATGGAAAAATTTAGTCGTTTTTCTTACTATTCTAAATTCAACATTGTATTTTCCATTTTATTCCCTTTTTTTTCATTCAAAATAATGTTGTATTTCCTGATTAAATAATAATAATAATAATAATAATAATAATAATAATAATAATAATAAAATTTAAATTTAAATACACATTTAAAATAAGCTCAAATATTCAGCTGGTGCAGATAGACACTAATTCATTCCACCTCCTTCTCTCATTCTCCTCTTACCCTCTACAACTAGTCCTGTTTGTTCTGCCACACCACCAGGGATAACCTTGGCAATGTATGCTCCAATCTGTCCTCGGCTCCCCGGAATCTCCTTTCCACCTACCACCCGGATCCCAAGTCCGTTGCCTGAGGGAAAAAATACACATGCAAATCCTATTCAAAGTGATGTGTGCATAATCATTGTTTGGCATGTCTGTATGTTCTGTGTGTGCCTTGTACCTGACACACTGGTATCCTTTGGGTCTCTCTTCAGCTTAATGTGAGTGTGAGGGAAGGCATAGGGGACCAGTTTCATCTGAGAAAGATTGTTAAAGAATTTACAATACGAATAAAATGGGCTTCCTTACGGAAAACATTTCAGGTTTACTGTTTGACTGAAACTTCAAGTTAGGAACAGCATGTAGTAGTGTGAAGTGGGATGTTGTTGGCTTGGATCTCACCTGTCTCCTGTCTGACATGTTTCTGCTCTGCGGATGCCCTTCACTTGGCTTATCAAACCAATCTGTGTCCTCTCTCCTCAGGTGGTAGGCTAGACAGGAAGAGATAGTGGTTAACAGCCTACACACAAACACACGCCTACTGTATCCCCGATAGCTTGGCAAATCTCTGCTTTAAACATGGTAATGACTACTTGGGCAGAAATCATTCTTGCAATCAAGCTTTGGAAACAGTTTCCAGTATGCGTCACAAAGTTTTTCAAACATTCATCCGCACTTGTACAAATGCAGGAAGATCTCTGATCTGTCCTGACTGGATAGGTGAAAGCAAAGAAGTATAAACTCTGGTCCACCCTATCCATGCTATCTGTGGGATCAAATGATCACTGCAAGCACTTAATGAAGGATGAATACATTTCAAGAGCCTTTTAAGTTTTGCATGCGTTGGATACCATGCAGTGCTTTCTGTCACAGTGTGAGGGCTCTTTTTTTGTCCACATTTTCATAGCTGCTGTATATGAAACATTGAAAAAAAACCTTGGAAATTAAGTATTGTATTTAATAATTTCAGACAAAACTCTGTAGGTTGCAGTTGTCCCATTGTCTGTTTCAATTCCAATAACAATAATAATAATATTGATATATATTATCATACAATCATAATAATACACCTTGTTTATATAGCCATTTTTTTTAAATAAAATAATTTAAGGGGAGAAGTATCTACACATTATTTAAGTCCTTACCTTCCACTGTAGTATGTAGTATAGGATAAAAAACCATATACAGTAACTGTGAACTGGTACTGTAATTTACTTGTGATGTACTATAAAGGATGTGTTCTTTGACCACCTTAAGCTCATCATACAGACATCTAACACTGTTAAAGCACAATATGTTACATTCGAAAGACATTGGATGTCTTGTGTTACATTTAGCATCATTATTGCAAAGCTCAAAAGTAATTTAAGCCATGGTAACAAGGCAGGTTGGTAGAGAATGTTCTACATTAGAAATGTGAGTCATCACTTTGGTGTTCAATTAAATAGATTGTCACTAAGGTTAGAATGTGCACAGGTCTGCCAAATGTCTCTTTGTATTATCAGTGATCTAATTCCACCAAGGAGATGCACCAATAACGATGAAGAGAAATGGCCTGATGACTATACGCTGAAGGTAAATGTTGCCTGTTAGATAAATGAATTGGATTAGAAAGCACTTATCAGTTCCTACCAGTATTAAGGTTTTTTTTTTTTTTTTTTAAATCTAGAATCAGTAAACAGTGGCAACATCGACCTTCAGAATTCTATTTAAAAAATGTCATAAAATGCCTTAACATATATGCACTGCGATAGCAATTGAAACATATTTTTTGTGGTAACACTTATGTATGATCACACACTATAGACGTGATTGTTTTGCAAAAGTGCATGAACATGAAGACTGGAAATGGGTCTGATATGCTTTTAGAAGTACTGTGATGTGCAGTCATTCCAGAATGATGTAGAACTGAAGTCACTGTAGTTTATGACACATAAAAAAATGTCTAGTGCCATTAGAATGGGGAATGACAAGTCAACTCTTTAAGATCTGCTAAATGACATGTATTGTATACTACTGAGATGTGGGTCGTTCTAAAATGAGTCTGGTGTGTTTACAAAATCAACCAGAGAAGTGGATCATTCAGAACCATGATGTGCGGCATGGAGGCATACAGCCTTTATGTAACTATATGGAATTGTGATGCTGTCTCACCTTCTATATTCCAGTTTGGGCCTCCAGCTGGGGTACAAAGTTATATGTTTTTTTCAGAAATGCGTTCAACACATGTTCATTAATCTAACAAACTAAAGCAACTGTGCTAAGACTAAATGTGTATTGTGAGTATACTTCAGCACATGCACTGAAATCAGTAGTCAATGTAAGATGCATGCTTGAAATCACTGCAGGTCTGATTTTACTAGCCTATCAGAGCAGTAGCATCATGACAAACATCAAGTACATTTTAGGGGTGAAAGGTCATCTATCAATTAATGTAAAATTGAGCCATAGCAGTACCATGAAAGTAAGGTTTTTTTTTACTAGTACTGTAAAATACTCTACCGTGTCTGATACTTTCATGAAAGATTCTGGCATCATCTCTGTTCAAAGCCAGCATGGACTCACTTAGTGCTGTAATCAAGGCAGATGGACACTTTTACCTTGGGTCAAATATAATGACAAATATCATCTTCTTATCAAGAATTGAACCATACTGATCCTCCATAAATGGTCCAGAAAAAAAGCCAAAATTGTAAAACATGTTTGTTACTGTTATGCATTGTGATACTGATCTAATAATCAATGTGGGTGAGAATACACCTTTCTAATCAGGGAAGTGTTTTGCAAAAATAATTTCATATTGTATTTTTCGCAGTCTCAAAGTTTACTTGTTTCTACTAAATGCATAACATACTGAATCTAATTAAATCTTAAGAATAACTTTTCAAGTGGTATATTGACATCTGCAGAACTGGATTTGCCTCACCTAATGGATCACTACCAATCCCACACTTACAAAGACATGGACATCTCACATGGCAATGAGACATCCACAGCAACAACCAACAAGCAGAAAACATTCACTTTATTAAAATGGAAATGGAAAACATATATACTGCACAACATGCAAGGATGCACAATCAGATACAGATAGAAAATGAAAGACATATAGAAATAAAGACATACAGTTACATACAAAAAATTAAACACAATAATATGGTGCCCAATGTAATTTGTAACAGTAGGCTACACATAATTGCGCGGTAGTCCTTGAGAGAAAGTAATTGCATTGTAGTCCGGTTTGACATGTACAAAAACTCCTGCAAATTAGATTACTCTTAAATTGGTATGTGTCACCGACTTGCCAGGAGTTAGAGAGAAGTAACTACACTAAGTGAATGCCTCCACTGCACCTGCAGAACACTTCGGTACATCTATACACAATGATTCAGCAGTATTCTTTTTAACTTACTGCTTGCGGTTGCTTTCCAAAATAGCTGAAAGGCTGTCTAAGGAAAGTAAATATACTTTTTTTTGAGGCAATGGCCTACTTTTCACAAAGACACTATATTGCTCTGCACATTGGTGGGGGAGGGCTGGAAAAAAGACGGAGAGATTCCCTAGACACTCCTTGTCATACCTTTATGTAAAAGTCCTTTACTACAGGTTTCTGAAGCTTCCAGATGGTCTAGTTTATACAGCAGCTCAAACATTCTTAACCAAACATTTTGAAATATATATATATATATATAAATATATCATATCATTTAAAGCGATTTACATTTATGAGGCACTTCACATATGAGAAAATTATTAAATATAACATTGTTCTATTTAAGAATGACTTACACATTACACATTTTTGGGTTTTTAGAAGTTAACACAAAGCTTAACTTCTAAAGATAAAAAAATACTCTAGCCCTATTAGTACATTTCTGAATAACCACTCATGTCTGCCATTATGTGCCACAACCCTTTATAAACATAAATATTTAAGCAGGAATGAATTCTCAATAACTGCGTTGAAGCTACCATGCATTCAATGAATGTGCCCTGTGAAGATACTTAGTTTAGGGTGTATTTCTTGGTATAATAATAATAATAATAATAATAATAATAAATGTTTAGCTCTCACTAAGAATAAGGCAGCTGTAATGTGGACAACATGTATTAATAACTTCAAGCCCATAGATTTTGTGCATACCAGTTGTGTTACCACTGAGTTTTAGGAGTAAGGATGATCATTTAACAGTGAAGAAGTAAAGCCATTGTAAAATAAAAAGCCAAAGCATGCTAATGAAATTACATGACAAACATGGGTAGAACTGATTAGTGACATACATAAACTCAAGCCAAGAGTATTATGTATCGGTGAGTAAAACATTACGTGAAAAAAAGGGAACAGCATGCAAACATCTAATGTGATATTAACCGTGACAGAGGGAAATATAGTAATGAACAACCAACAACAATTATGTGGAGCACTGATTTAGAAAGAACCAGTTAATAAAAAAACTCAGTAAGACCACTCAGCATTAGCATGCATGACAAGCAGTTCCACACAGTCAAGTTGCTGCAACAGTGTCAGGCTCCATTTACCTTCGCTGTCAGACATGGCGCCTTGTAAGTCATCCATGATGAATGCGATGTCTCGATCATAGCCTCTCGTCCGAGATTCCTCCCTCATATGCTGCTGTACCTCTGGCAGGGAATGGCTGGACCCAAATTGGTCCCTGGAGTCAGCAGAGATCGGAGGGAGAGGTCCAGCTGAGGCTCTAGCCATACCCATAGGCTGCCCCACTGGACTAAGAGGACTCTCCTCCTCAGAGTTCTGAGCCACAATGGGGATACGGCCCCTACTTTGGCTGATAGGTAGACTGGTGGGCTTTGCTCTGGCAACTCCAGGGGCAAATGCTGCATCCAGGACCTCTCCTTCTGTTTTAAGTCTAAGTGAGGAGCTAGATAGGTCCCGTTTGATAGATAGATCCAAGCCATAGACAGAAGAGGGGCGGGAGGAGGGGCGTGATGAGGGTCTGGAACGGGTGCCACTTGGGTAGGTGCCATCATCCTGGGCAGTGGCCCTGATAGTGGATCCAAGTGCGAGGGACTGCCCAAGATTAAGAGAACCAGCTAAGTTTACCCCCAGGGAGGAGCCCAAATATTTTTGCTGCTCAGACAAGTTCTTTCTTAGCCCAAATGTAATCTCATCCTGAAGCAACCTAGCTGTAGCAGCCAGATTTGTCACAGAGGAGGCCCCAGATCCCATGTAGCTGCCAAAGTCAGGCTCCATGTCCCTATTCTCCTGAATTGGAGAACATTTTGTGATAGCCTTAGGGTCTATTAGGGCCTTTTTGTTCTTCATCTGTTTCTGGTAAAGCACAGCTGCTGGGAGTTGCTTTGCAGCCTGTTTTTCAAGGGTGAGCCTGCCAATGCTATATTTTTCTCCTTTAGGGAAGTGGCGAAAACTGCCATCACTGGGGAGATACTGGGGCAGGCCTAGGCTTGTTAAGTGTTCTAGTCCCTCATTTCCTCGCCTGAACTCCTGCTTGATCTGCTGCTTCAGTAGCTTCAGTTCATAAGGCTCCTCCATAGTGTCATCTTCTCCTTTACCATAACCCTGAAGTCGAGAAGAGCCTAAAAAATCTGCCACCTAAAAGGGAAAAATAGTATGCCACACATTGAGTGTTTCTCAGCAAAAATGTGAATTAAAGTCTCAATAAGAAATGCATTTTATGTTTGTTACATTTACGAGAATGAGTGATCAATGACATACTGTATATACAGACGTGGCCAGACTGATCCATTGTGTCTAGATCTGATTGTAATTGCTTGAGGTTTGTTGCACAGGGCTACTGATCTAGTCTGTCTCTCCCACATTTGTGTCTGTATTGAAACATGCAATGTGTGCAAAGGCTGAACCTTTAGGAACAGATAGATACTTTTCATAGACATCAACATATTGTTTGGCCAATACACTGTAGAATAAGCCCAAAAGCTAAAGCTTTTTTTTGCTGCTTTCTGTTTTTCTGCATTCTTAAGAGGCTATAAAAAATGTATAATAGGAATAAAAAGGCACTATAGCAATGCTTTAAAAACTTCGTATGTTCAGTGACTGCAATGTGTAATACTTGGCCACATGCTCCAAAGAAATAGGGGGCGGCATTTCACCTCTACTAGCAGATCGATACAATCTAAATTTACAGTCAACAGTGATAAAAAAAAGCCAACAACAAACTGGTCAAAATAATACTGCTATCTTAAAATAGTCACAGGCAGCGTCAGCCTATAGTTTACGATAGCCATCTTTTTGTTTACTGTGCCACTAACAGGGGGCTGTATGTTCCTTGTACATTTTGATAGTTTGTTTAAATATGAATGAATATATAATATATATAATATGAGTATTTTTTTTTTTCTTTGGATCTAATCTAATAAATAAATGATCAAAGCGTACATGGACCCTGCCGTTGGGGCAGTTCTAATTCAGTTCTAAATGCTAATCTAGTTCCTCATCCTCTCATGTTGGACTGAGGGCAGACTGAATGCTGCAGTGAATCACTCTTGCCATTCAAAGTACCTGTAGTATTACAATAAGACAGGATGGACCAGGGCTAGGTGGTTAGCACGCTCATTTTAGTAGATATCTCTGCAACACAATACATACATGTCTTTGACATAACGTCAAGACTGTTAATTCTTCACATTTAGTTGATAATGTATGTATGAATACATTTTTTGAAGGTTTTCAACTACAATGCTGTCCATATCTTACACATTGTACCTTTAAAAGCAACCTAAAAATAAAGCTGTACATGAGGAGATTAGAAAAGGTACAAATAAGGATAATGTAATAGCACAGTATGTACCTCTGCTGTGCGTCTGACTTCTGCTGCCCTGAGTAGTCTGTCTGCCTTGGACAACTCCTTATCAGGCATGTTGAATCCAGAACCCAAGCCGGTGTTGCTCAGCCCCGATGAGGCCTTGGTGAGCTCCCCTATGTCCTCTATCAGCACGTAGTTCCTGGAATTGTGGTGATCAATATCCGCATAGAAGGAATCAGCAGAAATGCTAGACATGGGACTAGAGGCCATGCTCCTGTCCCCTAGCCCTAGCCTCAAGTCCAAACTGCCATACTTGCCGCCCAGGTGAGCAACCCCATAACCACTTTCTGTGGAGGATGGCACAATGAGCAGAGGCTGGTTGTGTATCACTTCATAGTTGGTGGTGATCTTAGGCTCTAAATCAGACAGGGTGGTTTGCCGTTGCTTACCCTGCTGCAAGAGCAGAGCATGTTGGTAGCTGCTAGACTGAGCCTGGGCATGGGAGAGGGAAAGGGTTGGGTAAGGAGACACCTGTTGGTGGTAAAGGGACTGCTGCTGATATAGGTTCTGTTGTGTGTAGTGGCTGGTGGTTTGGGTCTGGGGAACATACTGGGCATAGTGAGAGTAGGGACTAGTTAGTGTGTTGTACTGGGAATCAGCTTCTGTCTGGGGCGGGATGAATTGGTCAAACTCTGACTGAGGAGCTGTCCGTGGTCTTTCTAAGCCATCACCCCTGGCCTCTCTGATGTTGCTAACCTCACTGTCTGACATGTAGTCTCTTTCCTCCGCCACCCCCTGGAGATAGGCCCTCTCTCTCTTCTCTCTCTCCTTCAGTAAGGCCTCCTTACGCCGGTTGATACCCATCTCCAGGTACCTACAGTAATAAGAAAAAATGGTCCGTATTGTTTTACAATGTTAGCACTAACACGTCTTTTGACATTTCAACTAAACAGGCACAAATGTTCTGGGTTCTCACACACTAGTACCTTTTGTATGAGTGTGACATGTGTGAGTGTGGAGAGGTCTCACTGAGTGATGTCAAGGCAGCCTTTTAGCCCATAAACTATCAAGGTAAGAGGGGAATTGTGCAGATTAATTAGGAATATTAATGTGAGAGGGATAAACACAATGATAATATTTGTAATCAATTTATGACATATTCATTGGTCACTAACATTATTTTTTAATGAAGTAATGTCACAGGGTCAGAAAAAAGTGCAAGTTTACAGTTTATCCTCAATGGGTTGATGTTCAATCTGTGGCATCTCACCGTAATTTGGCATCAATCTCCTTTTCCTCTTCATCTAATTCAGCTTGTTTCTTGCGAAGTTTAGAAGATTCTCTCTCCACCAGATCAAGCTCCTTGTCAATGTCCTGCAGGATCTTTGCCCGTGCCATTGTTGTACTGCGGGCAAGACGGCGACGAGCAGAGTTGCTGCTGTAGCCTGACCGTCCTGTCAGAGAGTCATCCTCAGGAGGGGGGTCTGGTAATGTCCGCTTTACCTTCTTACCTGTACCAGAGGGTGAGCCTCGGCTCTAGAATATAAAAACAAATGATAAATCTTTCAATCATTGAATAATTATAAAAAAAACACAATTAAAACACAATTCACTACATGCTTCACTATCATTGTTGTACTTAAAGGACCAGTGTGTAGGATTTTGTTGCATCTAACAGTGAGGTTACAGTCTGTTGTACCCAACTGAAAACTCTCCGCTCACCCCTCCCTTTCCAAGTATGTTTTTGGCCTTCAGGTAAGGTAAAAACGCAAACAGCCCTCTCTAGAGGCAGTGATTGTTTTTTTGATGATGGGCTTACAGGGGGATTATACACTAATTAAAATATAGGTATGAATATTATATTCCATTTCTGCCACAAAATTCCCTGTCAATCCTACACAGTAGTCTCTTGAAGCCTTTTCATCATTCTGAAACCATCATAAGAACATAAATGATCATCATCAATAATAACAATAATCATATTTTTTCCATTTATATTCTACTATGACTTACAGAATAGCTGTCTGCATAGTATCCACCCATCCTGTCGTCTGTGGCGGGACTAAGGGATTTAGGATCAGACAAAGATTTCTGACCAGCCTTTAATATCCGAGGTCCAGAGGAAAATCTTGTTGGGTCAGCAGTCAGCATTCTCTGCCCTCCAAGTGACTTTTCCGGGGACATGGGGGAGACTGAAGTGTAGAAGACTTTAGACTTAGAGGGGACATCTGCTTTTAGTTGTGTGCTGTAGCCCACATCAATTGGTGTGTACCTTCTGTCATAGTCTGTCTGACAGCTCAGACTGCCACCTCTCTGAGAGTTCTCTGGAGCTGAGATATGTTTGATGATTTCCACCCTAGTGTCCATCTGGACATTGGGTCGTTTGATAGTTCCAGAGTGGTCAGTCTGGACTGATATCTCTGCCACTGTTTGGATAGCAATGCTCGAGACCTTGGAGCCATGTTTCCCATCACTGCTATGTTTTCGAGAGCGTCGTCGAGCTTTTGTGGGAGCATCCCATTCATCTTGGTCCTCATCATCAGTCTGAGCTGAGCTATCAACATTTCTTTTGTTCTTCTTTCTCCTTCCTACATGCTGCTTCTCTGCTGAATCTTCATCATCGGTCTGCACTCCACTATCAATAATTTTTTTCCCTGTGTCTTGATCAGCTTGAAGCCTCTTTACTAGATTAAGCTGGTCCTGACTTTCCTCTAGCTGTGTCCCAATAGATGGAGTTGTAGACTCATCTTTGACAGGCCAGTACTGGCCACTGTCCCCTACCCCTGCATATTTAGCTTCTAGTAGGTTTCCTGTGGTACCAGTGCTACAATAGTGCTCATCAAGCTGGCGCTGAAGTTGCAGTTGGAGTTGTTGGATTTGCTGCAACTGCTCTTTCTGCTGGGCATATGTCTCCTGCTGGGCCACCATGTGGGCATGGTGCTCTTCCTCTTGTTGCATGAGAAGCTGCTGTTTCAGAGCCTGAAGCTCCTCAAGCTCCCTTTGGACCATAAGCTGCTCCTGTTCACGGTAACGTTGGATTTCCTGCCTCTCCCACTCCAGTTCCTCAGCGAGACAAAGCTGCTTAAGCTTCTCTAGCTCTAGAAACTCCCTCTCCATCTGATACTGGGCCATCTTGGTGTTGTCTAAACCAGGGAATATTGGGGAAGAGGCTAAGGCATCCAAAGAGGCAGCTATTGCTTCCAGGGTGGTGTCTGAGTACATGTCCGGATAGCCAGTTATGATGTCAGCCAAAGCTGTGGGTAGAAGCTCCTTCGGTATCCCTGTATCAAAAGGAATTATCTGTCCAGGGTCTGTACTTGGAATAAAACCATACGGATGTGGCAATGACTGGTTCTGGATTGTTGATGTAGGTGTCAGGGTAGTGCTAAAGATGGAGCCTGGTTGAGTTGTAATAGCATATGTGGAAGGATCTGGGGCAGCAATAGAAGAGTAAACTATTCCATCTGAGGTTCTTAGCACTCCATTTACACCAAACCCAGCAGCAGGGACCTGGGAGTATGGAGCAGTATTCATTCCAGGATAGACTCCAGTAGCTTTGCTTGTGTAGTCTACTGGTTTACCTGCCATAATAAGTCCAAAGATATATATTTTACTTTATCATATTCATCATAATTTCAGAAACATGTGCAAACGAGTTAAAGGTCATGCAATTTGGATTTTAAAAGACTTTCATTTAACATGCATATCTGTAGTCATTTTGGCTAGCAAGATGCAAAACCAAAATATTGAGGTAGCACACGCAGGCACACACATGCATCTGTATGAAGACAAAAGAAAAACAAAACAAGCAGGTGTTAATATTGAATGAAAACATGCATATAACACCAAAGCAAATTAAACAGTTACGGAAAGTATGCATCTATAAACTTAAAAAGAACACAACCACATATGCCTTCAATAAGCAAAGTATTGAACTGTAACATTATAAGATAAAGAGTAATGGCACTTTGTAAATGAAAATGACATTTTCAAGTCGATTAAAACAATTAAATGCAAGCAGTAATAAAATACTTGCAAACATGCAGAAATAACCCCATACTCACCAGCAGAAAGTTTGGCAGCAGTGAGGTCGATAGCGCCATCTGAAGATCCACTGAGATAGTCGTAGTCATTTTTCGGATCATAGGAGAACAGTCCTGCCTCTGTCAGGTTGGTCTCAGACATTGAGGCTTTTATACCGTTCATGCCTTTGATACCATATAGTCCAGCATTATCATATTGGTAGTGGTCATCTCTGTAGCCAAAACGGTTTTCAGGCTGGGCAGTAACTGGGGGCTGTGTTCTGCAGCTTCCTGTAAATGGTAGCTTGTAAATGACATCGCAGCACACACTCCTCCTACCAGCTGTAAGGTCGACTGGAGTCCCATCATCCTCTACAACAGTGGTCACCACTCCTGGGCTTGTGTCAGACAAAGCTACCATAGCTCTCACTGGTCTATAGTTTGACAGATCCATGGCCCCTGTGGCCTCTAGCGAAAGGACAGGACCTCCATTGCTGATAGCTGCTGGGGAAATGATTTGCTGTTTGCCTCCTGAGGTGACCAGAGCTCCAAAGGAAAGATTAATCGGTATGTCTTGAGCTGTGGATACTATAGCACTGACTACAGGCTGGGTATTCACAGGACGGTATACAATCTGAGCTAGAGGTTCGAATGGTTTGTATGTGGTGAGAGGCAGAGGCAATGACGTAACAGGGCCCTGCAAATCCAGTGGTTTTTCTGCTGGAGTGTTGTTATATGAGGCAATGGTTGCTGTGCATGTGACAATTGTGATGCTGTCAGTGACCACAGACAGTGTCGTTGCAGGGGTGATTTCTGCACTAAGGTTTACTATCTCAGGCTGTACTGCTGTGATTTGACGCCCACTAGAGTCACGTGAAAAAGACTGTCGACATGACTCAGGTGGTGTCAGGTCCATGCCCTGTTCAGTCATCTTTATGCCAACCTTGATGGTACGTAAATCGATAACGTCACCAGGGTAGATAATCTTCCCGTTCTGTTTCGGCAGAGGTTGGACTTTAGTTACGTCTGGTTGTATAGTGATTGCTACACTGGGTTGAGGGACTTGTGGAAGTATTTCATGAACAACAGAGACAGTAGTTCTCTGGACCTCAGTGGTGAACACCTGAGTGACCAGGCTGGGGAGGCTTTCAGGAGGCTGGCCTGAAGTGGAAATTGAAGAAGAATACATGTGACTCATACTCGAAACCACTTTTTCTGGTCCTCGAATCTCTTGGCTCTCAATAGACTCTTGCTGAATTTTTGTTATAGTGACTGGAGCCACAGATACACCCTGTGGAATGTCCTGTGCAGTGGGCATTGATGTTCTCCTGGTATATGCCTCAGTGGTTATTATCTCCAGAGGGTGGTCATATTCTGATGAATAAGTTAATAGCTGTGGTCTTTGTTCTGTTGAATGAATAGATTCTCTCCTGTAGGGGACCTGAACAGCATAACCTTCAAAAGGGACATCTTTTTCAGCTGGCATGTTTACGACATGTGCCAATGGTAATGATTGCTGCATGGTTAGGGATTCTCTCCTGGTAGCAGCAAATGCCTCAGTTGTAACCACCTGCATAGGTATTTCATACTCTGCAGGATAGGTAAACATTTCACTTGTGGTGTATGTTGGCTGTATTATGGACGTTGCAGATGTCCAACTCCTACTGGTGGCTTCCCCAGTAGAAAAAACTCCAACCGGCATCCCAGCCACCGCCTGGGGCTGCAACATTGATGAAGGCATTGAAGCTCTTACATCAACATCCATTGTTATATTATCTGTAGGTGTCTCACGTTCCGGCTGCAATGCTATGACCTCCAGTAATGGTGTTGAGTGTGACATGACTGAGGATGAACTTGCTCCATAGACCTGTGGAATATAAGTAACATTAGGTACTTCTGGTTGTACTACCATTGGTTGGACTTCCATCACAAGAGGTGATGGTGGTATTTCACCAATTGTAGGAGTTATCATTCTAGAAACTGTAGTTAGTGGGATTAATTTAGTCACTTCTGTTGTTGGGGTAACTTCAACAACAAGAGGTAGAGGATGATGTACTGGAGATATTGTTGCTAGTCCTGGTATTCTAACAGCAGTGTCAGTTGTTATGACCTCTGTAGGTAATTCAAACTTTGTAGGGAGTGTCAACGGTTCTGCTACAAGATGTGGGTGTTGCGAAGACAGCTGCCCTGTCATGATAGGCATAACTTCTAAAGGCTGAACAGTTTGTGGTACTGATGGGATTTCAGCAATGGCAAGAGTATCGTTGAAAACTGGAGGCAATATTTGCTCTGCAGAGTGAGTAGTCGCTTCAACTACTGTAAGTTGCTGTTGAGAGAAGATTTGCTGACTCACTCCTGGTATTGGTGATCTTACCATAACTGTCTCGGTGACGATGACATTAGTAGGCATATCCTGTTCTTTGTGTAGCATTTCTTTTTGAGTTGCAAATTGTGGATAAAGAACAGTTGAGGGGACTGCAGATGGTCTATCTTGGGGAACTAGTGTAACTAAAGGTACCTCAGGCTGCGGTGGTCTAGCAACACATTCTGTCAGAGACTGTGGGTGCACATGTACAGTTGGTATAGGGGCCTGAGGAACTAATGCTTCAACTGAAACCTCTGTCGGGACTGTTATGACCTCCACTATTTTTGGATGTTGAGCAGCAAGTAGTATAGACTGGGCTTTTGCCGTGGCTTGGACTGTTAGTGGTTGAATAAGAACCATTGGCTCTGGGGGCATTGTGATGACCTCATACATTGTTTTAGGTGGTGGCAGTGGCTGAGTATTTGATTGTTGCTGTTGCACATATGGTTTCTTAATTGGAAGAGGTACACTATGTGCCTGAATAGACTTGTCCTGACCTGATGATACTACTATAACATCAGCGACGAATGGTGCTAACACTCTTGAAGGCTCATAGTCTCTCCTGGCTTGCACTTTATTAGCCACTCCTTCAGAGCAAGTCACTTGCTCTACTGCCACAGTTGGAGCTATGGTTATTGGAGGTGGATGCCTTACAGTAGGGACAGAGGCTCTTCTAACAGCAGCCTGTGCCGAGAATACCTCAGTAGGTGTTTTTTGCTCTAAAGGTGTGGTCCGTACCCCTGACACTTTTGTGGATGGAATTGAGCCTCGTCTTACAGGTGCCTGAACTGTTATGACCTCTGTTGGTGAGCCAGGCTCAGATGGAAGTGTTATCACCACATAGGTTTGCAAACATTTGGCGTGTCTAGGAGACAAAGGTGATTTAGGAGATGTAAGACCCAACTTAGATTCGATAGGTCGAGTCAGGCTAAGTGACAGAGCATTTGGAGGATCTTTGGCCCTGGGTAGTGTTGCAGCTTTTGTGGCCACAGGAGGTGGAGGTGGCTTAACACTCTCTCCTGGCTTGTGGCTGAAAATTAGTCCAGCTGGAATTGATACAGGCTTAGGTGGTATGGGTGGAGGTGGCTTGGCAGTTTGACTAGGACCAGTTGTTGTATCAGAAACTTGTGCTACTGTTGCTGTAGCAATTGTCACTGCAGTTGGAACCAGCGGCTTTGGATAAACACTTGGCTTGGGTAAAGTGGTAGGAGGTGGTGGAGGTGTACCTGCTCCAGGTATCTCTACTGTTTCTACAACTGTTGCCCCTACCATAGGTTTAGGCGGAAGTGGTGGAGCTGAAGGTACTGGCACTACTGACATCTTACTGAATAGTGAAGCTGTATCTGTGCTGGGTATATCCGAAGCTATTTCACTACTAAAAGTGGAAGCTATTGACCCTGTGCTAGCTAAATCTTGTGGGGTTTGTCCAAGCGTAGATATGTTTTCCATGCTTGGCACTATGATGACTACATGCCCTTGTCTGGTTGGGGTCACTACTTGAGGTACAGCCGCACTATCTGGGTTCATGTCATCCATTCTTGGCTGTATATCCACAACTACGGACTGCATTGGCTGGCCAGCCACTGTGGTTCCCCTAGCTATCGTAGTGGTCATAGTAGGGGTAACATGCTGAACAGTTCTTACAAGTGGCAGCTCTGGCAATGACACTGAAGTAGATCGAGGGGGAGGAGGGGGTGGGACCTTTTTCTTGGTTATAGTAGTTGATGCTGGAGTTGGTGGAGGCTCCTGGGCTGTTTGAGCTGGAGCTTGGATTACTACTGGGCTCATTGATGGGACGGCTGCTTGTAAAGGGACCACTTTGGCTTGGGCTTGAGCTGGGGTAGTTGCACGTGCT
Organism: Bovichtus diacanthus; assembly: GCA_943590825.1. NCBI lineage: Eukaryota > Metazoa > Chordata > Actinopteri > Perciformes > Bovichtidae > Bovichtus > Bovichtus diacanthus. The sequence goes on along the minus strand of CALSBV010012175.1, from coordinate 11,596,067 downwards.
GATACTGGTAGTGGGGTTTGTGCTGATATTGGAGATGTAGTTGAAACCAGGTCAGGCATCTTCTGGACTACGACTTGTCCAGGGCATGAGGCCAGAGTGACAGATGAAGAAAATATATGGACTGAAGCTGGAGTAGAGACTACAACAGGTGTAGCTGTAACTAAGGTTGTAGGTTGAGCTGAGACAACAACAGGTGATTGACTCTGAGCTGAGACCTGTATAATAGCTGGAGCCTCAATAGGAACCTGAGATGGAGATGAAACCAAGTCCGGCATTTGAACCACAACAGGTACAGGAGTAGACATCCCTACTAGGGCTGGAGTTGGGGCTCCAGCTGTATAAGCCTTCACTTGAACTGTTGCAGTTGATTGAGCTTTGGATGGATCAGACACCACATCTGGTATTGTAACTATAACTGTGGTTTGAGTGGGATGAGAGACTGAGCTCCCACTGGACGGTACTGCTGCAATTGTGGCAAGCGATGGTGGCGAGATCTCTGGAGGTGATTGGGTTACAAATGAAGTTGGAGGTGTTGGTGTAGACAGTGGAGTTGAATCTGATGAAATAGGTGTTTGAGCCTGGAATGAGGACGAATATGTAGCATTAGAAGCCAAACTGGAATCTGGAGTAGCTGGTGAGGTTGGAAGTGACATTGGTGATATGGGGGAGGGTGTAGAGGTCAGTTCTGGGGCTGATATTGGAGTTGGAATAGGTTTTGGCTCTGGAATTTCACAGACCACACAGATAGGCTCCATATCAAAGGTTTCAGACAAAGGTGGGCTTATGGATAAATCTTCTTTACTCTCAGATTCATCACTGGGGGTAATGTCAGAGGAAATACCGACACCATACTCATCTGCAAGACTGTCCTCCTCTTCCTCCCCAGATGAACACTGGGTAATCTTGAGATCTGGTATAGGGAACAATGCCTTTCTGAGTGCAGGATCTTGAGGAACCATAGGCCTAACAAAACCTATAGATCCACCATGAGTACTGGTAACAACAGCAACCTCAGAGCGCTTAGGGGGTTCAGAGGGGCGTGGTGGAGCTGGCCTTTTCTTTTTCTTCACTGGTAGTTCACTAGAAGTTTCGGTGCCTGTAAAAGGCATATCAATGTGTTCAGTGACCGATGCCTCTTCCATGGATATGGTCACCACACAGGTCTCAGCACTCAAGGGAGTCCCAGTGACTGAAGGCCCTGATGAGGAAGATTCCATTGCAGTCTGGGACTGTTGAAACTCCTGCTCGATCATCATCAGTTCTCTTTTTTTCTGCATCATCTCCTCATAAACCTCCTCTGGAGACCTGAGTTTTTTGAGACACTCAGAGCTAGTATCCTGTTTGAGTTCTTCCTCTTGAAATTCACCCACCTTAATTTCAGGCTCCTCAACCAAGGATTCATAAAGATAGTCCTCTATTGCCATTCCTCCATAGAGTGGCTCAACATCAGGAGGACTCTCCCCTGGAATAGCTTTTGTATTTTGAAAAATGTCCTCATATGCTTCTTCTGCACTCTTCAATGATGTTATCACTGTATCCTTCTCTTTGAATGGATCAGCAGGAGTGTATGGTATAACTGTTAGTGAAGGCTTGCGTCCCCTCTGTACAGCTCGCCCAGCCTCTGGTTCTGATTCTATACTGGCAGAGTACTCAGAGCCAGATGTTCTACTGGTTTCATCCGTGACCTGTCTCAGATTCTCTGTGGAGGAAGCGTCTTCAGTTGGAGACAGTTGTTTGCCATGGGCTTTAAGTTCATCTTTGCCTTTCCTAAACTTCCCCACCCCCTTCACCTTCTCATCCTCAGAGGAGTCTTCAATGGTGGGGAGAGGCTGGGTTGGCTGTCTGTGCCTACCTTTGCGATGATGTTTGTCCCCACTGACTTTCCTGTGACTGGGGCTGCTATCACTATCCTCTTCCAGAGATGAAGCTGAGGTGGGTGAAGATCCTGGGGTAAAGCTTGATACCTGAACACTAGATGATCCCTTTGACAGGGATTCTGTGATGCTCTCTACTTCTTCATCAGGACTTTGTCTCTGTCTCATGACTGGTATAGCTTTCTTAAAAGCAGAGCTGGGCATTCTTTCAGGAGAATCCTGAGTAGTTGCAGTGTCAGTTTTCTGGAGGACTTTTTTCCTGGCTGGGCTTTCTTCATTCTCTGTGCTACTTTTTCCTGACAGTGATTTGGCTGTCACTGAAACATTATCAAGTTCCACCTCTTGGATAGCTTCCTCATCTGCCAAATTACTTTCTTTCTCATCTTCTGAAAGAGACATTTCTTCATCACCCATACCCAATATCTGCTTACGAATGAATTCTTCATCATCCATAGAGTCATAGTCAGCACTTTCAGTTTTAATGTCCTCACTGCTGGATGAAACATTGCTGACCTTCAGCTTTCTCCTCTGGACTTTAGGTGAGGGTGTGAGCTCACTGTCACTGCTTTCAGCTATTGCTTGAAAACTTAGGAGCCTTCTCTCAGCTTTAACTTCCTCCTTTACTGGAGTGGATGTATCTGTATTTATATCATGTTTACTTATATCACTAACCACCTGACCATACTTGAACTCCTGTGATATGGGTAAAATCTGGGGTTGATCTTCATCATGCTCCTCTGCTTTGGATTCAGGCTTTGTAGCTGTCACAGGGACAACTGTGATTTTTCCCGATTGAACCTGCCCAGTAGGTAAGGAGACATTTATTTCTTTCATTGGCTCTCTTTTGATTTCATCTTGCTCCTGAAAATGTGAAAAAACAAAAAAAACAGTAAATACATTTCCTTGAAAGAACCATAATTTGGACTAACACTACTAGATATTTCACCTTGTCTTACTTGCAACTTCAGCATGTTATTAAGAATAATTATGAAAGTATTCTAATGCAGAGCAGAGATGCATCATTCACACAAGTTTTGTCAATATATGATAAGCAATAAGAAATAACAAATTGCATTAGACACATGAACAAGCTAAACATAATGTTAATCAGAGAAATTGAAACACAGGAGTGTAGTTGTAGGACGCATATTTCTGCAACAGTTATAAAAAGTCCATCCCAAGCAAATAATAAAAGTGACTGCAAGAAAATGCAGTATGATAGTAATGACTAAAATAATGCTGGGTGTACAACTTATTACCCTACTGTTAGAGAAAGTATAACACAGTTTGTCAGTTTTGTACCCAAGGATACACAAACATTGGACAACATTGGAATTGAATCTTCAAGTACATATAAACTAATATAGGGAATGTACGGCATAGAGAAATAATGGCAGTATCTCCCCATAGTGTCTTTTATTCAATATTGATTTTATTATGTCAAATTGAAAATTTGTCAATACAATAATAATTCTAATACAATTATTTAAGAGGACCCATTCTTACTTTTATGATGACGTTCTTTGCAGGTACTGGTTGTGTCTCTGGAGTTGAGGTGATGTCAATAATCTTGTCAACAAACTTATCAGCAATTTCCTTGCTGTCAGCTGCTATGACGGGTTCTACTTCCAATACCAGCTGTGGTTCTTGTAACTTTGGTTGCACTTCAACTTGCTGTAAAGATTTTGGTGGGTCTGTCAGTTTGATATGTTCATCAGGCTGTACTTCCTTAATAATCTTTTCTGGAGCAGACAGTTCTGGCTTTGTTTCACTCCCTGGGACAACTCCAGCCATAACAAAATCTGCAGCAATAGGGGAGGTAGGTACAATTGTTGCTTCACTTACTGGAAAAGAGGATGCTGCAGCTACACTTGCTTCAGCTTGAACTTTTGGAAGGTCAGGTCTAGACTCTTCAGCTTTGGGAAATTCTGTTTCACTGAGATCAACTTTCACTGCCTCTTCTCTATTTTCCACTGTTAAAATCTTGGGAACATTTGGTGTTACTGTTGTCGGTTGCACATTAACCATAGTAGGTATAACAGCTTCTGTTGCAGATGCAGCTACAGGCTGTTTTTCTGCTGTAACAGGTGAAACCGTCGCTGTCGTGGGCATGCGTGTGATCTCTGTCTTGATTTCTGCAGAAGCTGCTGTAGCCATGGTATTCATTTTGACGGATGTAGGTTCCCTCTTTGCTTTTTGGGTTGGAACTGTTTGTACAGCCTTGATTGGGGCTGGAGTAGGCTCTGATTTTGTGACAGATCCAAGTGAAAGTTGGGGCATTGTTTCTGAGTCTCCCAGCTGTCCAGACAAGGCCCTCTGGGTCTGGCAATTCAGACACAGCCATTCCTTCTGCAATCAAACAAACACATAATTAGAAAACACACTATACCAAGAATTACATAAAGAAACTTTACAGGCCCAGTTACTTATGTTTTTACCTGTGTAATAGATCACATATACAATGGAAAACTTTCCATTATATATTTAGTTGACGCTAAAATAGCATTTTGCAGATTTTTCATCAGATCATCTTTCGAATTATAGGCCTAAAGGGTTATTTTATAAAGAAAGATAAGAAAAACAGGGCTTATTGTAGAATGTCTGACTTGAGTAAAACTAACTTATGGATGAACAGTACAGCTGTGGCTTTTCTAAACTGCTACTTTTCACTGTTACTAAGCTGATACACTTGTGCCAGCACTGTTGCTGCAGCTTTCACCATGACAACAACCTCTTCTTTATGCGCTAAGTTTTTGCCATTGTTGACTTTACCACAACTAGTGCAGTGCCCGTTGAGGATGTGCTCGTGTCGCTGCTTCTTGGGTTTTGAAGTGAATCCATGCACGCGTGTTCGGTAGCAGTCCTACAGTGTATCATGAGTGCAATCTTTCATAAAAATTGTATGGCCTCAATAAAATCAAAGCCCCAATAAATGTTTGTGCCCCAGGTTTGATAAACCCTTTGGAAGCGGACGTGGCTGTGCTTTTGTGTGGATTTTGATGTGCATCTCTTTGCACATTTACGGTACAACGCAGGCACTAAACGAAGTTTGGACCGGGTTGTTGCAGTTTTCTACAGAACCGTTGATCCACATAACTTGGGCACTGCACTCCTTCAGGTCCTTAGGGTGAAGTATATCAGTCCAAGGGTTGGCGAGATAATCGAAACTCAGGCACACACACATACACACACACACATATATGCACTCACAGAGATTCCTGTAATTGTAGTATGATACCATAGTATTCAAAGTAATCTAAATTGAATCTTCACCCAGCACTCCATGCTGGACAATTCAAGCAACCAACGCATTAACACAGAAATATCCACAATAAATAACATTTTCAAAAGAAGCTTGTGGTCCCTAATATTAATATGTTTGGCAGCGTGGCATTACACTAGAACTTATGACACTTGTAAGACAGCAATAAAAATGCTTACCTTGCAAAAGAGCTAATCACATTTTATAAACAATAGTATTACTTTGAAAATGTAATCCTCTGAAGACACATTTCTTATCACATCTAAGCTCTAATAATGGACAGTTAAGGAGTAGAGGAAGGCATAAGTTGTCAATAAATAAAGCAGTGAGTCTCTAGGAACATAGCAGACCAAATCACAGCAATGCGCCTTCATCTGCAGAGCCAGGGAGAGCAGTTCTGATACAGAGTGCAGTGGAGGAGATTACATCGCACTCATATCCTGTTTGTGAAACATTGAGTTTTAATTGCTCTATCCATGAGATAATGTATTATAACCTATACACATTTATTACATCTTAATGATGGAACCACAACTGTCACATGTGTACAGTAATGTTCATGCCCTTTATAAACAGCAGAAGTATCTGGATGTTTCTCTAAACACACACAGATTTTGTCTTTGAGATTAGCACTGGTTCAGGATGCTGTGACGTAAATTAATAACATAGTTCACAGGCTCATGTGCTGAGTTGAGCTTTAGTAAGTGATGTAATCTACAATCTGTCATACACTGTTTTAGGCCTACTCTTAGAATACAGCTGTGCTGGACGTTGTATCTGTGTTGCCATAAACAAGCCTAAAATGTCACACTGTAAGAAAAAGGGACAGTCAAAACTGGCAAAGTATCATCACTTGAAGTATGTAGTTGTATTTTAATTTTTTTGTTCTACTAAGGGTTGTAGCATAACAATTTAAATCCACTGCAAATAGTGAATGGCTGAACATATAAATGCATAATCTACGGTACCCTGAGACTGTGGTTAACCGCAACACAGCAAGAAAAGCACGATAAGGGGCATTGCTGTAAAATGCTTTCACTGGCTAATAAATATTCATGGAAAACATAATTACAGCTAATACATCATATATAGAGTTTTTGAGAATTAAATCCATACAGTATTAATGCAAAACATTGCTTGACTTGAAACCTGACACTGATGCGTCCACTTTGACTGATACTGAGATGCTTTTGTTCAGTCAGTTGTGGTTCAGTTAGGGATGTGATAATCCCATTGGCTCCCAACAGTAACAAACAAAGCCTCATCAGCATAGTGCATGATGTTCATATTTCGTGTCAACCAATAAATAATTTAAACCTCAATGGGTCATTTGATGTGACACAAGGTCAGCCTCACTGATGTTTACCTTTGAAGTTGGACAGAAACCTTTATTTATTTTAAAGATTATGATGGCTATTCCTTTTTGACAAACCTGTGAATCCCAGTATTCTGTTTTAAAAATCTATCAACGATATAATCCTCACATATCCCTCTAATTTTTCTCCTCCTCTATCATGCTTGTACGATTTAATCACAGCTAACAAGAAATGTGCTCCAGTTGCATTTATGCATATCCACAAAATGATGTCACTACCGAGGCCATTCACCTGACAATTTACTAATCACAAACTTCAGCTCTTTCTACTTTTCTGATCATTTTATAGATCCACCACAATGGCGTTATCAGAGGTAATTCATACCACTGATGCTATCTGTATAGCTATAGTAATAAATGTAAAATTGCCATTTTGAAGGAAGATATAGTTCAACATCTATTCTATCTTTGTAGATGAAATCCTGAGATGACATAACCATAATGTAAGACAATATGATAATGTGAAAAAAGCACAACATTGGGTGTAAAATCAAATCAATTTCATAATCCCCCAAGAGAGACTGATTTGTAAATAAACATAATGCAGTAGATTTTCACATTCTTAACATGGTTATTATTACCATTCCACCAATCAGTTGGGTCACGGCACCTACTTTATGAAAAACTGGGTAACCTAAATTAATTTTCAACCACTGAAGATATGTGCACACTGAAATTAACACATTTCAACAATACACAGGATGTCAAGAAGCCGCAGGATTGTCAAGGCCCACATTTGCATAACTCATTAAAATTCAACATTGTGGCCTATTCCCTATTCTACTTCTGCTCCCCTGTAACAGGACAAACTTAAAAAGCAATTCAGACAGAGAATGATCAAACAGCATTGTTCACTGAGGGCTGAGCCATGGCAGTGTATTCCTGAGTCTTTCTGCTGGTCTGCTATATTCTCCCTAACCTGCAATCTAAAGATGGCCCTGCCCCTCAAACCTCTCCAGGTACTGGTAGTGCTCAGGTCCAGGTCTCAGCTTGACAACTGACCTTTGCGGAGAACAGATGGACAGAGCAATGCAAATGAAGGGTTGCACTTTTGCAATGTGTAATATATACCAAATTAATATCAAACAAATCAACAAAGATAAACATTTACACACCCCACTGCTCCTGCCTTGCATCTGATAATTCATTTAACCTAAATCTAAATTGGACTGGATAAAAAAAACAAAAACATCCCAGTCAACATAAATACATAATCCCATCATATTCCCCTCCAGTGCCAGTCACTTCCTCGCAGCCACACAGTCTCAGAGCCATGCATTGGGGCCACAGGGCTTGGAAAGTCGCCATCATCCTTTTGTCTAATTAAATCTGTTTTATGAGTAAAGAGCAGAAGCCCCAAGCAGAGAGCTGTGGGAGAGGCTGCTCCCCATGATTAGCTTGTGAGCTGGATTACCAAACCTTCACAATGACAGCAGTGAGGAAATTATGCTCTTGACACACAGGCGTGCTGCATTAGGCCAGATCTGGTGAGCTTTATGCAGAAATGCCCACTTAACGTTTTGCACAGCAAAACACATTCTGCATTTATGCAACACCTTAGGAAAATCCTCATTCCAACCTGATTTTTTACTTAAATGTTTTACACTTTCATTCAAATAACACACATGTGTGTCTTGGTGTTAAAATCCTAGATGCACATTTGGCACATTTCACCATGCATTATGCATATGCGACAAGGGGAATACATTGTGTTCACTATCAGCATTGGGTATGACACATGTGTGGTTCAACAAAGACATTGTAAAACAAACGTAAAATGTAAATGGCCAAACATCTATCAAACTGCTCTTAAAAGGAACGTCTGTCACTATTTTTCCCACTAATGAATCAATCCTGTAATTTGATTTTCTATTATTTGTACAAACCCTCCCCATCTAATGACACAGCAGTCACTAGGTATCAAAGTGGTCCTGAAATTTACATTTTATAATAGCTAGACTGAAGAGATGGCCTTTGGGCTGTGGACTGCACCACTATTTCTCAGCCTTTCTTCAGAGCTTTCCTGATGTTGATTCTGGTGCTTGTAAGTTTCTTATTGATTTTCTGGCAGATGCCTTTGGCACAAGCTGTAGCTGGCTAATATACTTGGCTTTCAGCGGCCCCCACAGAGCAGAACTCCTCATAAATCAAGCCCTCTGATAATAGAGAACATTGACCTACTAATCTGTAATAAGCAGAGTGCTTTATTCTAAAGACAAGGAAATACACCCCTTGTTTTTTTCTAATCTAACAAATGGCACATCAGCAAACTTTCCGTTGATGTCAAGATGCAATAGGGTGAAGATTGGGGTAGAAGAGGGAGTGAGAGGGTTTGGCATGGATAGAAAGCAACGACACTCGGAGGTACATTAACAAAGCCAAATCTCTTAGCTACCGTCCTATACCTTCTCTTCTGACAGAAAGCCACAGCATGTATTAATATGGCAACATCCTTTTCTCATATTCAGGGAAATCATTGCAGTTTGAGGTGTCACAGCCTTCAAAATGTGAGGAAACATCAAACATACTAATTTCATTTGTCCTTTCAAAAGCAAATAGAGTAATACAATAATCTGCAGTGGCAATAAATAAATACAATAATGACTTCATTGTTCACACTGATATAAGACTATTTCAACAACACAACATGAAACAAAATTGAGCCGACTCAATTTTAGCAAAGTTAGCTTCATTGTACCTTCCATAAGAGGCTTTGTAAACAGAGTAGGGATGCAGGAGGCAGGCGGTGCTTGGTCTCTCCTCAGAGTGATTATTTTTACCACTGTCACTAGGTGCACCAGGGGGTGTCTCCTCCTTACTATGGGGCCAACAGTTTGTTGTTTGGTCTTCAGCACAAAACATCTCACACATAGACCTGGTATTTGTAAAGAATCTAAAACTTTGGAGTTCTTGAAAAAACTTTAAAAGTGTCATATTGCAGGTTTGCGTACTCTGTGCTAAGGCATGTGCGTCAGAAATATTGCATCTTGTCATCAATCAGTCTACCAAAAAAACTAAATATAAGGTAAAGACTGCTTTCTACTAGAAAAACTAAACACAATCTATTTTAAGTGAAAGACATAGCCACATGGTAACATTTTAGAAAAAACTGGGGAACTATCATTCATGCTGTCTCATCTGTCATACACAAAGCTTTAGTTGGCAAAGCATGACACACGTGTGTCCTACTTATCAGACAACAGTCACTCCCAGGCTTTTGATGGCATCAGCTGAAGCAGAAAATGCAAAAGGAAAAATGAATAGACTTGCTGCCAGCACTCAGTTTGCCTAAAGTGGCCTTCTCATCTATCCAACCTTACAAGTCCTTTTCATGTTTAAAAAGGAGGCATTTCTGCCCTTCTACTAAAAAGACACAGACATTAATGATTGAGAAGTGGCAGGCACAGCCCATTTGGATAAAGCAGGTCATTGGACAGCAATAAGTAAGGTGGCTCATCATTTCCAGTGGTGTTAAGGCCAAGCTATTTCTGTTTTCCACAGCTATTAAGAGGAATGAATCTATGTTGTACACAAAGCAGCAGCATCCAAGCTTGTCCCTTCCCCCATCCAACCTCAACCCCGAGGCCCCCTCTCTGGTGTCCATGAAAAACGTGAGGAGTGTCAATTACATAAGAGACACATCTCTCCTATTTCTATTCTATTTCTTCACAATAATGCGCCATGTGGGCTGAGCGTGTGATAATCTGTCTCTGGGAAACCACACTGAAGGCCGAAATAAAGAAAAGAGAAAAAATAGTGCTCACAGCTTCTCAATCACTACAGAGATGAGATTTGATGTTTACTGAGAGTAAACAGAATGCAAGAAAATTGTCCCCACAAACTGCAACGAGACATACTTTGTCTTTCATAGAAAGTAGGAATTTACTATTGCCAAAAATTTTAGAAAAGTCACATTAGTTCAATGAATGTCTTTCTACATATTTTTCTGATTTAATTTAACTAACTTTGTCACCTGTTTACCTTGATCTTACATTATAAAAGTATTGGCATCAAAGGTGACCTTATTCGAAAGCCTCCAGTACAATGACTACCATGATTGACATGGCACATTATTGAATTGCACCGTGTCATAAATACTTGCAGCGCAGCGTTGTATCATTTGAGCACCTTTAAACCAACCATTGAAATAACTAAGAGAGAAGGAAAAAAAAACTTCATTTATTCACTAAATCTAACATCTAACAAATGGTTTAAGGTGTTCACTGCTCATACTGTTTGCAAGAAAAACAGACCAACCAAAAGTATTGCTGCACCTAACATATAGGATATTAAAAGGCTATACAGGGTGCATTCAACAATGACCTGCATGTGTGGGTATGCACAAAGCATGTACACACGTGCTACTGCCCCCCACAAAAAAAGTTAATTAGGGGATTCTTGAATAATATGGAGCCACATATCTGTGAGAGAGTAGATGGCCTCAAAGGAAATGTCTGCTGCTCTAATGTACTGCACCATGTTGTGTTGCACTTAATCTGTTTCACCTGTGCTTATTGGCACATCACAGGGCTTTTCCATCTCAGATCTTGAAAAGGGACTAGAGATTCCCTGGTCCCTGGTCTGCTATGGCAGCAGATTCCATCTTACTAATGCTGTTGCATAACCCTCAATCACTTTAATACATTTTCAGTGCTGCCAGTCTGCTGAATCCGTCTTCTCGTGATCCGTTATGTAATAACTTGGGTCATTCTAGTGGACGGAAAGCAGCCACCGCATAGCCTGCAGTTTCTTTTTAATTTAGTTTGAGACCCCTCAAAGTAGGTCAATAATGCAAATATATTACATTAATTAACTGCATACAGACCTCTGTTAAGAGTCATAGTAAAAAAAAAAAAAAAAACTCAAACAAGCTCTCCGTATATTTCCTCTGCTATGGCACACTTACGTATCTATTATTCCACCACACTTGGAATTCAGCCTATTGTGTACCATATTCTCAATAGAAATAAAATGCTGTATGACACCCAATCTACCAGTTTCTCCAACTGTTTACACTGCAGAAGAATATTCCACAAAGTAAAAGTATTAAAATCAATGGTATTGCTTGCACACTCCAACCCAAAATAAGCTGTCCTTGACTACCAAACAATTGACAATAAACAGCAAGTACAATAACAAGCATGATACATTGTACACTTCATAATACAAAAAATGTGCGCCTCAATAACTTAGAACTTTTAAATAAACTGTTTCATAAACTATAATATCATTTATATGCTCAGATGCCCATGTGGCAATGCTTATTGATTGAAGGTATACAACGTATCACAGAACATAAGGCAACTATTTATAATACATAGAGTTATGCTGTGCTCTACTATTGACATAAAGGCAAACCATGTACCTACAGCCATGTTGTGATTTACTGAAGCTGAGCTTGTTCAAATTACTCAAACTGGAAGTGACATAAATGCTAAACAAATACAGTGAGGAGGATATTAGACATTAGACACTATAAAACCTAAAGAACTTTCTGATGATTTTTCTTCAACTGCATTTTTATAAAGTACTCTATTAATTTGTCTTTAGTCTATATTCAATATATCTTCAATCTACAATATGTCCAAACTGTTCATATCTAGATCATTTGTTATGTATGCATTCTGCCCTGTGTATTTTATTACAGTTTTAAGTTTGTTATATTTGATTGATGTGTAATACAGTGTAAAATGTTCTATACTTCAGATCTGAATGATTTTGAAACATGTGCATATAGATTTAAGTGTGCTGCTTGTGTCATTGACTGGTGCCTTCATCACTGTTTAGTAAAACAAATAATATCAAGACATAATAATCACTCCTGATGAAATGGCATGATTTCAAGGCCAAACTCTAAAGCATTTCTTGAAAATGTATGTCAAAATGACATGCAAAAAGTATTCATTGCACTCACCGCTCCTGTTTGAGGCATAGGGTTAAATCCACAAAGGTTGCAGACAGTGTTCTTGCATTCGGTGCAGGTTTTGTAATTGGGAGGATCCTTGGAGCCCATGTTGAGTTCGACCTTACAGAGGGGACAGATGGACAGAGCTGCTTTGGAAGCAACTTGGGTCACTTCTGTGGATTTTGGAGGCACAGGTGGATCTTTCTCTACTTTGGCCTGTGCTGATGGAGCAGGCTTGGCCTTTTGAGGTGGCTCTGATTTCTCTGCAGCAGGTGGTTTTGTGTCCTTTGCAGGGGGCATCTTAGGAGAAACTGGGGGTGTAGCTTTAGGAGAGACATGAGCTGTAGTGGACATCTTACGTGGAGTAGGGGGTGTAATTTTAGGTTCCTCCTGAACAGCTGAGCTTATCAGTGTAGATGCAGAGCTGAAGATAGAGGAACCAAAACCAAACATCTTCCCAGTCACTGACTCAGCAGGCTTTGCAGCAGCAGGTTGTGTTTTAGGACCACCAAAGCCAAATAAGCTTCCTGACTCCTGTTTAGCAGGCTGAGCTGGTGGTGGTGCAGATTTAGCAGGGGGGGTCTGTTGTGGTGGTTTTCCAACTTCTTGTTTTGTAAGACCTGCCCTGACATCTGGCTTTGTAGTTTGAGAAAGCTGTACTTGTGGGGATTTTCCAACAGACTGCTGCTGGCCAGCCCCATCCTGGCTTTGTCCTTGTTCAGTAATAGAAAGCACCTGTGTTTTTTGCACGGAACCTCGTCGTGGTGTCTCCATACTTTGGACTGCAGTCGGCACTGGAGCCTCAGCTGTAGGCATTTCTTCTTTCCATGGAGCTGCTTGAGTGACCTCTTTTTTGACTGCTGTAGATTCTGTAGATTTCTCCTTCTGGACTAATGTCAGTATGTCCTTCTGATCAGAGCCAGGAAGGGTAAACCCCTTGCTAGGGGAGGGCTGTGGTTTCACTACAGGGTGTCCAGTGGGCTCAGATGCTCCAAGGGCTCTCTGCATCTGGCAGTTCAGACAAAGCCATTCTTTTACCTGAAAAAAAGTGCAATATAATTTATAAATCACTGTCTAAAAACAAGCAAAAACAAGTAATGTTTGTTCCTTGATTTTTTAAAATATTTTACAGGACAAATTTAATTTGATATCATCACTTAAAGGAGTTAAAAGGATATTCAACCACTTCAATCATATTCATGTCACATATATTTATTCACATATCTTTAATTGAATTGAATCATGTATAACAATACCTATTTTAAAGATAGAGTCTGCTGATTCTTAATTCATGTGGGTCAATAAGTTATAATTACTGATAAGATGGATAGAATGAATCTGCTGTACAAACCATGAGGTTAGCAAACCAATGTATTTCAAGGAGTTATTTTTCAGTGGCAAGGACTTGTGTGGTAATACATTAAAACTCATTGTTTGAGCAGTTAGAATGCACTTAAAATTATAAAACATCAAAATGAATGTTAGCTATTTAAAGCTTGTAACTTGGCCACTACCCTACCCATTAACAATGTTGAACATATTTGTAAAATACTAATGCATATCGATCAATAAAATAAGGTAAGATTAAAGCAAATACATTGGTTATGGGAACAGTGGTTTACCTCTGCCACAGTTGGCATTGTATTAAATCCACAGTGGTTGCAAACAGTAGTCTTGCATTCTGTGCAAGTGTTGTAGTTGGGAGGGTCTTTGGAGCCTATGTTAAGGTCGACCTTACAGAGTGGACAGCCAGATGGAACAGCTTTTGGAGAACCTTTGACGTCTGTTGGTGCCTTGGGAGGCTCAGATGCAGCTTTGTCGACTTTGGCTTGTACTGTTGAAGGAATCTTTTCTTGCTGGGGTTTCTCTGGTTTCTTCTCCTCAGTTTTTTGGAGAGCGGGTAACTTGGTGTCCTTAGCAAGTAACGTTTTAGGAGAGGCTGGTGGTGTTGTTCTAGGAGAGACATGGGCTGTAGTGGACATCTTCCGTGGAGTCGGTGGTGTGGTTTTAGGTTCATCCTGGACAGCTGAGGTTATCAAAGTGGATGCAGAGGTCAAGAAAGATGACCCAAAGCCAAACACCTTTCCAGTAACTGACTCAGAAGACTTTGCTGCTGTAGGCTGTGTTTTAGGACCACCAAAACCAAAGAAGCCTCCCGATGCTTGTTTTGCAGGCTCAACTGGTGGTGGTACAGATTTGGCTCTAGCGGTATCAGCTTTTGGAGGCTGTTGTGGGGGTGGCTTTCCTGCTTCTCGATGTTGTGGAGTAGCAGACTTAGCAATAGAAGTCACAGTTTTTGGAGGCTGTTGTGGGGGTGGCTTTCCTGCTTCTGGAGCTGGTAGAGGAGCAGACATAGCGGTAGAAGTCACAGCATTTGGAGGCTGTTGTGGGGGTTGCTTTCCTGCCTCTGGACCTGGTGGAGAAGCAGACATAGCAGTAGAAGTCACAGCTTTTGGAGGCTGTTGTGGGAGTGGCTGTTGTTGGGGTGGCTGTCCTGCTTCTGGAGCTGGTGGAAGAGCAGACTTAGTAGTAGAAGTCACAGCTTTTGGAGGCTGTTGCTGGGGTGTACTAGGTTGTCCTTTGGGTGTCCCTTCTGAAAGCTTTTGTGAAGTGGGTGAAACATCAGTCTTTGTGGTAGTGGATAGAGCAGTTTTGTCAGGCAATGAAGCAGCTTCAGGTGTAACTTTCTTCGTTGGTCCAAGGGCTGGGGATTCAGTTTCTTTGGTTGTGGCAACATTAACAAGCTCATGTTTGGGTGTGGCCGGTTTATGAATGTCCTCCTGAGAAGTTGACATTGGGGTCTCTTTCTTCTGTGTTGTGGCAGGGACCTCTTTGATTGTTGAAGGTTGGGTTTTTATCATTGGAAGGCCAAGAGGTTCAGAAGCTCCTAGTGCTCTCTGCATCTGGCAGTTCAGACAAAGCCATTCCTTCACCTTTAAAACAAAAACAGAACATGAGTGACAATGTTTGCATTTGCTAGTACCAAACTATCAAAAGAGCACTGTTATATTGGTCCAAATAAATACTTTGAGATTGGGAAAACTAATTTCAATTTCCATAAAATTACATTGAAACAACAAGGAAAGTCAATTTACAACTAACAATTTACAGTCATTTCTAATTCAAAATTCCATCCAAAAATAAAAATGTAATAATTTAATTACCTCGGTTGCACTTGGCATAGGACTAAATCCACATTTGTTACAGACAGGGGTTTTGCATTCGGAGCATATGTTGTAGTTAGGAAGATCTTTGGAGCCCATATTAAGTTCCGCCTTACAGAGTGGACAGGTAGACTGGACCACTCTGGGAGCAGCTTGGGAGGCTTCTGGCTTTTCAGGCTCTGATGGACCTTTGTCTACTGTGGCTTGTTCTGATGGAGGAGCCTTGGCTTGCTGAGGTTGGTCTGGTATCTTTTCCGCATTTGTTTTCTGAGCAGCAGGCGGTTCAACCTCATTCGCTAAAGACATCCCCGGTGAAACAGGGGGGCTGGACTTTGGAGAAATCTGCTTGGCTGATATCTTGCCAGAGACTTGCACTGGAGCAGACATTCTTCGGGAACTCGGTGGTGTTGTGCGGGGCTCCTCCTTAACTGCAGATGTTATCAAGGTGGATGCTGAGCTGAAGAGGGATGAACCAAATCCCAGCATCTTCCCAGTCCCAGCTTCAGTTGTTTTTGAAGCATCACGCTCAGATTTAGGACTACCTATACCAAAGAATCCCCCTGACTGATTTGTTTGCTGTGCTGCTGGAGGAGCAGATTTGACAAGTGATGTTTCGACAGAGTTTTTGTTTAGGGCTTTTGGGGGCTGTACTTCATCAGAGGAAGTGACATGTTGACCAGCTGATTTCTGAACTATTTCAGCTTTCTCCTCTTCCTTTTCTGATACTTCTTTAGGTAAAGGAGAACTTGGTGGAGTGATATCCTTTTTCTTCTGGAGAGAAATCACAATATTTGTGTTGACAGGAAGAACTTCAGCAGGCAGTGGTTTATTGAGGTCTGAAACTACAGCTGCCGTCTCTTTGATGGGAGGTGCAGTGGAGATAGGAACCTCCTTGGTAGGTGGTAAAGGAGTTTTCTCGTCTTTTCTTGGTGCTGAAACAGTACTTGTGGTCTCTTTTGCGGGTGGTGAGACCGTGGTTGATGTTTGGGTAATGTCCATTTGAAATGAGGCTTTAGTTTCTTCTTTCTTTTGTGGTACACCTGGTGTTGGACTGTCCATCTTATTTTTGTGTGGCACTTCTCCTTTTTGTGTGGAAATAATGTCTTTCTTCTGATTAGCAGTGCCATCTTTTTGGGCAGCAACAGGTGTGGTAACTTTGTTGGGTGATGCCTGGGGTTTCATCAGTGGAGGCTCAAGTGATTCAGCTGCTGTGAGAGCTCTTTGCATCTGACAGGTCAGACACAGCCACTCCTTCATCTAAAGGGAAAACCATTTTCTGTTAGTTTTTCTGTAAAAAATTATAGTTGAGAGTGTCATCATATATTTTGAGTGTAAAATAAAACTTGTAAATTTGTAGGTATTATATGGAATACAACATTAATACACACATCTTGAGTAAATCTCACTTACTTCTGACACATTTGAAATGGAGTTAAATCCACACTGGTTACAGACAGTGTTCTTGCATTCAGTGCAGGTATTGTAGTTAGGTGGATCCTTGGACCCCATGTTTAGTTCCACTTTACAGAGTAGACAGATAGACTGGCCTGGTTTGAAGGTGGCTTGGGAGGTTGCTGCAGCTTTTGGAGGCTCTGTTGGAGCTTTGTCCACTTTAGCTTGTACAGATGGAGATGTCTTGGTCTGCTGGGATTGTTCTGGTTTATTCTGTTGTTCTTTGTTCTGGGCAGCAGTCAATTTGAACTCTTTTGCTTGAGACATCTTGGGAGAAATTGGCGGAGTAGTCCTGGGCTGGTCCTGGACAGTTGAGGTAATCAAAGTGGAAGCAGAACTGAAGATGGAAGAACCGAAGCCTAACATTTTCCCTGTCGCTGACTCTGACTTTACAGCATCGGGTTGAGTTTTACCACCACTAAAACTAAAGAAGCCTCCTGACTCCTGCGTTGCTGCTGTGGCATTACTTTGTTTACGTTCAATTTGTCTTTTCTGGTCTTGGGATTTATTAGGACCTGGTGTTTTCTGGGGCTCCTGTGGTCTCTTCTGAGAAGGAACTGGGCTGGACTGTTTCTGATCCTCTGGTTTGTTAGCAACCTCAGCTGTAGCTGGCTGTGCTGTTACAGATGGTTTCCTCTTAGGTGAGTCTTCCTTTTCAGGTTCAGCTGGGCTGATGATGTCTTTCTTTTGGGGTGTTGCAGGTATCTGAGAGTTGACAGAAGCAACTCCTTGAGGCTGTGCTGCTCCTACAGCCCGCTGCATCTGGCAGGTGAGACACAGCCACTCCTTCACCTAAAAAAAAGAAAAAGGTTCCATTTTAAACTGTTAGGTAATCTGTGCATAATTATTTTTTTATATCCATGCAAAGCACTAAGTATTTTCTGCTATATTTCAGAAGCTTGTATACATCTTGTAACAAAGAGTCAATAGGGACTTCAATGTTTCAATGTTCTCACAAAATAATAAGTGAAGGCATGCATTTGAATGCAATGATGAGCCAGCAAGGGACACTTTCAAAAAATGTGGTGTAACTATTTACAGTGTGTCAGCAGTCAAATGTAAAACAAAATTGTAAAAAGACATATTTGTTTTTTTCTCTAGTCTTACCGCTGTTTCATTTGGCATAGGGTTAAACCCACACTGGTTACAGACAGTGTTCTTGCATTCAGTGCAGGTATTGTAGTTGGCTAGATCCTTGGAACCCACGTTGAGTTTGACTTTACAGAGTGGACAGGTAGACTGGTCTGGTTTGACAGCTTCTTGGGAAGCTGCTGCAGCCTTTGGAAGGTCTGATGGAGCTTTGTCCTCATTAGCCTGTACAGATGGAAGTGTCTTGATCTTCTGGGCTTGTTCTGGCTTTGTCTGTTGTTCTTTCTTCTGGGCAACAGGGGATTTCATCTCTTTTGCTTGAGACATCTTGGGAGAAACTGGTGGAGTAGTCTTGGGTTGGTCCTGAACAGCTGAGGTTATCAAAGTGGATGCAGAACTGAAGATGGAAGAACCAAAGCCTAACATTTTCCCACTTGCTGACTCTGCTGGCTTTGCAGCATTGGGTTGAGTTTTACCACCACCAAAACCAAAGAAGCCTCCTGACTCTCGCTGTGTCTCTGCTGTAGCATTACTCTGCTTTTGTTCAGTTTGCCTTGTCTGGTATGGGGATTCATTAGGACCTGGTGTTTTCTGCAGCTCCTGTGGCCTCTTCTGAGAAGGAACTGGGCTGGACTGTTTCTGATCCTTTGGCTCATTAGCAGCCTCGGCTATAACTGGCTGTGCTGTTACAGATGATTTTCTCTGAGGTGAGTCTTGCTTTTTAGGTTCAGCTGGGTTGATGATGTCTTTCTTTTGGGGTTTTAAAGGTATCTGAGAGTTGACAGAAGCAACTTCTTGGGGCTGTGTTGCTCCTACAGCCCACTGCGTCTGGCAGGTGAGACACAGCCACTCCTTCACCTTAAAAAAAGAAAAAAAGGTTCCATTATAAACTGTTAGGTTATCTGTGTATAATTATGTTTTATAATCATGTAAGGCTGTGAGTAATGTTCTGTTATACTCCAGCAGTTGTTATAAATCTAGTAACAAAGTGTAAATGGAGAATCCAATGATGTATTATGCCCAGAATGAATGAAGACCTGCGTAATTTAAACACAATAAAGAGCCAGCAAGGGATCCTTTTAAAAAAGTAAATTTGATGCAATACTTTACAGTCTGTCAGCAGTCAAATGTAAAATGGAATTGTCATAAGAAATATATTTGTTTTCTCTAGTCTTACCTCTGTTTCATTTGGCATAGGGTTAAATCCACACTGGTTACAGACAGTATTCTTGCATTCAGTGCAGGTATTGTAGTTGGGTAGATCCTTCGAACCCACGTTCAGTTGGTCCTTACAGAGTGGACAGGTAGACTCGCCTGGTTTGACAGCTTCTTGGGAAGGTGCTGCAGCCTTTGGAAGGTCTGATGGAGCTTTGTCCACGTTAGACTGTACCAATGGAGGTGTCTTGGCCTGCTGGGCTTGTTCTGGCTTTGTTTGTTGTTCTTTCTTCAGGGCAGCAGGGGATTTCATCTCTTTTGCTTGAGACATCTTGGGAGAAACTGGTGGAGTAGTCTTGGGCTGGTCCTGAACAGCTGAGGTAATCAAAGTGGATGCAGAACTGAAGATGGAAGAACCAAAGCCTAACATTTTCCCACTTGCTGACTCTGCTGGCTTTGCAGCATTGGGTTGAGTTTTACCACCACCAAAACCAAAGAAGCCTCCTGACTCTTGCTGTGTCTCTGCTGTAGCATTACTCTGCTTACGTTCAGTTTGCCTTGTCTGGTCTTGGGATTTATTATGACCTGGCGATTTTTGGGGCTCCTGTGGCCTCTTCTGAGATGGAACTGGGCTGGGCTGTTTCTGATCCTCTGGCTTGTTAGCAGCCACTCCAGTAGCTGGCTGTGCTGTTACAGATGGTTTTGTTTGCGGTAAGTCTTTCTTTTCAGGTTCAGCTGGAATGATGATGTCTTTCTTTTGGGGTGTTGCAGATATCAGAGAGTTGATTGAAGCAACTCCTTGGGGCTGTGTTGCTCCTACAGCCCTTTGGGTCTGGCAGGTGAGACACAGCCACTCCCTCTCCTGATAAAAGAAAAATATATTGTTTTTAAATTTTCAGGTTATCGGTGTATAAATATGTTTTATATTCATATAAGGCAGTGAGTGTTTTTCTGTTATATTTCAGCAGGTGTCATAAATCTAGTAAGAAAGAGTCAATAGGGAATCCAATTTGTATTATTCCCAGAATGATTGAAGGCATGCATACATTGAACACAATGAAGAGCCAGCAAGGGACACTTTCAAAAAAGTGAATGTAGTGTAACTCTTTACAGTCTATCAGCAGTCAGATGAAAAATTAAATTGCAATAATACATTTATTTGTTTTCTCTAATCTTACCGCTGTTTCATTTGGCATAGGGTTGAATCCACACTGGTTACAGACAGTGTTCTTGCATTCAGTGCAGGTATTGTAGTTAGGTAGATTCTTGGAACCAACGTTGAGTTGGACCTTACAGAGTGGACAGGTAGACTGGTCTGGTTTGACAGCTACTTGGGAAGCAGCTGCAATCTTTAGAAGGTCTGATGGAGCTTTGTCCACTTTAACCTGTACTGATAGAGGTGTCTTGGTCTGCTGGGATTGTTCTGGCTTCTTCTGTTGTTCTTTCTTCAGGGCAGCAGGGGATTTCATCTCTTTAGCTTGAGACATTTTGGGAGAAACTGGTGGAGTAGTCTTGGGCTGGTCCTGAACAGCTGAGGTTATCAAAGTGGACGCAGAACTGAAGATGGAAGAACCAAAGCCAAACATTTTCCCAGTCGCTGACTCTGCCGGCTTTGTAGCATCGGGTTGAGTTTTACCACCACCAAAACCAAAGAATCCTCCTGACTCTCGCTGTGTTACTGTTGTAGCATTACTCTGCTTACGCTCCGTTTGCCTTGTCTGGTCTGAGGATTTATTAGGACCTGGTGTTTTCTGCAGCTCCTGTGGTCTCTTCTGAGAAGGAACTGGGCTGGACTGTTTCTGATCCTCCGGCTTGTTAGCAGACACGGCTGTAGCTGGCTGTGCTGTAACAGATAGTTTCCTCTGAGGTGAGTCTTTTTTTTCAGGTTCAGCTGAGCTGATGACGTCTTTCTTTTGGGGTTTTGTAGGTATCTCAGAGTTGACAGAAGCAACTCCTTGGGGCTTTGTTGCTCCTACAGCCCTCTGCGTCTGACAGATGAGACACAGCCACTCCTTCACCTAGAAAAAAAGAAAAAAAGGTTCCATTATAAATTGTTAGATCGTCTATGTATAATTGTGTTTTATAATTATGTAAGGCAGTGGGTATGCTATGTTATATTTCAGCAGCTGTTATATATATAGTAACAAAGAGTAAATGGGGGATCAAATGTTGATTATTCCAGGAATAAATGAAGGCATTCTTAATTTAAATACAATGATGAGCCAGCAAGGGACACTTTCAAAAAAGTAAATGTGGTGTAACCCTTACACAATTCCTACAGTCTTTCAGCTGTCAAATGTAAAATTAAATTATAATAAGAAATATGTATTACCGCTGTTTCATTTGGCATAGGGTTAAATCCACACTGGTTACAGACAGTGTTCTTGCATTCAGTGCAGGTATTGTAGTTGGGTAGATCCTTAGAATCCACATTGAGTTGGACCTTACAGAGTGGACAGGTAGACTGGTCTGGTTTGACGTATACTTGGGAAACTGCTGCTGTCTTTGGAGGCTCTGATTTGGCCTGTCCTGATGGAGGTGTCTTGGTCTGCTGGCATGGCTCTATTTTCTTCTGCTGCTCCAGCTTCTGGGCACTAGGGGACCTCATCTCTTTTGCAGGAGACATCTTGGGAGAAGCTGGTGGAGTAGTTTTAGGCTGATCCTTAACAGCAGAGGTAATTAAAGTAGATGCAGAACTAAAGATGGAAGAGCCAAGGCCAAACATTTTCCCAGGTGCTGCCTTGGCTGTCATTGAAGCATCGGGTTTAATTGTATCCCCACCAAAACCAAATAAACCTCCTGACTGTTGCTGTGTTGCTGCTGTGGCATTACTCAGCTTACGCTCAGTTTGACTATTTGTCACAAACTCTGCAGGCTTTGCAGCATCAGTTTGTTTATCACCGGGTTGGCTTGCCTGATCTGGTGGCTTTTTTAGACCTGTCTTCTGTCTTTCCTGTAGTGTTTTATGATCAGGTGCTGGGCTGGCCTGTTTCAATGGTGCAGTAGCAGCTTCAGGTTTGCCTGACTGGACTGATGGTGTAGACTGCTTTCTCTGTGGAGTGACTGGTTCTGAGGTCTCCTTCTTTTGTACAGCAGGGCCTGAACTGTCCTTCTTTTGAGGTGTAGTTGGTTCCTGCAACTGGACTGCAGCAGGTGACGGAACTTTACTGGGTGATGTTTGGGACTTCAATGTGGGAGGCTCTGGGGCCTCAGATGCTCCAACTGCTCTTTTCATTTGACAGTTAAGACAAAGCCACTCATTTACCTAAAATACAATAGACAACCGTTATGTGTTGCTTTGGAATTGGAAATTCACAACCCAAGTATTTAGCGAAACACAGTCCTCAAAACTGTACTACAGGTCAATGAGGTTATTCTAATAAGGTTCACAGATCAATACACATATATAGTGTAAATGCATACAGTATATAAAAACATCATTTATTGTTTATATATTCCTTCACTTACCTCTCCTATAGGTATTGGGTTGAATCCACATTGGGTACAGACAGTAGTTTTGCACTGAGTGCAGGTGTTGTAATTTGGAATGTCCTTAGATCCGATGTTAAGCTCAACCTTACACAGTGGACAGGTGGCCTGACTTGCATTAGAAGATGTTTGGAAGATTGTTGCTGCCTTTGGTAACTGTAAAGGAGCTTTGTCCTCTTTGCTCTGGTGGGATTCTACTGGTTTCTTCTCCTGCTCTGGTTTCTGCAGAATAGTTTTGGGCTCTCTTGCTGGTGACATTTTAGGAGAAACTGTAGATGTACCCTTCGGAGTAATATTGGGCACAACAGATGTTTTACGAGAGCCTGGTGGTGTAGTACGTGATTCTTCCTGAACAGCGGATGATATCAAAGTGGATGCTGAGCTGAAAATGGAGGAACCAAAACCAAACATCTTCCCAGTCACCGACTCCTGCTTTGTATCTGGGGTGGTCTTACTCTGGCTTAGTCCATGCTGACTTGCCTGGTCAGTTGGTATCTGAGAACCTGATGCGCCACGGATATCCATAGGAGTTTTCTGACCAGGAGTTGGGCTAGCCTGTGTGTCAAATTCTGGTCCTTTTGCAGGCTTAGATGCCTGTGTTACTACTGCAGCCTGTATCTTCTGAGGAGAACCTGGTGTGGGACTCCCTTTCTTT
This sequence comes from Bovichtus diacanthus, assembly GCA_943590825.1. NCBI lineage: Eukaryota > Metazoa > Chordata > Actinopteri > Perciformes > Bovichtidae > Bovichtus > Bovichtus diacanthus. The sequence continues at coordinate 11,572,647 of CALSBV010012175.1, read as the reverse complement.
TGAAGTGTAGGAAGCACTGGATTCTCTAACTTTGAAGATATATCATGTTTTGATATGTCCTTCTTTAGAGTTTCCACTTGATTAGGAGCTGTTATCTTCTGATGTACAGCAGATGGAGAAATTTTGTCAGCTGCATTGTGAGGTTTTGTAGGAGTTCCTGTGAGTTCAGATGCCCTCAGAGCTCTGTGCATCTGACAGTTCAGGCATAACCATTTAGTTACCTGCAAAAAGAACATATGTCAAATTAAAATATGAAACATTTACAAATCCTGCATGCAATCACGTCACTATGTCAAAATTATGTACTTTATATTGTACATGGAGATCAATTATGAGCTGTCATATGTTAATTTAACCCTCCATAATTTTGCATTTTATTGTCATTTCAAAGTAAACTGGAGAATTTTCGCATCTTTTCTCTTATTACCTCTGATACATTTGGCATTGGATTAAATCCACACTGGTTACAGACGGTGTTCTTGCATTCAGAGCAGTTGTTGTAGTTGGGAGGTTCCTTGGAGCCAACGTTGAGTTCCACCTTACAGAGTGGACAAGTAGATTGCCCTGCCTTGCGAGCAGCTGCATTCTTTAGAGGCTCTGATGGATCCTTTTCTACTTTGGCTTGTGGTGATGGAGAGGTAATGGGCTGTATTTTCTTCTCTTGCTCTTGTTTCTGAGCCAGCGGTGATTTGGGTGCCTTTGCGGCAGGTATTTTGGGAGAAACTGGTGGTGTTGTTTTGGAATCATCTTGGGCAGCTGTGTTTATTAAAGTAGATGCAGAACTGAAGATGGAAGTTCCAAATCCAAACATTTTTCCACCCAGTGATTCAGCAGGCTTTGCAGTAACAGGTTGAGCTTTAGGACCAAATCCAAAGAACCTTCCAGATTCCTCTTGTGTAGTTGAGGTGGTATTACTCTGCTTACGTCCAGTTTGACTTGTCTGGTCGGGTGGTTTTTGAGGACCTGTCTTCCAGCCTTCCTGTGGAGTTTTCTGACCAGGAGCTAGGCTGAACTGTTTCTGACTTTCTGGTACTTTTACTTCTTCAGCCTTTGCTGGCTGCTCTGCTGGTATTAGTGGTTTCCTCTGAGGAGAGCCTGGTGCAGAGGTCTCCTTTATTTTAGATTCAGCAGGTGTTTGAATTTCTTTCTCTTGAGGTTTACCTAGTGGGGGATTTTCCTTAATTTTGGCAATGGCAGGTTCAGGGGCTTTATTTGGTGAGGCCTGTAATTTCATCATGGGAGTTCCTGGAGGCTCAGATGCTCCTAGTGCTCTCTGCATCTGGCAGTTGAGACATAACCACTCCTTCACCTATATTAGAGCAAACAGTTAATAGGAAAAAATTTAGATTAGTGTTGTTGTACAATTGAAACTATGTTATTAACGATATATTAATTACATTATTAAAGACATCATGAAACAATCATTGTTCAAGTACTTTTTCTGTAATCTACAGTGCTCTTGTTTTACCTCTTTAACATTTGGCATGGGATTAAATCCGCATTGGTTACAGACAGTGTTTTTGCACTCTGTACAGGTGTTGTAGTTGGGAGGATCTTTAGAGCCCACATTTAGTTCCAGTTTACAGAGAGGACAGGTAGATTGGCCCGCTTTGGAAACAACTGGGAGAGCTGATGCTTTTTTTGGCGCCTCTGATGGAGTTTTGTCCGCTTTAGGTTGTACTGATGGAGGACCCTTAGCCTGCTGGGGTTGTTCTGGTTTCTTCTCCTCTTCTGGTTTCTTGGCAGTGGGGGATTTGGAGTCCTTTGCAGCAGGCATTTTGGGAGAAATTGGTGGTGTAGTTTTGGGATCATCCTGAACAGCTGAGGTTATCAAAGTAGATGCAGTACTGAAAATGGAGGAACCAAAACCAAACATCTTCCCAGTTACTGCAGGCTTTGCAGCATCCGGCTGACTTTTAGGACCACCAAAACCAAAAAAACCTCCTGACTCTTGCTGTGAAGCTGCAGTGGCATTTCCCTGCTTTTGTACGGTTTGGCTTGTCTGGTCTGGTTGTTTCTGAGGACCTGTCTTCCGGCTCTCCTGAGGGGTTTTCTGACCAGGAACTGGACTTGCTGGTCCTTTAGCAGCTTGTGCTGCAGGTGTAGGTACTTTCCTTTGAGGAGAGCCTGGTGCAGTAGTCTTTTGTAGTGAAGGCTGTGCTGGAGTAGTTTTTTTAAATGAGGAATTGTCCAAAGATGGGTCTTTCTGAGGTTCAATTTTGCCGGCAGCTCGTTTCACCTGGCAGTTAAGACAAAGCCACTCCTTTCCCTTTAAAAAACACAACAAATAAACAAATTATACATGTACATGTTTTAATAATAACAAATCACAATGAAAGCCCTAAACTAAAAAAAAAATAGAGAGGCTGATTGAGGTGTCATATTCTGAACAAAAACGCACACACACACACACACACACACACACACACACACACACACACACACACGTGAGGTATATGTAATCTTGATAAACAGTATGATGTAAGGAACACACAACCCAGCTTAGTCCTTGTTTGCGACACAAAAAACAAAAGTGCAAATTTAAGTTTTAAAAAAATAAGCCAAGTGACAGTACTGACAATGTTTCAGTGGTTTTGACTATACATGTTACAGGTTCACCACTGTTTTGGCCATTAGTTTAAGCAGTATCATAGGATCAAGTAGCCTTGGAATGTCCTTGGCAAGGTAGCCAACTAACTGTGCATTGAATTACAGAGTCAAGTGTCAGGCCCTTTGTGCTTCAGTATGCCATGTCCATTTACCTTGGTATTCCCTACAAGACAATCCCCATGAGGTGTGTGTGTGTGCGTGTGTGTGTGTGTGTGTGTGTGTGTGTTTGTGTGTGTTTGTGTGTGTGTGTGTGTGTGTGTGTGCATGTGTGTGTGCGTGTGTGTGCATTTTTGCATACAGCTGTTAAAGTAAGGCTCTTCTCTCTCTAAACTCCAGAAACAGTATTTAACAGTACAAAAAGCTGATAAACTGTTTTCCATAGACTGTATGTGACCATGCAATAACATTATCACCCGCCATAAACTGTTCATAGCACTCCTTTTTTGCTTTGAATAGCTGTAAGACTAAAGGGAAAGACAGTGAGTGTAGCCCTCGTCTGCCATGTATGGCCAAAGGGTCTGACACATAGCTTTCTCACTGTTTAGAGACCAGAGGCGCTGAGTAGAATATAAAAAGAAAATGGCTTCAGAGCTTTGCAACTTTAGTCTGAGAATTGGACATTGACAGCATTCACAGATCTGCCCAGAAAAATAAAGACAAATACTACTCCAATTTGGATGCAGTTTATATCTGTTTGGTGTACCTTATCTGTTCCAACAATTTCATGAAAAAAACATATTATGTATAATATCTAAAACATGGCTCTGTCATAAACTGGATTTGAACTCTGTAATCTGACAATTATTGCTGCCATGTAATCTATTAATGTAAATGCCTTATACCACTCGGGAATAACCCTCCAAACAATGAAATGAAAACTGCTTAATCAAGGACATTAAAAGGGAACGTAATAGCTTCAAAGAGCCCAATTCACAAGTGTCATGAGCATGCTACAGTTCTGTATCTAAGTACTGAACACCTTGGAGACATTGAGGCAACAATGTGACTGAACCATCTGACAATTTCTAGGATCAATCTGACATAACAAACATAAGCAATTCACTTCAACAACTACACAATGATATAGTAATATGTGTAGCCTTTATGAGATCAAATTTAAAATCAATCCTTTTCTTCCCCCTTTCTTTAATTTCTCATTCTTTCATTTGTTAGTCAAGTTAATTAATATCATACATATCTTACCTCATTGACATTTGGCATGTTAAATCCACATTGGTTGCAGACAGTGCTTTTGCATTCAGTGCAGGTATTGTAGTTGGGAGGATCCTTTGAGCCCATATTGAGCATCACCTTACAGAGTGGACACGTGGATTGACCTCCTTTCGGAACATTGTGGGAGGCTGCTGGTGCCTTTGGAGTCTCTGATAGAGCTTTGTCCACTTTGACCTGTCCTGCTGGATGAGGTTTTGCCTGGGGTTGCTCTTGTTTCTTGTCTTGGCCTGACTTTTGGACAGAAGCTGGTTTGGTCTCCTTTGTAGACTGCATTTTGGGAGAAACTGGTGGTGTAGTTTTAGGCTCATCCTGAACAGCTGAGGCTATCAAAGTAGATGCAGAACTGAAAATGGAGGAACCAAAACCAAACATCTTCCCAGACACTGACTCTTCAGGCTTTGCAGCTTCAGCTTTAGCCCCACCAAAGCCAAATAAACCTCCTGACTCCTGCTTGGCACTGCTTTGCTTGCGTCCAGTTTGACTAGTCTGGTCTGGTTTTTGAGACCCTGATGTTGTCTGTGTCTCTGGTGTCATTTTCTGAACAGAAGCTGGGCTGCCCTGTTTTTGAATTTCTGGTCCTTTAGCAGCTTCACCCTTGGCTGGCACTTTTGCTGATGTAGACTGCATTTTCTGAGGTGAACTTGGTCCTGATGGTGTCTGGTTTTGAGGAGCAGAAACTTTGTTGGGTGTGGGCTTTTTCATGGAAGGTCCCGGTGGTTGAGAAGCTCCTTGGGCTCTCTGTACCTGGCAGGTAAGACAAAGCCACTCACGCCCCTATACAAGAAATAAAAAGATACATGCATTTTAACAACAATGACGTATTAATGCACACAAAGTACGAGAAAAAAACATACAGTTCACAAAAATAAGTGGCATAACAAACATATTTCATATCCTAAACGCTGAATAACTTAACAACAGCAATTTAGCCATGTCAATGCAAATAATGAATTAATTGTTAATCGTATCCTAATTGAAGACAGCATGAGAGAGGTGTTGCATTTTTTTGTTTAACAATTTGTGTTATGGTATAGATAAGGTACAGTGTGTAATTGTACATCTAAACAATACAGTATATGCAGTGAAACTTTCAGCAATTAAGGCTGCACTACATCCCCACTTTTTGGGATTTGATTTGCGATATTACACTATTTATATATAAATTGACCTCTGCTACAACTGCACTGTTTAGCAAAAAAAATGAACCATATTAAAAGGTATTTACTGTAATATAATGTTTACTATTTACTATACTATACATTGAATACATGAAGATTTAGTTTGAACAAAGCATAGCCATAAGAAAATATAAAATAAATAATAAGCATCAAAATACTAAGCCAATACTTACATCAGAGTCTGGAGGGCTGAAGCCACACAAGCTGCACACTTCAGTTTTACACTGTGTACAAGTTTTATGGTTAGGTGGTTCCTTGGTGTGCATATTGAGTTCTGTTGTGTGACACACTGGGCAAAAGGACTTAGCTACTGCTTTTGACTGAGATCCGGCTTTGGTTGGTCCTGGTGATGAAGACCCTGCTCGGGACAGGCCTGGTCCCCTAGGGCCTTGTTGCTGAGACCCTGGCTTATCAGAGGACATCTGCTGGGGTGTAGTCCTGAATCCCTGCTGTTGTTGTCCCACATTAGATGAGCCTTGTTGTTGCTGTGCAACTTTAGGGGAACCCTGTTGTTGCTGTGGACGTTTTGTTGACCCCTGCTGTTGCGGTCCTAATTTGGGAGACCCTTGCCCTGAGTCAGTTTTTTGTGACCCAACCTTTGTAGACTCTTGCACTCCAGTCTTTGCAGGTTGTTGTTGTTGCTGTGCACCAGTCTTAGCAGGCCCTTGTTGTTGCATCCCTGTCTTAGGTGGAACCTGTTTTTGTGATGATGCCTTTGGAGATCCTGTTTGAGCTCCACTCTCAGTCACAATCTGTGGTTGACCTCCAGGCTTAGATGAAGCTTGCTGTACTGGGCCTTTAGGTATATTTTTTTGTGGCTCTCCTTTAAGATGACCTTCAGGCTGTGTTCCTGCCTTTGGAGTGGATTGTTGCCCACCGGGCTTGTTTGGGGGTCCAGTCTGTCCTTTCCCATGCAACTGTGGTGATCCTTGTTTAGGGAGAGGCTGGCCCTTTTGCATAGGGGGGTCATGGCCTAATTTGTGTGATCCCTGCTGCTGTTGAGGGCCTTTGCCAGGGCCTGCTCCTGGCTGCTGTTCTCCAGATGGCTTCACATCCTGCTGTGAAGGTGCTTTCTTATTCTTATCCCCCACCCCATCATCTCCAAATAAACCAAACTTATTCACAGCAGAGGACACTGCATTGAGGGGGTTGGCCCCACTAAGGAATTTGGAGGAGAACATAGTGGGGTCTTTGTCCTCCTCCTCCTCCTCCTCCTCCTCCTCCTCCTCCTCGCAGGAGCTGGAATCTACAGGACTGTCGGAGTCAGAGCAGGAGCTGTCTCCTCTCTGTCCTGGCTCTCCCGCAGAGGCCTGAGGGGGGGCTGGGGCTGGAGCTGTGGAGAGGGCATCTACAGCCCCACTGCTGCTGCCAATGCTGCTGCTGCTGCTGCTGCTGCTCCCTGGGCTCTCCTCTGGCTCAGCATCTACATCAGACTTCCTAAATGTATGAAAAACAAAGAGGAAATGTGAGATAACAGGGGACAAGACAAGAGGGAGGGATAATGAAAGAGAGCATGAGAATTTGTGAACCACATTTGCAGTACTGTCTGAACCAATATGCTGTCTGGTAAACAAAATAAAAACCTGCTGCAACAGCGTACTAAGTGTAATGGATGCAGAGGAAACATAATATCATTCCTCCACTCAATCGCTGTCTAAGGTGCGTTTTTGATCCTTTTTTTTACATATTGAAACAGAAATGTAATCTCTAATAACTCCTAATACATATTACCATATGTTTTTTTATCTACATCCCTAAACTGCACTCTTTACTATAGAGGAATTTAGCCTACATTCGAATACACTGTACATGTGAAGAAATCACATCTGTGACACACCACAGTGTTTGATAAATAAAATGCACTTCCATCCGGGCTGAAATGATTTATCATTTGCATAGCCATCGTCGCCTCTTTATGGAGAAAGCCATTAATGATTCAGCCTCACTTTGATTTACTCCGCTCCGACTGTTGCTTTCAGGACCATGGATAGAGTCAGAGCCGCTCTGTTGATCACAGCGTACACAAACCTCAGAGATCCCTTTCAGCCAGCAATACAATGCAGATCAATGTGCAACACAGGAGGCGGGTATCGCTCTCAATAGACCCGGCTACTACAAACCCAATTCAAATGACCATGCAAGGTGTACTCACGGGTTACAACCTTTTCTTCCACCGTTAAAGAATTTTCGAAATTCGAATTGTTCTGCGGGTTTCCATTCCATTCATCACCCACATAGCACCGAGTGTCGGGGAGTGAGAAATGTCATGCAGGACATGTTTTACAGCAGCAAGACGAGTAAACACAGGAAATCCAGCGCTGTCTCGAGCGAAACTGCAGGCACATCCGGGTAGGGGCCGATCAAGTAATGCATGGGAAGTGAATACTGATACTTTCCTTTACAAAAGCAACATGAAGGGCAGTACAGGTCTGTGCTGGGCAATTATGTGTACATACCAGTTAGATTCAACGTGTAACCTACACGTTGAATCCAACTGTCACTACACTCAGCCCACTGGCAGAAATGGTTCACACAGATGCGGTTGAGTGGATCTATCCACAGCGTTTTACCGAAATGGAAAAAAAAGATAACAGCATGCATTACGCCCGACCACTAAACCCGATAACATTTAAGTCCGCAGAGGGTATGAGGTGATGACAGCTTCGTGATCACGGGTGAATAGAGATAAAAAAAAGAAGGAAAAAAAACACATTATCACCTATTTGGGTGCCCTTGACTGGCAGTCTGTTCTGATATTGGAAAAGTCAAAATGTTGTTCAATCCGGAATTATTTTAAACCAGCCTAAATAAGCGAGGAAACCCAGCAAAAGCCATGTCATCGGTGGCATCACGCGAAATACCATCTGTTCTGCGCTCCGTGTCCCCCCTACTCATCTCCTCCTATCCTGCAGCCGAGCATCCTTCACCCTCCACGGTCACAATGTCAAACACTGAAGCGCGGTATTCCAGTGAAAGCGAAGTAATGTGTACCTTCATCAACAGCAGATCTGTCTCCCTATCCTCGCCCAAAGCTCCTCGTATATCCCCCTGTCCGTGTCTGTCTGATCGCTGAGGGATGGAGGGCACAGGGCAGCAGATAGAGAGCGATCAGCATCCACTCCGCCCCCCAATCCAGTGCGCAGGCGCCGCAACTGACAGGTGATCACAATATATATCACGCACGGAAATTGAAATTAAAGGGGACAAGGCGATTTATTTCCCCGGAGTGACGTGTGATCAGCGTCGATGTCCTTAAGATTTACCCTCCTGCTTGATATGTTGCACACTTTCTCAGCAACCGTTGACATATTTAAAATGTCACTGTGGTGGTCATGATTATTATAGAGGGGTAATGTGACTTTAGCCCCAAGTGTGCTGAGCTATGAGCTATGTCAGATGTATTCAGGGTGCCATGAATTCCAATGGTCAATGCATATAATCGTTTAAAAACACAACACTTACGATGTTCACTTGTTTTTTTCTCTTTTATAATGCACACTGGAAAAAACACTAACACAGCACAAGTGGGGTAAAGTAGTTTTGTATCTCCGAAATAACTCCGGACACCCCTGTCTTATTTATTTTCAGAACCCAAATACACACAGATCCATGTATGCAGGTGTGTGTGTGTGCAGTTGCGTGCCATCTCTCAAAATTAGCTGACCATGTGTTCACTTTGTCTTAATGAAAAATACTATCTATACCTGATATGATCAAACAAAAAATACTGTGTCATCCAGGCACTGATAGATCATACGATAATACAGTACATCTCCTTACATCTTGCATATCTTAAACATCATCCATCCGTCAACCCTGTCTAAATACGAGCACACACAGTAACAAGCAGGAATCAATCCATCTCAGAACTATCATTAAAATTGCCTTTTTATATTTACCAAAGTTAATTGTTTCATCCATTTAGGCTTGCCTCCAGATCTGATACACAAAGTGCAATATGCTGGTACGTCTTTCTTCGGTATGCAGCAATTCTTCCACTGTGCATACACTGTCTAGACATTTACTCTTGGGCCTGAATTAAAGCTTGTTGCTATTGGTTACATTTTAGTTTATAGAATACTTAATGGAGATGTAGGTAATAGGAAGTGAACACCGAGCGGAGGGCACCTCTTCAGCCTGTGTAACCTGTCTCTTCTTCCTGTGCTGGCCTTCTTATTCTGGCATTCCTCCCACAAGAGTTTTTCTACAAAGCAGATGTGATTTGAAGAGACAATCTGGGCAATCTTATCCTGTGCAGCTGTCAGAGTGATAAAAAAACTAGCACTAGCTTTCTTCTTTTCTCCTTCCAGCTCTAGGCCAGATGAATAGACATGCTGATACTTCTGTCCAACCATGAACTGACCACAATCCTTGAAAACATTAGAATGTTTATATATATATTTACACACCTCTGTAAACTGTAAAATTATGTTTAAAAACTCATACAATATGAATAGCACAATATATAGCCTACCCTCGGGGCATTAAAATAAAGCCTTTGCATTCTACACTTCCTCCGAATTGGTTTACCTATTACAATCTCAAGGCTTGGAAAACTTGATTTAATAGCAAGATGACAATGCACCACAACATAGGGAGAAAAACACATTCTCACCTCCACAGATCACCCTTCTGCCATGAGAAAGATAATTCACCAGAAATGATTACTTACCATCAAAGGAAAGAATTGATCTAGAATTTCTGAACGGACACATGCTCCCCCCTCCCCCCGAACAGTCACATGCAGGCATACAGAGTAGATGAATTCCTATTCAGTATGTGGTAAGCGTGAGTGAGAAGTGTGGGAAGGATGGAGAGCAAGTGGTGTGTGGGCGTGTGGAAGAGTTACGTCATGCGTGATGTGTGAGAGGCGGAATTGCTATGGTCTCTCTTTGGGAAGTGCCAGATTTGGCTTTATTGCAGACACACACAGGAAACATTCATCAGCACAATCTCCATCTGGGGATATAGGCCTATAGCTTTGCAGTGGGCTCATACATGGCCCGGAAATCCTTTAAGTAATCTTAGACTGCTTATATCTACCTCATCCTCAAAAGCTGGCACTTGGAAATTATTTTGGTTGACTTAATAAGTGATGATCCTCTTCTTGTTCTTGTGAAGTATCAGAATAGAACGTATGTCAATGCAGGCCTAATGTCCCTACAGTATGCCACTACTTCTTATCTGGTGGGAGATGTAACAGTGTTTTGTCAAACCCATGAAGCACTAAATATTTTGAGAAGAATACAAAACTGTTGCTTCTTTGGCCTGTTATTTTAAAACACATGACAGCTGTCTAAAAAACTGAGTCTATAATTTTATTTTTTGATGTTGTTAAACTGCTTTCATCCCGCTCCACAAGTGAGTCGTGTTTGTCAGTCAACAATGTTATGTAAGGCTGTAAAACAGCAGGCAATCACCAGATGCGGCACCATCATGTTCTTTTCTTTTGATCTCTCTCCTCTTGTCAGTTTAAATGCAATAACTACAATCTCCTCTGTCACCATCCTTTTTTCTCCCACGCACACTGGGATAATGCCAGACCATACTTAAATCCTGCGCTCACACAGCTAAAGCATCATAGACTTTAACAGCATTGCTCGTTTGTAGAGACAGACCCCAAAATGAATTGAATGCTCTCGTGTGTATTGAGGAGTGGAAAAGAATGTCAGCGGCTCATGGGGAACAATTTGAAAAGGTTGAATATTGAAACGTGTTTCACCTGCGGGTTCCTTTTGTCTGGCTTTACCTCATGTGGAGTGAGTAAATTCTCATGAGGAACTGAGATAAAAAAAATTCCATCAAAGGTCTTTTGAAATCAGTTTTGTTCAATTACTTCTTTCATTCAAACAGATTCCCTCAGGAAACAGACATAATTCCCAACAGGAATTTCAAGAAATGATCAGCATCAGTCACACTGCTTTCTTCTCTGTGGTGTGATTCAGCAGTCCTAATGGAAACATGAAGCCTACATTCATTTACCAGAAGCAGTTAGTAATATGTTATGGTATACAGTCACATTTCTAGATAATCTAGAAAAAGGTACGGATAGCATTTAATATAAAGAATGAATATAAATGATAAGGAGTAATGCGTGTTCCATGACCGCCCTTAAGTCTTGTCTAAAATCACGCGTGTTTCAAGTTTATGTTTAAATAAATCACAAATGAACTCCCGTACATGCTCCACAGCTGGAACTGAAAGATGATCTCCATGAGAAGAAACCTCTTCTGTTCAAGGTTCAGGTGTCTGAAGCCTATAGCAAGAGAGGTGGGGTGTACATCCTGGACAGGTCAGCAGTCCATCACAGGGCCCACACAGACGAATACATTAAAATATGCAGGCCTTTTAGTAGTTTAGTTTGTCTTTAGACTGTGGGAGGAAACCAATGTGGACTAACCTAGGAGCCAACAGCAAATACCATCGAGCCACATTGTTGCCATGGGACAGACCCAGAGTCCATTAATGCTAACTATAAATGGACTTATCCCTGAATTCCATTTTCCAATACATTAATAGAGACATGATGGCATGTCCAATCTGACAGGTGCCTCTGTGCTTCTCATCTCTGCATCGTTGCCTTTCTGCTCACTCAGGCGTACCACATTAGAAAGACCTTACATTTCGAGAGCATTTGTATTCTTCCCTGCACGGTCGAGACTGTTCCCCCTCTCTCTCGCTCTCTCTCTCTCTCTCTCTCGCTCTCTCTTTCGCTCAGTGGCTCTCTCATACGCAAACACCCTGAAACAAACAGAGCTCAGAAGCAGTACTTATCTCGCTCTCATTTTAATTAAGCCAAAACACTGGAGCATAATGCTGCCTAGCAATTTCTAACTCACGTGGCTGTAATTCTTATTGATGAGACTGCAACTTCCATACAACAACAACAACAGCAACAACTAAACAGTCAATAACAAATGCCTTTAAGATTATTTTTGGTAAAGGAACTAGTTTGCAAAAAAAGACACACCTCTGACGTTGACCCTTGAGGAAGGCAAAGCAGTTTTTCCCCGGCATGGTTTTCTCTGGAGCAGAGTTGGAGCGGTGTGGAGCAGTAACCTGCATGGAGGTGTATTGCTGTCCTCTCCAGGTCTCTCGGCCTCTGTGGCTGTGTGTTCAGCAGGTTCACCATGTAATCTATACAGTAACCCGATCACACGCACTTTGCCAGTGTCATTAAATTTACATATCTGCTCCAAGGAGGGGAAAATATGCACTCACGACACTACTCTCTGGATGTAAATTCGCAAAATACGACAAATAGGAAATGAAAGGTGACACTCGATAAATTGGCTTTAGTAAAGTATAATATTCCAGTCCAGGCATAATTTGTCTCATGTGAGTTAGCGTATTGTTTGTATCATATTAAATAGCCAATATGTAAAGCCAATATATATTGTCTTAATTATAATTATATCTATAATAACACTGTCAAATGAATTTGGTTCATCGTGGGTCTCTGAACGGCTGATTATTCGAGGACTGATTCAAGCCAGTATTGTCACACATTATAAATGTTCCAACAATGTAATTGACTGACGAGCTTGATTGTGTTAGAATAGGCATGATACGCAGCTACAGTTACCAAGCCTTGGCAGTCTGCTGTGTGTCACTGGGGAACATGGTTTGTGCTCTACCTTCTCCCTTCCTCACTCCGCATCATGCCAGAATACTGCACAAGTCTCTAAAGCCACCCAGGCTTTTATTTCTGTCAAGTGACCACTGCTATCTGCCGTACTAAAAATACTCTTAAAGGAACAGCGTCCACAAGGCATCAGTACACCCTTATCGCCACTTCCCCTTTTCTTATCTCCCTTTTCCCACCAGCCCCTCCCTTGGCTGCTATGTCATGGGATAATTCTAAGGATAACACAGTTCACGCCCCCAAATCCTACAAATCAGTGAGCAGGAAATCACTGCTGATCAGAGTCACACTGGCAAAGGAAAGAGGGGTGGGAGGGAATGGAAATGAGAGTGAAAAAGAGTGGGTAGGATAAAAATACATCTGATAATAGAAATGAGGGCAGTACATTGATAAATACCATAACGATAAGGAGAAAAGTCATTGGCAGATGTGAGGACAGGAATTGAGTAGAGAAGGGGTTGCTCTAAATAGAAAAGGAAGGAAGATCAGAGCTGCAGATGCTTCAGTGCTAATGTAAGCCTTTATTGGAACTGGCAAATGCCTAGAATAAGAAGTATTTCTTGCAGCAGACATATCTTGTTTCCATTAGTATTCGCTAATATTAAAAGGCAATGGAAAGTGCACACATCTGCATTATGTTCTCATAAATGCTCTTCC
>CALSBV010012175.1:11502068-11550209 GCA_943590825.1 Bovichtus diacanthus | reverse complement strand
CACACACACACACACACACACACACACACACACACACACACACACACGGACATCATAAAAGATAGTGAGCCACAAGAGATTGCAACGAACTGACGTGACCTTTCATTGGCTGACAAAAATAGAGTGGATTGTTCTTCTCCAATCTATCGCCTCAGAAGAAACAAACTAACCTCTTACATCCAACCGCAATCACGCATGAACAGTTCATATTTTTTCATATTGAGTCTAATGTTTCTGAAGAACTGCATCATTCCTTGTATTCCCTTGTATACAGTATTTGTCTGACTTTTTTTTTTTGATAACAGTAAATACACACAAGCATGTTCATGCACACACACATCACACTCATTTTATACACCAACCATCAATTTGCAGTCCATTGCACAGCTGGACGGCGTTGCCATGGCGAACATCCTGCCGCCTGAATCGTCTGCTGAGATGGGAACCAGGGAAGTGGAGAGAGAGTCATTTTGAACATGTGATGAAAGTGTGAGAGACGGGTGAAAGGAAAGAGAAAAAAATCAAAGAGGGAGAACGAGAGAGAAAAGATAGAACAAGGGGGAGGGTGATCAATTGCATACTGATTACACAACACCTGGCTGTGATGTCTCCTCAGAGCCTGTGGTAATGACTTAGCAAACCAGCCTCAGAACATTGTGACATTCAGAGCAAGACGCTATGAAGGAACAGAAGTACTGGTAAAGGTGTTAACAGCTGATATCTCACACACACACACACATACATCTGCTGGGAGAAAAAATGGGTCCTGTCTCTAAGTGTGTGTGCTGTTACCTTTTGGTGTAGACTCCAGCAGGGTAATATCTGGAGCAGGTGAGACCATCCCAGGCACAGTAGGGGTCTCTGGCCAGACAACAATCAGCACATTCTGAGCCATAGAGGTCACACTGATGCAGTCTGACCTGGGCCACACCCACCTCTGACCCCACATACAGCTGTTGCTGTGGACCCAACAGCATGGACAATTAATATAAAGGCAGTTTAATTGGAATCCACTTATATGTGTATATATATATATATATACATACATATATACTGTATATATATATATATATATATATATATTTATATATGCTGTATATATATATTATTTTTTTTAATAAATAAAAATAATAATATAAATAAATAAATTAATAAATAATAATAAATTAATAAATAATAATAAATTGGTTGGCTTATTTGAAGCTATTGTTCTACACTTGAAGCTTGTGTACTTGCAAGATTCTCGCTGTTTGGAGTTGTATTCTCATGATTGATTGCACTTATTGTAAGTCGCTTTGGACAAAAGCGTCTGCTAAATGAACTGTAATGTAATGTAAAATAATGTATATATTTATATATATATATATATATATATATATATGCTTTCATATATGCTGTCTTTACCTCGTTCAACTGGTTTATATGGCCACAAGGAGGCAACATTACATGTACATTTTGTCGATACAACGTAATGAAAAGTGTTCCAATGTTAACATCTTGTGGCTAAACATTAGAATTGCATGAATGAACAAGGAATAGGGATTATTACGGCCCTCTTACCCTTTTAGGTGATATTATAATCTCTCTTATTGGTGCTGGCACCTGCAAACAGGAAACATGTTACAGTTATTCGAAAATGAAGTTGAATTAGTGGTTCATCATGTGCTATAAGCATAAAGTAACAAGAACTGACATAACGTTTGTTGTAACTGGAGGCCCCCCGTCATGCTTCCATCCATCACAAATCAGATCTTAATTAAAAAGGCAACTGCTTGCAGACTAGTTTTCAAATATAACTGATATAAGCACAATTGATGTATTCAAATCATTCTGAGGATCTCTCACAGCAGGCCTGCTGCTCTATCATACTTGCGCCCCTCTGATGATGGAAAGGATTCAAATCAGCAATCAGTTTTTTAAAACAAACTTACATATTGCGTAACTGCAACAATAATGGACTGGTGTATGCAGTGAAATGCAGAATTTGCTTGGTTACAAAGTCTACTTTGCGTTCACATTTTGTAGCTAAAAATAGAGTACCTTGAATACTTGCAGCTCTTCCAGCAACACCTCCTCCATAGAGTCTGTCTCTTTGTTGTAGATGGTGATAACTTTCAACACCACTGAGTCGTCTAATAGAAGATATTGTTGCTTATAAAAAAAGTTTTTCTGGTAATGACATAACATTCTTCAAAATGTGAGGGTTTAAGACTGTCTCATTATATGTAACAATACATGACTTACAACCATTAAAATCTCAAATGGCAATTTTGATGGTAAAAAGGATGTTCGTGCACCCAAATGTTCAGAGTATTTCCTGTTTGTCTTTCATTTCGCCAATAGTAACATGCATATGGCATTCTGGATTAAGCACAATAAGTATTCTTTCTTCACAGTGTATGTACCAGTGCCGATGTAGAGAACATGGTAGTGTCCATCCTGGGCTTGGACTCTGTCCACAGCGATCTGGGTCAGCTTTCTTTTGCCTGGCTCTGTCTGCAGCAGCACAGGTCTTCGATGCTGGGGAAGGACTGGACGATACATCACAGGATGAGAACGCACAAACCGCAAAACCTCATCAGGAAACTCCTTAGAGCTGGCAAAGCCACCGCCGTTCACTTTACTGGCACACTGTAAAAGAGATGGTGTGACAGAAATAGAAGGAGTAAAGGAAGGACAGAGACAGAGGAGACCAAATATTGCATTGGCCCTTTATGAAGTGTAGG
Source organism: Bovichtus diacanthus (assembly GCA_943590825.1). NCBI lineage: Eukaryota > Metazoa > Chordata > Actinopteri > Perciformes > Bovichtidae > Bovichtus > Bovichtus diacanthus. The sequence goes on along the minus strand of CALSBV010012175.1, from coordinate 11,547,483 downwards.
AGAAAAAGCTGACAGGTTTAAGTCCCACTCAGGCTGTCCCTGTATGACCTGCTGAGGTAGCTACAACAGTGCTGACATGCACCCGAGCTGTCCTACATGCTCTCAACACTGTCCCTCCCAAAGGACCTCTGTCATAGACACAGACTAATGGAGAGTGCTGCGAATGCATAATGTTGGTGCATCAGGAAACAACATCCTATAAACAAAGCTATTTTCAGACTGTAACACTCACAGAGCCAGGTCGAGGGTAGGGCACTCTGTCCTCATAAGGAGTCCAGTGATGCTCAGGTCTCTCTCGGTAGGCAAATGGACCATTAAAGGCTGCTCTTATGTCATCCATGTGATAGACACACACTGCATAGCCTTTAAACACCGCACTGCAAAAGAAGGTTTGAATAGTGATTTGAAGGATCGTAAAATTGTGACTGTAATGAAATACTGACATCACCCTCCACTCACCTTGTTGTACTAAAGAGGCCAAAGATTTCTGGGTTTTTCCCATCCTTGTTCTTGAGCACAAACACATCCTCTGAAACACAGATTGTAGAAATTAGCCGCACTGGGTTGACAGGTTGTTTTTAAGTGAAAAGCCTCGACAACTTCGACATGGTAAACTTGGTATCATCAGCGTGTTAGCGCCGTCATTGTGGTCATGTTAGCAGGCTGAAATGAACATTTCACTCAAAGCTGCTCTGCTAAAGTTACAGCTTCACAGAGCTGTAATGGTTGTCATGGTTAAGACAGTTTGTTAAAGTGCAGACAGTCCATTGGGAGCTTTTGTAAATGTAAGGTAAGAATACTCAATTGAAACATTGTATGTTGAAGCAGACAGATGGATATGTTTTTAAACCAGATGGATAGAAGAGTCTTTTGAAGATTTAGAATACACCTTCAAAACAGCAGTAAGGCTTGTTTAACACCCTTCTTTATTTTTCCGTTAATGTAATACTTAGCGACTCAAAATGAATGGTAATACGTTAAAGACACTTAATGTGGCTTTAGTCTCTTTACACTTACCGTCTGTAGCTACCTCTTATAGAAACAATCCCTAGTGTGTTGCTTTGCTACTGAATATTGGTTACCACTACTGCAGGTCGTGCACACAATGTAATACAAATCCCTCATACCACAGTGGCTCTCCAAATCTCCAGGGCTGTAGATGCAAATGTGTACATTACTGTCAATAAATAAATACAATGACATGCATTTGTTTCCTTGTAGGCCCACCAAGTTCATCAAAGTGCGTATCAATGCCATTTGGTCCAGCCACAGAGCAGATAAGACGAGTTTTCAGGAAGGAGCTCCATCTATTCACCAGCATTCTCTGTCCTCCCTGGTCATTCTGAGGGATGATGGCAGATATAGAATGTGAGTTCAGTACTTTGGCTTTGGCTGGATAACGGCCAGAAATCTTTCTACAGCATTGGCATTCTCACCGCACAGGCTCGGCCAACTCGAGTATACACAGCCTTGTTCACTCCCTCAGCATCCATCTCTCGCTCAGTGAAGAACAAGTAAACTTTATCATCATCCCTGTCATCATTGTCTGGAATAACTGCCGACCCCACAAATTTAGGTTCTGTAGGCAGAAGTATTTGTCACAAAAAAGGCTTCGAATGAAAAGTACATAAAAAAATGGTGAGCTAGTAGAGGTAGCGATGGTGCAAACAATATTATAAGCTGTTCATTCCAAATGCATCCTCATTTAGGGTTTTATGGTCGGAATCACAATTGAATATTTGTCATGTGAATAGCATCTCAATTTCACCTAATTTTGGTATATTTTTTGAAAAGATAACACACATACTGAATCTGCAATTTGCAATCCCTAGCTTTTCCTGTGATGAAGTACACCAACCATTGAGTTGCTGCCTGTCGTCTCTTTCAGTGCGCGTGTAGGTCTGGTTGTTAAGTCGACAGAAAGCACCATCATTCTCCCAGTAGTCAGTGTACAGGCCAATATACAGCTCTCCTCCTGACACACACACACACACACACACACACACACACACACACACACACACAATTAATAACAATGCATATATTAGAAAATGTGAAACCCCATTTTACTGTGATCCAAATACAGACATGAAAAAAGACCACAAGATGGCAGTCTTGACTGGTTAGAGGTCAACAAAAGCGAGCACACTGTGAGCTCAGCTTGTGGTGATGTGGTGAGTGATAGAGTGAGCAGTATCTTACTGGAGAGCGTAGACGTACAGGGACTGTTGGGGTCATATGGGCAGCGTCCTCTTCCACTCATGATACTGTCTCCTTCAAGAGCAAACAGCCTGCCCTGAGAGCAACACACAACACAGATACAGGCATAGTTATTCATACAAAAAATATGCTTGAATATGAATACAGCCAGTACACACTCAAAAGCTGTTCCCTTGAAAAGGCTTTAACAACATTCAGACAAACTCCAGGAGGTGGAGTGTAGAGAGGGAGAGATAGAGGTGAATTAGAGAGAGGATGGATCAGAAAGTGATGGACGAGAAGGAGGAAGAAAGATTGATGAGACAAGGAGTGATGGAGGACCCGATGAAGGATTTTTGTCTGGATGTGTATAACCAATGATGCTCTGCTCTTATATCATAGAGAGTTCACTACCCTACTCTTCTGGTCTTATTGCCCTGCACAGCAGGTGGTAAAAAACACAGACATAAGCCCCCACACACATACACACATAGACCTGAACTCCCTACAGAACCACATATCATATCTTTTGGGCCACCACAGTGTTTATGACTGTCACTGGCAGATCAGAGGGGATGTCATGTATTGATTTATGAGTAGCAACGGAACCCTGCTGTGCTGTGACCACCGCCCGGCGTATCACTGTAGCAGAAGTCAGTTTCTGAATTAAACTCATCCATCTTATAATAAAAAAAACTAAAACGAAAATAGGCAAAATAGTATTATAAATAGTAGTAATATAATGTTACTCTACATTCAGAAATATGGGCTGTTGTTTTTTTTTTTTTTAAATGTCTGGGCCTGTGGTGCATTAATACTTGATTTGCAACTCAGTGGTTGTCTTGATGAAAGGCAATAGTATTTTCTTTCATAGTTTATCATTATGTAAATATTATTCAACTCAAGCTTAATGTTAATAGTAGACTAGATGTAATCTCATACACCAAGTATTAAAATTCATGTGACCTTTATGCAACCTGGAAGAGAGATTAGGTAGCTTATACGGTCCCCGTTTTGCTCATTCTATGAGCATTCCAATGATATGAGTGATGTTTGGTCCCTGTTTGGATGGTGTGACTGGCCTGCTCGACCTACTGGACCAGTGTTGGAATGCAGGGTGGAAACCTTCCCCCGTCCTCGCACTCTAAATACACCCCAGACACACACACACACACACACACACACACACACACACACACATACCGAGGATTGTTCCATGTTTGACGTCTGGGAGATATGTGTCATAATGTGGACAAACATGCTCGAACAGATGGATGTGGGCAATTTCGCATGGACACCAGTATGCAGGCAAAACAATCGTGTGCAGCACACACACACACACACACACACACACACATTTAAATTCACCCCTGAGCGAGCGAACATTCGTCTAAACTAACCTCTTGAAACATGCTCCTACAGAAAGCAGCACCTGGCCAGTATTGGTGTCAGCCTATTTCAAATGAGAACCTTGTGCAAAACAACTCTCTAGTAAAACAAAAACTCCACCCTCTCTTACTAATGGTCTTTTCCATCTTTTCCATTCTCACATCACTCCTTGTTGCTAGGAGGATACACTCAAGTTCAAACAACATTGTCATTGGAATAATCCTCTGTTTTGCTACCAGTCCTTTGCATTGAAAATATGGTGAAAGGCAACCACTGTTTTTAAAGCAGGCATAGAAAGAAGCTTTTAAATACCATTTTAACATTTGGTTGTGAAAGCAAAGTCTAATGCTGTCTTTGGGACTCACCTGCCCTGTATGTCCCACTCTGACCAGGACACAAATGGGGTTAAAGGCTCCTGTTCCACAGACCAGCAAATGGGTCTGGTTGTACTGTTGCAGGACCTTGATGTAGTTAGCACACTCCGGCTGTTGGGAGAGATACAGAGATGAAGCAGTGGGTGGGAAGGAGGGTGGTTGGTTGAGGGGTCATAAAGACTGATTGAGACCAAGCAGAGAAAATGGTATACTGGAAAAATTCCTGGCCTTTTACCGCCTCATTAATAACATCAACACTTCAGGTTAAACAAAGGTTAATGAGCACATTGAGATATGTGAATCAACCCATACATGTTGGCAGTATCTATCTATAAAATGGATCTATCTACCTATATTAAATTATTATAATGTATATATAGATATATAAACGGCAAGTTAATGCACATTATCAACTGAGCACTTGTGCTTTCCATTTCATAATCAATCTCCGCCACAATACCAATGCCCAGTTGAGAACATACAGTATATGTGTATGCAGTCATGTAATGGGTGTCCCTTACCTTTTCCCTCCCCTTCATCAGACACTCCTCAACCTGAGATTCTGTACTGGCCCACTGGATCTGTGAGAAAATACAGTTGAACTCATATTTAAAATAAAGTTGATACACCCTAAATTAAAAAAAAATAATAAAAATAAATATTTTGCACATGCATCATGCCACCTCTGTTTCCAATTAAAAAACTCTGTCACAGTACTGTTTCATAGTGAACACAGACATAGGAAGATGCAAACATGCACACTCTGTTTGGCTAACCTATTGCCCTATGGGTGTGATAGTTCAACACGTCTCACTTCCTAACAGGCAGGGAGGGATGAAAACATGCCCACCTCTCTGTGGTGTGTGTTAACCCGGTCCAGGCTCAGGGAGAAGAGAGTATTCTTGGCCCCAACATAAAGTCTCTCGTGGCCCTCATCCAGCAGCATGGTCTGGGGTTGAAGAGACGCTCCATGTCCCTGGAATACCCAGGTCCTGTTCAACTGCCAAAGCTCTGCAAGCAACAACACGCACACAAAGAGATGAAGACAAAAGAAAAATATAGCAACACAATAGAAGTAAGCAATTTAACAGTTTCAGCTACTTATTGATAGAAAGAGAGACAGAGTTTTCATTTAATTTCAAACTTGCTTCTTGCCTGTACTAACCATCAAGATCAAAGTTGACCAAACTCCATCCTCAAGGGATTCTAACTTCTCCAGTAACCTGTGTCTGAGTCCCAACTGCTCCCAGGGCCAAGGGCACAATGCAACATGTGTTTGTGATTCATAGCTTCCCCAAGAGAGTGGCAGAGAGCAACAGCAGGGTTATCTTACCATCATATCTCTCGCTCTCATGTTGCACCTACAGTATGCCTCCTCTCATTTAGCTGCACTTCTATGTGTAATTGGCTTGGTACAAAGCATCATATTTGTATAATCGCTAAAGGTTTATAAGGCATAAAGAAAACAGGCGGCTCAAAGCCGACCTCCCAGGCACTAATGCGCACCAAGAGATTGCTTTATAGACTACTGAGAGGAGAACCAATTTTGGCAACCATGAAGGCACACTTGCAGAAGCAGGGATAGAAGGAGTGGGATATGAGTCCTGGGAAAGATGTTGCGATTATTGGAAGGGACATTTGATGTGCAAAGCATAGTCTATGGTCTTTTTGACCAGGAGGAAGCAGTTTTATCAGTGAGGAAACGGAACAAGTCTCTTTATCAGCCATTAGTTTGAGATCAGCTGCCACTCCCTGTCAGCCTCGCTTTAGGTGATTCTAAATCCTACTTTAAAAAGGAAGCAGCGGACCATGACAGATACAGCATGTCATTAAATATTAACACACACTGATCAGAATGATCACAGAGCAACATATCGTTTGCATGCACACATGCAACACACTTAGGTGTAGCTACCTGATTGAACCTGACAGGCTGCTCCTCTATACCTGCTCTCTGTAAGCTTCTGGAGAAGTTGAGGGTGAAGGACAAAGTGCTGCAGACCCAGAGGTGTGAACTTCCTCTGAGTCGCACTGGCCTTAAAAAATCTTTCATTAACACATGACCGCGTTGGACCGGGTGTCCTTGTCAAAGGAGTAATGGAGATCTGGTATGTGTTAGCACAGCTTTTGAAACCTCAGACAGATTCAAGCAGACAAGCAACGGTTTTTGTTCAGATGCACAGGACAAGCACGAGCATTACACAGGCTGTATTCTGTCCATTTATTTTACTTTTATCCACACTTAAGGCCATCCATGCGCTACTTTTTAGGAAACTCCCTTTAAATGAAGAGAGGAGAAAAAAAAGGTGACCCCCAGCATGATTGTAATACTATGCCAAACTTGCAGCTCCCTCAAATAATACTGAGACGTCTCTACATGCTGGGTTAGCAGGGGGCAATTGTATGATTTGTTTTCCTAGCATCTGTATATTTTTAGTGATACTCGATCTCCAAGATAGAAGGACAGAGTGTTTATCCCAATCTTCTAGATTAGTCATAGCAACAGCATACAGTCCGTATAAATTGTATTTGTTTAACATGGGATTAGGTATCCACAGAGGGTCGGGTGACTTTGTGTATTTTGTTGCTATTAAGATTTCTATGTTGGAGACAAGTGACTGTTTGTTTGAGTAGCATTAGATCTCGGGTGGTTAGGTGGCAGAGACTGAGGGGATGTGGCAGTGGTGTTCTGCCAGGGCTCAGACATGCTTCCTGTAATTATCTAATCCACACACACTTGGAGCTCTTTTTCTCCCTCTCTCTCTCTCTCTCATACACACACACACACATTGTCTTTCCCCTCTATCTCCTCACAGTCCCCTCTGAGTTAAGCTCCACTTGGATCAAGGACAGTCCTCCGACATTCCACTCCAACTTTTCTACAAGTGCTAGGCCGGGCTCTCAATCAATCAGCTCGTTCTTTATGTGAAGTCAAATGTGCTTCCACTTATTTAGATGACAGAAGTAGACGGCTATTTAAAGTGATGGAGTAAACAGTCCGTAAGCCAAACCCTTTTTTCCATCTACTTTTCACTTGTCTATGTTAATATTCATGAGTGGCAGCTGATTTATATGGACACATACACACAGCCAGATGCATATATGCTCTAGCTGTCTCACTTTCTCTCACAAACAAACACAAATAAAGATACATTCCATTCTATAATTTTGCTCACATGCGTAGAATTGCAAAGAGCATATTTTAGATGTATAGTGTTCAACTCTGAACTAGAATGTTTCCACGGAGGAGGGAGACTCTAACTCTAACAATAACCAGCTTGATTCTAGAAACTGAAATAAAAGGAGAGGAAAGAAAGAAAGAAAGAGACAAAGAGACAAAGAAAGAAAGAAAAAACAGCCATTCAAATGCAAATACAAGTGATAAGAAACTATAATCATATGCATAATAAGGTGTTGATAAATTGGCTAAATTACACATGATTACAGAGTTACTATAAAGCAAAATTGGTGGATGTGACTACACGGACACACTGAAAGTGCACAATGCTGTTTAAAAGGTTTCTCCTCTGTCATTATGTGCACTAGTTACAGACAGTTGCAGCCACTGCTCAGACTGGAGAAGGGAAAGGGGGGATTTCCACAATCCCTCTCTCCTCTCTCTCTCTTCTCTCCTCTCTACGCTTTTCACGCCATCTGCAGCCAGTGAGGGCTCCTTAGCCGTCAGCTAAGGAACTGAGAGGAGGAAGAGGTGGTGGGTGTTTCTGCATCGACAACTGAGCCAGGCAGACACATGGCCCCTAATATGATCCCACTTCAAATGGAAAACACAGAAAAAAAGGACTCCCTCAAGACAGACACTTTCATCGGCTGTCTGAGGAGTGCTGAGAGATGGCCGAGAAGATTTGGTTAAGTGAAATCAAAATAAACTCGGTGATCTCCTCTTTATACATGTATGGAAACACTGTTTTGCTTCACCGGGAGAAAACAATATGTGTTTGTGCGTGTGTGTGTGTGTGTGTGTGTGTGCGTGTGTGTGTGTGTGTGTGTGTGTGTGTGTGCGTGTGTGTGTGCGTGTGTGTGTGTGTGTGTGTGTGTGTGTGTGCAGTGGCAACCTACTTCTGGTTATAAGTCGCTCGACAGGAGGATGGAACATTTTGATGTTTAGCCAAAGATAAATGCTAACAGGAGTTCCTATGAAACATTACTCAGGAAACTTAAAAAAACATAACATTAAATGTGCTTTCATAATTGAATATATTGCCAATATTAAGTCCACCTTTCAGGTCAGAAATAAAACTTGAAATAAGTAGTCTCATATTTCCGGTGAAATAAGCCTACGCAGGCTTAGTTATTGAGTTATGGGACTTGTGCTGAAAGAGAAACAAAGAGAATGATTGGAGTGGGCTGGAGTTAAAGGGGTGAAGAATAAGGAGGGAGTCTGTTCTCCTTGTGCCGTCGAGGCCTGAGACTGTGGAGCCACTGGGGGTTGGGTCAGGAGCTGGAGAGCTGGGGTGTTATACTATTATCAGTATAGAGCCTTATGTTCCCGTATCCTTCTGTGTCTGGGGGGAATGATGTCAAGGGTACAAAATGAAAGCCACATGGAGTGTCCGAGCAGGATGAGCGAGAGAGAGGAAGAGGGCAGCGTATGTTTCTCTGCAATAAAGTATGTGACCCGATCAATCGCACATGTATATAACCTTGGAGCCGATATGAATTAGTTATTGATGTGGGCTGTTATGTATCAATGCATAACTATACCATATGTCAAAAGCCTCATAAAGATTTCAATTATTTTCATACGTACGGTAATTTAGGTGGAATATCCTAAGCAGAGTCAGCACGGGAAAAAAACTGTTTTCTCAATTGTTTAAGTAGCAGAACACACTGAACTTATTCAAGCCTCAATATAGATTATGTGTTGCATTTCTTAGTGCATTAGTTATTCCATTCAATCCGCTTTGATGTTATTGTAGGCTAAGTTTAACCAATAACTTGAGAAGGTTCTATTCCAGATGGACTATCACCTTTCTGTTTATTCTGTTGTCTCCCACAAAATAACAAGCTTTGCTTTTAACTGCCAGCCCACAATAAGCAATATCTACTTGGCGTTTCTGTGTCTTGAAGTGCTCACTTTACTTGTCATCCTCCATTCCCCCCATCTTACATCATTGCAACATACTCTCTAAAGACTCAAACAATCTTTGTGCCTTCTCTTCTTTTCCCAGGTCACACACTTAACTCATCTCCTCTTCCTGATCCCTTCAACGGGAAAAGGTCAGAAAGGATATTAGAGTTTCACCAGCTGCCTTCCCCTGCAGACATCTCATTAATGAACTGGAGAGCACACACATAACACAATGGGAGAGAAAAGGACGCTGAGATGTACACAGACAAAATGAGAAAGCGAGACGGCGGGTGAGGTGAGTGAGGAGCGGAGGGGCTTTAGAAAATATCCTTTTTCCTTTGCTGACCTAAAAGGTGTGTTTTATCCCACCATTACCATAACCTCCATTTCCAGTGGTTTGATATAAGGCCTGTGACTGCCCTATGGCAACGATCCAACGTAGTAAATGTTAATTATAGGGTGCACATGTAGGCGGAAGCAAGTTAATGTGACTTCTCACTTTTCACATTAGCTCTATATAAAAAAAACATTAAAAAAATCCCCCCATTCATTTCATTTCAGGCAGATACAACTTGAGGCCATACTGGTATTCCCCATCTCACCCTCAGAAGACAGTCACATACAGCCACATCATTTCAAGGTTGTAAAATATATAGAGAGAGCAGTTTCTTGTCTTGGGAGGAAGGTTTAAAATTACAGCTCAAAGGGGGGTTTCATACATACAGTAATTGCTACCTGAGTATTCCCTGTGTTCACACATGCACATACAGTATGTTCCTTGTGCTTGAATGTCACAATTTCTCCGTAAGTGGCGGAGAACATAAATGAATTTAGCATTTGTTGACCAATGAGCTTGCAGAAAAAAAAACGGTTCATGTGCTCACCTACGTATATTCTCATTCATTTTGTTTTAAAAGAGTATCACACACACACACACACACATACTGTACGTACAATGTATGAGTGAAACCAGCTGTTAAGTGCTTCAACCAACTTTTGTTTACATTTCCTATGAGGTAAATGTTGAGTTGAATTAGGGAAAACACATGTGTTTATTTATATAAGCAAACATATACAGTATTATTTTAACCCTGTCAGAAGAGCTTAGCATCAGCGGATAACTTTATTCAACTTCACAGACCTGCTGAAGAAAAATATTTATACCTTACTAAATGATTACGAGTCTTAAGTAAACACATCTCTGGTAGACATGCTGAAGGTATGCCTGGTCAATTTAATATTTGTGAAATGTTAAAAGGTGTATTCCGTATGTCTATGCCAAAGCTGCTCTAAGGAACACTTTTACTTAACTCAGACATGTTTTTTAGGAGAGACAAGCTTGACTGCAATAATAACCTGCTGACTTGTGTTATTTTTCAGCAATGTGAGAATTTGTTTTTGGATTTTGATTTTGTCAAAGCACACAGACTCTATCAACTATGAACAATGTAGTTTTGATAATCGTTGTTTTCTTCATTTTCTTTATCAGATAATAGTTTAAAGTGTGCATTACTAGCGTCACTATTACGAAAAAGTGCTGTATCACGTTCTCCACAGCTCAAGCCTGGTCACCTACCTGCAGCCTGTCGAGACTCTGACACATGCTAGCTGCTTAACAGCTTCATTAGCAGCAGAATTGATGGTTGTCCTAAAAGAAGAGCTTATTTCACTCCGCAGGGCTGGAGATTTGAAGCTGCTGCCAAAAGCCTTGAACGATTCAAATCCAAATCTCATGGATCTGTGTCCAAAGGTAGAAAGAAATACTACAAAATAAACTTTATGTCTTAGTGAGCACTTCTCCCTCTAGGGCATCTCTGTGTTTAATAACCCGCGATTTAGGGAGTTTAATTGGCCAAAAGTCTAAGCAATTGCTTGTGTTTAAGGACTTTGGAAGCTGTCCAGTAAAAGATTAGGTTAAATTCTCTCTAAATACAGCTGTGAGCCTGTGATTGTAATTCAATACTCCATGTGATTTAGGCAAACAACCTTCTGGAACTGGAGTTAATTGGGGATGTAAGCAAGTTGAAAGGATGACTAGGATGAAAGTGAATCAAATGCATTTAAAAAAATATTTACTGGTCCAGAAGTCCAGACAAGAGGATGGGGAATAGATGAAAGAGAGAGAGTAAATAATAATTCCACACCATGTGTGAGGTGTGGCTAACATCAAAGCATGCAGGGATCCATGCACGATGGTAGTTAGGTCGTCCTTGAAACACATGATAATGTGCCCAAAGGAATTAATTCCCAGAAACTAGGGGAAAGTTGATCTGATGTTTTATTGAAATTTCTATTGATCCAACACTTGGTATCTACCCATGTAACCAGAAGCAGGTTGAACATGATATTATTCACTTTTATTTGTTGTTAAACCTAGTTTTACCTTTTTTTTTTTTTTTTTTTGATACCCGATGTTGCGGTAATATTTTATTAGTCCTGAAGGTGAACATTTAAAACTACATCCTCTCCATCTCCCTGAACTGCATCCAAGTCATTGGCGTGTCTGGAATTCACACTATTCTGCCTGTGCATGTGTGTATGTGTCTGTCTGTGTGTGCTTATGAGTTTGTGTGAAACTAAGGGTGTGTGCAGAATTCACTGGAAGAGCCCACGAGGCATATATTAAGCTTAGATGTTTTTCATTCCATAATGATAGGATCCAACTGCAGCTTTTTCATGGCGCTGTCAGCTTCTGTGCTAGCCAGAACATGTATCAGAGGAGAGGGAAGGAGAGAAAGGTGGAATGTCAATCACTGTAGCAGCTTTCCCCTCAGGCGGTTAATGAATTGGGTGATATTCATCAGCACCTTAGTCACGATCATAACAAATACTGATGGGGCATCTATGATTCAGCACATCAGCACTGATCTGCTCACTTTTAAACATTACGTTACTGTGGACAAAAATGGCCAAAGTCTTTATCTTTCAAAATGCATTCAATTTCTACTTCAATTCCCATTACGTCTCACTGGGAAAGTGTGTTTTACTGTAATTACTTATTTATTGTAATAAATATTTTAAAAAATGGTAGAAATAAAGTAAACAGTACATATCATAATACAGAAAACCCTCCTCACAGATGTAACTGAAGAACCAGACTCTCTCTCATAACGGACTCACAGCACCGTATTTATGTATGAGTTATTGACCATCCAAATTCCACACCTATATTCAACCATGACTAACAGGCTTATGAGGAATCATCACCTTATGTTGCTGTAGAGATCAAAGAAAATGTGAGGAAAAGCTAATGTTTACTCAGGAGTTTTATCTGCAAAGATAAAAACCCCATTATTGTCCTAGAGATACACGGCAATCATTCCGCATACCAGTGCATGCACATCCATATCACACACTCCCACACACACGTAAACAGGCACACACAAACACTTTTACACATCCTCATCTATTCCCATAGCTAAAAAAAAAAAAACACACCTTCATCGCTCTGCGGCAACGGCATGAGAGAAAGCCACATTGTGGATTCTCAGCCCGCATGCCCGAGGAATCAAAACAAACTACAAGGAGGCTCCTTGATCATTAGCAGTGAGTGAAAAAAAAAACTACACTCAGAGTCAGAGCTGAAGTCAGACCCAACCCTGCATGGTGACTTTTTTCTTTAAAGGCTTAAACTCAAATCTTCAATGACCATGTCATCAAAAGGTAATGATAACATTTGGGTTGTTTTACTCACTAACAGAGGATGCCACTTCTCTGACTTGACTTTCTTTTTTTTTTTTATATATAAATGCACTTGTATTTTACATATATGTTGCAGAGAAATATGTCATAACCTTGTTAAATGAATGTAATTAGGTAAACAAAATAATAAAGCTACTTTAAACTAATAATTGAACTAATTTTAGTGCTGCCAACCATATGCTGCCAATAAATACTGCTATAAATAAAGAGAGTAGAGTGTAAAAAATTCAGTCCTGTTACACCTGCACTGAAGACACTGACAGAGAATGCCAATATCGGTTGAGGCTGCATTCACTATTCCTGTCAGTTTAACACACTATGCTGCATCACCGAAAGGCTGTCTTTGCTTTTATGTTGGTGCAGCACCACAGAGAATTTGTGCCTCAAAACAATGTGTTGCCAAAGTGGATTAAAGGTAATAAAGGTAGCACACACTAGGTATTTCTTACCTTTGTGGGAAAGCCGTATCCTTGGGTAGATGCTTGACGCTGTGTGTGCCGTGCCCAGCAGAATAAGATACAGCAGCATCATTGAGACACACACTCCACGTTCATCTACACAGAAATCCTGCAAGTCCAATAAACACGGGAAGCAAAGTCCATGAAAAGAAGTCTTTACCCTGCAAGTTCCTGCAAACTGTGTTTAATAAGAGATAGCAATCCAACAAAAGTGTACTTGGAGGTAACAGTCCATTTTATGACGATCACCACAATGTGGATAAACTAGATGTATCTCCGCAGCTTCTATACAGTCTCTGCTTTCCCCTATAGCAGTGTGATGAAAGCTGCATCCACCCACTACCTCGGTGGACAGGATAGTGCTCTGGCTGTTATCCTTGTTTGGTCTTAGTAACCACGGAGAAGAGAAGTCCAGTTGCTACATTCACGCCGCAGTGCCCACTGCTCTCTGTCCATATGTCAGTCCGTCTGTTTGTTTGTCTGTCTGTATGCCCAGTTTAGATCCAGTCTTTCTTATCTGATGACAGAAAAAAAAATACTAAGAAATAAGTCTGTGAATCCCACAAAGGTGTTGGAGCTGATTTGTAAAACCTCAGTGCATTTGTGTGTCCCAGCAGGCAGGCAGGGCTGGAGCTGCTATACTGTGTCCTCAGGCTGCGTTCCTCCTCTTGGGTCCACTGGAGCCAGTCATTCTCTGGACGGGAGCCCAGGAAAAGGCAGAGTGGGAGTAGGGGAAGAGTGGGGAGCCTCGTGCCTGGCGTACGGTCCCTCTGCACTGGGGAAGAAAGTGAAGCTCTCCTAACTCTGCTCACGCTCCAACGGTCAGGGAGGATCCAAACCTCAGTGAGTCAGTTAAGATGGCTTCTACCACAGCTACTGATCTAGGCAGAGGCCACCTGCCACGGCGTAGTGTGCCTAAGGAAAAGCCTGTGCGAGTGTGTGGTTGCTAATGAGGGGAGTGTGTATCAGCCTGAAGGGCTGTACATTGCCTGCTCCTTCTTCAAGATTGTCCTGAGATCTCTCTCTCTCCCTCCCAGGCAGCTGGATTAAGTGTGCTGTGTCTCCCAGGCAGGCTCTGTAAGACTCTCTCCAGCTCTCCTCTAAAAGAAATACTGCCTCTCATGACACTCTACAGACCACCCCTTGCTTCTCCTCTCCCCTTGCCCTCCTCCTTCACCACTTTCTTGTTGCTCCTACCTCCACTGCATTAACATAGACCCGAGCCAAGGTTTTCAGCCTCTTAACTCTGGCACTTCTTTCATTTTCAATTATTGCCCTCTTTGTGTGTGTTTCCATGCGGAGAGTCATTATCACTGTTACCATGGATTTTCATGTACAAGGTTTCTTTCATGCCCTGCCCATTTAATCTCTCCTTCTGTTTATCTAACCACCTCTTACACTCCTCAGTTCTGTAAAACCTAGTTATTAGTTTGTAATGTATCAAACCATACCTGGCTTTTTCACATTTTTGTCTCTCTTTCTCTGCTACTGTATTCTGTCTCAACGTAGTTACTGTTTATCTCTGTTTGTGTATGTGTACCTCTGTGTGAGTATAGCTATTCAGATATTATTTGTATGAAATATTAATGTTGAACTCATTGATATTCAGTCCTATGTTGTGTCCGTGTAGTCTTTTGTTTTGTCTCAAGGTCCACAGTTTTCTGAATCTGATTAGCAACCACACACACTGAAAAAAGAAACAAATAGACAAGATGTGATTGGAGTCATTATTGAATTTTGCACATATCCCACAGGAAAGTCCCACAGGCGTCCAGTTACTGGAGTCGAGCGCTGTCTGTCTCCCGTAAAGCCCTCTGTAATACATCTGTTTCTCTCTCTCTCTCTCTCTTTCTCATGGCTGTGTGGTGACACCAACATTAAGTCATGCTGATCCCTAACATAGAAGCATTCCATCAGTCTGCAAAAAGAAAGCAAAAAGTTTTCTTTCTCGAATCTGTTTCTGGTTCATTTTGTGGTTTAAGTGTTTCTTAATTTGCAAAACAAGAATTTAATGAGAACACTTCCCAGTGGTAATCCTCAATTAGATCCACATTGATTAACAGCAATAATAAAACTGCACCGATATCACAAACTCATGCAGGGACAAAGCTTGACATATACGTATTTCTGAAGAAATAGGATGTAAAGCTCGAGGGGGTGAATGTGAATGTGAGTGTGAATATATACGCATCAACAAATGGCCTGCCCATAAATTAAGACACATACAGTAATACCGAATTGGAAATGATTCCATTAAGCTGTAGCAGCTGCACCCCCACTCCCTTGCACCACCCTAAGATCTGATGGCTCCAACTCCCACATTGCACCTGTTCCCTGCCAGAACAGAAGGACTTTGTGTTTGAGGAGGTCTCGTAACGTACACTATCTCGGTTATTCCATTGCCTGGTGCAATTATAGACTCTCATCTGTTGTTGAGGGTGAGACAACTGTTCAACGTCAGCTTCCAAAGGAGCTGACACTATCTGACTGACTGTGACACACAATTTCATCAGTTTGAACCTAAGAGCATATTTTAGCCTCGCATCCTGATGAAAGGTGCGCAGGAAGGTTTTTCGTTTCCGATCTCTTAAGCCGCTACCTCAGATTGATAGCCGTTTAAGGAGGCTAATGCACGTAGACCAGTGGGCACAGGATTCACTTACTCACATTGGCCCCTCAGTGACTGAATGGGTCTCTCCTTCCTTCACCCAGTCTAATAGCAGTAATCAGTCAGAAATCTGCCTCAGACCAGATACAGCAACAGCAGCAGCTCAATCCCCCACCTCCCCACTCCTTTTTAACCAACCCTCTGTCCCTGCTTCTCTCCCCTTTTCTTGATTTGTGTTGTACTTTCCGCCCTTGATGTTTCCATTAGTATGATTGCGACTGTGCTAGTAGCTTGTACGAAGGGCCCTGCCATGCAGCACTCCTACACAGCAGCCGTACACCTGCTTTCTTTCCACTTCCATTGAAATTCTGTCCCCTGACATCCGTCCCTGGGATTCCAACAATACCTAGAATTTTTATTCAGCATGTACTGCACTGCAGAGATATTTGCTCTTCGGTGAACTCTGTTAACTTTCAAAGACGGTAACATTCATAGTCACAAAAAAATCTAAATTGCCGCCTGTCACATCACTAAATGCCACCTTCCTTTAGTTGTGGTTTTAGGAAGCCGCGTGTGAAAAAGACTGTTTGATTGAGTGCTGATTTCTGCCGTTTGTTTGAATAGGCCATGTCCAAACGTCTGGAGGTGCTCCTTTCATGCTCTCTGAACACAGAAAATATTTTCATTCATGTTAATGCTGTGTCAATATCCGCCTCTGTTCAACAGAAGCCTCCCTCACCTCCTGTTTTGACCCGCGGAGACAGACTCTCCTCCTGCCCCCCAACATACACACCACTGCTTATGTCTATTCAAGAGTTGAATAGCTCCGTGCACTGTGCTGCAGAGTTACAGTGTAAGAGAGGAAGAAAGAAATGGAAATAAGGAGATTAAAAGCAAGATAAACCTAAGTGGGTGAGTATTTGTGGAGGCACTTATGCATGAAACTGTGTGTATGTTAATGTATGTCTACCAGTGACTGCCTGCTGGGCTCCCCTCTGCTAAAGAGAGGTCAGGTCCCTGGTCTCCCGCGGCAACAGAAGCAGCACTCTGAGGATCCAGTGTTTCAGAGTCACTAGATACTTCAACCGTTTACACAGGTGGCTATCATATGGCTAGTAAAGTTTGTGCCCGCGGCACACACTGAGTATAGAGACATCGGTCAGAATCAATGGCGGGTATCAGTCCTTGCTTCCTTTCCATACATCAGCTATCACAGTATTTGATATAACTTGATTGGCCAGGTAACAAAACCTCACCATGACACACAAATGTGTATCCTGTTTGTGCGGTTTGGAGATTTTATATTCTATGGAGCTCATGTTGCATTGTGTATGATACCATGCAGCGAGAGGAAGTCACTGTTAGCCACTAATGAACAAACTGGGAGAGAGGAAGGAGAGAAGAGGTGTAGGTACTCTGACTGAGAAACCGGGTGTGTTATGGTTGGCTTCGCTGTGTCTGCTGAGTGCGAACATTATGGTATAAAACCCACTGTGCACACCTTCACGCATATGAAATCATACGTTTAACCACTTTTAACATATGTATATAGAGAAGTGGAAAGCGGTCTGTATGTATTCTGTTTCCCCACATCTCTCCTACTGAGTGCAGGTGTCCCACAGGTGAGGCCCTAAGTAGGTGCACGTTTCGCATGAGTGTCCATGGCAACAAAGCGTGGTAAATAAGTTTTCTCTCTGCCAAAAATATATATACAGTACATATATATATATATATATATATAATGCCAGAAACCACCATGTATCAACCAAGCTCAGGTGGTCACAAAACCACTATCAAAGACGCTACAGGGCCAGCATTTGGCTCTCTTCATATTTCTTAGTTAGTAATGAGAAACACAGGCCAGGCCGGTGCTCTCCAGTCACAGATGGTGAAGAGGAGGAATGGGTTACACCTCTGGGGTGATATGTGGAAGTGACCATCTGGCCTCGTGTGTATTCTCATCCATCATCATGGTAACGGTTACATAATCTACAGGTGTTTGCTCGGGTGTGGCTGTCTGCTTGTGAGTGCTTGTGCATTGTGTGCCTGCGTTTATGTGCTTTCAGGTGATCTTTTTTGTAGTTTTTGAACATGAGCACAGGACGAAAAAGTTCACAAACATGTGGAAGTTCCCATTTATACTCCTGTGTATTGTTATCCGTAATACTTGGCGAAGTGACATGAGTGTATTTATGTAGAAAGGTGAAGACTGGAAAACCAGGCTTGAAAAGCTTTTTGATGTTGTCTGGTTTTTGTCTTCACAATTTTTCTTAGACACATTGAGATCTGATCGCTGTTAGCAGACAGAATAGAGATAGGTATAATAAAAAATGGTGAGTGTAAAGTATAGACTAAACATCTGCCTTCAACATGTACTTATGGATGTTTTTTCTAGCACACTGGTTTGGGATTTATTCCCGCACATAGATGTCAGACACATTCAATGCAGGACACAAAGATAAAGAGATGTGGAAAATGCAGCTGAGTTTGAATCACTGTGGGGAAAATACATTGTTGTACATTACATCAATTCAGACAACATTTGGCAAAACGTCTCTGCATAAAATCGACCCAACTGGCAAAACAACTTTTCTTAGTGCATCTACGATGTGTAAATGTACGCCTTGCCCGCCAGTGTGTGTGTGTGAGTGCATGACATCTATGTGTGTGAGGTGCCATGCATATGTTTATGCGTACCCTTCACTGTTTATGAAATATGAATAGTGACACGTAAATTGAATCAGAGTGCTCCCATCCCGCTCCAGGGCAGGACCACCATGCGCTGCTGCAACAGGGGAAATATTGTGGCACTTTGAAGTGGCTCAGCATCAGTAAGGGTTCCCCAAAATCCCATATGGATTGATTGTCTATGACCAATAAAGCCCAGCTCTCGTTTTCAAACCCTGACAACAACTGCTCAAACATTCTGACAAATACACATTCAACCATATAAAAAAGCAACCCCTGTTTGATGTACGAACATAAACTGAGAACAAAATTAGTTTAATTGAGGCCAAATGCTCGCAAAAGTACAGTATCCACATCCGTGGATTAAGAGTGTGAGTCATACTTAGGGAGTATTTGTTAGCTGGTATGTCTCTCTTTGTAAATTATGGGCTAGTTTCTGTTGTTTCCTGAATTTCTTCCACTTACAAATGCCAGACACGCTTCACCTCAACACCTTGTCCTTGTCTGAACTCAGACCTTATTATCAAGAGGACAGAGTGAGACGGCCCTTCAATACTAACTAAGTTTCACTGTTGCACCCATTGCTCACACACTGACATGCAGTATGTGTTCGTCATTGTCAAACATGAGTAAGAATGTGAGTGGGAAGATGAGAATTTGGTGGAACGTATCAGGGCTAATGCTTTTTACAGATGTGCTGTTCGTTCTGGCAGAACTATCAGTTAACCTATTAACCTACACTATATCACTCTGACTGCTTTAAATGACCTGTGTCACAATCTCCTGTTAATCCATCTGCAGATGTCACTAAGTTTACATGTCTTCCAAACTCTGATTAATAACCTTTGGCGATCGTTTAGATCACAATGAGACATATACCAGAGAAACAGGAGCATGCTGATATACTGTATGTGTACATGCACAAGAATGTGGCAGGCAGTACCATAACCTTGGAAAAAAAGATAGCCTTTGTGTTTTTCTCCAGCTGGGCCAAATATGCTATAGCTTAAAGAAATAGTTTGACATTTTGGGAAATGTTTTCTTGCACTCTCATTTCTGGAGAATAAATATGAAGCTCCAGCCAGTAGATGGTTAACCCCGAGTTGCTCCAGGGGACTGTCCCTGTAGTAAGTTCACTGTAAGTCGCTCTGGATAAGAGCGTCTGCTAAATTACCTGTAATGTAATGTAATATGTTGAACTTAAAAAAAATAGTATGACATTATAGGAAAATACTTTAAATCACATATAATGTTAAATAAAGGTAAGCTGTTTCCAGTGTTTGTTCTAAGCTAAGATGCCTTGCTCTGGGGCAAACTTCACAAACTCACCAACTTCTGGTGTTCCATTTGAAAGCCTGACCACTAGACTACCACCATCCACATCCAACATATGCCTCCTTCCTAAAACATCACCTAAAGTTCCACACCAATGACAGTTTACAAATAAAAAAGAAAGTCCCGTAGGCTATAAACTCATTAATAAGTTACAGTTTCAGACTGACGCCAGTGTAGCACTAATCAGAGCAATGCCAGCAAGGCTGGTGTCTGCATTGTCTGACTTCATGCCTCTGTAACCTCCACCGCCTTTGTTTGTCACTTCATGTGTCCATAATTACTGGACTAACAATCCCACAAAAAGACATTGCAAGATCCGCTTTGACTGTGTGAGGAGGACTGGAGGTAAACACTGGGGTTTACAAAGTCAATAAAATCAACCCTTTATGTCAACTGACTAACACTTTTCCTGGAACAAAACACACGTGTTTTGGGTCACATATTTTGAGCCTCCGCTGTATACTGATCAACATAGTCTCGCACAACCAGCGTGCACTGTGAAAAGCATATGCGGTGGTTGAGAAAATTTCTTTCCTCAACCACTAATTGGATAATGTGGCAACAGCACAAAACAGATGTGCTATTTTCATGTGTTCACCACATGAAAAGGTTAGCTAATGGTTAAATTTAGACAAGAAAAACACCTTGAAGGTAACACCTGCAATCAAAGCTCCAGTTAAACAGCACTTTTGCTCCAAAAATACCTTCACCCACTGACAGCTATCAAGACCAAGGCCTTAAAGCTTAGTCAGCCATTGCCTCAGGCATCTCTTGCTTGTCTTGTTTCTGTTTTATGATTGACAGGACTTGGCTGCTGTAACAAGACATTTTCCCACTGGGATTAATTAAGTACTCTGGCTATCTATTTACCTGTCAATAACAAATGTACAAGTCCTTCTGATCCTGCGATGCAAGGAGAGAAAACAAATATGTCCAAAGAGGTGGCAGGATTTAAGTAAACCTACAACCAATGTTTTACTGTGACGCAAAATAGAAAAGTCAGAAACTTTTTAACATCGGAGAGGAATGTATGTGTGATACAGAGAAAACAACATTTTGACTGGTGAATATGTTGTATTTGCAACAACTAGATTAAGCAAGTACAAGTGCGTTTTGCATAAAATCTATGGAATTTGTTTGCTCAATGTTAAAGAAGTGAAACGTGATCGCTGACAGTCTTGTATGTACCCCTGTATGTTGTTTTTCCTTTTCCACTTTGTAAGTAAAATTCTCAATCTTGCATTCTCAATATCAATAAAAAACATTAATAGCAAAGAAAGTAAAATTGAAGGCAGAAGAAACAATTAAAGACATGAGTTACAAACATGAATTTATTATTGTTAGCACATGTGTGCTGCTTTGTAAGCAAATAAAGGTCTGTCTGCATTAGATTCAGAAATGCTGGTATGGAGATATGCTTACATTTTTTTTAATTACATCTGGACAGGGATAGCTTAACAATATTTTACATAAAGAATAAGGATCTTGTTAAATGCACATTCTCTCGGCTGCAATGGCTAATATATAGTGACAAAGACGAATTTTGGTGGTGAATGTTTAAGTTTCCATGTCCCTAATTTATCAAAAATTACATCAACACATTTTTCACTGGAAGCGAGGGAGGCAGCAGAGATGGAGATGGGGATTTGTTTGTGTATACTTCCAAATTCTTGCAAAGTTTTGACAATCTTGAAAATGTGGTTCAATTCAGGGAAAGCATTCGCTCATGGTTACATTAACAAACATAACTCGTAATCAGACCTTCTTTTATTTCTTTTTAATTTAATTGTGTGTCTTTCAAATGTGGAGTTACTGATTCTTTATCCTTCTAATATTGCGAAAGCAGGGCTGAGCCACAATGACACAGAGCTAAGCCTCCCACCGGGTGATGTGTTCCAGGAGCTCCAGCCAAACTTCGCTTTAGCAGACCTCAATCACTTACAGATTAGACGTGTGGAAGGGAGCAGCCTGGCAAGAGTCAGACACACAGGCTACCTAGACACACTCTCTGGATGAATTGACCTCTTTGCTCTTTGGTGCACAGACATTTGACCCATCTCAGGGTTGCTCAGGTCAAGTCTGAGGCCTCATTCATTGTCTGAAACTATCTCATCACCTCCTTTCAGCAGCTTTCATGCTTTTCTTTACATTACCCCCTCTCTTGCCTTGATCTACTATCTGCTTGAGCCAACACCCTTTCCCCTGAGGTCTTTGAAGATAATCAGATATAGTTTTATTGACTATAGCTATTCTGCATTCCTTTGTGTCCAGTAATGCATTTTACTGAAAACATAATGTGTAAACTGAGTTTTTTTTCTTGAATTGTCTTCCATGTAAACTCATATCCACAATGTCCTCCATCAATCGGACCATGATGTGGTAAATAAACACTCTCATTCACCCAGACTCACATTCTTGCCAATGCAAATATTGGACTTTCTAGACAATTACATTACATAGTACTGTACACATGAACTGATTTACTGGGCATGTACATCATTGCCACTGGATAAACAATTCAAGGAGCTTACAAACAGATTTAGGGTAATTGACCATTCATGGAGAAGTTTATTCCAAAATGTAATTGCATGTTTATAAGTGCGCTCCATGAGTCAAGTGTGAGCTAGTAAAGGTGAGGGAAGAAAAAGACTTCCCTCTTCTTTTGTTTATTTGATCTGTCAGATGTTCCAAAACTGCCTTGAGTCATCAAATGTCTAGTGGAATAAAAAAAACTGACGGCACATCGGATTAAAAAACAAGTTTTATACTTGTGAACTGTCAAAATTGTGATAGTAACACTTACGATGACAGCCCACAAATTACAGTGTAATTTTGTACTTAAAGGAAGCCAATAAAATAATTATCATATTCACAGTTGTACTGTATGTGTAATGGAAATGATTTGATCATGTCTGACTTATAAAGTTTAGATGTTTGTGTGTGTGTGTTTGCTCAGCTTGTGTCCTTTTCCTAAAATAATTCCTGCAGTATATTTTCGATTAAGTTCATATATATTGGCATGTATTTTTAAATAAATGTCCATAATATGTATATATATTAAAATACATTTTTGTTCCATTAGTGTAAGTAGACTAAACTATGAGTATGTGACCAAGTCAACAAAGACAAAGTCCAATTAGAACAGGTCTTTTCCACATAGGAAATGAGCAAAAGGTCTTGTCATACCTCCAGTCTAAACCTCGTGTGCCATGCTGTCACTCTTAGCAGAGAGGCACCCGGAGTTCCTGCCAACTGTACAGCACACCACCAGCACTACCGCTGACAAACTGCCACGGTTAAATACTCTGTCCTCTGTTTTACCCCAGGCAATGGATGTGCCCCTGCATGCTAACACAAGACTAACACGCTACCAAAGTCTGATGGAGAACAGCTCACGCAGACACACAAACGGACTGCGCTTCAAAGCATTATTCTTCGATGATCTAGTAACCCCCCCACTACTAAATCTACAAAATTAAATGTTCCAGAAAATAACGTTATAATCCCCCACCCAATCACACGCACACTTCTACTAAAAGTATTGACTCAGTGACGTAGACAGGGACACAGCCAGAAATCTACAAGCTTTTGATAAGTGACAGCTGGAGGGAAAAGAATAGATGATTACCTCACTCGGGGAGCGCTGTGATATACCATACTCTGCTATAAGGTGGCAGAACAGATGTATGACATAGGATATGAATGTTATTTCTCGCCAGGCTAATGGGCTGGATGCTGTCAGGGGTCGTTCTTTAGTTGAGTAAATGTCAGACATGTTGTCGCTGAGCTCCCAGCTGCGTGACATGTCCCCCTTTAGGACAATAGCTGAAACGTTGGGAGTATCCATGTCTGTGCTTTGCATTATGTACCAAACATCAACAAAGATGTGGATGTGCATGCTGAAACTTGGTGCTAAAATCTTCTGCTTTTGGAATTTTTCCATCAATCTTCCAGATAAAGCAACGCGTTGTCTCTCTTGGTGCCCCAGAACAGACCAGCTGGAACGCACCAGTGATATGTTCATGTGTGTACATGTCTCCAGCAGAACCCTACTGGGCCTAGTGAAGCATCAGTGTATTGTCACTAGTATAAAATAAATGACTTTCTCTGCTCCATTTCACTTTTTCCAAGCCTGCTGATAGGAGGGAATACACCGATGCCTCTTCCCCACACCGGCAGTAAAAGATGCAGCGGCAGTAAAAGATGATGAGTGTCTGAGGAAAAGAGTCTAATGCACTTTGCGTGTCTACATGCAAACATGTGATCTTACATATTCACTCAGCTGCCTGCCAGATGCCTCCTGATTCAAAGGTTTCTTTTGAAGAGTCTATGCAAAGGGAAGGATGAGTTTCACTTGATGAAACAGACACGGTGACTCATCACACTCAAGTTTCATTGAAACTCACTGTAGTCATACATTTCCTACATTACGTACAATCTTGTCACATATTTTTTTAATATGATAATTTATAATATCCTATATTATAGTGTACCCATACCCATTGAGTGTACTATGTTTAAGATGCCTTACACTTGTGGACTGATTTAGTTTTGTACATGTGTCACCCTCACGAATACAGTTTAAAAGTTAGTTGAATTGAATTGAATTGAATTGAACTGAATTAAATTGATTCGCAATAACTGTCTTGTTTGTGATTAATGAACTCTTAGCTCTCATCAGCAATTCTGATACAAAACCGAAGCACCTTTACTTTACTCTCCACAAACAAAAAAAACAGCAGCAAGGAGATTGTTAGCGTCTCCCTAATCTCTGTATTCGCGCACTCCGACTCCGTCACTCGTGTGTCAGTTTTTCCATTGAGTGTAGAGGTCCTTTGTGTGTGTGTCAGGGCGGTCCTACTCACTCATCCATGGCCTTGGCTTGGAGTCAAAGGGGAAGCTGCTTTTTTCCATTCGGTAGAGTGGGATTGTTGGAGCCGAACCGTATCGAAAGAGGTCCCTTCAGCCACCGGGGGGCAGTCAAGCTCTGTGTTACAGGTATAGCTACAATGCCAAAGAGCAAGCCTATCAATGAGCTTTGTGTATGGAGGCAGATGGGGAAAAGCTCTAAAAAAGCTTTACTTTGCTTAGATGATGACGTGATAAAAGTGTGTACTGTCTGCTGCAATTTTCCATTTATCTCCGTCTCTCTGTGTCTAGTCTCTGCATTTGTGGTTTATATGGCTAAATGTTACCCCCAAAATCTTGTTTGATGTTATAATAATCCTTAAATATTGTTATAGTACGGTATAGTGCAATGTGTCCACCCTGTGATATCAAAGTTTAGCGATGTCACACCATGGTCAAGAGCAGGGTCACAAAGGGCGTGTGTGCGTGTGTGTGTGTGTGTGTGTGTGTGTGTGTTCTCTGAGCTACCTCTGTCAACACTAGAACCTCTCAATAATGTTCCCTTTGAAGCGTCTGAGGAAGTAAACACTGAAACTCATGAGCTCCCCCAGCACCAGTTCAATTGACTTCACAGGTCAAGGTCAAAGCCCAGGTGAGACATATGCTCTCTGACCTTTGACCTTGGATCAAAGGTGACCAAGTGTGTCAACAGAAGCTCTATTGTGATAAAAACAAGACCTGTTTTGTTTTGAACTGTAGCGTCAAGACTCAATCAATACCAAGCACCTATAGCAATCACTATGTGCCATACAAACAGATGGAAAATGTGAAATCACTTTTCTCTACGAAGCGGTATATACTGTATGTGATTTTCTAGTATAACCACCAGAGGGCAGTAGTCAAACACAATTCATATTTTGTTGCAGGATCTATTGAAATTGAGTTCTGACAAGCCCTTGAGAACTGATATTTGATTGCAAGATGTGGGTTTTCAGTTATATTTTATAGGCTCTGCTTGAGTAGTAGACACTGGAAGCCAAAGTTATTCTGTATCTTTAACCAGCAACTCCTGCCATTATGCAAATACAACAGCTGGGTTTCAGTGAGATACTGTCAGGGACCTTATGTATTATTCACATTGCATCACATTTCAAGGTCTTAATAATAACTTACAATAATTCCTCTACTGCCTGAGGAACGCCATAGTAGGCCTACACAGCTTCACTTTTCACACATTATAATATAAGAGGCACATGAGCTGACTGATATTGTTCCAAAACCACTTTAATATTTTCACATGTTATCTAGTTGCGCTATTTAATTCTGCTAAATAATTCATTAAACCATTATTTGATGTCAGTATACTTCACTCGTCTGGACATAAAAGACAAGTACATCTGTAAATAATAATCCAAAATATTAAATTACACAACTTTATCAAAGTTTTTTCCCATTAATATGGTAATGTACGCAGCAAGGTGGTCCAAAATCTAATCTGATCCTCCGTGATAGCAGCAGGACACCGCACATTAAAAACAGATTTAATGAAACCAACACTTCATGAAGAGACATTTATTAGATCAGTAGAATACATCACCACCATCATCATTATCTTGCCAGAAAGCAGCAGCAGCAGCAGCAGCACTTCATTTCCTCACTTTCACCGTATGTCCAAGACAGATGCAGTGAGCCACCCTATCTTTTGCCTTTGTAATGATGATCTTATCATATGCCCATCTCTACTGAAAGTTCCACAACTCTGGTGTTGAACTTTTCAGCCTAAAATCGCTTTCTCAAGGACGGCTCCAGCTGTTTCTCATCTTTCTCCGTCATGGCTTCCAAAAGCAGATGAGGATTGTAAACACTCCCAAGACAAGGTCATCTGACATACTGATGTGTTGCAATGCTCAACTAACATTGTTCATGTTGTTTTTCATTGTTAACAGGTCTATGGGTGTTTTAAATCCACAGTGAGATCCTGTTTATATATTTGTTTTGCGAATACCTATCTCAGGAATGATCAATTATACAGTTAAGAGTCCTAACAGAAATAGTATGTACATCTTTGAAATAGTTAATATTGTGTACTGCATAAGCAAACAACACAATAACGGTGACAACACCAGACTATATCATTGCTATAGCAAAACAGGAACACTACAATAGTATTCACATGCACTAGTACACAGTGTGATACTTGTCAAACATAGATCATAGTATTTATATTTACATAATGTTCACAGCTACATTCCAGGTTTGTGTTTTTGTGTGTGCATTGTATAATAAAACCATTGTTATGAGCAGAAAAAACTAGAGTGTTTTTATGTTACATGCAGTGAAATGAAGTTGTTACACTGCGCTGCGTGTGAAGAATATGAATAAGAGGCAATAAATGTGGAAGAAAAATACAGTAAGGATAGTGGGTTATTGCTCAGTGCATTTGATATGTAATGCATGTAATATTGACCAATATTGATAAATAACTTCCAGTTTTACTGCAGTATTTGTGATAATAATAATATCGTTATTTTTAAGAGTTTGGTCCTGTAAATCAGATTATTCAAACCAAGAAAGAAAAAAAGCCTGCACAAGAAAAAATATTTTCACAATGTACATAATTGTATATCAATAAATACACATATAGTGGAAACAAACTGTATACAAATCAAAACATGAACATGGAAGAACTCAGTATGACATTTCATGTACTGAGATGATGCAGTTGGCAGACATCCCTATGAAGTGACAGCCGACTTAACGACTGTTGACACTGGAAGGAATCTGATGACTCCAAAAAAAAAAAAAAAAAAAAGAAGATAAACAAAAACAGAATAATAAAACCTGACTTTGTTTGGGAAGCTTATCAAGGGCGTAGACACACAGACTAGTACAAAATATCCCTGTTTACAAAAGGCTTTTTCTTAAATAAATTGCTATCTGGGGAAACAACATAAAGCAACAAGACAACTGTAAGCCATTCCCTTTAGTATGAGGAGACGTCATAGAGCACAGTATTTACACATCTTAGCTACATAGTTGTATTCGTTAAAAATTGGTGACCTTTGCTCCTAGTTGCAGTGCTTGGACATTTTTCTTTCTCGTGTTGACTGATTTAACCATATATAATACCAAAAGTGACCAAATATCCCATTTGTGCTTTCAATGAGCTTCACTTATTTTGTGCTTGCTATTCCACTGCAAGATGACTTACTCTCCAGACTGTTTTTTTTTTTTTTAATACAATCACACCTTCTCTTCTTTCATATTTGTGAAGTAAAAAAAGAAATGATCAGGTATTTATTATTTATCTACTTAGTTTCACACTGATAAAGACACCAAACTAGCATGCCATGAGACAATGCCGTTGACATCTCAACGTGGAGTCATGTCTGTAGGGTGGGGGGGGGGGGTATATGTATCCAGTTCTTGTGCTGGTTGACACTGTCCCTCTGCAGTGTTCCGGCCACAGAGGCCAGCTGAGATAATATGCTCGAATGGTGTGGCGTGACACAACATCCCGTTTCCTGCAGTCCTCTGTACTGCCCTACTGTAAACATGGCTGCCCACGCACAGAACACACCAGCCGGCAGATGACGACAGTATTGCCTTTTTCCAGTTTAACTTTTCTACCCAGTCTTAGTGGAAGATGTCTGTATCTCAGTATGAAGAAGAAAAGTGGGTAGGTTAATCGGGGTTACAGAATGAGGGTGTGGTTTCAGGTTTGGATGTTAAAATTCAAGGTTTATAAGTCAGACACTGCGGGGGGCTCTTTCCAGTTCATGGGTCCTGCGGTTGCGTCCCTTCTGCCGTTCTTGCAGGTGTTTCCACTTGGCTGCCAGCCCCTGAGCATGCATGTGGGTGCGAGGATTCACAACCTTCTGCTGCTGCTGCTGCTGGTGTGTTTGTACTTGCTGCACCAGGTGAGCTTTCTGCCTCCTGTGCTTCCTCTCCCTTTTCCATACCTGCTCACAGAACTCATCCACACTGTTCAGAGTCGGGTGGTTGACCAAAGACAGGAAGTCTCTGTACCACAGCTTTTGATTGGGAGTTTCTTGAGGTGGGGGAACATCCTGGGCAGGGACGCTGGCTGCGGCCTCTTCATCCCGATGTAGCAGATCCTCCAGGCGCTCGGTATCAATGACCTCTAAGGTCACCTTCAGGAGTGTCTGCATGAAGCCGTGCTCCACCGCCTGGCACAGATAGATCCCAGAATCCTTCTTGTTCAGTGTGCGAATCAGTAGGCCCTGGTCTGTGCGGATGAAACGCTCTTCAGATTTGATCTACAGAATGAGAAAATTGGATAGAGAGAGGGAGTAAAGGACACAGAGATAAAGATAAGAAAGATGTGAAGTTCAACATTTCCCAAAAAATCTAATCAGCTATGCCTGGCTGTATTGATTACACAAAAATGTATTTCACCTGAGTCAACTATAGCATTAAATATTAATAAAATGTATTATTATACACTTTTCAATACGAAGTATCATCTATCAATATTCTGCTCTGCAGATTTTTATCAGAGTTTATTTCAACAAAATGTGTGCGCTGAGGCTCCAACCTCTTGTTTGCGGTCATCAGCAGAGTGCTGATACTGCCAATATGTCAGAGCTCTCTGGGACTTGGGACTGCATTCAAGGAAAGTGCTGCTGTTCTCCACACCATACACAGTTTTATCCAGAAGAGTCGTCTGCCCATTTAGTTCATCTAGATGAGAAATTGGAAAACATATTAGTCAAGTTTAGTTGAAGTAAATTATGTTTGCACTTTGTCTCATATAACATCGTTTGTGCCCTTTTTTTTGTGATTTTTAGTGATTTGCTGTATAAAACTATCTCTGCTTTTCTGCTTTTCTCTGACTGAACTGTACAAAACGTAGTACTGCCTGAGATATCGGCCTGGTTTAAGTTATTTTTCAATAATTGAATTTTAAATTAGTTTGTCACATTATCCTGTCTCTTTTCGTAGCACACTCAATAAGCAGCTCCCACCACAGAGGCAGTCGTTGGAGGAAAGGGGCTGTAACTAAAATCTGGCTTTTATACTGTCAAGTAGGCGCAAT
This sequence comes from Bovichtus diacanthus, assembly GCA_943590825.1. Classification (NCBI taxonomy): domain Eukaryota; kingdom Metazoa; phylum Chordata; class Actinopteri; order Perciformes; family Bovichtidae; genus Bovichtus; species Bovichtus diacanthus. The sequence goes on along the minus strand of CALSBV010012175.1, from coordinate 11,517,734 downwards.
GCTATTCCGTCAGTGTTCTACTGATTGATCTCCTAAATACGATTGTAAATTTCACAATTCAGAATCCAGTGAAGCATGCTACAATATATTTTATTCCCTCCTCATTTTCTCCAGCCCGTTTATCTTCCATCCTTTTCTTTATAGAGTGCTGTGGCTGGTTAAAATGTATATTTGAAAGTGTTGCTGCCTACTGAGTGGGTAGCAACAGGTAACAGTATTGTTTGTGTGTCTGAATTCCTCCTCCACAAATCAGGAGCTTTCGATAACACATTTTTTTCTTTTGTTCTTTTCAGTTAAATGAAATACAGGTATAATCACAGTCTATTAGACACCAGTATGAGTGCTGCTTTTGGACTAAGACCACTAACAGGGCAGTAGAGTGGAGGGCTTGGCGACAGAGAGGAATCCTGACCATGTTAATTAGAAGCTTCACATGGACCGACTCTAATCTTCACACCACCAGAGACACATAAAACACACGTTCAACTGGCTTCTCTACGGTTTTGATTGCTTCAGGGAAAGCCAGCAGCAGCTTTGGGATGATTTTTATTTTAAATAAAGAAATCCTTGGAGCTCTTATAAAAGCTAGTCTCAATATATAATTTGGAAAGTAAAAAACAAACAAAAAACATACATGTTATTAGTAAGAGTAATAATGTCTGAACTAAAAACATATCATAAACAGGTTTTATTACACATTGCATTGATCATACTATAGTTTGTAAAATGCATTTTTTCTTCCATTATGTACCATGGTGTTGCAGATCTGAGCATTGTGTGAGTGGGTCTCCATTTCTGATATCTTGCCTCCTTGTTCTCCTGCAGAAACACAAATATAAACACCTTCATGAGTCAACAGACACACCGTCTTCTTTGAATGTGTGTGTGTGAGAATATGTGTGTACAGGGAAGTTGCTTGTGTAGGTGTGCGTTTGAATGTGAATGTGTCTGAAATTTAAAAAAGCATTATAGAAAAGCTTTAATTATAGGGTGTGTATGACAGAGGAATTCAAACGTAATCAATCATTTCAGCCTGTCATCTCTCTCGGTTGCAGATGCAAATGAGATGGAGTTTCAGGTAAAGTGAAACATAACCCTGAGGATATTTTCTGTAAACAATAATTGAAGAAACTATGGAGACACGAAAGGAAACTAGTAACTTTCCCCCCCTCTGCTACACATTGTTCTAACCCAGTGTGGGTGTGTTGGTAATTGGAGGTAAGAGTTTTCTCTGGCTGTCTTATGTTTGAATGTAGGACTCTGGAGTCCAACTAACAGCGAGAACAGGATACTGTGCAGCTAGCATTCAAATCAATAAGTCCCATGGAGCTGGGAGTGGGAGGCTGCACACACAGCACACACAAGTACACACATACATGAACACACACAGATCAGTCCACTACTACAACCGCGCTACCACCGAACCTCTAACACCTACCTCACCCCTGGTTCACCCAGACAGCCTCCAGACATCACTGACATTGGGTCTCATTTACAGTAAACGCATGAGGCAGGTTATATTTCTGGCTCTCTGGAAGAAACATGACCCTCTACCTTTAGGGGGTTTTGGCAAATAAACAAAGCCTGCACTATAAGTGTGCCCTAACTTCAGTCCTGAACTGCGGACCGCCTGCATATGTCTTCAATCACTACTTGAAAAGCCTTCTATGTAATCTGTTTTTACCTCTTTGAAATATAGGCAATATGTAAGACAAAACTAATTATTAAACAAGCATGATTCAAACATGTGTCGTACATTGTACATGTTTAAATCTAAGCAGCTTGCTCTTATGCAAAACACAAATACACCTTTCTGTAAATGTTGTTCTTTTTTATATGAAACGCACATCCTAACTGTGCTACTTGCAGTGGTGTTTCAGTTCGACAATGTGCTGATTAATACAAAGCATGCATTAAATTCAATGTGAATACCTAGCCACATGTGTTAAAGTGTCTTCTCTTGTGCCAGGTTGGGAGTATCATATTGCATTTAGGGCAAACTGCAGGGCGGAATAGTCACTGTGTACAAGGTGTGAGGCAGCTTGTAAAACATATTTGTAGGTTGGTGACATGGCATGATTGTCGAAGTATGTATTCAGTACCTCTTAGCCATGGGAAAGTATCTGGAGCACTCGGTGCCATCCCACGCACAGTAAGGGTCCCTTGCCAGGCAGCATTCAGCACAGGCCTTCCCATAAACCTCACACCGATGCAAAGGCATCTGGGACACACCAATATCTGAGCCCAGGTACAGTTGTTGCTGTAAAAGAGGTAAAAAAGTCAATTTTCATTATCAGATATTTTATGTCTTAGGGGCTTCAATTTTGGTTTTACATCTGGATGAGCGGTGTACATTGAGTAATATTCCTATGTTTGTTTTGATGTCTGTCAGTGAAGCGAAAATACAAGTCAGAAATGTGAAAAGTCAATATTTTCAGATTTTATATTTTCTTGATATAAGCTTGAGATCTCCTCATTGGCTACAGTGCACGTGTTGCTACTGTAGTAGTTTCATAGTACATGCAATAAGAACTACTATCAATACCTGTTTTGTTGAAAGTTCCATCGCTGTAATGGCTGTTGGCTCCTGTAAAAAGAAAAGACAAATGACAGATTGATTAGACAACACTTCCAATCCTTTAACCTGTAGTAGTAATACAGGGGATAAGAAGATAACATACTCTGAAGACAGTCATTTCTTCCAATAGGACTTCTTCCAGGTCATGCCAGGAGCCTCTGGGGATGGATACCACTTTCAGTATCGTCCCCATGTCTAATACATGATAAAAGCACACAGGTCTTGAGTAAATATCCGCTCTGTAGTATATGCATTACTATCTATTTCAATGGGTCAATAAATCATTATCAGTTTACAATATAGAGTATGTATGCAAATGTGTGTACCTGTGCCTATGAACATGACGTCATACTGGCCATCTTCTGCTTCAACTTTGTCCACCACTATCTGAGTGAACTGGTAGTCCACGTCTGTTTTGACTATGATTGGTCGATTATTAATGGGGTAGACAGGGTTGAACATGGCTGGGTGGCTTCTGGCAAAGGTTACGACTTCATCAGGAAGGTCCTTGGTTGTATCAAACCCTCCAAACGTCTTGCTTGGGCACTGAAGAGAAACATTTGTTACAACAATGACATTGTAGGACATAAAGGACAATTTACTTTCAAGCCCATTTCATAACACACTGACATCCCAGTTAAGAGTGTACTGTACTCACTGTGCCAGGCCGCGGGTAGGGAACACGTCCCTGGAAGGGCACCCACTGATAGTTGGGTCCATCTCTGTGAGCGTAAGGACCCAGGAACACTCTCCTGATGTCTGTCATGCTGTACATACACACAGCTGAACCTTTGAAGATGTTGCTAATGGGCAGAACAAATGAGTCAGTTAAGAAAAGGTCAGGTTCTTGTTGAAAACAAGGGTCATGTAATCAGGGACTATGGCCAAAACTATTTCCATGTCAACAACAATACCTGGAAGTGGTAAATACTGCATAGATGATTGGGCTCTTAGGATCCTTTGTGCTCATTAGAAAAACATCCTCTGAAAGCCAAAGAGAGAACATTTTATATTACAGACATATTCTCCACTGAGAATATAGCATTTCGTCCTCAGGACATGTGTGAAACCCTTTTAAAGGTGCGGGAGCAATCACTCACGTAGCTCATCAAAGTGCGTGTCTATTCCGTTACTGCCAGGCACAGAGCAAATAAGTCGAGCCTTCAAGAAGGTGGTCCACTTATTTACCAGACTCCTGTGACCTCCCAGGTCATTCTGTTGGACACATCACATGTAGAAGCTCAGCAGGGACATACATTTATTTGGAAGTTACGTAAATATTGAGAAAATTATTGTTTTATCCCCCCCTTTTTTTTAAGCATATACCAGTATATCACAGACTTCTGAAAAAAAACAGCTTTTTTGTAAAGCATGTAAAGCATTGGTTATATAATGTTGATGGAGGACTTGCATTGCCTAATTCCATGCTCTGCTGCTGAGCTGTGAATACATGCCTCATTACCCTGTGGTTGAATGAGGTGTGGCGTTCCCTTGCTGGCTGGATATAGAGCATGAGAATTGCCTACCCTATGCAATTGATGTTGTCATTCCCCCCCTCTTACGCCTTTTAGAGCATACTATAAAACAATCTTGTCATTCAAATTACAAAGCAACCTTCAAAGTTTGGCCAATGTGCCTTTGTTGCTGGGACTGTGAATAAAACTTTGAGAACTTGATGCATATGTCAAGGCTGGTAAAGGAACCTTTGGAGACCTCCATATTAGAATTCATGTACGCATAGCAACACACATACATCGCATTTGTTGTGTATTTTTATAAGAAACGTGTTAACTGTCCTTTAAGAGTTTTTACATTGACAGATTGTTTCCACTCAATAGATTTGAATTGAATTTGAAGACACCGGACAGCTAAATGCATAAAATATACTCCAGACAGCTTATTTGAAATGGATTAGCCAGCCTCTGTGAAACATAAACTTTTCATTGATAGTGATATGACAATTTCAGTGCAGTATGTGTTTTCTTTTGATTACTTAATTAAAGGCCTGTCAATCAACCGAACACCCACTTAAACATGCATTTACCTTGATGAACAATGGATTTTGAGATTTTGTAAAGAAAAAGACGGTCTCTGTATGTTCCAGTACTGTACACACCCTAATAATATGTGTCTGTGTGCCTCACAGTATGGTGTTTGTTTTCCAGAACATAGCACTCAAACACAGAGGCGAAAAGCACTGGCTCCCAACAACTTGATGTTGATTTATGACAGCAAGTTAGAATGTGTCCAAATATTCATAGGCCCAAATTAATACCACATCTTGCATAATGGGTGGCTTGTCTTTCGTTGAGCATAGCAGATTCCTGACATGCTGGGTAATCAGGCTGTTATGACAGAGGCACGATATGCAGCTAAATGGGAGGTTGAGGCTGGGCATTACTCGCTGATCTGTAGTCAGCCTGTTGGATTCCTGCTTGATGAATAAGAATAGGATTTGGAACGTGAAAGCTGATACAAGGCCAGTGGTTTAACATAACCATCCCCTGGAGCTAAAGGGTGTAGCAGACCCAATCAGTGCCAAAGCCTGGCATTAGGATAACAGGGCTGCCATTGACAGCGTCTTTGCCTCTCAGGTTCTGGTGACATTTAACATCTCTCTCAGGTTTCTGTCTTTGGGGGCTGATTGTACCACACACAACAAAGCCCACTCTTCTCCAGGCTAAAAATAATCACAGATAACAGCCCCTGAAACCTGCCATTATGAAAGCCACTCAGACACCCGTCAAGTGTTTTTCCAGATACAGAAGCTATTTCACATAATGTCGCTTTGAGAGTGTGTGTGTCTTTGTCTATCTCCTTTTGTGTGCGTCTGAATTTTCCTTTGTGAGAGCCAGCTTGTGTGAGGGTGTGTTTGAATGCCTGCGTACTTTGCAGAGCTGTCCGATGCGAGCATGTGTGGCTTTCCCAGCGTGCTCTCCATCCATAGCATTCTCTTTGAAGAGCAGGTAGATTTTGTCATCTTCTGGGTTGTCGCTCTCTGGAATCAGATGAACGCCCACAAACCTGGGATCTGCAAAATATAGAAACACATTTGACATAAACACAACCAAGGTAGGTAAGTGTTTAGGTTTTATCTCAAAGTGTTGATTCATGTATGAATTTTCAAAAGAAAGTTTCAAAGTGTTTCACAATAAAATCATTTAGTAATTAAATATCAAAGAGGCAGGATAGTAAACACAAGAGCAATAGGGACAGAAAATGATCGGTATCCTTTCATTTTAAGAGAAGCACTCAGGGGCTTCGCCATGTAGAGCCTTATAAGTAATAACAAAAGTTTTATATTAAATTTCTAAACTCCACAGGCAGCCAATGAAGAGAGAAGCCAACATTCAAGTAATGCACTTTGCCTTTGTTAGAAGACAGGCTGCAATAGTTTGAGCCATGCAAAAAAGCTACAGTTCCTTGGCTGAAGCAGAAGAGTAATGAATTTACAAAAACATAGTTGTGAAGATACAGAAAACATGGAGACAAGAGTGAAATAAATCACAGAGACTGCAGAAGGTCATTTTGCCCTGGGGCAATACCAAGGACCTTTGATTTAACTTTATTAAAATTGAGAAAAGTTCCTGGACAACATCTCTCACAGTCCATTGACACCAGATGATCCACATAAAAGTGGAAAGCTGTATTAAAACTACCAATTCAAAGGCCTGACGATAGTCTATACAGAAAATACAAGAGACAATCCATAGATCAGTGCAGCAGCATCAGACACACTGCCACTGATTTTTTTATTTATTTGACATATAGGAAATACATCAAATAAGTTAATTTCAAAATCAAGGACCATAAAGTATTGTATATCTAAAAAACATTCCTGAAAAAGATCAAAGAGTTGGCAAGTGAATTCCTCTTCTCTCTCACCATTTAGCCACCTGGAGTCATGTTGCTCCGTCCTGATTGGGTGATGTTTTCCGAGAGTGCGAAAGATGGCAAAATCCCGCCCCATGAAGTCAGCTGATGTCCCAGCATACAGTTCGCCATCTGAGAAGAATGTGTTAGTTCAGTAAAACGAATGAGGTGATTTCTCCCCAGTGATGCAGGTGTATAAGTCTGAGTAATTGTTCAGGGGCTTAGCAGTTCAGGTAAACATGGAGTCCTGAGGGAACACAGACAGTGATGGACGTGATGAACATCAGGAGTGTGAAATTGACATTATCACAGCAGGCAGGGCTGAGAAGGGAGACATGGGAAGGGTGAACGGATGGAGGGCCACATGAGGAGGGACAGGACAGAGGTGTGAGACAGGGGGAGTACATAATAATGCTGGTGAGAGGGGAGAGTGAAAGGGGAACGGAGATTAGGGGTGATGGGCTGGAAAATGGCCATCTGCTAGGTTAAATAGTGTGATATAACATAATGCGACTGGCAGTAATTGGGGGTAAAGAGGAAAGACACGCTCACATAGTCCTGCTTTATTTGCCAAAAATGGGGATTCAGCAAAGAAAACTCAATTAAGTGTCATCTGCCATGCACGCCCAGCACTTAAAGGAAGTATATTCAGATTGAAATAGAGTTTACAGTCCTGTCAATGAGTGGTTCCCAGCGTGTAAATACAAACTACAGAGCGGGTCCGCTTGTAATGAATGACAGGAATGCCCTGTTCTGTTATTCACGTTTACTTTACACTCTATATATCTTCTGAAATGAAAGAGCGAGGCAGAGGGTGTTTTCAAGACTCTCACATTTTTATATGACCTTGCTCTCACACACAGAAGAACAGCACAGTGCATCCGGTCTTAAACTCACCAATTAGCATGGAGGCAGTGAGCAACTTGGGATCATAGGGACTCTTTCCTCGGCCATTTTCTATGAGAGGATCCAGTCTGAACACGCTGTCCTGGACGGGAAGAGACAGACAGTTACACGAGTTGAAGTGAACTATCAAATACAGGCATTCACATTATTTTCCGGCGTTAAGGATGCAAATTACAGAGGGGGAAAAAAAGAGTTGGAATTCTCTCAGGGGACCCAATTTTCCAGCAACATCCAGGTTGTGAGAACGAGTATTTTATGAAAATGACCATTATTACAACCCACAAATTGTATTAAATGTTTTAATCCAAACGGTTGCCAAACTGTTTCATAGCTCATCACAGAAAAATGTGATGCTTGAAAAAGATTATTAGTGAAGACGGTAAAGAAAGCACGATGTGATATTGCCATACAGTGTGGAAAACTTGTTTTAAAAACAAAAGCCTAAATCCGAGGTAATTCTTATCCAAAGAGGAAACGATTGAGAATTACACGTCATCACTCTCTGTAATTTAGTGACCTCGACACTCATAGGAAAGCCATCAGATTTCTAGGTTATGATCTATATACAGTAGATGGCTTTTTGCAGAGATATTTCCTGCCTCTAATTGTCTGTAAATAGCCGTCTAATGAATAGGAAACGCATATTTATGAGTCTGACTCAGTGACATTTGGAGGAGAAGAGAGCAATTTCCTTCACTCATACTGACATGAACACGCATACACATACGGCGTTTCCATATTAGAGTGATGAATTGGAAATTCTGCAGACTATGAAACCCTGTATGTAATTTTTAACCTCATTTTGCAAAATGAAACCATGTTTATGTACTTAGCAAATCATCAGTGAATGCACCCACACCCGACTACACATGGTTCTTCACAACTTTAAATACTTAAACTTTACTATGATATAAAATGCAGTATAACTTTTATAGCTTACTGCTAACATGCATTATTATGTTTAAAACGCAATTGGAGGCAGTGAAGGAAATGTAACGTGTGGCTGTACCTCTGGTTTCTTGCCCACCTCCAGGTACGAACACACTGGGTGGAAGGCTCCTGTTCCACACACATAGAGATGGGTCTGGTTGAACGGCTGCAACACCTTAATGAAATTTGAGCACTCCCTCTGATGGACGAGAGAAACAGAACAGATTAAGCAGGATGAAAAATCAAGCGTCGACACAGAACTACTTTAAAGTCACAGTCTTTTGTGCCATGGTCGTCTAAAAGCTTGTTGTTGTTTGACATTTGCGTAAGTAAAAAGTGGTGAAACAGCTGGATAAGTACACAGGTCAGACCTCACTAAGAGCACAGGTCACACAGAAAAATCCAATAGTTAAATACAGAAATCTGGAATGATAACAGAGAGCAAAGCCTACTGTAATCTACTTTAATTCCCTAGAGAATGGCCCATATGAACTCCAGCACTGTGCTGAGTAATTCTTCTGAAAATAATATTTTGACCAGGCTAAGCTTTGTTATCCATGACTCCGTATTTTTTTTTCACACGCACCCACGCACACACACACACACACACACACACACACACACACGCCACAGTCTTTCTCTCTGAACTCAGTGACATCTTTCACTGCTGGCTTCTGGGATTTTATTTATGCATATGAGCTGAGTAATTTCCCATGGAATAATTGTGAAATATATACAGTCGGGAATTAGACCGTAGAATAACAAAAGATGTTGTGACAAAAGTCAACCATAATAATCCTACTGTATACCAATATGCAGTCATGCAGGCAAACATTGACTCACTGTCATTCTGCATTGTACTGGTCTCTTATGATTGATGTAGGAACATAGGAATATTTACTGTACTGTAAAGTGTGTTTTTGTGTGTGTGTGTGTGTGTGTGTGTGTGCGTGCGTGCGCGTGCGTGTGGCACAACAGGCATTTTATGCATTGCTCCGTTGCCAAATGACTTATTTCCTCGTGCGCTGGCAGCACGTGCCTGAGCAGACCTGACCTCAAATAAAACTGAATGTGTCATCACATATTCAACAGAAAAAAAACGGAGAACAGCGCCACAAATTATGCATGACTAAGTTCATCTGGCTTTACTAGGTCATCAGCAGATAGCAGCCTCTGTTTACATAAGCTTTTGTTGTCATTTAGGCAGCTGCCTTTGCTTTGATATACATGGCCTGTGTGGGTAGATAAACTGCTGAGTGATAAACATCGTTGTTACTAAACAGAGAATACTTTTCCCTTAAACAGCTTGGTCAACAATTTCTTTAGAGATGTTCATCTTTGGCACTGACTTCGTGCTCATTTGTGAGGGTATGCAATAGGTGCAGCTTCTCTTTTTCTCTTGTAAGTGTACAGTTACACCTTTCACACCCATCTACGTCTATCTCTTTCTTTCCCTCTCTCTTTATCTTCTGAAGTGTTTGTTTACAGTACATCAGGAGACATCAGCAGACTCACTCTCCATCTTTCTCCACCTCCCTTTAATTCTCACTTTCCTTCGACTCTATAACAGAAAGATCAGCCCTCAGGGCGCCTTATTCATCCATGCCACAATGTTTACAGAAAACACACAAAGGACTTCACAGTGCTTTCAATCAGCCATACAGATGGGCAGGAGAGCTTGGCTGATGCCCAGGCTGTGAACTGAGGAACAAACAGCATTGCCTTGATTTTACATTCCAGCGTATTGCCTTAGGCTCTATTGAAGATATAATTCATAACACAGCTTGAAGGGAGCAGAGACGACCTCTCAGTGTGTTTACATGGAGTTTCACCACTCCTCACAAGATGCTCTAAAACTGGACTCTGCCACAAACAGGGAGATGTGATGCTTGTCTTGTCATGCAAGGGTTGAATGAGGTAAGGAGTCTAAAACAAGTCCTGGATTTTTATGCCAGAACAACATTTTATTTTTTTTTTTAAAAAAGCTCATCAAATTGAATCAAATACTCTTATTATCCTAAACAAATAAGTCCCAGATGATTAAGTGTGTGTTTTGTTTTAAAACATATTACTGTATGCCACATGATAGGAAGACTAAACCGCTTCAGGACTAAACTCCTAATAGGCATGCCATAGTGTACTCTGGGTGACACCAGTTTGTCTTATTCAAATGGGGTAAATGACCCTTTCTACTTTAAATTCAGCAAATGATTCTGTCTGAAAGAATTCATTTTATAGCAAGGTTAGTCTGATAATACCTGAAAAGAGGGGATTATATGAACATAGAAATGTAAAAGCACCAAGGGAGAAACTTGATCTAATACCATGGGAACAATAATGCCTATGAATATAATATTCCTTCTATAATGTTAAACCAGCAGGTCTGCCAGAAATCACAGCAATTTCCCAGGCCTCACTCACTCTATTAAACAGAGTGCTCCGAGGCTTGAGAGGTGATTAAGGTCAAATGATGGTCTCAATCTTGGCTCTGAGATTATGATCAGACCTATGGTGAGCTACAGTAGGCGGTGTGTTGGCCATGTGACAGATTGGATATGTCAACACACTGGAATAATAAGAGAAATCGCATAATGTTTATGATAAAAAAGTCATATAAAATGGAGCACACATTCCATGTGATCCCAGGGCAACTACAAGTGAGGCTTACTTTGAGACCTGGAGAGTTGCACTTCTTTCGTAGCATCAGAGAACAAAGACATTTTCAAAACATCTGTGGGAGTGGAGGGGCAAAATGCTGAACGCTGGTTTTAGCTCTTACCGAGAGATCTTTTCCTGCCCACTTGCATTCGTCTCTTCTGGTGGAAGAAGCTGGCCAAGGGATCTGCAACACAAACACAGTTCCTGTGCATGTTAGAGAAGAATCATCCCCCTCCTCGAAACAATTTAACAGAGTGAGTCGATACAGCTTCTACTTGTGTGCACGCATGTGTACACCATATGAGGGTTGAAGGGGTCACAATGCGATTTGTTATCCACTTTGTTTCAGTTTACTCCATTATTAATCCAGGTGTGCAGAGAGCAGCTAACATGCCTGGCACAGCGTGTGATCGTGTGCGACAGCCCTGATCTGAAATATTCATGAGGTTCTTTATAAACAGAAGAGAAAGTCCTAAGATACCTGAGCTCCTGGCTGGCACTCTGGAAGGAGATGCACACTCAAGGCAGATATTAAGTCTTGCAGTCTATATTAATAAACTTAAAGTCATGATAAATGGTTAAATGGATAAAGCCACGAGACAGACTGACTGAAAATGAAAACATTGGTTTTACCTGTGCGTAGTCTCTGCTGATATTTAGAAGGTTAAAGGAGAAGATGTGGTCCTTGGCTCCCACCACAAGTCTTCCTTTCTCCTCGTCCAACAGGAAGGTGTGGTAAGACGAACTGTTGGCCAGGCCTTCAAACGTCACAAGGTTGTTCGACTCCAGCATGTCTGCAGAGAAAGATGGAAAGAAAAGTGATGATCAGCATAATGTGATAATCACTTGGTGAAAATCGCAGTAACTGTGGGCAGCATGAAAGTTAAAGAAAATCCATCAGGTCAATGTTTGTTTCCATTATTTTATTACATTTCCAACGGGTGTCTGAAAGACACAGCCTTGGTTTGAGAAAGCTTTCAACATTTCCAACCACTTAGAATGTGTGTCTGTGACCACAGGTTCACCTCTCCATTCACTCGTCTGCCTGCTCAGTTGCAATGTTCCACATACGCTGACAGTTCACTGCTTTATTCCGTAAGAGTACACGGAACAAGTTAAAAAAAACATTCCCTAATAGACTGTTCCTCTATTTTTAAATGTGTCTTGATTTTCGTGTAAATGTTGTAGCTTCCATTCCATTAACACAATAGTCTCAGGACTAGAAATAGTACAGCAGGGCCAAGGAAGGCAACGGACAGATAGTGAAGAACCAGTACCAAGACAAATTGGACTGGGAAGGTAATGCCAGCACTGGGAGCCAATGATCTGCATGTGGACGTGACCTTGACCAAAGCAGCCAAGCAGAACTCACAGTGGAAAACTGTGAGGACTATATAATGTCTTGACTCTGCTAATATTTCATAGTCAGGATTACTCTAAACTGCATAAGCTATCCGGATATGTTACTATGGGCTACAGCTCACGTTTTGCAGTGTAATGCAATGCTCTGCCAAGTCTGGCAAAGAAGTGCCATTTGCTTCCACAGTGGAAAGCCAAATGTTTCACAGACATTTAGGATCTCATTCCTGTAACGACCTCTAAAGCTGGCATTGTGAATATGGCAATACAACACCTTTTGTGTAACATGTGCAGACACACACACATTCACGCTCTCTCCTTCTCACATTTGGTTTTCACCCACAAATTCTAACCACACTATAACGCCCTCCCATTGATCACCCACACAAAAGGGTGGAGAGTTATGGAACAGAGGATAACTGGTTCATTTGGTGCTCTTTTTCTCTTTCTCTGGGAGTAAATAACAAAAACGTTCATGAATGTTTTAGCAAGGAGAATGCCCCCTCTCTGAAGTGTGTCAGAACCCGAGAGAGTGAGAAGACACAAGCTGGCGCAATAGCTGGTGTAAGAGAAAAGAAAATTGGAGAACAGGGAGAATTCACACTGCTTTTACTCATTCATAAATTTTCAATTTAATAAGATTTCAAAACATGGGTCATGAAAGTTTGTCCAAATCTCCAGCTGTAGCTGTAGGCCACTTCAATGTCTTGTACAAAAAGTTACACGAGAGAGCGGATAAAAAGCTAAATGAGAAGAGTAATGCAGGTTGTAGCATCTAAGAAAGACAACAATGGTGGCATTTGACTTTTTTTTTTACTATTTACTATTCACGTATTATAAAAGCATCATCATAAAAGCATCTTGGGTGAATAATATAAAATATAATATATATAATATTAAAACATCATTTTTTTATTATCTAAACCTCTTAAAATGATCACTATAAGTGGTTGATTATTATAAACATTTATTTATTTTATTTTGTTATTTCTCGTGCAGATTGCCATTTAATTGCCATTTATTACTTGGATATAAAGTAATGAAACAGACAGCTTTGCTATTTATTGAATTATATTGATTGCTTCAATATACAGTACTGTAACAAGAAAATTATCCAAACAATAATTTATATGTGTAGGAATAATTGTGTCCCAAGCTTTTTGATCCATATAAACTGTTAAAGACTGTACTTATTTCATACATATATAAATTATTATTAATGTCTAAATGAAAATCAAATCAATATTTTTGCATTAAAATCTAAGTTAAGTTGCTTTAACTTAAGGGGATTTGGAGTTTACGACTTTACTTTTAATAGGGTCAGTATGCTGGTAACAATTGCCATCAAGAGGAAGTGTAAAAAAAAAAAATGGTGATGCAATAAATGAAAAAAAAAAAACTAAGTTCGATTTCAAAAAGGAAATATGTTAAAAGTTAAGGAAACACAGCTGTGGCAGACAAAGGAAAAAAATTGAGAACCTCTTGACTCAAGTATCAAACGTCCTTGTCTTCATGTAACATTTTGGCTGTTTTCTCACTGACATGAATGCATTTACACTCATGTGAATGCCAGGTGCACGCACATGCACACTACCGTACACAGGATGGCAATATACAGTGTGTTGACATTGGATCTTTTCTGTTATTGTTTTGGAGATTTAGTTGGTTTCCTGTGCCTCAGCGCTGATGGAAAAATATTTAGTATCCTAAGTATAATGGCATGCCACTGTGTGACCCAGAGAAGTGGACATTTGATCCTGACTTAATAATTCCATGACGATTTAAAAGTATTCTTAAAGTCATAAAAAACAGATCTAGTCTGTCGCCTTTTGGGTACATAATCTGATTCTTTCCAAACCCAAAAGCTGGTTAAGACATACAGTAGTAATGCAAGCCAAAGCAGTTTTATCCATGACTAAAATTATGATTCATAAATGCTTCCAGACATTTCGGTATCTTGTATATATGTATATGTCTGTAAATCACGTACATAGTTACAGTAGACTACTCTATTCGTATTTTATTGGGGAAGTTTTCTTGTAATTTTAGTAATTAAATGTTCTAAAGGGATTATTGCGCCTCACATAACACAGCCACTGTCTTAAGAATGGAAAGAAGCACAAAGTCAAAAAAAGTTGCAGTAAAAGTAATGCTCAGCCCAGTCCAAAGCCACAGTGTCCCAGATTTATGCTCCTACTGTAACCTTGGTGATCAATCAGTAGTGGATGCAATGTAAGCCCTTCACTGGCGGCACAATAGCACCAGCCTGATACCTCTGACCCTCTTTCACCTGCACCGGTGCTGCGTTTGTGTGTGGGAGAGAAACACAGAGAGAAGACATCCTCCACATATAATAGTCTTACTTTTGCTCCATACAACTAGGAAATACTTGCACAATGAGCTATGCACATTGTAGCATTTCTTACATCCAGGTAATTGTACACACAGTGTGTCTGTGTAATTTGTATCCTATATAATCTGTTTATCTAAAGGAAATAAGTAATCGCCCACAGAATGATACTCTTGTTTTATAAACAGCAAGGTGTCAAGGAGCTGTAGGGAAACTGCACAGACGTGATGATTGCACTTCACTTCTCCTCAAACCACATCCCTGCGAGAGAATGGAGAGCAGCATCACCACATACACCCACAACAAACATACACACACTTCTATGGTTTGTGAAAATTGTCTATGAGAGTAGTGTCCATGGCAACAGACCATTCAACAGAGACTACTGCTAAGTTATTAAAAGCTATTCATCGAGAGACAGATACTCTATGGGTATTGTGTGTTGATGTGTGTGCGTGTATTTATGGAACATGCTCTGATGTGTGTTATTGGAAAGAAACAGGATGTTCTCAAGCCATGCCGGGGGCAGTAGCCTATACATGTCTCAACTGGTGTGTCCTCTGGTGAAATATACAAAAGGTTGGCAACCCGTGCATGGATAAAGCAACACTTGTTTTTCTCCTGCCTATCTTGCAGCTTCAAACCAAATGTTTTTTATGCAAAGCGGTTTTGATACACTGCAAGCTCAGAGACAAAGTTTTTATGGTAATAATATTGTTTAAAGCCTGTCTGTAATGTTGTGCCACAAAGAGCATGCTTGGCTGTAATAAAAGAGATGCAGGCAAACAGACAGGCAGACAGAAAGATAGAGACATAAAGACAGGTGGAAAAGCAAATGCATGGCTTGTAACAGGTGTCAGCTGCTGCCCCTCTTTTAATAATTTTTTCTTTTACCCCGTAACTTTTGAGGTAGGCCTGTCAAGTCCTGCACATGTCACTTTTTTACCAGCTGTTTGTTGCCCATACTTTCTGTTTCATGTCCTTTTCCTCCCTCCACTTATTTTAGTAAAAC
>CALSBV010012175.1:11481384-11502058 GCA_943590825.1 Bovichtus diacanthus | reverse complement strand
GGGAGGGAATAATGGGAAAGTGAGAGAAAGAGAGAGAGTGAGAGAGAGATAAGGGGGCAGATGGAATGGATGCAAAGAATCAACAGTCCCATGTGAGACTGATAAAAATAAACTCTTTTACCCTACATTCTCTCCATTTTTCTCTCTCTTTCTCTTTTTGCGACTGGAGGGCACAGCGAATCTAAGTGCTTCCTAAGAAAAAACAGAAACACGTCTTAACACTGAAGTTTGGCTGTGGTTAGGCAGCTTCACTGACGTTTATCCTTCACATGGCTGAGTTTATGAAAACAGCACTAAGCTTCATTAGTCAAGTAATTTGTTCAGTGTCAAGCAGAAATGCAGGCAAACACCTCCTGAACCTCATCTCCACATATTGCAGGCCGGTCGCAAAATGTGCTCCTTTGAGGTTTCAAGGTAATTGCTTTACTTATGAATGATTGTAAGTCCTATAATAATACTTACATTCTAATTATAGTAAAAAAAAAAAAAAAACTCACAAAAGTAGTTGCTGTAGTTTTTGTTTAAAATAGTTTTGTCTAATGGGATGTATCAATGTGGTATCAATTGTTCAGTGCACTTTAGTTTGATCATTTAAATGTGATTGCAATATTGTAATATGTATACATATATATGTATATGGATATTGGAAAATATCCATTTTGTTGATTTCAACCCTATTACTCAACCCTAGCTGACACTATGCCTGTTTGTCAGCCAATAGCTTTGGGCACTGGAGATGATGTAAGTTGACACATTTACAACAAAGTCAAATAAATCTTACTTTGCAGCTGGTGCAGATGATGACTAAGTCAAATGATTAATAAGATTCCTCTTGGAGCCCCTGAAGAAACAAAAACTGAACGCTGCCAAACGAACATGCCTCCAGTAAGAGGGGAACAGACTATTCAGAACAAAGAAACGAGAAAGCCTACAAACATCCAGCTCTCTGAGTGTATGGGATACCTTCCCATGGCCATTCAGGGCCATTCAGAGTATATATACTGTACACAGCCCGAGAAACCCAACTCCGCGCCGAAGATTCTTAACATGCTTATGGATTAAAGGTCTTTAAGAGAACTTCTCCATTCTCCAAATCTCGCACCAAAATTAAAATAGAATAACACGAAAACAAAAACAGCTGAAGTTTCTAATGTAATTTCAATTTTCTTGGCTCTTTTCCTCCTTGGTATTCAAGAATAAGAATTGTGATTGTGTGTGTGTGTGTGTGTGCATGTGTGTGCGTGTGTGTGTGTGTGTGAGTGTGTGTGTGTGTGTGTGTGTGTGCGTGTTTGTGTGTGTGTGTTTGTGTGTGTGTGTGTGTGTGTGTGTGTGTGTGTGTGTGTGCAAGCCATTGGCTCTATTCAAGAAAGGGGTGGACAGGTCGAAAAGAAGGAGAAGGAGAGAGAAGGAGTACTTTTGGCAGTACACACACATCCTATAAAACTAAAGTAGCCCCTCTTCCTATCCCTTGACAGCAAACAACATGTGCTCTACTTCTTGTGTCCCATAAACTGGCAAAATGATATAGATCTCTGTTTACTCCTGAGAGGATCCACTTACCTTGGGGGCGTGTATCAATTTCATCCTAATATCATTGTCAAAGTCCGACAGCGAAATAACTAAATAAATAAAATGTATGGTGCACTGTAAATCCATGACCTCCCACTATCTCATCATCACCCAGTCACTTAGTTGTTGATACAGTTGGACCTTACCTCGTGTTTAGGTAGCCATGGGGTACCATTGTGATCTTTCCCCCTTCTCCACTGCCCTTCTGCCCCTCAACCCTCACTTTCAAAGATCTGTTGGAATCTCCTGGGGTTCAACGGGGAGTTTGTGATGTGTGTGTGTGTGTGTGTGTGTGTGTGTGTGTGTGTGGTGGTTGGTGAAGAAAGCTGGTCTGTATGCTTCAGAGAAGCCTAACCGTGTTCATTGAGGGGCTTACACTTAGGGGAAGCAGGCTGCTGTTCAGGTTCACGCTTTTGAGATAAACACTTCTCTGCTGTGTTCATATGAGTTAAGTCTTCAGTCAAGTCTCAAAACATGTGCAAGTGTGTGGATGCCTGCACCCACACACATATTCATTTGGACACACATAGATTTTCCCAGTATTCCCAGTGACCTGTAGAGGTCAGAGTTCCTTCACCTCACAGTCCCATGTGTCACTGATCAGACGTTCCTCGCTCAGGACTGGACAACTTCTCAGGCTGTCTTAGCAGGTACTGCTCTGTAATTCACTGCAGTGAATCATATTTCTCCTCTCCATGAGTAAATCTGAATCCACTTCACCAATCACAGGGGTAATAAATTATTTATATGCTGATATAAATGATTCATAATACAATAATCCCATGTCACTTGCCTAATGGGACCTGCAATGGATAATTTTTTGAATGAAATTCTAAATGTATGAATAATATTTCCACCATGTTCCAGGCATGAAAATTATACCTGTCCACTGTCCTCTGGCTAGAACTCCTGAGCCAGATATGGTGCCAAATATTGTCCCCACCAGCCAAAATGCGAATGAGGTCTAATGGAAATACTGAATGTGGAGACGGCAGCCAAATAACCAAGCTGGCCAGGCTGCTACCTGAAGGCCTGGCTTCTAACAGAGACATCACTGCATGGGTGTGTTTCACCAAACTGACAGCATGTTGTTTTAAATGACTGATACGCTCACAGGTATCATTAGCTAGCTGCAGATGGCTATACATTTATGTGTGTGTGTGTGTGTGTGTGTGTGTGTGTGAGTGTCTGTGCGCGCACATGCATGTGTGTGCGCATGCTTGTGTGTATAATTATGGATCTCCCAGTGCTGAGCGAGAAATATTTCTCTTTGGGAAAGCCATCTGCTGAGACAGACCTGCACCATTCATCCTGAGTATAATTACCATGCAGGAAAGAACGGAGCGGAAAAATGACATCCAGGAAAAAAAGAAAGAGAGAGAGGGATAAATGACGCTCAACTGCCAGGGAGTCAATGTCTGGCACCACTTTTCATTGCAAAACTAATAACAGCAGTTGATCAAAATCAAAAAGAGAGACAGTAAGACAGAGTGCATCAGAGAGAGACTTCTGTAATAAACAGTTTAGTTGTACCATAAAGATACATTAGGCAGCCAAAGTTACTTTCCTAAATACTGCTCTCTTCTTGGCATCCAGTGAAATATTTCTCATTAATTCCTATTTATTATTCCCAGCTGATTGCTTTACTGAACCAATGTAGTGCTATTTGTATAATACTGCCATGAGGTTTCCATGAGAACATCACTTCTTCTTTTTTCCCAGCTAAACTGAATGTAATGAAACAGAAATGCTATACTTGGAAGAGTTATCTGTATAACTGAATGAACATTAAATGGGAACTTGCTTTAGAGACATGCACATGATTTAACGCCACATAAAACAGCTTTCATGTTCAAAAACAGATTGTAACTACCTGACTAAAATAATTGAAAAAACACATATTGTATGTATTTATCCCGTCATACGTTAACAAGCCATAATGATTGACAAGCCTTGTAAAGAATTTCCTTGTTTCAATTCATACTTGGTTGATATTGTTTTACAGATAATCAGAGAGAAAGTGCCTCACATTGACATCTAGGATCTCACAGTAACTAGAACTTCTACAGACAAGCTTTTCTAGTCACTTCATCAGCACACCACATGTGGTTTAGGGATTTAAATCTACATAATAAAGAGGCAAAGCATTAGGACCTAGGCTTTAAATCAGACGATATAGTGAATAGCTGAAACATCTAGCGATGTGCCTTCTATGACAGAATGCACAAATGCAAGGAACTCACCTTTATAGGAGAGTTTTAGCCGGGGGACATTGTTCTTGGTCTGTTGGGCTCCACTGTCATCCATCCTGAGCAGAACCACCCCAGACAGCAGCATAATGCTGCCCCAGAGAGAGCCCATGGTCCTGGGGCAATAGTAGCCAGAGAGGTCCTTTAAGTATACACCTCCAGTGCGATCAGTCTCAGATCTGGTGTAGTAGAAGAAACGTTCCTGTTGCCCAGCGATAATGAATAAATGCTGGTGGGTCAGTCCAGACTGGTTCTCAGCAGGTCTCGTCCCCTGCCAAATCAAAACCCTTTCCTGTTCCAGGGGTCAAAAGCCAAAATCAGAGTCCAACGCCAGGGGAGACAGAACCTGCAAAACAGAGTTTGGGGTTACGGGTCAATGTCACTGCAAGTGAGCCTCCCACACCAGCGAGTCCAAGGTAAACTTAACCAAACTAAGCACAAAGAAGAGATCTTCACCATACAAAATGCGAGGACGATGAGTGAAAGGGTCTGGGTACAACTGCCATAGTTTTCGGTCCTGGTACCTAACCAGTATGCAGCTCTGTCTAAACAGCCATCCACGCTGTCGCTGAGTCTCCTTTAGCTAAAGAAGAAAAAACAGGTCCAGTTTGTTTCAGCTGTTAATCCAGTCTGCTTGGTAAGCACAATCTGCACTGACTCTCCCTCTCTCCCCCTTTCACTCTGTTTTTCTATCTACCTCTCTCTCTACTTAACACTGCTCTGGACTAGTTCAGCCCCACTCAGCGCAGCTCTGCCCTGTCCCTACAGCACAAGGCACACAGTGCGACTGAGAACAGCTGAGGCAGACAGCATAGTCAGAGTCAGAGTGAGAGAGAGAGAGAGAGAGAGAGAGAGACAGAGAGAGGGAGAGAGAGAGAGAGAGAGAGAGAAAGAGAGAGAGAGAGAGAGAGAGAGAAAAGAAGAGAGTGCAGTGTAGGTGGGAAAGAGGGTGACAGAGAGCATAGAAAAAGAAAGAGGAAAGAAAACAGTGAAAGCAAAAGTAGTAGGAGAGGAAAGGTTACGAGAAGGCAGGAGGTTAGAAAGAGTATAAAAACACAGTGTAATGTGAAAACAGAACATTTAGAGGAAAATCATTCTTAGTAAAAAAGATTACATTTTGTCTTTGTTATAAATGACAATTTTAAATACAGTACTCTATTTTTTATTAGAATTAGCATAGGAACACACAACAGCCCTAGTCCCCACAAGGTGTACAGTACACTGACTCTGCATAAAATAAAGCCATTTTAGTGTTAACCACATATGACATTTTCTGTGTTTGAATTTAACTTTAACTTTTTCTTCTTTGCCTATCAGTTTTCCTTCCCTCTATCCTTCATTGTAAACAACATCTTGTTCACATTTTTCCAATGCATTTCTATTTTTTAAATCAGCTGAATCCCGTCTGTTGTTTCATTCTTGCACTGTTACTATATCTGTTCCTTCTTTTTTTGACTTAAGACTTGCCTAATAGTGAAAAGTATCCATTTCATAATGATTTATTTCCCAGAAGACCAACTGTATCGTAAATAAAATGATAAATCATTTATAATCTCACTTGTGCTATACCAACTGCAGGCTATTTTACTGGCTCCTTCGCATTGTAAAACATCAGCAATCTGCTTTACCTGAGTCTGATGGATTAGTGGTGAAGCTGACATCACAGTGTTGTACCTCATGCTTTACATGGAACTATCTGGACAACAGACAAATACATCTTGTCAGGTACATCTGTCTGGTGATGGCGTCACCTAAATTTCAACAAACACACGGGTGAACACAGCAGTTCATAGAAAGAAGTTACTTTCAGGCTTAATTTAATTTGCAAGCTAAACTGTTTTTTTTATACTTCAAAGTGTAACAAATCTCATTCCAGGGAATAACAAGAACCGTTCTAGTACTGGGCAAAGAACGTCATTCCCAGGATGATGACATACACTACAGCAAGTTTACCAAATTTGGGTGCTGACTTGAACAAGTGTAAAAACTCTTACACCATCCACAAATCTCTATGAATAACAAAACATCTCTTCACTTACATATTAAACTGGTATTGTTGAAAAACCTTTATGTGTCAAACAAAAATATTCCACACGTTAGATAAATACAGTGTTCTAAAAGACATTAAGAAACGAGATTAACAATCTTAAATAGTCAAGCATAAAGGCAGATTGATTGGGTATTTTTTGGCTACTCCATCTTAGTCTAAAGGGGAGTTCCGTGTCTATTCTCTTAAACCATCCCAAATGAGATGTCAATCTCACGCTAAACAGCAGACCCTCAGTGAGCTGATTCCTTCTCGTGGTGAATGATAATGACTTTAGTGGCAATGGTGTGGTTTAGACCTCTAACAGGCTGTATCCATCTGGATAAAGAGCCATCAGACAGTGGGAGGAGAGCTGAACTAATCCTGTAGTGAGTGGATGGGCCTCACGGTTATGCTAATACAAACTGGCGCTTGGAGGTTCCAGGGAGAACACTACGGGGAACAAGTGTCACGCCACAGTCTCTGCTTCCCAAACAGACTGGATTAGGGGCTGGAACAGACAGATCCTTTTCTTTGCTGTTTGGGATTGGCAGTGTTGACGTACCAGTTCATTATTCCAAGGATCGTGTAACACTATCTGCCATAACTAAGGCGAGGCGGAGCGATCGCTTGAGGTGAATTAGGAGTGAATGGCTCACTTGAGAATGTTACTCCAAACTTCTACTGACCATACTCCTT
This sequence comes from Bovichtus diacanthus, assembly GCA_943590825.1. Taxonomy (NCBI): domain Eukaryota; kingdom Metazoa; phylum Chordata; class Actinopteri; order Perciformes; family Bovichtidae; genus Bovichtus; species Bovichtus diacanthus. The sequence continues at coordinate 11,495,515 of CALSBV010012175.1, read as the reverse complement.
GCATGTTGATAACTGCAATGTGTCTTCATGCGTTTGTTGTTCAAATGAATAACAACTAGCTACTTGTAACGTATGTCACATCAATAATGCCATCTAAGTGTTGAAGTACTGTCCCTCATGATTCTGTTTGATTCTTATCAAAAATGCATGTGCTGACTTGAAAATTGGCAGTTAAATATTCCTGGCCCCCTCCTCAAAGAGAAAAAAGACGGTGGTGAGAATGTCCCAGTTACTGACATAAGGGAGGTATTTAAAGCGTCCAACTCAAGTGTTCTTCACTTCTCTCTGAACCCCACTGAACCCTCTCAATTCACATTATTCTAACTCGCCCAATTCTATGCACTCCCCCCTAACTTTGCTTTAATTTAGCCTCACTCCTAATTAACCCTCAAAACTTTAGTTATTTTAGAATGGCCGGGAACCAAGATGTCTGTGTGTGTTACTTGGCAGATTCAACATTTTCGTCAGCTTTATAGTCTTGCAAAATTTTTCAATAATGTCTTCCTTTGCCTCTCAACTCTCAGCCTAGCTATGGTTCAAAAATACACTGAATAACATTGGTCTAATAAAAAAGAGGGACACGTCCTTGACTATGTGTGGGTTTTTACAAAGCCCAAAGGGAGTTGTGTGTTTCAAGGAGAGTGCCCCTTTCTGAAGCACCGATTCAGCCTCATGGTCTAAACTCTTCTATTCACTAAGAAAGAGGGTCCAGAGTACTCTGGCCATCTCAGAGTTAATCAGCTCATATGTGCAAGTGCAATAAGGAGGGGGGTTTCTTTAAGTTGTGGAGAGGCATGGTATGTTAGGAAGTGGGGCTGATCAGGCCTGTGGAGTGGGATGGGCAATGGATCTGTCGATACCCATTGAAAGCCGGAGACCCCCATCAGAGTTCACTCAGCCCTCCTTAAACAATACTCTCCCCACCTCACCACGCCTCCTGCCCACACAAGTACACCCCCAACCCTCAGATCTCTTCACACACAAGCTGCTTTCCTCTTTTGCCTCTCTCTGAGCATAACATCCCCCCACTCGACACCAGTACATACATTAACCCCCATCTGCTGCCATGTCTCTCCATCCCTCTACACCTATACCCCACACCAAAAACCCTTTCCATCACTTTCTCTATGCCTCTGTCCATTCCTCCTTTTCTCTGTTTCAACATCTCTGACCTCCACCTACTCACCACAAGTCTGGGAACATAATCCCTTAAATGAAAGGATTTGGCTTAGCAAAATTGACCACAAGCCCAAAGACAAGCAATTTAACCACATTTGCCGCCCACCTTCCCTTTACAATACCAGCCTGCATAGTGCACCCCTGCATCCACCCACCCAGCTGTAGTTAAGATTAGCTAAACAACGGGCAGCATTGAGTGACTGGAACAGGCAGCATGTGGGAAAAAAAAAGAGAAAGTGCATGGCTAAAAACTACCAAGAGTAATATTACAGGTTCACGTATGGAATAGCCTGTTAAGAATGGTTTTAAAAAATGGTTCGTTAAGGTATTCATCCTCTATCTGCCGTCAGTTCCTCTGAGTGGAATAAATTACCATACGAGAATTTCAATACCATTGTATGACATTTTATTCTCATGCCCCAGACGAGATGAGATATACGAAGCAGTGACGCAGATTGCCCCACTGCCATGGATATTGGGTTGCTGCTTATGACAGGACTGACGTATTGGCTTTCTGGTTATTATTGGCATAAAACTATACACACACACAAACAGGCAATGATGGAAGCCAGCTGTGAAAGTCGGCAGGACTTGGTATGAAGGGAAAAAGGAAGACCTTTCTTCACCTTTCTTCAGCTACTGGGATTCAGTACTCACTAACTTACCCCAGGGGCATCTGGGAGACAATATACAAGAAAAACACTTCATGTCTTTCCACGGCTGAACACTACTAGTACTATTTAGAACACTATTTGGGACAGAGTAAAATCGTATTTGAGTGTATCCGTCATCGCTGTCATCAAACAAAAGGTGGAACAATGATTTTCCACTCCAACTATTTTATGTAAGCAGACTCATGAGGGTATGGCATAAATAGACAGAGTATGTTGTGCACTATTCATGACTGAATAAACCACATGCTGTTGGTGATTTACTCTTTCTTAATGAAAAATGGATGAAAACTACAACAAAAACCTCAGAGCTATGAATAAATGACTGAGAACAATGCATTGTCTTCAATACCAAGACAACCACACCCTCGTAGTGACTACCAGAGGGTCCACTATGGCAACATTAAGATTGTGCATATTGCCAGTTCATATCAGGGAAAATACATTATGTAAGAAGATCAGAATTTGAAGCATTGTCATAAAGCATTCTCACATTTAACTGCATATTAACGAGAATGCAAACTCAATTTCATCCCCGACATCACTATTCTAGAAGACAATACCAGTTTTCCACACATGGGCATTAACGCTGAGATCAGAAGACACAGCGTCCCCTTGGATGTACTTCACTCTTTCACCAGCCACATGAATTTATCATCATCCATCAATATTTCAACCTTCAGGCTACCTGCTTCTCACCTCCATAGGGAACAACAAAAATACACAGCCTTTCTCTGACTCAAATGTAGCCACCCAGCGATTACACGAACAAGGACAGGGGCTGTGGCAGCACCTTTCTCGATCATACAGTATGCCCCGATAAAAAAAAAAAGTCACACCGAAGTGGAAAGCAATTAGCAGAAAAGTCTTCAAGTCATTCAAGACATAATGGTGTATAAAATAAGACATGTTTTTACAATATGGAAAACAGTACAGACAGATGATATATGAACACAATATTACACTTGTGAGCAGAACTTTTGATGCCTAAAAGCTACAGTGTTAATGTAATGTGGTACTTTTTGTTTTCCTTCCTTCTTGGAGGTTAGAGTGCAGGGTTAGCTGCAGTGTAGGCTGCTGGTCCCGGAGCTGGAGTTTTGCTCAACATTTCTAAAGGGTGGATCCATTGCAGGAACTTTTAGTTCTAAAGTTCAAACTTCTCTTAGATGTATTAGTGATATTTGGAGATAGGCAGAGGTGTTCAATACCAAAACATTTCCACTTGCGGTTCCAAGTTCCTTGTTTAAGTTGTGCAGCACTTCTTGGCAGACAAATTTAATTTCCTGACAGTCTTCTCTATGCTTATAGGCTTTTGGGGGTGTTCCCTTTATGGCGATCTGCTATCGTGGTGAATCAGCTCCCGTTCTAAACCCTATGTGTCCCAACTGAGCTTTTTGTTATTTGGGGATACAAACCAGATGTACAGTGCAGCTTAAATCATGCACCATCTTTCCCTTAGCTATCTATTAATACAACAACTGGAGAATAATATTAGTGCTATTGCTTCCTGAGAAATAAACCATCACACTTGCTCTATGATCCTGTAGGACTTTTCCAAATATCCTTTTTATAAACTGTGTGTGGAAACAGTAAACTATTCATCTCATTGAATGGCTTGCTGATGATTATCTGCACTCATCCTGGCTGTACACAAAAATGCTTATTTTCTACAAAAACGCAGGCACAGTATAGGGATATGCATGACTTTTCAAAAATTATTCAGAAAGGCAATGTTATGACACCAAAGCAAGGTGTTTTTTACTACAAATAGGAAGTTTACAACCAATATCCATGTGAAAGTGAGACCTGCACAACTCCACCTGAAAGTGAAAAACAGTTTGCTCTTTTCATAACTTATGTTTACTCCATCATTAAATCCAACATCTGTCACATAAATTGTATATTTTACGAGGTTTGTAAAACTGCTGCTATTTTCCATATTTACTGTACAAAAGTAATAAATAACTTGAGAATAAAACACCTACGTTTGCAAAGCTCATGTGTCAGAGCAGAGTCTCACTTTCCAGGGAAGGGGGAGTGGGTTTAACGAGAGAGAAAGACCATTTTGTTTTTGTGTGTCTGTGTGTGTGTGTGCGTGTGTGTGTGTGTGTGTGTGTGTGTGTGTGTGTGTGTGTGGTGGAGACAGGCAAACTGAAACTCATCACTGATGCTGTTTATTGACTCAGCTCAGGGGAGTGACAGCGGTCTAGACATCACACAGTTCACTTCTTTCACGTTATAACAAACTGATCTGACATGACCATGTACTTCACTTTCTGTCTCCCTGTCACACTTCTGGTGGTTACCACAGTAAGCCCTGTAGAGTTTGCGGTGTGAGCAGGAAAATATTGCAAAGAGAGAGAAAAAGAACCATAAAGCAGAAAACCATAGCCCAGCATGTAATGGTATACCTTCTGGTAGTAGACATAACAAAAACTTCTTCTAAGGCAAACGTATAACCGACTCATACGCCCCCCCCCCCCCCTTGTTGCTGGCCATTGGCAAAGTAGTTTTGCAAGACACAGAGGAGCTACTGTTTTATCAGTTTCAAAAAGTTCCAATTATCTGATAAAATGTAGGACAGAGGCATCTTTCCCGGCTAACCCTTCTGTGCCAACTCAAATGGTAATCAATATTTCAATATTTTCTAATGGTTTTACTCCACGAGGAACAAAAAACGTGACTGTTAAAAGGGAGCTATTTTCACTCTCTGATTGTATTTTTTTTATAAACAAACCAACAAGACAGCTCAACTATTGTCATGGTATGCTCCTGCTTATTCGGGGTTAAAGGTTAGACTTCATTAAAAACAAATACTGGAGACTTGGGATTACATCCCTGCTGAGTGTTTGATCAGAAAAAAAGGGGGTTAAACATGACCCCGTGTCACTCCCAGTTAAGCCTAACCTCTAAACCTGTAATTCCAGTAACAATATGTCTCATCAGTGAAGTAAAACAAATCAACAGATCTAAGTTATTCAAATCATCCAGCTAGATCTCTCAGAATAGCTCTGACGGTTTCCCCCAATCAGCAGGACGAATGACAAATATGATCCATGGGAGCAAAATGAATATCGGAAAAGCTTTGATGAAAAGAACATTAGTGCATTGATTACTGTTCTTCCCAAAGACTACACATGCCCTTGTCATGCTCCTTTGTGCATATAAATCAAATTGCAGCAACTGACCCCTGAATGTGCACATCAGCAGTGTCTGTTGAGCCCATAAACATTGTGTGTTCTGACATTTAACGATGGATTAACTGACCTTGTCAATAGCAGGGGAGTCTGGGGGAAGGAGGGGCTTGATCGATCGAACTGGGGCGTCTCTTTTAATGGGGCTTCTGGTGTTAAGCTGAGGTCAAACAGAAGGGATCCATGAGCATCCATCCCTCCACCTAGATTTATACCTTCAATCAGAACCTTGACTCTGACATAAACCCAATAATCCCCATTCAGCCTTGGACTGTTCTGTGCTGGCTGAATGCAATCTACCTACGCTAAATCACTGAGGGCCACAAAAGACTAAGGAAGAGCAGGGAGTAAAGGGAGGACAAAACATGGACAGACACACAACTGAAGCAAAAGAAGAAGGAAAAGGACCGGAGGACAGGATCATTCGTTAGTTTGTGTTATTTTAGAAAGAAAATAATCTTTGTTTACAGGTGAACATCAATCAACACTGCGCTTCTGTCCCTCTGCAAAGCATCTTAAAGAGGGGTCATTATTGGGCTGCTGCATGGCTCGAAGGCTCCCTCTGTGCTCTTAACATTAGCTGAAGTGAGAAGCATCTTTCTCATTATGAGACCAAAAAAAAGGTCTTATGTTTCAGCCCACATTGCCCCGTATAAACCAAAAGAAAACAACCTCTGGCTGATGTCTTCTGTCGCTCCTCACTTTCTTGTACACACCTGTCTGCTCCTGTGTTGTCTGTGTCTGTCTATACTCCAGACAACTTCCAGCGTTCTGGAGCTCCAGCTAGAAGCTCACTTCGCCGAGGCCCCGGGGAGGTTGATAAAACAGCACCAATTCCACACTAATTAGTCAAGAGGAAATTGCACCTCATTTTGGTTATTGCCAGACACGTAGCAGAATTGTGACACAACATGTCTTTCATCCTGCCCACTCAGCCCAGGTGTTGACTTTACATTTACCATGGTACATTCCTATCTACGTTTTTTTTGAGAATACAGAAAAAGGTTAACTCTTTATAATAACCATCATTAATAAATGGTAAATTGATAGTTATTCAACTTTAATTAACAGTTGTTTTGCTGTTAACAAACAATAATTAATAGCGTTCACTAATTATTAGTAATGCTATAATGTATGTTATTGTGACAGTTTATTGTTGCACACATTAGAACATTTTTATACTATATTAAGTGTTTGTTAATGGTTATCAAGTGGTTTGCAAACCTTTAAGAAATTGTTTGTAAAACAATTTATTAATATTATGTACAAGATATTTATAACACTTTGTTATGGTTAATAATTGGTTTGTAAACCGTCTCTAAACATTATTTGGATGGCTAACCCTTAAAAAAAAGACTTATTACAGTACATAAAATCAGTTATGACACAATATATAATTTAAAAACAAATGATTTAGTACAACACAAACTAATGATAAAATGACATAAATTATAGATGTACTTATAATAAGTAAACATTATTCATTATAATCTCATTGTTTGTTAACAGTGAAATAATTATTAACTGCAGTTTAATTAAATATCAATTTACCATTTATCAATTATGGTTATTATTAAGTCTTACGGAAAAAGATATATTTTTCACTCGAAGGAATATTTACATTTTTTTTCATGTAAGACAAACAACTCCACCCTTCATTCCACCTCTGCCCGTCTATATTTTCCTGTATCCACAGGTATGTCTTTAGACACATGCGCTGTAACTTCTGCTGCAGTCTGCCAGGTGCAGCCATATACATTTAACAAGATCTTTAACCTCCGTCTCGTAAATAATACTGTGGCAAGTAGCAATTAAGATGCATGTTCCATTTGTGTAATGCCTCACCACAATCAGAATTCATTTCATTGATGTAAACATTTCTTACAAACATGTTTTTAACGGATCAAATTTCTTGCACTATAAAAAGCATTTATCAAAATGAATACCCTGCAGACAAAAACAAGTCATCATGAAAGGACATTGTGTTTAGTTTCTCTTCCAAGTAGAAAGTCTGAATTCCTGTAAGTTAATACAGGGCACTCACTGACTATGAAGAGTTTCTGCTCTAAATTAGGTAGGGAGAACCCCTGCAACCTGCAGTAAGAGAAGGGGGTATTATTGAATGACCCCCTTAGCTAAAGTATCAATAACTGCCTGGCTTGTCATGGTCGAGTGAGAAAGGCTGTTACCTGGAGGTAAGAGAGAAACAACACATATCCATCTCTCAATCTCTGATTACAGCACTGATAGCAAGCACTCTGCGCTGAACTAATGCCAATATTGGGCAAGCAAACCTGGGGAGGCGCAAAGAGGAGTGCAGAAATCATTAGAGAAGAGAAGCTTACAGCGTCCTCTTTTGTGAAAATATGTGTGGGAAAATGGTCCAGCTGTCCAATTAAGCAGAAGCTCCAACCCAGAAACTCATGCCCAGGAAGGAACCCTTGGCCCTGCTTTCAGTACCCAGTGTATCACGCCACATTAGTCAGGCACCCGTCTCTGCCAAGGCATCAAACACAACACAGCCACTGCTCTCCGAGTCTAAAATCTCATTTATCTATCCTTCCTTTCCGCAATCCATTTTTTTTCTCATCCTCATCCAAGCCTCATGTTCTTCTGCTTGGGTGCCTCATCATAACTCTCATAGATGTACAGTCTTAAGTGACCCCCAGGTGAACGAAGATGAAGGCAACCACTGTTACCGTGAGAGGACATATTCTGGTGATCCTGCTGATTGCATACAAACACAAACAAAGGAACTAAGAAAACCATCCCAACATTCACAGTCATTGTATTTCTGCCTGTGCCCTTGGCCTCCATGTTCAATGGCTCTGCCCCACTGCCCACACTCAAACAGGGACAGAGTGCCCAACCTGCCATCTCCAATCATACCCCTGTGTTCTGCATCTTTCATGTGTCCATCCAATTGGGAAACATTGAATAAATGCATCATTTTGTTTTCATCATTATGGTGGATCCATTGAATACGACCACTCTGAGTGTTGTAAACATGGGTTTAAATGATTGTTAATGAGGGCTTAGTTCTCTAATCTAGTTCTGTACAGCGTTCACTGTTACAAGTTTCCGCTACATACTGTAGCTACAAAGCCATCTGTATGTGAGCAATCATTCCGTATAAAACGTTTCTCCACTGTTGATATGATATACCTGTTTTTGGAGATGCATTACAAACTAGCCGGGTGCCAAACCTGGAATCACTACTGAATATTTTTCCTTGTTTGTTTAAAACAATCAAATTGAGTGGAAAAAGGACACAGCGAGCTTCCGCACTCTGAATATGCAACAAAGCATAATTGAGAACACAATGTTAGCTACATTGTTAAATTGAGTAATTAACCAAAACCTGCAGTAGCGTAGTATCATGCTTGGCTTCCTCTCTCTGGTTTGTGGTCTGCCATGCTGCTGCATAATATATTGTGTTGGGCTGGAGTTAGCAGTAAATGAAAGGAAGCCGCTCAACTCGAGCTCAATATTATCTTGAAAGTACAGCTCATGGGACACAAGAGACCATGTTACACCACAAAACAATAATAATGTTATGAGCAAACACACAAGCTTATTCATGATTTATATTATGATTATATTTGTAATATTGCCACAGCCTTCACTTGAGGTTTCTATTCTTGTTCCTTTTTCTTTTACAAACACCGACTGACTTTGACTGAATTTGGCTGGAAACTGAGATATTAAGGAGATTTTGGAGACATTAGTGACCTTTTGACTGCTGTCACTCACACCTGCTCAGAAAAGCTTATCATAACCCGGCCCCACCTCTTCACCCTGCACTCCATGGGGAGGAAGGTCAGCAATATGAGGGGGAGTAACGGGGAATTAATGGCACACTTAGAGAGTCTTATTAAAACAAAGTGAAATTCACCCTAGGATATCAGGGTAATTATAACACTCTGCTCAACGGAGGTTATTACCTTCCCTTCCTAAACAAGATAGAGGGGAATGAAATACCCCTCAGGCTCTGTTGTCTACAATGTTTACTTAAGGCACACCTGCACCGTCACACAGGTCGATAAATATTGTCATTTGACATATGTACCAGGTAATTGCACTCATAGGCCTTTCAGGATTCTCTGTTTTGCTGAACGGCCATGTATTTTGTCCACTGGTGCCATATGCATAGGACAACAATGTGCTTTTTCAAACATAAACAGTGTATCTTTTTACTTAAACTTAAAAGCCATCTCAGGGCTTATGGAGTGAAAATAGTCAATGTTCCCATTTAAATGTCTCTATTAAATCTTAAATGTTTTTGTTGACCAATTACAGAGATTCCCCCAAATAACCCTGCTGAGATTATTCGCTTCAACCAACAGCAGTTAGCTAACTTGTGTATCGATCACCTCATTACAAGAGTTCAGAAGTTCAGGAGTTCAGGAGTGGGAGTTCTAATTTGCTTGGACCTCTGTGTTGTGTACTGGCAACGGCAGTCCACTTCATAACTTTTTTAGCTACATTATGCAGCTAAAGCAACAAGCTGCACACGGCTTTTATGCCGGCCTGTAAAACATGGTTACAGAATAAAAAATAATGATGATGATCTCTAAAAGTAATGAGTGAAGCTAAAGAAAATTAACTTCCCTTGAAGTCCCCGCTAATGTCAATCTCTAAGATGAACCAGTTGGATGACACTTTAATGTCTAATTTCCAGTCGCCATTCTACAGTAAAAGCAGATAAGAGTGATAACAGAGAGGCAGTAGATAATGTGCTAATGAGTGCAACAGACATGTCGATTCATCATGTCTTAATTAGTCTTACCTTCATTAACTTTATCTTAATAACGCTCTGCTAAAATTAATGACTCATCTAGCTAATTAGGATATCTGCTTGGGTATAGTTCTGTGTCTTGGAGCGATTTTATCAAATGGCAAATAAAATCGCTTAAGTTAATTTCATAAGGCTTTGTCCTTCAATGACATACGTAGGCTGACTTTAATTCAGAACAGCAGTCTAACCACAGAGGGGTTTCACTCACCCGGTTTTCCTGGAATGTATGTTTGGTGTGTGTGTGTGTGTGTGTGTGTGTGTGTGTGTGTGAGAGAGAGAGAGAAAGCACGCGCAGGCATGTCTACATGTGTCAGTGAATGTGTGCACCAAGATGGGGGTGTGATAGGTAATATGGAGGAACATACCCAGATCCCTTGTTCCTCCACGCTGCCTGCACCTACAGAAAAGGGTAAATCTGATACTTTGTCACAGTTTGCAAACAGTAGCGTCCGGTGGGGCGGAAGGGTTCACCTTATGGGTCAGGTAGCATGAACTAGCAGAGCACCCATCTGTGTCAGCAACAGGAGGGCTTTGGGTGGGGAGGACGGTGTGTGGCTGAGATGGAAAGAGGATGAGAGAATTTTGAAAAGAAAGAAACAGGGAGGAAATAATCTTCAAAAAGGAGGGTTGAGGTGGATAGATGGGGAAGTGAAGGAGAAACAGATGGAGGATTGGCTCTGAGCAAACTCCAGTATAGTTAATGTAGTGAACAAATACCTTACTGCAAATTGCACAGGCGCAGGTTTGCACTAAATCAAACGTATTGTTATTTTTAAGATGGAAGGCTGCTGTAATAGAGAATTATGTCGCTCATGATTTGAGGCAGAGCCATTAGTTGGGGAGTGACTTGGAGGAAATCTGAGCCGGTGTGAAGGGGGTAGTTTTTCTAAGATAACCTTGGAGATAATAACTGACAGTGGGTCAGAGATGTAGACACAGTTCAGATACATTATTACATTGATGTCAGCTAAAAGGAGTATTGTGTTTCAAGAATAACAAATCAGTACAATATCACAGGAAAAACACCTGTGTTGTATTAAGATTGTGAAAATAGTCAAATGACTTGAGGACATTCATGTCTGATGTCTGCACATACTGACTGCATTGTTTCACAGAGAATCCTAGACCAAATAGTAGGATCCATGTGAGTTTTTTAAATCAATGCTGGCTCCCTCATGTGTTCAAATACATATTGTATGTTTATTTGCTGCCATACCACAGTAATATCTTCACCTACTATCAAGAAATTAGCCATCATAGTGCAACATGTTTTACCAGTTTTCTTGTCAACGAATCACCTGGCCATAGTCTCAGCCTTCAGTCAGTCATACAATGGCACAGTGAGAGCATAATTACATTAGTTTTTCTTAATTTTTATGGAAAATATCGACAACTGTGATGTTTTCAATGAGGCTGTCTACTATAGCAGTAATTTGTTCATTCATAGCAACTGTATTAGAGTTCATCCGAACAGATAAAGAGAAAACTTACATAATAAACATTGTTACGTGATATGCCTTCAAGCTTCCATCAAAAATATGTCGCCTTTAAATATATGTAGTCCATATTTCTATTTATCTAGTTAGCAGGCATTATAAGTACCACATGTCACATTCCTCAGTAATAATATGGTAAAAAATGTTTATTACTTTTGAAAAATGTTCCAATCTCTGGAAATGATTCAAAGCAGTACTGCTCATTCCAAAAAAAAAATAAAAAAATCATACAAAGATAGATGTAGTAGGTTTTTTCTTTGGGAATTAATTTGTCTACCTCTTTTATAAACTACCAAGCAGACTAATGATAGATGACTAATTATGTCTGGATCCTTAACAAAGAGTCTCTGGTGAGAGAAATATTTAACCGAAAGCAAACATTCAAAAGAAATACCTGTTTCATGAAACCATAACAGCCACTCAAGATATGCTGTTCATGCCACTGACAGACCGTGGTGGGAGTAAACTAGTAGCACATTTCTTTTGAGCTATCTTAAGGTTCAATTAGCCCTCTGCTCGCTGACCCTAACACTGTGTGTGAAGAGGGTGTAATGAAAGGAAATAGCATAAGTGACTCCATGCTTTCTGCCACCCTACATGATGACAATAGACGATGAGGGTTGGGGCTACATTTCCACAGGAGGTGTTTCACTGGTGCAGCCCCAGTATCAATATACTGGTATATTATTCTAAAACAGAGTTATTCAGACTCTGATCTTTAAACTTTCCTTTAACCCTTTAACAGTGGGATGAGAGCAATTTCAAAGAACAACATAACTTCCCTGAACTAATTTCTTTCAGTCCTTTCCAAGCTTGTAAAAGCAGAATCTGTTTTGTCTTGCTGGAGTTGTGTTTTTGCATACTTCATAATTAAACAGTCAGCTCATTTTTCTTAGAAACTATTCACCTTCTACGGGATCTGGTTGAGCAGTAGCAGAAGAGTTATGGCGACACCTCTTCACCTCGCCTCCATGTGGTAACGGTCAGCTACACTTAATGAGAGGTATTCTGTTGCATTGTGCCCAGCAAAACAAAAAAAAAGCATGTACATGGTTCTGGCTTTGCAACAGCTGACCCGGGGGCAACATTTTAGACTAATTGTCAGGAGACATTGTATTTTCAGAGAAAGTTAGCCCAAATATAATGCCTCAACAGACATTCAGCACTTTGTGTATCCCAGAAAATGTGGGGCAGTGATCATGACACTTGCTCGGTTTGTGTTTTTGACGCTCCCTCTTTTTGTTTTCTCTTTTTCATTCTTGCTGTTAGTTAATAATCATTTGAAAGGTAAGGAGTGATCTTGTTGAGGAGAGTAGTCTGTTCTCCCTCTCTCTGCTGAGACATCGCAGCTGTGCACTATCTATCTATATCTACTGGTGTGTACATACGTTGTGTGTGTGTGTGTGTGTTACAGTATTTGGAGCAGCTTGAGCCACTGTCAGCACCTTTAACTAGTCCCCACAGTGCAGCCTGGCAGTAAATAAGATTTCACGCCTTTCAGCCCTTACTTAAGAGAACACATCCCTGTCCATAGCTTTTAATAAGAAATTAAAGAGTACCATACAATTTACACAAGTTATGTGCTGCCCTCTCTGGTTCATTAATTTTTGCTGACTAACTTTTGACAGCATACTTTATCACAATGCACCCCAAGGGATGATTTTAATCATTGTTGCCACTACAGAGCATGTGTCTCTGGTGTTTAGGAGTTTGGGTTACCTTTCCCCAGGTTGCTGATGTTTGGGTAAAGATACACTGCACTGAGTCATGTTAGGGGTTATTTAATGCATCATCAGGTTACAGAGGCAGAATATCTGAGAAAAAGAACCTCAGTCACTAAAGGTATACAGTAGGTGTGGAGTATGCTTGCAGGTTTGTGTATGTGTGTGTGGGAGTGTGCGTGGTGTATAAATGCTCAAAAACTTGCGCAACAAAAACTAAAGTATGCGGTAATTTGACCAGCAGTCATCACCTGTACCCTATATAGTTAATCATGTAATGTAACTAAAATGTTATTTTAGATCTAAAATAAATACTGCAACTTTCCAGAAACCTGCAAAACAAATGCTATGTGAAATGCAAAAAAAAGTGTCATATTGAAGAGATTTCCTCGAGCTTCACACCTTAACGAATTACAAGAGCTCCGTGTGTTTTCCTCTGCTGAAAATCCCTGTCTAACTCCAGACCACTATGCTAATTATGAGACTCTACAGACTCCATAAAAGCTCTGACTTTATTACTGAACACTTCATAATTCCCTAAACTCGGCTGCCATCGTAAATCATACACAAGCACACACACAGCGCTGTCCTAGTTATTATACTAATGTGATGTACACAAAGAGAAAAACACCAGGTTGTGTTATGAGAGCACATGGCGCACCCCCCCCCCCCCCAGTTCTGTCTCCATATCTGTTACTCAGCCCAACAACACCAACAAACTGTAAAAGAGACTAATTTTATTGTCATGACAAAAGATGTGATCACTGAACTCCTTACCCTGACAACATGATATCAGCGGTGACAAGACAACAGACCTCTCTCTAGGATAACCATAAACAACTGTCCTGTCTCTTGCCTAAGAAAGACATATCAAATATACTGTAATACTACAGGAAGAATGCTGTGGAAACAATCAAAAGGGTGTACACTTACAATTATTAATCCAGATGGATGTTTGTATAGAGTTCCGTGTATCTGAAAGAGTGTGTATGAGAGCGAGCGCCTTTGGGTGAGAGAGAGAGAGAGACAGAGAGAGAGAGAGAGAGAGAGAGAGAGAGAGAGAGAGAGAGAG
>CALSBV010012175.1:11406657-11481374 GCA_943590825.1 Bovichtus diacanthus | reverse complement strand
AGAGAGAGAGAGAGAGAGAGAGAGAGAGAGAGAGAGAGAGAGAGCCTGTGGATCAGTATGCATTGAGTCCAGCCTTGTAGTAGTGTTGGGGGTTGGAGTAACAGCAGATGAGTTTAAGTGGGCAGTAATATCAGTCCTCGCTACATCACTACCATCTGCCAACCACTGATCATTAGCATCTCTATCTCTCTATCAGTCTCTCTCTCTCTCTCCCTATGTCTTTCAAACATAAACACAGTTGTGCGCATACAGACACAGTTCCTTCAGTTCCTTAGTTACTGGTCTGATGTGAAAAATCATATCGGTGTGTATGAGTGGTGATGTGTCTCACAGAATCACCTGGGAGGAGAGCGGTGACGTCAGCCACTCTCAGGGGAGGACGGGCTGGCAATGGGCATGCCTGCCTGCTGCCTGCCTCTGTGGGGAACCTGGGAGTGTGCAATATTTGGCAAAGAGTGAGAGCAAGATAGGGAAAGACAGGTACGCAGGTACACAGAGTGAATGATGAGTGTGGGTGGGGGAACACAGATGTGAATGTCTCTCTACGGGAAAAGGATGTGCGCAGAGATCCAGCCGACGAAGAAACACTCATCCGTGACTCATTCATGGAGACTGTGTGACTGAGTGTGTGTTCCAGATGCCACAGACACATAAAAAGGCTACACTATGTACAGCCTATGGTTCCCAAATGACAAAGATTTACAACTCTCCAAACACTCTGCCTGGTAACCATTCAGAATATTCCAGCAGAGCAGCAAATCTTTCCTTTGCCACAGTCCAGCATATGACTTCATAAGACCCCTTTACTCTATGTCCTCATTCAGAAAACACACACACACATACCAACATATCAATGAGTTTTGGAGACACATGTCATTGCATTGAATTAATGCAATTCACTGTCAGGGCCTATTAACACGATATCCACTGAACCTAGACCACAATGCATTTAGCCTGCAGCTTCCATAAAAACACAGAGAGAAAAGGAAGCACATACAGTCTTGGCATTGCATGTGGTTTTCATCAACACACACTGTTACCACCATGCGGCAATGGAACAGCCACATATCTAGCACCTAAAGAGCAAGCACTTTCCAGGCCACCTCTGAAGCAGTATTTCCCTCTATTCATATACTGTATAGTTGCACATCTATATTCAGAAAAGCAAAAACACGTGTACCACAGCACGCACTGTTTCTTTCTGCCCATACGCATTTCCGTGTATTTGTGTGCCTCTGTAAATTAATCCATGCTGGTTAATCATCAAGCAGCTTTATCTGCAAATTCTAGCAAATGCAACAACAAAAAAACCTCATTCAAGATATTCCTGCTGGATTTGACTACATTCAGGGCAAAAACAGCAGAAACGAACAAACGGTGCAGGTGTGTTGCTAAAGTTAAAAAGCTCAGTTTGAAAAATACATCCAATAATTCGAAGGTTTATGAAATGTCAAATACTGAAAACTATAATATTACCATGAGAAAGGATTTCACAACTCTGGAAAGCTATCACCGCAGCAGTTATTTTCTTCCTTGTCTCGAAAGTTTATATGTAAGTAGAACTACTCTGGTTATAAGCTACGGTGCATTTGACCTGGATGTATTCGCACAAATTGAATCACATGGAGCTAATTATTTTGGTGGATGATCTTATTTTTCTTGAGGCAATTTATGTCTCTGCCCCTGCTGTGCCAACATGGGGGTTTCATTGAAATGAATGAGAAAGCAACCATGTTTGATGCATTGCTAACGTTGGTCTGAACACAGTTTTACTTTTCATTAGTACAGCGATGTTTGGCTCACACTACCAAGGTCACACTGAGCACACCTAAATGGCAGTGAGACACTTGACATCATGTCAATATTGTCAACTCAGGAAAGGGTTTAGCCAATCAATAGTGACCAAGCCACAAGCTTTCACACAGAGTCAGATCTGTTTTCATCACTCAACGGCTCGTAATGGAACTATGGTAATCTGATGCAAGAGATGCTTTCTTAAGCATCAATTCTTTACATACATGTCTGCCTTTCACTCCGAGGATTTGAAGTAGAGAGCACCCATTTCAAATACTACGCAGTCAGCACTACTTAACTGGCAGTCAGCACAATGGTGAAATCCCAACAAATACATACAACCACATACACACACAATGCATTCGTGTGTGGCTGCTATTGATATCGTCCAGGAAAGTGGGTATTTGGTTTTCAAATAGGCAATTACAGAGACCACAGCAACCGATACAGACTTGGCACATTGTGCGTTAGTAACTGTTTAAATTTTAATTCTTGACAATATTATTATTATTTTACCACAGAAATGTTTTCACTCCATGATCAATAGCTCCATTATGTCCCCCTAAAGAGTGTTTGAAATGATTGATCAAATGATGAACATCTGCAGTAGTAATTTAGTTCTTCCAGATTACATTTTCAATGAAGTGTCCGTGTGTGTGCGTGCATGCGTGCGTGCGTGCATGCGTGTGTGTAAGGGTTGAAGCTGAAGTGGGTGTCTGTCCTGGTCCCTGTCCCAGGCTGTGCTCACCAGGGTCGTAAAGTTATCCAGTGTCACCACAGGACTATTGGATGGCTGTCAGCACGCTAAATTAAAAACCACAAGCATGCAGCGTTTAATTTCTGTGTTTTTACCCCTAACGGAGTGGGACTGCCTGCCGCCGCAGTGCTGAGAAGTGTGTGTGTGTGCAGATAGATGCACGCATGTGAGTGTGTTACCGTAAAACAAAGCCCCTCTGTACTAAGTGTTCTACTGTCTCTCCTGCCTGTCTTCATAGCGGGGGAGAGCCAAACAGACCAGCCCAATATAACAGCATTACGTAAAACAAAATGGATGAATAATTTGTCTGTTATTAAAGTGTTTTTTTTTGTTATTATCATAATAGTATAAAGTATATGATGAATGGTTGAACTGAGGCATGAACCATTCCATCAGCAAAATCTAATTTAAATCAAATTAGTCCAAATGACAAGACAATTAAGCCTGACCAAAAAGTTGGGTCTGAGGAAATTCGACAGGAACAGAAGAGTCAATAGAAAGCAAGAAGTCTTAAGAGATAATTATGTGTCTGTGCAGATTAGCATAGTGTTGGTGAACTTGGTAAACAACAGTTATGCGAGGCAACAGTGTAATTAGTGGCTTAACAACAGAATAGCAGTGGACCACGTTATACTGTTTACAAGCTTGAAATTAAACATAATAGCCTAAATTGGACACTGTTGAGCAATCAAAGTTATAAGTACAGTTTTTCATAAAAACTCAGTGAAGCCCGACTGAAGAACTAAAACTTTTGAAATGCAGCAGATTGGATTGAATGAATGGAGTGTTCTGTTTAATAAAAGAAAGTGGGATGTAAATGTGAACTTTCATGCACTTTATGGTATCCACATTCATGGACCATAACAGACCTTTCACCAGTAATCAAGCATATTAGTGTTCAGCCATATTGAATACGTGACACTTCTTTGACCTCCATTGTAAAGAGCACTGCGTAATGGAGATGATGCAGATGCCCTTTAACAACCTCCACGATGGTAATGCAGAAGTGAGGAGAGAAACGGATGTGACCAGACCGTTATTAAAAAGAGGGAATGAAATTCTGATGACAAAACTTCTAACCTTGTCCCAGATTTAGACAAAGTGTAAAGGTTTATATGATCTAAGTTCATCCTGTTTAAACAGAAAAAAAAGAAGCACATAACAGTTCTGCAGTACAATCTGGAATGTCTTCTAAATGTGCAAAGAAAATAATCCCAATATTGGATTGTTAGGGACTTATGATATTATTGTGACTGCATTAGTGTTACAATATCCACCCATAAAACTAAAGTATGGTTTAAGGGATAGGTACATATGTTAGTTAATTTTAGTCAGGTGCCCACATGTGAACTGAAACAGGTTTTTGTTTCTGTAATTATTCCTTCTGTTTATACTAACCATTTGAAAATCCTTTCCTGAGGCGATAGTGTAGCGGGACAAAATACAATTTCAATATTCAGCTGGAGATAATATGAGGCTTCAGTCAGAGTTAGATAAATCCAGGGGTATACTCCAAAATTACAGTCTTTATAGTAAATTGCCTCGTTGTGTCACCATCCCACCACTGCAGCTCAGCGAGGAAACATTGTCTGGAGAAACTAAATGTTGGAGTTTGGTATGAAAAAGATCCCTACTTGATTTGATTAACTCAGACTGCTGAAGCCACATATTCGTTTCAGGCAGACTTTGGAATACATCTTTGCAAGAAACGAGGAGTGTGGCTTTTGTGCCCCATTTCTTCCATTTGAAGCTTGCCAGGAAGGGATCTCTTAATGGCAAGTATGAACATGAGAAATGATTACAGCAAGCAAAGCCTGTTTCAATGGACATATGGGCCCCTCACTACAGTTTTAAGATGATGCGAACCTATCCTTTCAAGGTTCAGTGTGTAGAATATAGAGGTATTTAATAGGAGACATTTAATATAATATTTATAATCACCTGAAACTTAAGAAACGTTGCGTTTTCTTTATCTTAGAATAAGCCCTCCTACATAGGGAATGGGTCCTTTTCACAGAGTCCGCCATGTTGCACCACCATTATTTATGGTAGCCCAGAATGGACAAATCAAACTCTGGCTCTAGAGAGGGCTTTTCGTCTTTTTATTTTACCTGACAGCCAACGTAGGTTCTCCGAACATGCTCGGAAAGAAAAGCCGCTAAATCCCATACACTGGTCCTTTAAGTAGAGTAACTAAAATCGTGTCGCTTAAGTGCACAGAACGATTGAAGTCATGGTTAAATAAAGGTCAACAAAAATAAAATGTGAAAGACCATTCACTTTTCATTACAATGGGTTATATTTTACATGCGATTGGCACACTCCATCGTGTGTTTCCTTCGCAATTAGTTGGTTCCTAATCTTTAAATTGACCTATAGCAGCAAGGTGGGTGGCAATGAAATTAAATTTATGATATGATTTCAGCATTTTTCCCAACCGCTTTGTGCCAGTGAGATGTCTTGGGTGTAAATTTTAGTCTATGACAGGCAGATTATTATCTGACACAGTAAATCCCTGACGAATTGTTGTATAAAGTATCTCCTCCAAGAATAACTACAAAGACATTATCAGAGGTCTGGTCAGGCTTCAGCAGATGCAGAGAGAATGGCGAATGAGTTGTATAATCCCAGGTCATCCTGTTTAAATAGAAAACCAGTGCCAAAACGGCTGGGATTCAAACAATACTTCACTGCAGTCTCAAAAATGTTTTTGGACATATCTTACACAAAAAAACAACCTGCGCCGACTTGTTGCAGCCTTTGGTTTTACAGAAGCAAGAGTGCACAAGCCATAATCATGGAAAGAGAGGATGTTTATTTTGGCTGGATTTCTTTCTCTGTGACTGTTTAATGTCAACAGTCAGTCTGGAAAGAAAATCATTTTCTTGTGACATTCCCTTGTAACAAAGACGGTTTTCTCCTAGAGACTTTTGTTGACTGGAAATATTAAGACCAGTTCCTTTGATGTGAACATTTTTTGCTGTACTCTGAGCTTTTCTTTGAATGCGACCCAGCAAGAGTTAATGGTTAATCATTTCTGGATCGGTGAAAAATGTCGATTGCACGCTGTAGACTATGACATGCAGATTATTATCTGACATGGTAAATCCCTGACAAATTCCTGTATAGAGTCTATCCTCCCACCAAGTCTGCGCAGACATATCAGAGGTCTGGTCAAGCTTCAGCATATCATATAGCCAGGATGGAGAGAGGGTACGTCCTGTAGTTGACTGAAGTGAGTGGAACCATCTGTCGGGCATTAGAGCTTTAGTATGCAGCCCTTGTCTTCAGCTGTATGAAAATACACACCGGTCTCTCTAATCTGACCTGCCCAGCCTCACTATTTATTATTTCTACCTGAGACGGAAATGTTTGGTAACTGGACCTGCTCTGGACTGACGACTACATGGACTGTATGTGACTGTAGAAGATGAGGACCTTTAGATAGGTGTGTCCAGGAGCACTGCGAGCAATTACGGACCCCGTCAGAAGAGCGCATTGTGTTCTCTGAAAGCACTGGTCTCCCATTGTTCTCACTCTTGAAATTCTCTCAACCTTCACCTTTTTTGTTTCAAGCTTGTTGGTGCAGCAGCTGTTAGTGACACCGCAGACTGATGTCTGCACGTGTGTGTTTGTCAGCACATCTCAGGGATATGGAAAGTGTGTGTGGAAAGTGTCTCCTGGCACTGTTATTGTTATTCACTCACAGATGAGTCAAGTGATGAGTGAACATCATGACAAAGAGGAGATGGATCTCTCTCTCTCTTTACAGTGTTCTTTTATTATTATTATTTTACTCCACCAGTTTCTTCTCCGTGGGCGTTTTGTAACAGGTGGCTATAAACTGGTGTGTGCGACAAGGTGTTGATTTACACACCCAGCAGGAGCTCGACATGGTAACCAGGACCAACCAAGAAAGAGCAATATAAACAACACCTTGTGAGTTAACTCAGTAGAGAAGAAGAGAGGAGGGGGGGCATGGACTCAATAAAGATTGAAAGTTAAATAGTGTAAACATTTTCTCAGGACTTGGGGGGTGAGTGGCACTCAGTGGGAATCTGAGGGCACACAAACACACATGTTCACCCAGGTGGCCCATTTATACATTGTGTAATATTAATGACGTCAAACTGTTGCAGTAAAATTCTTCTTTTTTTTTTTTTTTTTTTGCAGATTGAGCATCTACTACCGTTATCTATTGCCGGAAACAGAAAGCACAAGCACTAAAATTGGAGCCTCCTGGCATTCCCTCTGCACGTATGGCGATTTAGCAGTAATACTATCACACCGTGGGTCATGAATGTATATCATTTCTGCTGTTCACGCCTGACCCACTAACAGTAAAACATGTTTATTAATGGTGAAAGCAGCATGTGTGAAAAAGCTTGCTCGCACACACACAAACACAGAGAGACTCCTCGCAGTCTGTCTGGCCTCGACACCTGGTCAGGGAGAGGAATTGAGTGGTCAGCCATCTCAGGACAATGGCCACAGTGTCCATCCAGCTCTGACCTCTCACACACTCACAGCGCCACGGGAGGCCTCGACCAATGGCACACTGCACTGGCCTCAGTGACACTGTCCATGCATCCTGTTGCTGTCAGCATCCTCTCTCTCTCTCTCTCTCTCTCTCTCTCTCTTTTTTTTTCTCTCTCTCTCGCTTTCTCTCTCTTTGTCTTCCCTTCTTTTTTCTCTCACCCTCTCTTTCTGTTAGTTTCTCTCACTCTCTCTTACACTTTTGCTCTCTTTGAACTTCAACATATGCAATGTTCAGCGGATATTAAATTGCAAAATGAAACAGGTAAATTAACGTGAGTAGATGCGGTCACTCAGAATTGTAAATTGTTGACGTTAGATTCCCGGCCTGAATTTGTATCCCAGTCTCACTATACAGTAGATTTTCCTTGTATATTTGAGGGAACACTTTCGGATGCATATGTGTGCATTTTGAAGTGTCTGCTAAGACAGTGAATCAAAATGAAAGCGTAAACGGTATATTTATGCATATATAAATACAAATTGCGGCAACCATCATGACAGGGAGCGAACTGATATGTTATGCTAATAGCTATCCCACTAGACTGCTTTGTTCTTTTTCTTTTCTTTTTAACCATATGCTGTACTTGCCCTGCCAAACCACTAAATAAAAACAAGGGATTTAAGAGTTGTGAAAATGGGAAGAGGAAAGAATAGCAGAATCAAGGAGGTGGGTGTAAAAACAGGTCATATAAGCTGTAGAATGTGTTTGCTTACAGCCCATTCACCTCCAGAGCAGGGCGGGGGTGAATAGACTCTATATATAACTGCAGTGAGGGTGCTTTGGTGTGGCTGCTCATCTCTCTGCCCTATAACTGACTCCAACTCTATAATATATATTACAAAGGTATTTAAGTACAACCACAGCTTCCTGTTAGTTTTCATTAAAGCCCGGCTAAACTGAGATGGAAAGATTTGCTCTCTTTTCAGAGGCATTCAAGAATCACTTCATCCCTAATATTCCTTTTTTTCCATATAGGCAAGTATTTAAACTCTGTTTAAAGGTATGACCTTGCCTATAAATTATGCTGCGCTTGTTTCAGCACTTCATCAAAGTTCAGCATTTAAGTGAAATGATCAAGTTCAAGATATTATAGTTGCACCAGTACATGAAATGGAAATCTTTGTTCCTTGTGGACAACTGTATAGACAGTAAGCAAAACTTTAAAAAAAAAACTTTGGCGCAATGTTTGTCTGCACATAACAAGTTTATCATGATGGACCTATAACATGGTCTATGGGGTTCAAGAGGTAACACACATAAATAAAATGTGTCTACTGCTGGCCTAGCTGATCAGCATTCAGAGCGGGCCGTTGTAGTATAAGTAGATTTTGAACCTTAAAGGGCAGTTCAAAATGGAGGAGAGGCTGAGGCAGTACTTCAATCTGGTGCCTCGTCCGTGATTTATGGGCGTGAATGTGACCCTGGACTTGATGGTGGACCTTTGTACACTGGAGGCCACATACAGAAACCAGTAAAACACAAACACACCGTACACATACAGGAACCGTGTGAAATAAATAGCTCATGTGTCAGTGGTGACTGTGTACAGCCAGAGTTGTATTTCTACTTGTACTTGTGATAGCATTGCGAGATAACTTTAGTCCATATTGCTCGTGAATGACTTATCACATACTCAGTTTAGGTTTGGTATTTAAAGGCTGGTTCCTGTATAGTTTGCTCAGCAGAAATGCACATTACTACATGAGTATGTTGTGTGGATAAATGTCAAGTTTTTAGCTCCAGTAGTCTCCTGTTGAACAGCCCATCCATCAGCAGGAGTCAGACTGGCTGCAGGGCTCCGGGTCACCTTACACCGTGTCTTACACCACAATCCCAGTCCCTCTCTGCATTTTTACCCTCGTCGACTTCTTTCTTTCCCGTCTCGTATCAATGCATCATTCCTTCCACCTTTCATCCAGCAAACTCTCTGCCTATCCTTACTTCTGTTTTCTCTCTCTCTCTCTCTCTCTCTCTCTGGGCTTCTGTACTTCTTTTTCCCTTAGGCGCCATCACTCTTTCCCTTCCTCCCTCCCACAGGCTGGGCAGTAAAACAGGAGCAGGCTCATGGGAGGCCATTAACCACCAGAAACGCAGCATTAGAGCTCAGCTGCAGAGCAAACGAGCAAACTACTACAGACTATTTTACACAACCACTGAAACAAGTATAGTAGAGGCAGCACTGTGCAACAAATGGGACTTCTGACCCTGCAGCTATACACTGAGAACAGTGATCAGCAATAGTAGAGACGTATACAACTGTCTCAGCTCTGGCTAGTTTGTTGATCTAGAATACATACAATAAAGCATTAGGCTTCCTGGTTTTCTAGTCAGCATTTGCAGTTTTGTTCTAGTTAAGACAGATTACAGGATATTACACAATGAACTGTTTCAGCTAAATTCAATCAGACTAATATTAAACCCAACATCATGACATGAAGTGAACATCAATTTAGTGGAGGTGTCCCGTAGTCCTTTATAACCTTGTGAAGGACTTTCCTGCTTCTTGCAGCCACCACTGATCGACACTGTAGAGCGTAGAGACCTTGAACCTTTGAATCTGCAGTTATGGGATGTAATTCTCTTGCTGGGTTTTGGGGTTTGATCAAGGAGCTGGTCACTGGCAGACCGACAATCACAGTCTTTGATGTTGTGATCCAGCACATCCTACATTACTCAACACCCAAGGAACAGACTTAGCATGGCCTTTTTTGGCCTTTTTTGGCTCAGTGATTTAAGCTTTGAATTAAGGGCCTTAAATAATACCTTTGGATTACATTTGAGTCTGGTGCACAGTTTTAATACCAAAAGCTTTGGTAATGAACAAAGTCCCCATGGTAAGGAAAGGTCACGTATTCATCACCAGGCACTTTAACAGATAAAATCAACAGTGAAAGGTGACAAAATCTAATTTGGCAATGAAGCCAAGCTGCCCCCTCTGTGCTTCTGTTGAAAATTACTTTACAGGTAAACGCAAACATTATGGGAAATTACAACTTTTAGGGTGAAATAATTTTTGAGAAAAATAATTTTCAAACTAACTCACCTACAGAACTAAGTTCCAAGATGTCAACATCATCTCTCGGGGAACAAAGAATGTGTCTTTAGTGCAATGTACTTGTCGAACTGAAATGATTGAAAACAATATTTTATTAGGATCTGTTGCGATGGCCTGAGTGCGGTATTTGTGTTAGGGTGTTCATGTGTGTAATGTGTGTGAAGTTTGACTGGATGAGTGCAGAATTGCTCGCCCCTCACCCCGGTCGGGACAGCTGCATTGGGGACTAAACCAGACCTTCCTCCTCATGCCCCTTCCTCTGCCACACACAGAGACACATTGACAGGATTTTCTACCCTCTGCGAGGCTTTAGCTGGGTGCCGATCTTGCGTGTGGTCTGTAAGGCAATGCCCTTGTTATGAAGTGCTACGTGCTCAAGACGCTTACCTCAGGATTTATATGAGAGGGAAGTCTTGACTGTACTCCTGATCAAGACATGTGAACCCCCCCCCACACACACACACTTACACACACTCACAACTTCTACCAAAAGGCCTGTGGTACTGTCTCACTAACGAACAAAGGCAGGCTTATTCTCACGTAGTAATACATTTGTCATAGAAAGTAGATTAAAGCCACAAATCCTGTCTGAGAGGTGGATTGAATTACCGCTATCAAGGAGTGACTAGAGTTACTGGGGTTGAAAAAAAGTGCAATAGCATCAGTTTATTGTGCTGATGTGTCACATGCAGAGTCGCCCAGGGCCAGCTTTCTGTGTCAAGCTATAGACTAACTTTACATTTTCATTATGTCATAATCTACATTTCATTCACTCATTAGTCTCCCTAACCTTAAACTTTACCATCAGCACTACCCCCCCTGTCCTAACAATGTGTCCCTATAAGGATATGAGGACGAGCCACTAAGTTTCAAGATGGAAGTAGTTCACACACATGCAATTTTATCTACCTTACTTAGCTTTTTGAGTTGAAACAGCATTTATTTTCAGTGCTAGATATGGGGCCTGCATTCCCACCTCAAATGGAAAACACATGCTACCAAAACCTTTACAATGAAATGAAACATTTTTTTACTACTTATGTAACATAGTGCTATAACGTATGTATGCAGATGCCACTGATTATAATACAATCTGAATGAGAAATTAGATTTACAAGACGTAAAATGCAGTAAGTACAGCTTGCTCTTCGGATTATATCAAGGATGAGGCTGTCACTAGTAACATGTCAACTGCAGGCAGCCTGCTGAAACAACCCAATCTGCCTGCCACTCAATTAATTCAGTTTGCAGTTGTGGTGGAACATGATCTCGTACTTAAGGGGGCTGTTCGTCAAATTGGTTTCAGAGTTACAGAACTTAATAAAGATCAAATAGAGATGTCTCAAGACACCTGTGTGCCTGTGTGTGTGTCCCCGTGTGTATGTGTAACGTAACAGAGAACCCTCGACCGCTCCCCAGAGACCGACTTGACACAGACGCTAAGAATAGCCCTGGCTGTATTACCACCAGTCAGAAGGGGAGAGGTGGTAATAGGGAGAAGAGGCAAGAAGAGGGGAAAAGTGACACTATGCCACATGGGAGATGACTGGTAGACACAGGAGCCTCCGTCCTTCATTGGACGTCTCTTTTACCTGGCATAGACATATACACATGACATGACCGATGACCTCTCCAACCTCTCAAACAGAAACATGCGCACAGACACACACACACACACACACACACACACATACACAAACACACACACACACACACAGAAATGCAATATGCTGCTGCTGGGCCTTACATGTCAGGCATGCATAGGTTATGGCGTTTGGAGCCTAACCTCTTATTTTTAGACTGAGTAAACAGTGGTCTGTGCTTGAGATGTCCATCATCACTGGGTGTGATGCCATTAATTGTAGGAGGTGGGTGGAAAAGATGAAGGGGAGGAGGAGGGAACAGGAGGAGGAGATGGATAATCATCAGGAAGTAGGATTGCCGGAGCGCTTAAGACACATTCTTGACTTTAGATTCATGGAGACCCAGGGCTATTATTACTGATTAAAGGACTGGGATGCAATCTGTATCACTGTTTGGTTACTGCTGTCATTTTAAAAGCATTTGTATTTCAGCTGAACAGAGCCCTGCTTATTGGGTTTTGTTGGGGGCCAGGGTTTGAGGACAGATGTATCGACAGGGGAGAGGCAGAGGAGCTACAAAAACAACATATCAGTGGTTGTTATGGGACCTGTGCTACACACCCACACACACACACACGCACACACAAACACACGTCTTCTCACATGTCAGGTGAAAGGTTGTGACCCAGCACTAACAGCTCTGTTTCCTTTGCCATCGAATACGAGAGCTTCACCCAGTATCCCTAAATGGTTCAGAAAAGTGAACAGTGCACTGAATAACCTGTCAAAATAGGCGTATGACAGCAGGCCAAGGACTAACTGCATGTGTGCGTGTGTTTGCATGTGTGTCTGTGTTGACACTAAGAAAATGGAGACATGAATAGCTGTATTCAGGCCAGCAAAACAGCTACTCTAGAGGTGGTGCTACAGCAGTATTGGTGATGATGTCTGATAATCACCCGTCATTTGAAATAATTGGGTAATTGGGGTAATTGGTTTCACTGTGGTCCTCTGAGCTCATCATTACAAACAGGTATGGACTGATATATTTATGCCATCAACACTTGCTGTCCAGTGGTATAATAGGATGAGCCAGAGGTAATTGGTTGCTGGCTGAATTTTTATTTTGGGTTTGAATACAAGACACAGAGGGAGAGATAGAGCACACTGAGGCAGACAAAGACAAAAGCAGGATTTCAGGAAAAGAGCAAAGAGAATGATAGACGAGGAAAAAAAAAAAATAGAGCGACGGAGAGGCTCTGCCGGGTGGTTAATGGTGGTTTAGGGTTGTTCAATGTACAAAAGGGGAAAAGACAGAGCACATTACAATAGCAGTCTAACATTAAGGTCCCACTGCCATTTTAGATTTAATGACATGCTGGGTGGTGTCCAAACACATTTAATGTGCTCATCTGCATAATAGTTCTGCCCTTACAGCATTTGCAGGGGAGTAATACCTCTCTGTGATCAATCTCCCTCTCTTTATCTCTCTTTTGCACTCTTTCATGTACACACAGCACACACACACACACACACACACACACACACACAAGAAAAAAAGACCATTAGCATACACTTTGCATAATCAAAGCCAGTTAGAAAGGGTACAGAGGACATTTGTGAATGTACTGTAAAATATGATGACGCCAAATTACCAGTTGTTAAAAGTTATCCCTCTGCCATTAAATACCTTGTCTTTTATATTACACATTAAGATCATGGGCCTTTTCCTGTAACATTTTCCTTTTACACAAAAACTTATAGCATTTAGATGATGTTGTTGAAAAAGAGTGATTACGGTACAAACAGTAGTAAATTATATTCTATTAGGCAAAACAGTACAGCTAAAATGAAGTTAAATGTCCATAGTCCTTTAAAATGTTTAGAACTCTCAAGATAGATATCAGACGCTCGTTGAGCCTTGAATCCAGCGAGCAGACCTGAACAGCTGGAAGGACTGAGACTCATGAATCTTATGAAATGACACTTTCCACTGAGAATGTTATACCATTTATCAAGTTGATTGTGACTTTTATTTCATCTCTCTCGCCCTTTCTCTCTAGGTAACACACACACACACACACACACACACATGCAAGCAAGCACACACGTACATCTAGTGAGTAGAAATCTGAACCGCCATAAAATTCATAGAAGGTTGGATGTGACCTCCATATCTAGTGTGAAATATGTTCTCTGCTTATTCTTTCACATATTTCAACTTTAAGAATGGCTGAAGGAGCCATAAAATAGCAGGGAGTGTGGTCATCTGTCACTTGCACAAGGCTACTGAACATCCTCTGCACTGATGATAGCGGTGCCCTTCATGCTTGCCAAAAAAGCTGCAATCATTATGCAAGCACTTTGAATGCAATCTTGTATTTCTTTAATATAGTTGTGAAAAGCAGTAAGTTAGTGTTGGGATATTGTGGGATATCTGCTGATCGTAATATGCTGTCTGATTCCTAATACCTGCGGCCAGATTGAAATAGTTGTAACTGCAATACAGTGGGATTTGATATTTTTTGCATGAGATATATGGAGAAATAATATTTCCCATTTTATTTTTTTTATTTATTATATTTTCCCATTTTAATTGGACTGAGACCCTGACCATGTGTCAGTGTGTTTGTGTGTGTGTTTGTGCGTGTGTGTGTGTGTGTGTGTGTGTGTGTGTGTGTGTTTGTCTGTTGGGAGGCCCTCGCGCTGGAAGACAGGAATGCGCCTGCCATGAAGCAACATGACAACCAACAAGCTCGTGGATTTGGGAAAGACATCAAAGACCGAGCCATATGGGTAAGGTTATCAAAACCACAGGAAGGAAGAAGGGAGGAAGGAAGCAGGAAAGAAAGAAAGCTAGAAAGAAACGAAATAAATATTAAAAAATACAGTCCATTTTACAGTCTACCATAAATAATAATCATAATAGACTACCATGTGTCTGGTGACGATTAAGGAAAGTAATTAGCTAGCAATGAATGTGGAATGAGCTCATTAAGACAAATGCTAGAAGACGGGGGCTTATCACACTCAATGAAGCACAGGCAGCTTCTCCTTTATGAAAGCACTGAATCATCCGTCATACAAATTAGTTTAAAATACAAGGAGGACCTGCTGTGATCACCAGGCCATGGCATCAGTTTTATGAATGATGAAGCAGTGTATGGGATGTAAAGCCACGGATGTCATTTTTCATTTCCAGCTGTACACAATAGGCCTCGCAAACTGGACTGTTTCTCTTCTGATGACTGGCATTCATTACTGCGACATCTGAATGGCCCTAAATCTGAAAAGGAGTTTCACTCAATAGGAGCATGGCCCTTCTATTTATCCTTTCAACTGAAACTGATTAATACTGAGAATGCCAATACTCACCGCCTTTGCACTGCTATGCTGTCGTTTCCCACTGTGGTGCCAGCACCAAATGTTGTTGGCAATCACAAATAGAAATGTAACACGTCAAATGCCCTTCTATATATATCTTAGTCTGGTGATGATATTGCACTTTGCATGCAGTGAGTGAGGTTAGAAGCACTTAAGGTCAGTACAAATCTGCTTGCTGAGTTTAATTTAAAACAAGATTTCTGTTAATACTCAGTTTGTTCCCCTTTTTACTGCTTATTCTGGAGTAGCTTTATCCAGATTTGTTCTTATGTAATGATGTTGAGAATTTGGCACGGCACCTGGGGATTTAAATCAAATACCCCTTGCTCTTAATAAAACAGTTCTGTTTGGAACTTGTCCATTGTAGAACAGAGAGGAACATTGTGTGTTATTGCAAAAGAACAACAGACTGTTGCACTATAGCCAACGAGGATCTTGTAAAACAGAAGTGACGAACCAGGTTAAACATTAAACATTTTAAGTTGTTCTGCAAATGTTTTGAGTTGAAGGAAACAAGCTCTCCAAATGCTTATTCACTCAACGGAGACACAAGGATAGAGGTGCATGCAGTCTTGACTGTACTTAACAGTATCGAGTGGAAATCCACATTGCTGCAGCTGTTATAGTGCCAAACATTTCATCTAAGCTTTTGATCTCCCGACGCTGGCAACTCATCACTATTCACACCTCTGGAAAATACTTAGAGCATACCAAGTGTGCGCGCACACGGTTACACACATACAGTCCTTAAAGCACTCGTGAGTCTCTACGCCACCTTGTTTGCTAATGTGTTAAATGGGGCTATGATACCTTTCCTGGTTTACACAGCTAAAGTCCCTGTTCTCTGAGCCAACCATAAGCATATGAGCTCTATCACACCTTCTTATATGATTTGTTAAATTTCCATAAATGTGAAGGTCTGTTTATCTCATTACCACTGCCATCCTGCATCTGATAATTGGAAATGGTGAAACAAAACAGATTAAACAGAAGCTGTTAAAAGGGACAATATTTGAAGCACAAAGTCCAGCCAGGCCTACAGCACATGTGTGCGTGTTTAAAACACTGTCATTTGACAGTATACATAGGTATTTATGAATGTTTTTAATTTTTTGTATTTTTGCTAAATGGCACTGCAATGTACTGAAAAGTATGACCCACAGTTAAATTCCATTTACCATTTACAACATCAACTCATTCTAATAAAACATAACCGAGTATCATGCTGCTGCTTCATGCCATATGTGATATCTAACATGTGTAAGTAGTGAAGGAATTAACAATCAATCAATGTCGATAAAAAAAACACTAGAAATCAACCAAAATTGAACAAAAAAGAGGGGAAAGGCTGCACTCGCAGAGTAAAGTCCCCCCAAACTGCATGATACATGCTGCCCTCAGAACACTTTCACACACTGTCCCTCGATGAGCAAAGTGAATTAGTGACCCCAAGAGGCAAGTATCTGACCATGGCAGGAAAAATGAAACTCTTAAACCCATTGTTATTGGTTGTGATGCATAACAAATTGCCTTTCAAAAGAAGAAGGAATTTTTCTCACCTCGGAGTCAAGCGGAGAGAGTCGAGTCTAAGGGCAGCGTCGGAGGAGTGTTCGGTTTCAGCTGCCAAATCCTCGATGGTATGATGTGATGTGGTATGACTGAAGAAGGAGGAGATGCCATCGCATGCCATCAGGCTGTAGAGGGATACTAATCCCATTCAAGTGTCCACTTTTCTCTCTCACCTCTCTCTCCCGCTCTTCTGCCTCCTTCCTCTCTCTCCCCTCACCCTAACATCTGATAGCCCTGACCACTTGCCAAGTAACCTACTCTCAGATCAATATGATGAAAGCCTCTCCCTCTCTTTATCTCTGTATCCATTTCTGTCCCCCTATGTTGTTTTGTTATTACTCCCTGCATCTTTCACACAGGGGCCTCAAAGAATCACTTTATCACCATGAATCACTATAAATGTGGTTGGGGAGACCGAGATGTCGGGGGACAGATGGACACTCTGATGGTTTAATCTCTCTCCAGTAGCTGATGATATGATGGCACTCAACTAAAATGTATATATATATAAATAGATTGACTTGGTATGAAAGTCCGCCTGCGCTTCCTTACCTCACAGTTGATACCTCCCGCATGAAACAGGGAAATATTTTCCAAATCAGATTAGTGCGGTCTATGTGGCTGCAGAGTAATGCAAGGATAAAGGAGATATATGTGACCAATTGGGAAAAAAATGATTGAAAGGCTAAAGGTCAATGAGGTGTGGCATCAAACTGTGCTGAAAGCCATATCAATTGCATGGATACGCAAAGTGTTCGCCCCTGGGATCTGTGAATGCCAGCAGCAATATGAGACACACACATGCAAACACACATACTCATACAGAAACACATACAGTTAGGAATGTTGTCTGTTCTGGCGTTGCATATACACCCACAGCTATATCAACAAACTGTAATCCCTAATGCAATAAGGCTCATGCTGATGCAGACATTCAACCTGATATGCCAATTCATTAGGTACATTAAATTAACTGTATCATTTGACTGCGTTGTCTGCCGATCTATGAATCACTTTACCTTAAGTCCTGCTCCATTTGTTGGCGGGTCTTGGATCTAAAATATGAAACAACTGTAAAATCTGCCCTTCAGCAGAAATGAAATGTTTGAAAATAGTCTCATAATTAACATGATTCATGTATATTGTTTAAAATAAATATATTAAAATTTCTATATATATATAACAAGAACTAATATAATTTGGAAATGTCAACTCTGACGTCCCTCATCATGTACATTACAACAATCTGTAAAAGCTATTATTACTGTTAGTACCACTTTATTACTGTACATTGTATGATTTCATGGAAAGAGATGTAATCAATATCACGTATTAGATATATGTAACTCTGAATGACACATTTTTAATTTGCAGATTCTTAACTATTAATGTAATCTTTTTAGCCTTTATTTTTTTCCTATTATCATTTGTTGTTATTTGTATGTTTATTTTAAATGATACTAATAGATGAAATTGTCTGTGTTGTGTGTGTGCTTTTAGTATATGTCTCCACTGTTATGAAGTTTAAACTCTCTGACATTTAGCATACAGTCAAGAGTTCATACTACCAGACTCCTTTGACAAAAACAGTCATTTTACCTCGCAAAAGACGGAAGTTGTTGGTACAACCCCACTTCAAAAAATCTGAACTATTCGTTTAAGGTATAAGAACAAACTTCCCCGTCTTTATTCATACTTGTATATTGTACATAATGAAGAATAAATATATTGGCTCAGCCTAGGAAACAATGCTTCGTTTGTATGTGTTGAAAAAAAGAAGACCATTCCTCTCTAATGGAAAAATCGTTAAGGTTTCACAAACAAGCATTGAAATAACTGCAAGAGTAACGGGGTTTGTCTGTCAAATATTTTTTTCAAATTCATAAGGATTTGTGTGACTTAGTTGGTCAAACATGTCCTCTTTTTGACAGAATGTAAAAACAATTGAAAACTGATACTTGAAAAAACAGACAAAGCCCCTGTTTTGAGGAGAGATTTTCATACAGTCCAAGATCCAACATTGATCAAACATAATCATTCAGAGTATTTTGAGGCTGCCAAGAATCTGACACAGTATAAACACATGCTGTCTATATTTTGACAAACATTATTTATAACAACCTGCTGGGAAGTCAAACTAACCTGAAACTGTTTAAAAGGGATATTTTGAGAAAATAAAGGGGGACATTTGTGTGCGGATCTACAAAATCAAGCTCGAAATTTGAGTGCTTTCTTCACACCCAGACATGGAAAATAGCTGAAAATCCTCGCTGGCCCACAATGTTCTGGAAGATTTCCATCTTTACTCAGCTCATTAACCTTCATGGCTGAAGGTATTCTCTCGTGGGGTTTGGTTTTCCACAATGCACAGCACACACAGGACAGCCTCATAGGTTGTTGCTACATGTGCACAGCACTTTGTCCAATCTTTCCCTACCCTCATTCACTAATCTTAACTCTCATCGGGCCTTCCCCATCCCCGAGGTGGATAGAGTACTACAATATTCTACTCTGTACTGTTACTTTAGACATTTTACTCAAGTAAATAAATCCTTAATTAACAGAGTTGGATGTGAAACTATGCTGTCTCTACACACTATTTTTGCACACTCATTTTTGGGAGGCAGACCATTAAATTAGCAAAATAAAGCTACAAATATTAGCCCAAAAAAAACAATCGGCAAAGTACTCAGCCAATAGCCAAAATATTCAATCTATCGTCCAACCCTATCTTGAACTCAGCAAAGTCTTCCACAATCTGCCTCGCTCAGCCTCTCTGTCCTCATTCACTCCTCAAATTGTTGGCTCTGCAGTCACATCAGGGATTATTGTGTCACAGATAAGACTTCACACACTCAGGGGAAAAGTTCCTCAGTGAACGCAGAAGTCACTGCTGGAGGATCCACCGTGAGCATTTTAGAATTTAGCATGTTAGCCACACCCAGAATGCTGTTGGTGATTCAACTTTGTGGGTTTGTTTGATTTGGGTCACTTAGGGTGCTCTGCGGGTGTTGCATTAAATCAGTAATTAATTAAGCTCTTTTATCTATACAGAGGTACAGTAATGCTAACCATAACCCATCAGGGCGTGATTCTTAATGTTATTGCATTGTTGTGCGTTCTTTGTACTGTTCACTAAGTGCGAGGCCCAGCCCGGGTGCGGCCGCTGTTTCCGTAGTCTGCCACCCCCTGGCACTCGGCCAGAAAACTTACTATGCGTCATATCTCTGTATATGGCCCTTCCCAATCTATACAGATGCAATCACCAAAGTTACAATGGAAACAAGAAAACCAGGAGAGGAGAGAAGGTGAAAAAGGGTTACTGAGAGAAGTTCAAAGTTCATCTGTGGAACACTGGTAGTCGGCAGACCTTCTAGGCAAAAGACACGGTGTTAGACTGCTCTTTGAGAATTAAGATTCATTTCTTCAGTATCCCAATGAAAGGTCGACCAGAAACAAAAAAGACCCACTATATTACCAGATCCTATAACATCGGATTGGATTCTTGACAGGAGCCCATTTAATTAACTTCTTCTTTGAAAAGGTTCTTCTTCTTTATAAAACAAACCTTATATGTATTTAATCTCATGACACAATAAAGCACCACAAACACTGAATTTCAAGATTTAATTGCAATGCTGTTATGATTAATTAGCCCCACTGGAAACCTGACCACTGCATGTGGAGGTCTGCTCCTCTATAATCCTTTTCACATGTCTGTTGCACGAGAGTTCTTTATGCGACCACTTCCATGAATTAATGGGATGATACGGCAACAGGAAGGAATAGCCAGACTTTATAAAACAATTGGGGTTCAATTATCAATAGATTTCTTTCAAAATGAACATTACCAAATGCTTTGGATGTAACCACAATATCCTTCCCTTTGCAATTCTGCAGTCTGTACATGAAATACCAGAAACACTCCCAAGTTACGCATTTCTGTAGCTGGTTCATAATCAAGTTAAGAATCTTAGATTGATTCCATCTAAGATAACACAATTATTTAGTGAGCGATTAGAGTGAGATGTGCTTAGTTATATAATTAATTGTCACTTATCTCACAGCTGTTACCAACACAGTCATACCAGCAGCTGTTGCGTTGTCATCACAATGAATACATTTGCCGACCAAAGACACAGACCGTTGTTCTATAATCAGGAAGTTTTCTCATGCTTGAAAAAGTCTCGTAATGACAAACTTTCCCATGTCTCAGTAAGGAAAGACAACAACCACAGCCATATGTGTTCATTTACATATGTTTTCTATTTGATTATCCTCAAGACACGTGAGCACAATCAGTATGTCTGAGTATCTCTAAACACTGGTACTTTGATACCAGAGATGTCTGAGCCCGGCAGCCTCTTTTGTGACCTCTGACCTCTAATGAGAAGAACATGGGCCTGATCAAAACCTCTGTGAAAGCAGATATGCTTGGATGCACAATGCTAACTGACACCCGATATCCAATAAGCAGCGACGACCCCACAGCAGGCACAAAAAAACTTGCATCGCACAGCTACAAAGCCTTTGCCACACCAAGGGCAGTGCAGGGGGCATTCACAGGAGACATCTCATTTCCATGGATTTTCAAAGCAGCTCTTTACACAGCAAATGAAGACGTCTGTCATAGGGTGTGTTCAGGATATTCGCTGCATCCTGCCTGTCCTGCCACACATTCTGGAGTGAGGAGAGACCATGTACGTCTGTAAATCAGGCAGAGGGAACACAGGTAGTCATTACTCCCAGGGAACAACTGTTTGTAGCTCATACACACATACCTCTCGCCTTCCAATACCCCCAGGCGGCCATCAATACCGCCCAGCCCGACAGCTCTCATACAACACTTGGCTGTCTCCACCCAGCCCAGAAGTTCACTGTCAACACCTGACAAATACACATCTGCACAGCTGTAAATACCCTGTAATATTGAACCAGGAACACCTCTGTGGGCTGACATCTCAATTCCGCTCTCTTCTCTATCCTGTCATGGTGTTTGATATCTTGATCCTGGCGGGGTCCTGTGGAAGTTTGCTGTGGCACTTCTAGTGTTTATTGGAAAATACCTAAGCTTTGAATTCTTGCACCTGGGCACACGTGCATAAACTGACATTAATATTTGCTCACTGGTGTCAGGATAATGGAACCAGATAGAATGACAGATTCGGGTCAACCAATATTACAATCTGTGTAGTCATTTGTCTGTGTCAACTAACACCAGGCGGTGACACTGTTGATACGTAATTGTTTTCTGAGGCATATTTGGAGGTTTGAGCCTCTCTTTAATACAGAATAATTTGAATATTAATAGTAGTTGTATTTTGATTGAAAAAAGCAGCTCTCACTGACCTATGTAATAGTTTTAAAGGAATATGATAGATTCCTGATGCAGAAGGAAATGAAAACAAGCCACTTTTTAAACCAGGCCCAGACAATCTCAGTCAACTAGAGAGCCTCCAGTGCCAGTCCACCTACTGGGAAGACCCCAGTCTCATGCACTGTATCTGGTCTTGATCTGTCCATGTGGCTTACGGGACACAGGGAAATCACTTAAAACGGAGACACTGAAATAGGGAGTATTGTCTGTGCATGTGCCTTTGTCTGTGTATCCTGTAAGGCAACTACATGGGGTCTTAACCAGACAGCTCATTACACCAATCACGTCAAATTAAGCACTTTCTTCCAGAAAATCTGGTTTCTTTCCCTGAATTCTGTTTCCTTGTTCGACCCCCCACTGCCTCTGTCTGCCTGTCTATCGCAACAAGTCATCTTTACTCACTGGTTCTTCTCCAGCCAAATGTGAAGGTCAAGTTAACTCACTCGCAACTGCCTCCTGCACAATCGTACCTACAATGGGCAGCGCTCCATATGAGGAAGCATAACATCTCACGTTACACCTCTTATGTAGGAAAGCACAGTTACGCCAAATAATGCAGATATGAGGTTACTGGAAAAATAACCTGTAATCATCATATTGCTAAATTGTGCTGTTAACAAGGTGTGGCAACTGGTGTTGATGTGTAGTATGTCTGCAGGACCCACAGCGTATCAATGTTTTCTCCCAGTCTCAGGACTTTGGTACACTCTCGTACCTTTTCTCCATCTCTCAAAGTTTTCATCATATCTCAAACATCCAATTTAAAAAATATATGTTTTCTCCCCCTTGCCATTTCCGTCACTCTCCTCTGACCTCAAGTGAACTAATTAGTTCATGTTATTGTAGACCCATGAAAGTGAGCAGCAGAAGGGGAAATTATTGAGGGGCTGGACCAGAAGAATGCAAACAGCACTGATTTTTGCCAAAATATGTCTCCAAGTACATTTATTTCTACAACATGTGTGCATTTGCGGCTGTGCTTTTCCAACAAATGATATTGTGATTATAACTTCACTTTATTTAAAGTGCACACTACCCAGAGACTTATAATACAAGTGGTTTAAGCATTTGTTTATTTCTTTAGTAAAGCTGTGCTAAAGTCTGTTCTAGTCCTTTCCTGGTCTCCCTATGCTGTTTCACTTTTTGGGGAGATGTAGTTTGTTCTTTGCAGCTGACTGATAAATAAACTATAGGCAAGGAGGAAGTGCTTGAAATATTTATTGTCTTTGTTACAAGAAACATGGAGAAATCACTGTGGAGAAACACAAAATGAGAGACTTGAATACTGTTCGTATGTACATATGTATGGAGAGCAAGGACAGTGAGCACAATGGAATAAGAAGCATGGTGGTTTCTGTAAAAGTTAAGGTAATAAAATGCCAAGTGTTCACCATAGAGACAGTACTAGTCGTGGGAGGTCTATATATGAGATCAGTAAAATAATTAAAAGGCTATTGAGGAATATGAAGTATTTCAATGCCTTTATATTAATATGGGCAGGGATCAGTGTCAGAAAAAAATGGGGGCAACTGGTATTTGCCCCATATGACACAATCATACAAAAAAAGAGATGTGGTTGTGTATGTAAATTCTCAAATATAAGAATATATGTAATATATGACATACCAAATAGAAGACATTTAGGCTACAAAATGCATGTCAATATACACATCCAACCACGGAGACCTTATTTCAAACCCACACAACTAATACTAACAACTAACCACAGTACAATTCATTACTCACACCCCTGAGTATGGGACACACGTCTACCCTGAGGTACCTGTAGTATTTCAGCAGCTCCACCTCTTATGAATCAGTTAAAACAGAGGATTCCCATGACTCATGTCTTTCACAGAGAAATCTTTGTAATATCGTTGTCAGCACTATATCCAAGCACTGTGTATGATATTATCTAAAGTCTAAAAATACTATTCAGGTCAAACGCATTGGGGTTGCATGATTTCTTTTTAAACTCAGGAAACTGATTGTAATGTATTTGGAGCTTTACCAGTTTATTCTAGGAAACCTGTAAATTACTTAGTTGGATCACAAACTTCTCCCGAAGACTCTTACTTTTACACACACACACGCAAGCGCGCGCATACATACACACATACACACACTAACACACACACTAAACAAGAGACCAGCTGGTCCTGAATCATTCTGACATCTGCATACAGTGTACAGGGACTTGTGTTGCTATATCAGGAGAGGCTCAGCTGAGCTAACCCTAACCCATTATCAAAACTCGTCTGCTGTTTGCTTGAAACTGGCTGTAACAGCATTTTTATAGTAATATATTTTCTGTTTATTGGTTGTATTGGTGTTTCACACAAAGTAAGCAAGCAATTCAGGGCACAGAGTCTCCAAGACAATTTATTTAAATAACCTTCAGCAATTAAGAAAACATCTAATGAACCTACAGTACATATAGGAGTTAAACGTTCGTACAAAAATATGTCATTTTGTCAGCCCAAACATAATACATGATTATCATAGTTATACAAATCAGACTAAGACTAAATTGAGCATGCTGTATCTCCTGTACATGGTATATAAATATTTACAGTCATTCAACATGAATGCATTGTCATCACCACAAGCAAACTCTTTTAGTTTTTTATTTTATTTTCCCAATCTCATCAATTCAACCATATGTTTCAATAGCATGAAATGATCACCTCTATTAACTGTCAGTCTGTACTGTTGGGGAAACTATTTTGCCAGAGAAAGCTGTAGGAAAGACCAGTCATGTTGCAATCCTTCATCTGGTCAGTTTACCTCCAGTAGCACTGTGGCTGAAATAGAAGTTCACGGATGACATGGATAACATTTTACACATTGTAATAATGTTGTTATTTTGCTTCTAATGTTTCTTTTAAAAAGCCTTTTATCTGCAAACAGGACATATGTTGGCAGACCATTCACATATTTAATACTACTTAAAGTTCCTGATTGGAATTAATACTTTTATTTTTAACTCTTGAACTGTATATTTCAGGGTTAGTCTTTCACGCCCAATTAATTCTGACTTAGATTTTGCTTGCTAATGAATTGATCTGTCACTGCAGTTTTGCAGTTCTGTGTCACGTTCTGCTTCACCACCGGTAGTATAGACAGCTAACCCTGAATGCTTTCTTTTTGCTACATCCTTCACTGCTTTGCTGTCCTCACCACCCTCCCTCGCTCTTGTTTTTCCCACTCTTCCTCCCTCTCTCTGTGTTGTCTCCTGTTCCTGCTCTTCTTCATTTCCTGTATGTGTTTCCATTTGCCGGCTCCTAAGCCTCGTCCTCGCACCCTTGACGGCCTCTTCTCCAGCCACAGTGAATCGCAGTACTCCTCCAGAGAGCCAAATGGTGAGCTCATCACTCTCAGGTAGTCTTTATAGTGCTGCCGGGACTCGACCCCGTGGCGTAGCTCCCCCACGGGGTCTTCACTGGGCTTGGGCTTCCCATCCAGTTGTCCATGCGTAACAAGTTGTAGCGTGAGACGGAGGAGAGTGTGAGTGAAGTGTGTATGCTCTTGAGCTACGCAGACATACACACCAGCATCAGAGGTTTGGAGGGAACGAATCAGGAGACCTCGATCTGTGTGTACGACACGATCATCCAGCCTGATCTGGGAGACAAAAAGAAACATATAGGAGCTTCGTCAACAACGAGACGGTCATGGGACTACAGCTGCCTTCGCTTAGTTCACAACACAATACAAAATCATGCTAAATATTCCTTTCATAAATCAAGATTCAAAGCTAAAACAACAAGACATCTTTACTATAAAAAAAACAAGAAATGCTGTCTCCCTACCCTCAAACACTCAATCCGGATGACTGCACATTACAAATCACCGGTTTGATAGCTGCCACCCTATACACACATACATTTCCACGCCTGATTTGTATCCAAGGTGCGTTAAACATGGTAATGACCCCTGAAACAGGAAACATATTGAATTGGGTGTGAGGAGTGTCACCCACAGTCTGGGGGTCAAGGGGTCATTATGTGGTGTGGATGCATGATGAGTGTAAGCAATAAGCAAAGGATAAATAAGGTATTTGACAAAAAGTGTCTCTGTGTGTGTGTGTGTGTGTGTGTGTGTGTGTGTGTGGCTTTAAGGTGTATGGGTAAGAAGCGTGCTAATGTTTATGGTCCTTTTCATTTAGCGTTCACCAGATTCATCAGGTGGTATGGCTGCTGTCGGGGCCTAAAACAACACAGCTGTGTTCAGGGGACAGAGAAAGAGCATGACAGTGTGTGTGTCCGTGCATGTGTGGATGCTTCAAAAGCATACCTCCCATGGCCCAGCTCCGACCCCCCAGAGGTGTAAGATAAGACAGAGAAGGAGGCCCAGGCGTGAACTGCACGTAGGGAAGCATATACGTATATTTGCCTGTGTATGCTTCTACATATAAACCTGCTTGTGTGTGTGTGTGTGTGTGTGTGTGTGTATATAGCTCTGCGGTGGTTTCGTGGTCTGACACTGATGATGTGTTGTCCAGCCAGAGGCAGACCCCCAGGCCTCAGAGGCTCTTTGGATCTTGACCCTTACTCACATTAGACTTACTAGTCTGTCTCCCATCACATTCTCACATTCTCACACATCTTACTGACTTACACAACACACGGGACGTATATTAAAAACATAAAACATCACTTGTGCAATGCATCTGCGGAGATTTTTTAAATCATTCAGTCAATATTTATGTGTTTGTTTGTGTGGCTTTGAAGTCGACGCGCCTCTACCATCCAAAATCAAGGCATCTGTGACTAAATGGCAATGCCAGACATTTAAACTCATCCAGATGGTCTGTCTTTATTTGTGTACCTGTGTCTGTCCGTGTGTGTCTGGACATGTGATTAAGTCTACTCCTTCAAGGAATAGTGACGCAGCTTTTAAGCGTATTGTAGAGAGCTCGGTATTTGTAGAGGCACTTAAATGCATATTTGTATGTGTGAGTAAGCGTGCATGCATGTGGAGTAATCCAATGAAACACAGCTTTTAATAGTTAAATGGAACACGAGTGTGGCTAAGTGTTTTCAGAGCTAGAGCTTTAAGCAAAGCTTAAGTGTGAGGTTAAGAACTTCCCATGCTTTCAGGATAGCTGTACTTGGTTCTAATGAACACCATGGATGACATTTTACATCATCTGTGATTTTGTTTTTGCAAACGTTCTAATAGGACCGCATTCTAGGCTCCAGGAGGTGAATACACACGCAGGCACTAAGAGACGCGCACACAAAAACAAACATCCTGTGAGAAAGTCAGAGGAATCTCTCCCAGCGCAAATCTTTAATAGCTTACTTTTACAGGGGGGGATAAATTGTTTGTATGACAAGAATAAGTGTTGGTGGTGGACTGCAGGTGCTGCGAGCAGCTGGTCAAGGATGCCTTTATCAAAACCCATCAGGAGGCAGCAAGTGTGGAGAGAAACGCAGAAGGGAAGAGACTGTGGGAAATTGTGGAGACGACACTAAAAGTATGAGGAAACAAAGAAGACGGAGGAGGGAGCGTGAAGGCTGGAATTAAGTGAGGAGAGATTAAGGTGGGACTGATGAAGGAGGTTGAGGGACAGAGGAGGGCAAGGGATGACAGATGGAAGGAAACAGAGAGGGAAGAAAAGCATAAGGAGTGAGAGGGTGAAATGAGCCAGACACTGCAGAAATCACCTGCTCCAACACCACATGTCCAGCTGTGTGAGGGATGCCCTACATCACCACCATCATATCTCTCTTCGGGCTGTGTGATCATTTCCTCTCTAAACCAGAAATGTACTTGTCAACAGTGATAAACGTGGGTGTTTTGGTTTAATACGGGCATGGTTTTAATATCCTTACCAATCAAGTTCCAGTTCGTAAAGCTCAGAATATCAGGCAGTTTTTTTGTACTTGACACAGCTACAGGTGGTAATCAAAGAGAAAGTGAGAAAACCATGACAAGAAGTGAGAAGAACAAAAACAACAGCAAAAGCAAGTGAAGTGAATGTCACGTACAAAGATGAGGAAACTGTCAAATGGCATCAATTGCAAGAAAGCTATTTGAATAGCTTCAAAGTAACAAGGCTCAGACAAAGACACTCATGCCGCATTACGCCGGTCAAACTAACACACACACACACACAAACGCACACACACTCAAACGCACACACTCAAACACAACTAATCTCATCACCTAAAGGACTACACACCTGGAAAAGTGTGTTTCTTTGACCTCCAGCTTGGTGTGGTTCACTTGAACTCTTTTACTTTGCTTTGACTGTCAGCAGCATTGCACAGCCAAGAAAACAATCAATCAAATGCTTAGTCGTAAATATGAACTCACATCAGAAAGAAGCAAATTACGGGGAAATCATCACTAGTTTTATAGTTTAAGATGTGTTGCCGAAGAGGGGAATGGAGAAAGAGAACGCATTCAGGTATGAGACTCATAGTCAGGATTAAGAAAATATTTCTCTCAAACAACTTCCTATTCAGTTTGAGTGCCATGTTAAATGCAGCCATAAATCCAAGCATTTGTGCTGCAGTTTCCTTTTGTCTTTGGTATTCTAGGTCTACAAAAATGTGTGATGTTCACTCTCTGCCTCACCAAAGAAATACATTTATGTATTTATTAATGCAAAGGCTGGACTGTGAAGCTGTGTGTGCCCATTTAAATAGTTATTTTCCTTTTTTTTCTTTCTTAATCTTAATGAACTATCTGGTTTCTTTAGGTTTCTGTCATTATCGGGAAATTGTTCACGCACCAAAGCAGCATTTATAAGTTGTGTATCATGATAAGTATGACAAACTTCTGTAAACATTTTTGCTAGAACTGAGATATAAGTCTGAGTTAATTTCTCAGTATAATTGTAAAACCCAAAATGTTGTATTGGGCTGCCAGTTACTCCAGGTGGTGGCTCTCTCTACCTTTTCATTTTCAGAGAAGACAGTGAGATACAATTTCAGTCTCGTAGAAATGAATTTTATGTACATGTTCCAACACAGCCAAACCTCTTGGACAGATTGCCATTATAAATACCACTGAACTTGCTGCTGATCCAACAGATTCTTC
Organism: Bovichtus diacanthus; assembly: GCA_943590825.1. Classification (NCBI taxonomy): domain Eukaryota; kingdom Metazoa; phylum Chordata; class Actinopteri; order Perciformes; family Bovichtidae; genus Bovichtus; species Bovichtus diacanthus. Next base: position 11,452,262 of record CALSBV010012175.1, on the reverse strand, counting down.
ACATTATGTTGTATTTGTTTAGCTTCTGTGTCTATCACATGACAATCCTGAGGGAGGAAGAACTCCTGCACTCACTCCTTCATCACTTTGTCTAGAGTACAATAGGTCACATATCATTGCATGCCTAGACACACAAACACAGAAAACACCCCATTGTGTTCATTACCCAAAAACACATGGCTGTCCCTAGGGTGCACTCTGTTATGATTTCTGCTGTAGGGGATCATAAAGAAACAGGCACACAGATACACACACACACCAAGGGAAACACAGGGTTTTCTGCTGTGCGGGCCTATAAAGGAACACATGGGTCTTTAGTGGCCTCTGCACCTGTCAGTTTGTTGACATTCACCCTTGAGAGAGAGGACAGGGGACCAGTCGTGGGAGTAAAAAAGTGTAGCAGGAAGGGGGAAGAGAGAGGAGGAGTGAGGGGGTTGAGTGGTAAGCAGGCCGCTCGCAGTGGGAGGAGGAAGGTTTGTGTGTTTGGATAGGGGAGGGGAGGGCACTGACGTGCTGAGTAAGCAGGTCTCTGTTGTCTCATTCAGGAGACGAGTGTCATCTTCAATGAGTTCCTTTCCACACCTCAAATACAAACACATTACACTCTCTGTCCCTGTATGTCCTTCTCTGTCCACCATTCTGTCTCCCAGGATTTGTGTTTTAAAGTGACTTGTTCAAGTGGTCCTATGCAATCGCAATTAGCGAAAATGAAATAGTGGTAATATGTTAAGCTGTGATGTAAATTAACACTAAATATGCACCACTTTGTAACTGCTGGAATATGCCCTGAAAGGGGCCATTTTCTTCACTCTATCACCAACTAATCCATCACTTGATAAATGTTCATTTAATGTAATTTCATTTATGTGGCTCAGGACCACCATCACATGGTATGGAGCACAAACAGAACCTAGCCTACAATAATAACAATAACAACAACAACGATGGCACATGGGCATGGCTGAAGTACAACAAATGTTACTTTAATAAAGGAAGGACAGTCTTCAAAAAGACAAGTAGTTTACTCAGAACTTTTGGCTTATGTGATCGTAATAAATACAAAAAATAGATGTGCGGTTTGAATAATACGTTGACAAAAACCTTTCTCTGTAATTCATATATTCTTACATTCAAACCAAATAGACTCCTCTCCCATACGATTGTCATGACAAAAGTTGCAGATCCTCTGGTTTCTATCGAGCCCTTTATATCTTCCGATGAGTGTAGAGATTCTAGTGTTACAAATAGCCTGCCTGTACTTTGAGTTTTTATAAAACAGATACTTTTTCCAATTAAACTCGAAGGCTAATCGTTCAACCAGTTTATGTTGTGACACTTTTGTGTGAGCGAGCGGTACGACGAACAATATTCATCTAAACATTCGACTAAGGTAGTGCTTAGTCTAAAGTCAGTACTTTCTACAGTTTTAGTGTGCTGAATTGGTTACTGATCCACCACTTAATTTTCCTGTCTAGAACGCGATCGAGAATCTATAGTTTCCCTTGAAACTACGCTGGCCCACAGGGCACAAACACTTAACAAGAAAATGCAACAAAAAAAAGGTTAAATTCAAGGTAAAATGCAATGCTCATTGCCCCCCCACCCCCGTTTTATATGAGCTAGATAATGTCTCATCCCCTGAGATGGGTCTGGTTAAGGTCATTTCTCTACTGCAGAATATTTCAGAAAGCCTTTGACACCCATAAACATCAATAATGACCTTATTCAAGGTACTAGTGAGAACCTGAATGGCTCCCTTATTACCTATAACTCCACAACGGATGATGAGACTTTTGGGTATCCCTCTGTGTATGTGCTTGTAAGCTTCCTCAGCATCCTTTTGGTCCAAGCACTGCTTTAATCTTCAACAAGATGAGCACGACCTGCGGCATTGTGATTTGTGCTACAAACATTCGCGGAGGGGTTTCTTGGTATGTTTTTGGATATTTTGAAGTACTTAAATGTAAGAAATGACTGTTGCAGTGAGAAACGTTTGTCTTTGGCCCTGTAACTTCTCAGCTTTGTGACTTGGCATGAAGTAAACGTAAGCCCTCATGGACAGTAAACACAAGAAAACCATGTCCACCTTCAGACTTAATAAAAAAGAGAAGGGAGGAAAGGAAAGAGTGACAGAGATCATTTATGTTTGGGTGGTGTGTGTGTGTGTACAGGTGTGTCGAGGAATGCACTCTCTGACCTCCTCCCTGCGTTCAGATCCAGGTCTCTGTATGTACCACCGGATTTGAGCCTGTTGAGATTTGGGGATACACTCGAGGAAGGTAGAATTGTTCTGCACCCCATAGAGGACCTTCTCCTCCACCCGTCCCCCAACAAGACCTGCAGAAAACACACCTGTTATTGATCCAAATTATTTTCTTTGGTTCTAAAAAAAAGCTATCTCTTGCAGGTATCTTCTAGTGACTTGTTAAGTAACTCATTTATCTGTTTTGCTGGATGTGGGTCTACAGCTTGCAAAGAAAGAAAAAAACAGACTTTCTTACAAAGACAGATAAAGGGTGAACTTCTTAAGAGAACAAAGTCTACGTACTGTCTTGTGTGTCCCAGCACTGACTAGCAGGGTCTCCATGCTTGATGTCCTGTCTTCTGGCTCGCCTGGAGAAAAAAACACACAAAGTGTATTAAGATAACGAGTTCATGTCAATTTTGAGAGAAATGTCACCGAGATTTTTTCTGATCTGGTAAAAAGGTGGAATTGATGATTTCATTTAGCAATTAGCATTTTAGCTTCAGTATAACCACCATCCGAGTTCAAACACAGAAAAGTAGCCAAACTGAATGCAATACTGAACAAGCTGAAAATAATGACTTTTGTCTTGAAATAATAAAATATGTGAATAACGTGAAAGGGACAGTGCCAACAACCCTATTTTCTCAGAAAGAACACATTCAAATCTGTTTTTGGTGCCTTTTCTGAGCCAGAACATTTTGACACCTTCACATGTAATGGTAGAATGGCATTCGGAGCTACAACAAGTACGTGTTGTATTTTATTGCTAAGAGCGTTTGCACAATACATTGATAGCTGTTTCCAAGTTGTTGTTCCGACTTCTGGGGGACGTTCACATGAATTTTCCCAGTCGGCAAAACATTTTTTACGATTATTTTCCGACATCACATGAATGCAAATGCCCCATCTCACAATCTTAACGAAACTGAAACATAATTAGTGTGTCCGCCCTGTGGTTCGGATCCTTTACAAATGTTCTACCATGGCCTATGCTACACCTTTCCACCAAGTTTCATGAACATTGGGTCAGTAGTTTTTTTCCCGTAATCCTGCTGACAGACAGACAAACAGACAAAGAAAACCGAGACAAAAACATCACCTTGGTGGAGGTAATGACGAAGAAGTTAATAAAAAAAAACACCTCTCACACATCTCAAACTGGGGTGTGTTCTCTCAAATGTCAGATTTGCATATACTGGAACAATAAGAACGCTGTGTTGAACTTGTGAAGAAATTGCACAGCAACACCTCTCAGGTCATTCTGTCTACTACTGAGTCCTGTGATCTTGAAATAAAAGTCTGTTTATTTGAGGAAATGTTCTACAGTTACGGTTTCTTGAAGTGCACAAATTGACTCTTGTTTCAAACTGTTGACACTTCTTTCCAAGAAATGCCTGAAACAAGGAACACTTCAGATATCATTTTGTTTAGCTACATTCAGTAGTAAATGGTAAAAAAAACAAAAAAACAAAGAAAAATGTTTCTTTGGCCTCTAGCTTGGTGTTGCTCACTTGGGCTCCTTCAGTTTGTATTGATTTTACTTCCTCCACCTCCTGTCAGTCCTCTGTGATGGGACATCTGTAGCATACACTCAGTGACACTGTGGGGATCAGCTTTCAAAGAGCACTGGAGACCAAATGCAGGGTCTCCACTCAGCCACAAACCATACCAGCATCCCCTCTGGCCAATAATATGGCAGTGTGACCTCTAACTGTAGGGTATAAATTCTGCAGAGCCTAGATTTGTGCAAGCAAGCACACAAAACAAAAAAGCACAGATACACATGCCGTACACACACATGCTTTTGCACCTCAAGGACTGCACTCTGGAGGTGTGGAATGACAGTAGCATTAATCAGTTGAAGAGCAGCATCTATAATCAATGCCTCAAATGGGCTAATTTCCTCTGGCATGGAAAAAATGCTTGAAGAGGTGAAGAGAACCAAAATAGAAAACACATTTAGGTAGAACTAAAAACTTTGCCTGACAGTCCCAGAATAAACAGACACACACACACACACACACAAACCATGGAGAAGTAGGACAACAAAAAAAAACTTTTTTTCTCCTTTCTTTTTTGGATCACACATATTTTTAAGTGTATGGATGCAAATCAAAATGTTTCAAAAATGAATGTGCACAACATCTGTGCCCCGGAGAGGAAATAAAATAGTAATGTCGCATTGGCACATGTGTGTACGAGTGTGTACAAATGGTTACCCTTTTTTAATGATCCATTTTCTGATATGCATCTCAATTTTGTGTGAAAAAATTATTTACTTTCTTATCCTTTTAACCAGCTACTAACTTATGTTACTCATTTCAATTAACATGTTTTACTCTGCATGTTTCTAAGTGGTGATAAAGTGGTTGATGTGAAGCAGTGTAAAACGAAATAACTACGTACAGTGACCATAAACGTTTGTTCCATGGCCTGTCATTATTTTAACTTGATTTTCTTTTATTGTCTCAAAGTTCCCAAATCAACACCAGACCTTCCATCTTCTTTCTTGGCCTTTGTATGTGCAGAGTTTTACAGGTTTGAGCTTTAACAATCCTACATTTTTTACTGTGAATGTATGCATCTACAGGCTCTAAAAAAAAAAAAAAACAATAATCAAAGAGACAAAAGTATCAAGCTTTGGGTAATGCTGCAGAGTTTAGCATACCTCTTGGATGCAGGGACGTATTGTGAACATGTGTGTCCGTCCCAGGCGCAGTAGGGGTCTCGTGCCAGGCAGCATTCAGCACAGGCTTGGCCGTACAGGTGACATCTACTGAGTGAAACCTGGGCTAGCCCTTCACTTGAACCCACGTAGAGCTGTTGCTATAGTGAAACACACACCACAGTCTGCTTTAGCCAATGTAAACATACAGATCAATTTCAAGCTCAAATTAATTATCCATAAAGGAAATTCCTTTGGTTATAGGATCAAAACATATATAAATAGAGAACAGAAGCAGTCCATACAAGAGTACATTGTATGGTTTGTTTGAAAAGAAAATTAAGATTTTTTTTCCCCTTCCACATATTTATCCAGGCCAAAACTTTAACATGTGAAAAAAAACCCCCAGAGATTTAAGGATTTTCTTTAATGTGAGGAATTTTTTACAAATGTGACTCTAAGGATCTGCTCTGACTCGTCTGAAGTTCACGAGATTCCTGAGAAGATCTTCCAAACAGCCTCTGGAAAACACGAGCGAGCATGCACACACAGACACAAGCACAGGTCAAGCACTGCTGGAGATTTATGAAAGCAATGATTGGAGTAGAAGTGTCTACTGACACCCCTGACCCTAAGATAATGAGGCAGAAGGGGGAGCGAGAGCTACAAGAAAATGGGAAAGGCTAAAGAGAGATTGTGAAATTGAATAGATGAATGAATTGGGGATAAAAAAAAATAAAAAAACAGTATTCCTTGAGTCACATCAGGCATTTCAGGCATATACGCAGAACCTGAATGCAAGAGGCATTAATAAAAGAAATAAAGAAATAGTGTTGGAAGAGTGTGGTAATGAAATGAATGAAAATGAGGCCAAACCTGTTTAGAAGACATCTCCATACTGAGGATGGGAGTGGGAACCTGCAAAAAAAGGAAAACAAACAAACTTTACCAGCTTTATCACCTTGGTAATTATACATTGCTGGAGTACTGTTTGAGTAACAGATGAGTTTGTTGATAAATTGCTCAGAAAGATCCATCAGTGTTGCACAGTTTGTAGCAGAGGCATGATGAGTATTCCAACTGTCCCACGGAGGAAAGACAGAGAACAGTTGGCATCATTCATCAAAAAGCTTGGAGCGAATGTGCGTGTGCTTCCGTTTCTGTATTTGTGTGTGCGTGCACAGAACCTGGAAAACTTGAAGTTCTTCAAGCACCACTTCCTCTGTTGACCAATTCTCCTGAGTGATGCTCACCACCTTCAGAATTGAGCCGGCATCTAAAACAGAGAGTGAGGCGGAAAGCAGGGCGGGTGATTGGGATGAATAAAGCAAACCACACAACATTCATTTTTCACTTAGTAATGAATGCTGTAAACCAGTCAGGTATGAGTACTGTATCGTTTTCATATCCAATAAAAATGAGCACTTTGGGTTCGTACACTCACACTCTTCCCTAAGGCACTGACAACATTTCAGCAATTTACCTAAGTTAGGATACTTGATCCAAGTGCAAACTTTAATTTATAATGTTTTCCAACAGCAAGACCATAATAGCATCAGCAAATGTGTTTTTTTTTTTGCTGGGGACAGTTCATAGTGATCTAGTGCCCTCTGCTGGTTACATTTTAAAAACCTGAGAGGAGAGGTGTGTATCTCACCTGTTCCCAGAAACATGACCTCATAATGTCCATCCTCGGCCAAAACTCTGTCCACCACGATCTGCGTCAGGGTGTAGTCCACTCGGACGCGTGTGAACACCGGTCGGCCGGTCAGAGGGTAGACGGAGCGATACATAAGAGGGTGGAATCGAATGAAACTGACCACCTCATCTGGGAAGTCTTTGGTCGTCTTGATCCTTGGATCATATGTCTTGCTGGGACACTAAAAGACAAAATGACAAATGTTGATCTTGTGCAAAAGTTTTACAATCACATGACGATTTTTAATTCAATTTTTCCCATATTGTTTTCAGCTGGTGCTTTCTGGATGTAATGGTGCATGTCTCCCTCTGGTGGTCAAATACAGAATAGCAGGAGGCAAAGCACATCTGGAACATCAATGTCAGCAATGCTTTTCCGTGTATACCATAGCTCAAACAGCTGCACACCTGAAGCATACACTGACTTCTCCATACACCCCTTTCCCTCCCTTGATTACATTTTATAAACAACATTTAACAAGAATCTGATTAACATGTTGAGTCATGTAATTGAAGCCCTGGTTATGTCATACATCATGTGCAGATGTGAGCATGCATACCCTACAGCATCTTGAACATTTCACCCTTGAATCCACCACTTTTGAATTAGGCCATGTTTATTATTCTGTAATTAGTGGGAAAGTTGAGGATTTTATTCAAATTTGTGAATAAAAATAAAAAATCATCTTTAGCTTTTGTCCCCTTCAGTGGGAAACGCACCGTTCCAGGACGAGGATACGGAATCCTTCCCTCGTATTCTACCCATCGGTGGTCGGGCCCCTCCTTGTGAGCGTAAGGTCCGGTAAATACGGCCCTTATATCCGCCATGCTGTATACACACACTGCTGAGCCACGGAAAATTGAGCTGAGAGGAAACAAGAGACCAGGTTCAGGAAAGACCATAGGTGGATGATGGATACCACGGTGGGGTGTAATGAATAGTGAACTTACCTGGAGGTGGTGAAGACTGCATACACTTTGGGGTTTTTGTCATCTCTGGTAGGGAGCAGAAATATGTCCTCTATAAGAAAGAGGGGAAGCCACATAAAGGTTATTTATTTGTATTAACTTTATCTTCACAGAAGATATTTTTCTAACACTGTGCCACTGCTGGCATAATTGGAAATGCGGTGTCTTTCTAAAGTGCACTCAGAAGGGAGATAAAACTCAGTTTATTGGCCTAGTTTTTCACATTTTATTCCCATAATCACTTACGAAGCTCATCGAAGTGTGTGTCCACTCCGTCTGGTCCAGGGACAGAACACACAAGTCTGGTTTTGAGGAAGGTGGTCCATTTATTGGTCAGACTCCTCAGCCCACCCACATCATTCTGAAACACAACCAACCACATCATTCACTGTGACAAAACTACAGTCAGCAAAGTGCAGCTGTCCAACGTGACCAAAAGGCAGCCACATTTAATAAACACACGATCCCACTGTAGTCCATCTATTGGATCTACACACGGAGACAACGCATAGCATCACAGCACTCTGAAATCTTTGCGATTTCCTGCGCTAATTAGGAAAATAAACGGGTGAACCATCATGACTCTCGTATGAATCTGTTTATTTAACCAGCACAAAAGAGACCTTCTTGTTACTTTAATGACAGTCGGGAGTGATTGAAAAGGGAGAGGAAAGAGAAAAAGAGGGAAACAGAGATAGATGACGGAAAAAAACATCAAGGGGGAAGAGAAACAAATGGAAGTGCAGCATGTTGGAAGAGTATTACAATCAAGCGAGGCTACAGACTGATAATGCAGGTTTTATCTTAGCATATGAATTGCTGTTTTTAAGTAGCAACCTTTATATCTATTGTAAGAGCATTCAATTGCACCTCTTCGTATTGCTTAGAAAACTTAAGAGATTCTCCCTATTAAAAGTCGGATAGTGCACTAACTAAGTTGTATAGAAAAGAGCGTTAGGGTTCAACACACACAAAAACACACTTGTGTTTAAGAGACAAAAAAAAAATGTAAGCACTTAATGAGGATGCTTCACAATGTTGATAATCTTCAAAGCGGATTGAAGTGAAGTGCCCTCGCTCCTTTTACATGCGGGGGGAAAAACACACTTATGACTAATGAAAGAGGAGGAAAAACACAAAGACCAAAAGAGAGAGATAGCTGAAAGGCAAAGAAAAAGAGAGGCCTGTAATCCAGAGGAATCTCCTTCCAGTCTGCTTTACAGCTTACTCCCAAGTCATAAATAAGATGAAGGTTTTTTTCTAAGAATGTAGCAATAGGCCTTCGAATGCGAATAGCAAACTGCTGTGTGGGCTAGTCCCAATAGGAGTGACTAATGGTACACTGTATGGTATACAAAAGGTCCCAAATCATGAATCTATTACGCCCTCAGTCAGCTGTGCAGTGTCAACCAAGTTTACAGTTGCTTTGACATGCTGTCAAATAGCATTTAATGGGCACTGAAACATGATATGCCTCTCAAATGTCTTGCAGCATCTAACAACTGAACACAGACAACGCTTGTATTACCAAAATGGTTCCGGGTGACAATGTAGGCAGCAGCACTAAGAATGTCCTGTCAGCAGGGCACAAAGGGGCTAAAACATGATTCACTGCTCTGGACAGACTCTTTTAGATGACTACAAAAGCAGAATGTATCAAGAAGGCATCCTCCTGGGGGACATAAAACACTTCTGTGGCCGCCTCAAAGACCCTTATCCGATCAGATCACTGTAGGAGTTATGACTCACACTCTGTAAGAGGTCTTGCACTACTGTCTTTCTCTATACTCCCACTATGTCGCACCTACTCTATCTTTCAAGCACCATTTCATTCACTCTCGTTTCCGACTGGGTCTCAAAGTCGATGTACAAGTATCCCGGCCGGGGCTATCATTCTTCGATCCCCTTCTTTCTCCCCTACCTGTCCACCCCATGCCTCTGTATACCTCTGCACTTTCCACACCCCTCTTGTGTAATCTCTCACCTTACACACACGAGCCACTCGGGACAGGATGCTCTTGTCATTGCCTTCCCACGACACCTCGCGGAAGAAGAAGTATATCTTATCATCATCTGGATTGTAGGTGTCTGCAATGGGATGAGCGGATATAAACCTGGCCTCTGAAGACACAAAAAGGAAAAGAGAGAGGGGAGAGCGTTAAAATAAGTCAGGTAATGGATTTGCCATGAGCTGCAGACTTGAGGTGGCATTAACACTACACTTAGCACATGTTTATTTACAACCTTGGTCTATTTCTACAGAAGGTCTGATTTATTGCCCTTTTCTATTTAGTAAGGTAACACTTGAGCTTCTTATAAATCTTCAACTAGCTGTACAGTTTGATAAATGAGCTAATACAGTGATTGCTATTATATTTAGGTTAGTTTAAGAACAGTTTTGTTAACTTTTTTATGATTTTCAGCCTGTCTGGCAGTATCTGTTAAGCGGCAGTGTGGCATAGAGATCTTTAGCTGGAACACCCAGGCTGAACTATCTACCCTAAACATAAGTGTTTGAAACAGTAGTCATCTCCTTTTATTAAAAGTAGTCAATTGTGGGCAGCGGATCAAGCTGTGAGCACAACATTGACATATTACCACCTTATAAAGTTGAACATGTTGGCAAACAGTTGCTCATCTACACATCAAGCAGACACAGAGCAATGAGCATTTATTTGGAATCGTGTTCTGAACACCTAATGAAATTAGGCCAACATAAACTCTCCGTCTTCCTCTGCGTTGGTCTCCACCAATAACAAGAGGAAGATGTGGCTCTTTAGCTGCTAAATGTTCCATTATGTCACCGGCTAGTTGATAACTTTGCTGCTGTTTGGCGCTAGATAGGTATAATACAGTGGGTTTATCGGAGCTATTTTAGCTAGAAGCGTACTGCTGCAGCTGCAGCTGGAAATGAGGTTGATTAAAGTGGCTTAGAGAGAAAAAAAAAAGTAAAGTTGCCATAAAAATAAAACAAGGAGCTGAACGATGATACAGCACTTTGTAGACCTGAGGGAAACTGCATAGTTGGGTGATAGTTCACTGTTGGTCACTATGAGTGATGGTCATTTTACCTATTATTAATATAAAAATACTGATTATTGCAGGTTTAAAAGTCATAAAAGCAGTAGCATTGACGTCTTATACAAACATGTATCATATTGTATAAAATAATCCTATGTGTGTATTTAAAATCTCAATCTGAAAAGTATTAATAGCTATAGCTGTCCAATGCATAATCAATAAATGTGCTGCAGTAAATACTACCAATGTTAATGCTATCAAAGGTTTTCTCGGAAAACAAGAATGTTGAGCGGCGACTATTCTTTGCTGCTGCACAGTGTGACAAGAAGAACAATATACTAAACATGTAGGAAAAAGCAGTGGGGAAAGGAGACAATTAGCAGCATGTTGCCATCAGTGTCCTGATTCAGGTGGGAACTAGTCCAAAGGCTTAAGTGTTGCAGTGAAATTACTTCAACATTAGCTCAACCCCTAGAATCCGAGCCAACCACCAGAGGGTGATTCCCCAACTGGAACAGCTTAATGTACGGCTGCGAACACACTCGACAGAAGGTCATTGTTAGTCCTGCAGCAGTGGAAAGATGTTCCACAGGCTCACAGGAACAGAAACGCTGTTCAAAAAGTGATGTGCTCTTTCTCTCTGCCTGCCCTGCGGCAACACATGGCGTATGCACGCACTTAGAGGGGGGAGAGGGAGACGTGATTACTCCAAACATCTCTGAGTGCGTGGTTGTGAAATGTGGAGCCCATGTGTAAGGATTTAAATCCCGGTGACGGCTGTTGATACACGACAACCCATCAGTGGCTGTAAAACACTCGAGACTGGAGATGTATGCACAGAGAGAGGTTTCCCTCCTCGTGATGACTGTGCATGCCCGTGTGCATGCCCGTGTGTGTGTGTGCGTGTGTGTGTGCGTGAATTTTGCGGCACACTGTAAATTCCCCCATAGGTGTAGTCCCTGTTCAGTTATGGCATTCATATAAAAGTTCCAGCTTAATGAATAAGTGGGCTGTTTCCTCCGCACTGGAATGTCAATAACTGTCCTGAGGGCACAGAGAGGCTCTTTGTATCAGTAGAGAGGCTGGATGTTTGGAGAAAAAGCAATAACAAGTTTTGAGTGCACTCAGCGTGTTAATGTGGATATGTGCAAGCATGTGTGTACCATTGATCCAGTATTCTTCAGACATGTCTGTGCGTATGTAGTGCTGGTCAGGTGGAGGGCCGAGGGAGCGTGTGAACGTTGTGTCTTTGCCCAGGAAGTCTGATGATGTGCCCGCATACAGGTACTGGTCTGGACAAATTACAGAGACAGGTCAATAAATCATGGCATTACAATATGCAGAAAAGAAATCAGCACATATAGAACATTGTTGTGCATGAAAAGACAAATAGCAGTAGCTTCTTACAATCCCATTAAACACGGACACCATAAAAACAAATTTTTCACTGACTTACCTCAGTGAACACATATACAAAAACATTTCAAGAAACAAAGCAGAGAGGGAGATAAGGCTCAAAAGGCAGTTGCTGTTTGCTACCAAGTCAATGTGTTGCAGCCTAAGACATTTTTGCTTGCCTCTTTGTTGAGGAAAATAATTTGCAGAAAAGTGCCAGGGCAGACAGACACACGACTGCACATTTACTCAAACAGCTGAGTGGAGACTTGAGAACAAACACTGTTTATTCCTTGTTAAATAGTGCCGTGCAGTAATCAACTGCTGGTGCGCGACAGATAAGGCAGGCAGAGGACTGCCAGAGTGTTGTGCAATGGCTCGTAGTACCTGTGAGGACTGAGGTGAATGGCTGCAAGGGATCAAAAGGACATTTCAATCGGCCAGACTCCACTGTACTCGACAGCAGTTGGAACACGCCATCCTGAGAGAAAAAAGGGGATAAAAGTTAGACTTTCACAAATTTAAACCCAACTCCTGAACTTGTTTTAAAATGATCCCTGCTGAGGTCCTCTAGCTCATGGTAACTTTACCTCTCTGCGGCCGGTAATTTCAATGAAAGCACAGTTGGGGTGGAAGGAGCCTGTCCCACAGGTATAGACATGTGTCCGATTGTAGTTGTGGAGGACCCTGACAAAGTTAGCACACTCCAACTAGGACAAGCAGGGACAGAAAAAGAGCAAGGATGTACTTATGGTGTACAGATAGATTTATAATCTGTATGATTTGAAGGAGTCAAGTACTCACATTTGCGTTTTTGCCTGCCAGTTTGCACATATCAACTCGGTCCCGGGGAGCAGGCCAGTGAATCTAATGACAGGTAAATGAAAGGTGAACAATGTCACATCTCATAATACAACCTTTAACTATGCTAATCATACAGTTATTTTGCATTTATATGCTACTATAATTCAGATTTTTTTAAGCTTACAGCTTTTTTGGTCACTGTCATTTACACATTCATTAAATCTTTGCCAGGCTATTGAAATGTGCCTTTATATCTCTTTAAGTTGATAAAATGACAATATAATGTGTTCAAGCTGCAGTAGGTTCTGAATGCAGCACCCAGACTGCTCACAACATCTGAAAGAAGAGTGCATAATATTCTGGTTTAACATCTCTACACTGGCTACTTGTGCACTTTAGAGTAGAATATACGATTTTATGGGTCACTTTAAAGGGTACTACTGAGTAAGCGCATGACCCCCTAACCTGATATGAGCCTAAGTGCAGCTCACGATCCTCCAGAATGTTCTTTGTAGTGGCTCTGAAAGAATAAAAACAAGAGGAGGCCAGGCCTTTGCCATAAGGGCCCCTCAACTCTGGAAAGAACTGCCAGTGAAGTACAGGCAGGCTTTACTGTAATTATTCCAGAGTTCTGTTTCCCTCTGAACTTTTGTGGTTTTCAGTATTTTACTTCCCTTTGGTCTGAACTTATTTTGGTTGTATGTTTAAAAGTGCTATATATATATATATATATATTAATTGAGAAAAATGTGGCCCTTTGCCTCTCTCTGTGATATTTTGGGAATTATTAACTTAGATAGATAGAACACCGGAAGGTTGTGAGTTCAATACCAGGGCTGCCAGCATTGAGCCCCTGAGCAAGGCACTCAACCCAGAGTTGCTCCAGGAAGGATTGTCCCTGTAGTTAGTTCACTGTAAGTCACTCTGGATAAGAGCGTCTTCTAGATGACAGATGATAATAATGAATTATTAAATGAATGAACTGATCTCAGTTGTACAATCATTAACAGCTCCAGGTGCTGGTCCGAGATAACATCCAGTGTTCCTTCAATGTAGCCCCCCCATGTTCACGCATGTGTTATAACAGGCTTATGTGCTTAGCGTGCTCCCCTAAATCCTACCAAGGAGAGCTATCGCCAAACTTATTCATGGGTCTGCAGAGCCTGAACACGCATGCAAACACATTGGCATAAATATTAAAACATCTCATGATTGAGAATCATTGCCTGCCAGTGTTACAAAGTGATGTGTTGACTGAGTATGGTGTGGGGGCCTGTGAGAGGTTTGAACTGGTTTTGAAATCCAGAATATGAAGTAATCAGTGGCCCAGTTTTACCACAGCATATAAGGATATTTAAAAAATGTAAAAAGTTTTACAACATAACAGCTACGTATCTCCTGAAAATCAAGGTAGAAACAACTGGAATGTTTGCTCGCAGTTTATTTGTTTGCCAGACGATCCCTTTTATTTTTTTAGATATGCCTTTTCATTAACTGACAAACACTAAGATTGCTTTTTTAGATCATATTCACTGTCAAGGGCTTATCCCAGAGGGCAGAGAGAATTAGACGTTTGGTGCATATCTCCCTGGCATCAGTATCAATAACCAGAGAGGCAACAAAATGGCAACACTTTGAGAGCAAGACGAAGAGTTAAAACAACCAGATAAAAATCAAATAAACACACTGTCGACCCACTTGCGGATCAACCTCAGCTGCATAAACACACACTCACGTCTACAAACTTTAACATATGGCATCTGTCCAAATGCATTTGTGTGTTTGTGTTAGTGTGAGCGTGCATAGTCCCTAAATGTGTATATACTTGTGTGTGTGCCCTCCAACATGATGACCCTGACCTCACCAGACAGACAGTTTCAGACTGATGTTGACTGAAAGGTGAGCTCTTCTCTAAAACAGTACAGGGCTGGGTGCCTTTCAGCTTAGCCACACCGAAATAGAAGAAGAAAAAATACCTTACATCACCCAAGTTAATGGCAAGACAGGTATAAGTGTCATGGGCTGAAGTGTGTGCTATCTTTATAATAATGAGCTTCTCACAGCATTTCTGATGTTTGCATGTCTGGAGATTGGGTCTTTTTACTTTGTGCAGATACTCCATCTCCTGTTCAAACTTGAATTTCTTAAAGCACCATCCTCCTGTGAGAGGGTGTTCTGGATTCTTAAAACAGCTGTAAACACTTCAAAGTCTTCCCAAACAACCTCTCAAGTATAGCAAATGGACGCAACAGCTACAAACCCAAAAGCTGCTGTTTATTTATTGCACTACATTCATTCTTGGCCTCATTTCTCTGTATGAGTTTGGATTGTTCTATATCCTTCTATATATAATGTGCACATTCAGTGCTCTGCACAGCATAGTTTACCTTTCTGGGGGCTCTGGCCAGATTGTCAGGGTCGAGCAGGTAGATGTGATCCCTGGCTCCCAACAAAAGGCGACCTCTCTCCTCATCCAGCAGCAGTGAGTGGGAGTGGAGGCCATCGGAGGGGCCCAAAAATAGAGATACACTGCCGGCTTGCTGCAGTTCTGGCCCAGAGAGAGTGATAGACAGACATAGACACAAACAAAGAGATTAATAAAAGCCTGCAGTACAGTGTGTACGTTCATTTAAAAATGCACCATCTAGCATTGGATTACAGTATGTTGAAAAAATTATTTCAGCAGGCTTATGCTGCCAAGTTTAATTTATTCTCTTCAGTTCACTCATCCCAAAGACAAGCACTGGGTTTCCTCTTCTAAAAAAGAAAACGTGTCTTTGCTTGACTTGAGACATGGCTAATCCTCTGTGGTTCAACACCTCAGCTACACATGCTGATAGAGAAGAGATACAGTAGCAGGAGTATTCAGCAGCACACTACGTCAGTGGATGCATCGCCAGATATCTTCATCGGGTATTTTCATAGCTACCATATTAACCATGAAGATATACTGTATCTCTAACTTTATAGGCAGCTGTTTGAAATGAGGTTTCTTCTAAAACTACCTGTCTCTCTTCCAGTACTTTCCTGACTAGACCTCATTTGCAGATGACTGAACATTGTCATAAACATGAGCTGTGGCTGTACCTTAGGCCTGTCATGGGCAATGTGAGATAAGACCATGATACGAGCAGGCGGACTACCTGTTGCTCACCCATTAGATGACATTAAATGCTTTTGACTTAAATGATTCATAGTGGTACAGTTTTAAACAAACTGTATATGAGAGTTTAAATATACTGTGAACTATATAGGCTGTGTAGCATCGCTAGGACTCCCAGCTTCCAAGGTCTATTTCTGGGAGCTGAACACTGACAACATTCTCAGCTCAGTACTGTGTCCTTGATCTCTATGATCTGAGTAAATCTATTCTATCACCGGGCTCTTTTCATTGCGCCAGTATAGCAACATGCCTTGAATAAACACTGGCTCAATGCGGTGGGGTCCTGTGGGAGTCACTCTGAAAGGATTGACATTGTGATTACCCTCTTGGTGTGAAGGATTGGAGAGGTTGCCAACCTTTAATATTTTAACTTCTAGGACCCCTCCACACCGCGCAATCCTGCTTAATACCTTCTCCTATACACAGGCTCACACACACAGCACCGCCACATGCTCATATCTCTTAACCCTACACACACATAATGCCTCAGCAGACTAAACTTCAGAGAGAGATTAGGCCTGCTAGCCCTTGGCAAAAGCTATTCTGCTCTGTAAACATGTAGCACTATGAGCCCATTGAAACAGCCTGCTTAGCTGTTGCCGTTTGGCATAGTGCGCCACACCTTTCTCCAGAGAAGAGAGCCCTCATCCCCCTTAACAACTCTTGATTAGCTCCTCTGCTGAAGCTCTGAGGCGCTCTCATCCACACATTTATTTGAGTAAAACATCACCATGTTGGCTTGCTGCCAACAGGTGCAGGCTCTGCCGATGAACTACATTTAATGTCTGCTATCGTAGAAGCGCAGACCACCGAACACAGGATGAGCAAGGTAAAGCTTCATCAGCCGCATCGTTCCCTTTGGTCTGAAGGTTGATTTTGATATAAGAGCATGGAAGTGGAAAAGATACATTGCTGTAAAGATGCTGTACATGAATCGGCCATATGGGCTGGGAGAAGACTCACACCATTTAAGCATGAATTAAAACACTATTCATTAGAAGTACATACTGATCATTGTACTCTGTTAATCCAGTTGAAATGAGGCCCCTGTTTTCATGTTGCATGATCACAGGGTGTAAAAGTGTAGGATGTTCTGTCCATGGTTTCAGAAGACAGAGAGTAACCAATAAATAAAGGAACCAATAAAGATAAGCTCTGATTTATCACTGACATGTCTTGAGAAGGAAATTAGTTTAGGTATTGCGTAACTGTTTACGAGAAGGAAAATGTGCTATAAATTGTTTCTAGTCTACTGTATGACTAATGAACTGCAGTTTTTCAGTAATACAGGCCACAAGACTTATGATAGAATGCATGTGGTGTAACTTAGTCCTGTTGGTCGCATATTAAGAACAAAGGCATAACAACAATCGCAGCTTAATAAACATATATAAACCAGATGACTTCACTTTGCATGCGACAGAAGGCCACAAGGTCTATGTTGTGACTCTGGGTGAAACTTGAACTCGTGTTTTTTTGAGGGGAGAGTTCATATGTTTGGAGTAGAAGGCAGTTGTTTTGGAGGTGTTCACTCAATCAGGGATGATTTCACTTTGATCGTTTCACCCTTCACTCATTGAAGCTGGGTTTTCACTGGAGGGCAGTGCAATGTTTGAAGAGTGATCTCTGCTGGGAGGTGTTGCTTTTGAAGAGTGTGCACTGATGAGATGATGACAAGTTGTGTGCGCATGATATGTGCACTGGGTTGGCGGCGATTTTGCTTTTGATAGATTCTTCTTTGCTTGAGCCATTCTGACTGAGCGAGCCAAAAATGGGCATTGTTCTACTGTTGTTAATCTGATGTCCAAAGGAAACCACTGCACAGTCAGATGTCCTCCTAAATAAACAGTGAAGTTTGTTCAGGCGTGCTTCTAGTCAAAGCCAAAAGACACACACTGAGAGAGTATCAAAAAAGTCTCAGCTATATGGTCCTATTAAAATGCTATAACAAATTATTAACTGTTTTATCACATCAACTTCTGGGTTTGAAAAAAATGTAAAATGTGACAAACTGTAAAGCTAAATCCTAGCATAATTGCTGAGTAAACACTGTCCCTAGCAATCATTATTCCTTCAGCTACTTACATATATTTATGTTGGACACCCGGGACTTACTTGTGTATCTATTTCCAGCCATGGGTTTTGGAAGTCTTTGACCAGAAGAGAGCCTTCGGAGTTTGAAGTCGGAGTGAGTTTACTTTTAGGCCACAGTGGGGATTCAGTTTTATGGAGCAAGACAGAAGTTCATTTGTGTGTTTTCTTGTAGCTGATACATAGCATGAGGGATGGAGACTTTGAAGTAAAAGTTTGCACTGGAGTTTAGGATGGGTTTTAAGCGGGGCCATAATTCAACTTTCCCCCCGGTGGCACAAAACAAACAGTTGACGCATGGAACACATGGACGCAGTGCACATTGCTGGGACCGGCTAATATACAGAGCAGATTGATCTCCTATGGAGAAAGAGCAACAACATGAAATGTATGGTATGCATGTAAATCAGACCTATGTGACTGGACTACGACAACACTGCATTTTATCAACTGATTGCAAGTTTTTTTTTAATAAGGTCAATGAGAGGATTAGTAGATTGTGTTTGGGTTTCACAAGAAGTGACCAGGGAATATTATCATGCCCATCAAACGTAACAAACAGGGAATTATGAGGTGAGCTAATGGACCAGTTAGTAGGTCTTATATATTTTACTCTACTTTACAGTGTTGTTTCAAAGATCATTTACTTTAACAGCGTAACTGAGTGTAATAATCTCTCTTTTCACTTTTCCTACACAAGAGAAGTAGAGACAAGTGAAGACAAAATGTTACAGGGATTTCGAAGATGAATCGCTGAAATGCTAACAGAAAAAAACGTGTGAACGAGACAAAAAAATAAATCAGGAGAATCATAGGTCAATAGTCATATATCTCCTGTAACTTTAACAATAACTTCAGCTAGATGCAAGTGCACTGATGACGAAGGTTGTTGGAACAAGACAAAATATCTATAAAGACCTCAAATTATTCAAACTTTATTTTGCTCAAACTGCAATACAGACAGTATCAAAGTAAATGTAAATATGGAAAAATAAATAACGAAAATTTACAGAAAAATCAACAATATTCTTACCTCTGTGGCTGAGTTTTACCCTGGGGACAGTTTGTTTGATGCTTGCTCCAAAAGGGAGGGTGGCCAACAACATCAATCCCACTAATGGAAACACTGGATGGGATAGCACCTTAATCCTCTTCCCTTTGTTGCCATAATTACTGCCAGACATGCGGCGTAGAGCCCCAACTCCATTCAGACTCTGATTATCAGAGTCCCCTTTCTTCATGGTGTGTCGAGTGGTCTTGTTCCGTTTTCACTCTGTCCTTTTCTGCAACCCTGGAGGGAGACCGGAGTAAAGAGTCAAGCTAGGGAGGAGCAATCATAAGTGTGTGTGTGTGCATGAGTGTGTGCAGTCTCATCTAACTTTGCGCAGGATATGCACACCGGTTTCTGTTGTGACTATTCAATCATTTCACCATGGAGCCGTACAAGCATGTCCCCTCTCTTTACCCGTCCTACATCAGCTGTTGCCTGTCACTGGCTTCCCTTTTGTGTCGCCTTTAAATCTGTTTGCCCAAAACAAAGGTCACGCTGACAAAACAGTCACATTCTACTATCTTTCACTCGGCCATGCCTCTTTCAGTCTCTCTCTCTCTCTCTCTCTCTCTCTTGACTTGGATAACTCATTCAATTCTTTAGCTAAATGATACTTTCCAATAGTTTTAGAATTGGCTGACGACCCTGTCTGCGTCTCCTTTATGTCCGGTGAAAAAAATGGGTCACGTAATGTCTGGGACTTCACAGTGCATTAAAGAGGCCTGTTGCACACGCGTTGCTTCACACTCAAAGCAAAGTGAGACATATGAGTGAACAGTCATGGGAACGCTCTCTGGCTTTTCTGGCACTAATAAGCAAGGAGAACTTGAGCGATGTGTACTAATTGAACACGGGACTAAGTGAAATCATTGTGGCTGAAACTGAACATTTTTGGGTTATGTTCACTAAGGAACTTTAACATTCAAACATTTTAATTAAAACATTAATCCCAGTCATTTTGAATTGACAATGATCTTTTCTACGGTGCTGATTTCCAAGAGCCTTGCACTTACATGGTATGTGGATATAGCTACGCTCTTTCAAACATGCAAATGTGATCATCCTTAAACACAGGAAGTTTGAGGGACATGTAACTGACAACATGAGTCTGCAGAGAGGATGTTGTCTTCTTTGGCAACATTTTTATATTAAGAGACAAGTAAGAAAGAAATCAAGAACTGAGCACTTTTTAACAAGTCAATAACGAGTCGTGCTTGAAATTTGAAACTAATGCAAGGAATCCAATTATTTATAGGTTTCTGAAGCTTCATTGTGATTTCTTTCCTAATTAATTGTTGCTGATTTACTCGGAATCAGGTGCTAATCAGCACAATTACAAACGTATTGGTTGTTAGTTTTGTGCCACCTCAAGAAAAGTGCGCACGTGGGAATGCATCGTTACCTCATGATAACCTTCCCCTTGATTAGAGTTGTTGTGTATGTAGAGCATCACACTACCCAAGTACCAGCTGAGTATGAACAGGGTTTTTAAACCTGCATTCTTGCACATTCCACAGCCATCCAGCTACTAATTAACCCAACAATCGATGTAGAAATTAATGAATGCATCACAAGAATGCCTCCCCCCAAGACCTTATTGCTACATTCCACCCCCAGCTCAGATAACACACATCAACCTGTCTTGAGACAACATAAACAATGTCAACCAAAATTAATAGATCTGATGTGGCAAACACACAAAAAAAGTCTCTACTGAAACGAAGCACGTTGAAGAACTGGTCATGTATACAAGAGAAGATGGCCTTTTGGGCCAAATATGTGTATGTAGCACCTAGGAAATTAGATTAGACATTCAGGCCTATGAACACAGATTTGCATGGCATGTTGGCAGGCAGATACAAGCTGTAAAAGTACAACTTAATTTCACTTCATTTATTTTCCCTGTCCAGTTTTGGCATCTGGTGTTCGAAACTTGAGCTCATTACGGAGAATCAGGGCAGAGTGGCACCCATCCAAGCCCCCTGTAGCTTTAAACTGGAGAGGATTAGACCCTGATAAACAGACTGCTGTTTACTTAAGATGACAAATTGAGGCACCTTCACACCTTCAGGGTTAGAAATACAGATATAGAGCTGTGTGTGATGGATGGGCAATCAGCAAAGAGAGTGAAAAATGGAGCAGGTTTGAAGCTGTGCGGTCTTTGCACACTTTGTGAGCGACAGTGATAGTGCTGGCGGTGGGGCTCATCCTTCCTACAGTATCTTCAGGGGAGCAGTGACACGATTTCACCCATGTGAGTAGCGTTCGAGTAATGTATCTCTCTTTACCGCTTGAGTGCCCGCATCTATCAGCAGTGCAGGCCTGTGCAGCACCCCTCTGGAAGAATACACCTCCAAACAAAGGAGAACGCTCAAGTGTTAGAAGAGGAGCATTAACAACCCTCCGTCTGTTGAGAAATAGATGACAACAGGAGATCGTCACGGGATATAGCAGGGAAGGACATGATATACGTTGCCAGTCAGTCAATACTTCGAAAAAGGTGAATAATAGAGATGAGAAGAGAGATAGAGAAAAGGAGTGAGAGAGAGATAGAAGTGCGAAAGAGAAGAAACAGACAGCTTGTGCCATGTGGGTTAAGCTAACACCCCTGTTTCCTGGCGGCTAGAGTCCCTGTTGTCTTTGGCAGCATGGCCGGCACACGGTGCAAAGGGTGATGGGAAACAATCCTGATGGCGATGGTGACAGATTTAAAGCTAGCAGCCAATATGGCGCAGCTGGCTTCTGATCTCAGCCCAACATGTCACCTCCTCAAATATACTGTCTTTTCCGTTTTGGGACTCAACATCAAACGAATACAATGTATATTTGCGGCCATTAATTAACAATGATCCAAAATGCATAATTACTAAGATGCTATGTAAGAAATGTGAAGTAGCTGAACTTTTAAAAGAAACAATATTTACAGCAGAATCTGTCAGTAGACACGAGGAAGGAGCAGATGGTGAAGAAGTGCTCTGGCCATGGGCATTTTCACACAGAGACCACCCCTAATGAGGCATTTAGCAACACCCAGGTGCCCTGTAGAGTACACTATTATCAAACCCCTCCATCTCCACAGGACAGAGTGCATTAGCACGACTATTTGTCTTTATTCCCCGACCACAGGCACTGACCTGGCAGAACAACATAGGTAATTGTTTCTAGCTCTCAAGACATTGAGTTGTTTTTCTTGGCAACAGTCAATCATCTTTTTTTAACCTCGCATTTAAGCAAGCATGTAACTCCCTTGTGAGAGTCTGTGTGAGTTCACGTCTCAAAGGGAAAATACAGGACAGCCACCAGGCCACACTGTTTGTGTTTTCACTAAACACTAACTATACAGCCAATACAAGGAGCATTAAAGTTGTTTTGTTGGCTATAACTTCAGTTACAGATGGCAGTAAAAAAAAAAAAAAAAAAGAAAACACAACATTTTTCAAATACAGACAAGCACCGTTCTTTTACTTTATGTCTTGGCACTGTAATATATTGTTTATTATATTTACATAACAAGATAAAAGACCTCAAGAAACAAAGTAAAATAACATTGGCAGCTGTCTCCTAAGGCTACTATTAAAAACTAGTAATAATAATCTATAGGGTCCAACATTGATGTCTTCTAACTCCCGTCTAAACTATTTTGCCTTATTAATGTTAACACACCAAACACTTGGTGCAGCTCTCATAGTATTTAGCAGAGAATGAACTGTTACCAAAGAACAAGTAAATATGAAACATGTGATCTTTGTGGCGATGTAAGATTATTCTGGACAGAGATCAAAAACCTCAACGTAAATACTACACTAAAGCTTTTTGGCAGCTTTTATTGAATAACTTGTTTTTGTTTCTGTACTTTGTTTACTCAAGTCATAAAGTAAACATCAAAGTAGCAAGCTGTGATTCATTTTAGGTGTTAACCACAAACATTACCCCACATTATCTGTGTGAAACACCGCATCTATCGGCGCAGCGTGTGTATCTCTTGGGAAATTACAAATCACTCCAAAACAATGAATGCAAAATAAATTGCCAAAATATCCCCTTACGCACAAAATGTAATCATCCAAACTCTGTGAAAAAGACGGAGATGGGCTTTGAAGTTGAAAATGCAGCCATAAATTATCCATAAATAATGAATGAATGCAAAGTAGAAAACATGTTAGGTAAGGATATCTATTACCTCTCCATGGACTAGAACAGGGATAATTTGATCCCTTGCCATTAGGAAAGCCTGTATTTCCTGCAGCCGTTTACCTGCAAATAAATCCTATAAATCAGAAATCCACGGCTGTCTGATTACAGAAGGCCCCTCTCACACAACTAAACAACTCTGACAGTTAACTCAACTGCTCTAGTAAAGGAGTTTATGTGACGATGTCTCTGAGTGAAATCACATGAAAACATTACCAACACCACATTAAAAAATAACAGATGTCTCATGACAATCACACTTGAAACCTCTACGCATGAAATCAGTGGATGGCAATGCCCGGACGAGACGACATTCCAGTGCAATTCCTTCTATTTTGCGGTGAAGAGTATGTCTGTGTTGAAAAAACCTAAAGAGATGGATACAATTCCAACCCTGAGGTCCTGTCCACATTTCGTCCCTCCCTTAGCTGTTACCTGAAAGAAAAAACCTGGTAAGAGAATACTCTACAACTGCTGGTATTGTAACCAAATACACCAAAGACATAATAGTGCTTGTGCTACCTTTGTTAAAGTCGTTATGTTTAATGTTGCCGTTTAGTCCTCAAGACAGAGCCAGCTCGGGTCTGCTGTCGCATGGAGAGGGGGGAGGGGGGGGGGGATACTGGATCTATCGTTTAACTCCTTTCAATAAAGAGGATGGAAACGGAATAACAAATGGGAAACAAAGTTGAGAGGGTATTTAAAACAGAGAGAAGCAACCATGTAACTGAGACAACGGCATATAGATAAACATGCCGATAGGTTTGTTATTAAGGAACAATGAAACGAGTAACTCTACACGTGCTGAAGGGGGCATGACCCGGGCGTGCAACTCTGAATGTGTATGAGTGTCTGCATACATGAACATATGTGCGCGTGTAAGCCAATACCATCCTGAGGTAGGCAGATGGGAGCAATAGGGCATGAAAACACTAAACAGTGACTGACAGTTGTAAGTGCTCTCACTCTCCCGACAGCCCGAGGATACAAGGGTACACCCATGTATGCTATGCAACAACTCCTCTCAAGAGCATTACTGTCTCCTACAAATGTAGGAAGCAACTATGTTGTTCTTTGTTAGTGTGGGGAGGGCTTTTGTTTTATAGTATTCTCCACACCAGCTCCAATATAGTTCAGTACAGACAGAGGATGGCCACAGAGCTGCAGGGCGAGCAAACCCAGCCGGGCTGTGTGTGTCTGCAAGTCATTGACACCTAGCTGTTGTAGACTTTCTAAACATACTAACATCACCACTGCAGTAAAGGTTCCTGAGCGGCTTTGTCTGTGTGCACTGAAGGAATCTGGAAACATGACTATATAAGGCTAGGATAGTGTGCAGCATGGCCAAAAAGTATGTTTTAATAACACTTTCCATCCAAAACCTGTTGAGTTTTGAGAAAGAACTCTTGAGTTTTCATCACCGTTCAGGAAAAAGTCTCGACATGAACGGTATGACGTTGTCACAGAGCGCAGGAATGGTGTTGTAGGCCATTCATAACACAGCTGAATATTGTTGCTGTGATTTATTTTTTTTCGGGGGGGGATATAAAGTTGGATCAGTCTAGACAAGCAATATAGAACAGTTGAGAATTAAAGCACACATGTGGCTCAGGGTTAGCACAGCATGGGCTTGAAGGGATTGAGACAATGAACAAAGAAACCCACATACCCTACCAAAACCAGACTCACATTAGAACTTCTTATCAAATTCACTTCCCAACTATACCAGAGCTCTCACACAAATGAGAGTAGAATACATTTTCAAAGCATGCCTCTCAAAAGTCCCTTCCAAGTCCTCAAAGATCACTAGCGTACACTTCCAGGTTGGGATTACAGCAGCAGTCTGTAGCCTGCTCCATACGCAGTAGCTGTGTATACAGCGGTCTGCATTAAGTATGCCTGGCAGACACCACTTCAGTGACGTAACGTTTGGACAATGTTTAAAGGAGAAAATCAGACAAGATTTTCTAAGTTGTCTTTCTGTGGCCCGAAGCAGAAATCATTTATTTAACCCAGTCGAGCTGATCGAAAGCCCTGAAACACTGCCAGAGAAATCAATATCCACACAACTCCCATCTCTCTCTCTCTTTCTGCCGGATTTTGATAGTTTCTTTGCCTCTCTCACAACACCCCCTCAACCCAAAGCGCCTTGTAGGGAGTTAGATAAACCTTTAGAAGCACAGTATGTCTGGAGTGGGTCCTTAAGACTGTTAGATGTACAGGGAGGGGAAGGATGGTTAAATAACTACACTAAACCCACATGACTGTTTTTTCCCCCAATATGCTGCACAGTAAACCACAGAAAGACACACATCGCAGTGAGTTCCATAAGTAAAGCAAATACTTTCACTGCAGTTTGTTTAATGTACTGTAGACCCGCAATGTCAATATTTTGGATCATGGAAAAGGACTTGTCTGTGTAAGTGCACCTAGTCACATTTAATTTGAGTTTGGAGCCCCAACATTCGCCCCCCTCGTCAAAAACTGTCCAAACACTCGTCAAACACATTTGGTACACTAACATTCTACCACTCAACCAACTTCTGATGTATCTATATATACGTGTACCTCTCTAGATCTATATATCTTTCAGTAGTGTAAAATAAAAAAATAATGCATCAAGACACATTGGTTTGAGGTTGCAAATCCAGCTGCACTGACTGAAAAGTTTGAATAGATTAATATCACGTTAATGTGATTTTATCTGTAGAAACACGATCAAACCATCAGTGTTTGCACAGCTGTGTGGTGAACAGCAAGTAAAGATTAATGATTTTATTTTTTTTTACATTTCCAGTAAATCAAAAGGATCCTCCTTATTGGTTGATAAAAAAATGTTAATGTCCATTGCGTGAAGGGTTAGCTGTCACCATACTTTAAACAAAGAATTTCTTAAAAGTTGACATTTTAGTTAACAAATCCTGGTTTTGAAAGGTTGTATTTATTCTGTTCTGCAGAAATAACAAATATCAAAAAAATAGATGGACAATGGACGATAGAAAGACAATGAACGATACATGAAGGTGAGTACATTTAGAAATGTCTACAACGGCATTCAACTCTACAAAATGTATTATGTTAAAAAAAACTATGACCCTGACTTTAAATGAAACAAAAACATGTACTGATAGATGTCTCTGTCTTCTAATCGGCTATCGGCTTACTTTAATAATAACTTCATATCTGGAGAACATTAATCACCCTCGAAAGTTAATTACTATTATGCAACATAAACAAAGGCTGACGTAGGATGAACTGAAAGAGTAACTGAGAGTTCTACGTTTTAAATAAACTACACATGATTTGCGTTATCGCTGTTGTCGTTATTGCGTGTTTCATCCTACCTGCGCGTTCAGCTCCGTCTCTTCTCACATGCAACACGTGCCCACGCCGTAGACAGCAGCGTCACTCTCCTTAATTGCCTGACGTACTGCGAAAAGTAGCCAAAAGCATGGACGCTCGCACGACCTCGTCCCGACCAAAAGAAAAGTGGATGGATAAACTGGAAACTTCCCCAAAATATGTCCACTCCTCTTAATTGTAGTCGCACTCTAGCGCTCTTGAACTCTCAGTGCACTCTGCGTCTGTGCGCATGTGTGTGTGTTAGTGTGTGTGTGTGTGTTGGATGGCTGGATACTCTGTGGCAGTTCGCTCCGGGGAAGACAGACGGTAAACTCCCAATTATGCTGCTGCTGCAAGAGGGGAGGGGCCCTCAGCATCTGCACCGCTGCCAGCCAGGACTGAGTTAGGAACCTTCCAGTGGTCACTACACATCCTCACGTTTTAGAAACAAGAGGAAAAGTAGAATTACATTGATATTCTGCAAGATATGCATACAAGCTATTACAGTACAATGGAGTAAACAACGCATTAATGATTAATCTGCAGTTGTAACTGTTGCTCAAAGAATGTTTACAAATGGATTCTGGTCCAGATGCTCTGCAGCCCTTTTCCTGAAAGTGGTTCAACAGTCCATTGAAGGAGTATTTCTGATGAAAAACGCGAAGAAAGTGTCATGCTGATGGAGTTTCCACAGCCCCGCAACCCAAAAGTTTTTAACTAATCCAGAAAGCATTAGTAAAGCCATGAATTACAGCTTATAACTATTTATAAAGGATGCCTTACATAGATATGCGTATACATAGAATAAGTATGAGAATAGTTGAATGTGGGTGGAGAGATAAAGAGCTTTGTATGACTTATTTTCTATAGCAAATGCGATTGACTAAAATGCATTTGATAATGAAAATGTGTGTCATGCCACTGGGATAAACCAATATTTGTAATTTTGGGATATGTGAGCATGCATGCCAAGGCCTATTGGTGACCATCTTTCTGAAACGTTGGATCTCTAAGTGTCCTTTGGGCACTGGTAAGAGGAAAGAACAGCTGTATTTGGGGTTAGCAGATCATGCTGGGTGGGATGCTTTGGCTGCATGTCTTTTAGACGGGAGAGTGTGGCCCCAAACTTCTGTTGGAATTTCAAGTAAACATTGATTTTCTTTGCCCTTCTCAAAGATGTACACACAGACATGAGTCAGTCCAAATCCACACAGTTTTTTTCTCCTTCAGTAGAAGTTGTGGAAGGGTCAGAGCCAAGTACACACAGAGGTCACATTTATTTAAGATGAGAGCTGTAATGTTGGACCCAGAAAAGAGAGTTGCAGTGTGTCACACTCATAAAGTGAGATGGGATACGCTTGTTATTGCACTTTGTTGGCAATCAAGCTATTGCTGTTCCAGCTCTGGGTGTGTACCTTCAGCAGATGTGACTGGGTCCCAGTTACCGAAGAGGATTAGGTTAAAGGTTAATAGGTTAAAACATAGTCCTCCCACCCTGTTGGGAGGTTCAGTGTCAGGGTGTGCACTTCCTCAGGACAACTCCCACTCTCACACACACACACACACACACACACACACACACACACACACAAACCAAGTAAAACCATTTGTAATGAGAAGCATTGATGACATAAATTGTGTTAAACACTGCATATGTTCAATCCCATCCCTGCCCATTCTCCTGAGAGTTGTGCTAAACATTGTGTGTGTGTGCATGCGTGTGTGTGTGTGTGTGTGTGTGTGTGTGTGTGTATGTGCGCACTCCTGTACTAGTGATCATTGTGAAGTCCAAATTTCCACACAAAAAAAAGCAACATTTTGGCAATTTTCATTCTTGGATATGGGTCAAGAGACATGTGGTTTTAGCTTAACAAACAGAAATGCATTGCACATGCTTCAGGCTGAACACATCGTAAAGTAGAGTATAAGTATTTGCTATTTGTCCCAAAAAATGTTTTTTTAATTATTTTGGAGGCATTTTATGCCTTGTTAACAGCAGACAGATGACAGAGATAGGTAATGCAGGTCCCTGGTCAGATTCAAACTGGCAACATTGCAGTTCATGGTCCTAACATACGGGACACGTGGTGCCCCAAAATGCTTGTGATGTTGTTAAGTGACTGTTTGTAGCCCCTTTGTAGGATTTGGAATTGTTCCAAAAATTCCTAGTCTCAAAAAGAGAGCGATGCTGACAGCAATGCACGTCTTCTTTTTGTTGCAAATTAGTTGAGAAACTACGTTTTTAGTGGGTAAGTTAAGAGGATTTTGGCAATGTTCCCAGAACAGCTGCCAAGTTATTTACAAATTAGGAGTAAAGACCGATGACAGCACAGCAAGCGGTCCATTTGTCCAATTAGGGGCAGTATCAGTTAATTGACCTCTGAGTAGAGGACAAAATTGTTGATCATCTATTGTTCAGCCTCCTCAAAGAGAGATTTGTCCCTACAGAATGTCTGTTGAGCCAAACTGTGGTTGAACTACTTGTGAATATGGTAACAATTGAGAAAAATATCATTTCATTTTAAAGTGAATATTCAGGTCTATACATAGATATGAAATGTGATGTGTGTATAACTGTGTTCGTGTGCACACACAAAGACATGCCTGCACACGTATGATAATTGTGCTTCTCCCCACTACTTACACAATGGTAGCTTGTTTTGTGTTTCTTCTATCCCACTCCCTTGATATATGGCGTGTGAGTGAACGGAGGGATTTGGCAGTGCAAGACATGGTAAAGCAAATCAAAGAATAGCCCCATAATCCCTAGTCATTTCTACAATGTTGTTATCCAGTTGATCCTCCATTAAGGAGGATCAACCGTTCACTCTGGATGAGGTGGGAAGCTGCAGAAATGTGAGATCAGCAGTTAGTGGTTTTCAGAAGAATATACCATCTTGGATAGTGCTGATTATACTCCTGCACATTTGTGATGGTATTACTAAAATGTAAACAGGAGAAGATCATGGACACTGGAGGAGGAATAATGGGTTATCTGAAGAAATAGAGGAGCAGAAATGTCTCTAAAAGGATGCGAAATCTTCTCTCATTCAAAGGGATTATCACTTAACAAATTGGAAACACTTTCAGTAGTACATTATGTGTTTGTGATATGTAAGTGGCCAACATATCACTTCATGGTGTTTGGTCCATATTCCCTGTCTCGTCTTCTTACAAGTCTGCTTAAGAAAAGTGAAGTTATAGTCTCCAGTAGGGTGAAATGCTTTGTGAAATCAGGTGAGAGTGCTGAAATTCTTATAAACTTTGGCATTAATGTTCCATTAGTAGGTCGGCAGTCCTCAATTGTTTAGAGAGGGAAACAGCTTTTCTTACATGCTTATGATATTCTTGTGGGAGAGGGCCTTGTGCACAATCACACAAACAGTGGACGTTAGGGTAGAGAATGCAGTGCAATCTGTGAGTAATTTCTAACGGTAATCGCGAAGATCTCCAGTGAAAGGGCAGTCAGCCAGGCTTGGTATCCCAGGGAGCCTCTACTCTATGTAGGACACACACACATGCAGGCCTCCAAGCTTTGGTGCCAATAGACTTGAACTGATTAACTAATCTTGATTACATGAGCTGCCACCAGGCTTGTAGTGCTCTAACTACAACTGGAGCTAATTATCAATGATTGTTACTTATCGATGATTAAGGATAAGGATCATGAATTAGATCTCAACTAGACATGTCAACTAGCACGGAAGGACTTTAAGTATCCCCAGAAAATTTAAATATACAGAAGTGCAGCAGACTAAAAATACATGAAAAGTTGACCAATACAATATAGGTGAATATATATACTATGTTTGTATTTTACTGGGTACTTTCAGAGGAGTGGTAAATAAAGTTGGGAATGCTATATTGTTCATGACACCTTCAGCATATACACTCACAGACAGTCCTCCTTAAAGTTTCATTTCAGTGCATCCCGGGTAGGTAACCATAAAACTCTTTAATGTACAGTAAACGTGATGAATGACAGTACACAATAAAACTAAATGGCCAACATTCAAACCATTGTCAGCATATATCAAGGTTATGGCTGTGTTAGGATGACAGCTACAGTACTGTATATATCACATGACTGGCTGTTTTTCACACTATAGGTGTCACTTTATGACTTTAAGATCCAACGTTAACTGCCTCTCTGTAGTATATAGCTGGAAAGTTGGGTAGAGTACATTCCTTCAAAAGTGCTGGACTGTGAACCACTCAGTTTCTCTGCTTGTTTAAAAAAAGTCAACTGACTTCACTGTAAAGAGATGCCCGCAATACAACCTGGTCTCCTAAAAATGACATTCTCACACAACAAAACTGCATTGTCAATTAGATTTTGAGGGAAACTTATTTTCTCCCTTTGTTTTTCGACTTATAAATAAATAATGACTATACTTTTTTAATCAAACTCTTTGGAAGTTGATGTCGATACCACATGACTGGTTCAGATGGTGGTTCAGATCGGTTAAACCACTGCCACTTTCCAGTTTCACAACACTAATATTACCCCTGCTGCCATTCACTATACGATGATAATGTCCATATCATTATATAATGATACAATTATTGCCCAAATAATTGATTTACACATATTGGATATACTACTCATGACACAATTAGTTGTATTATACTGTTATATTATACAATCCCATTATATATACACTAGAAAATAGATACTATATTGATATAAATGGATTACATGGAGAACATTTTTCCTTCATTTTTAACAGTTATTCCCAAGCCGTTTTGTGTGCAAATGGAGCCTCGAGAAATTGACCCTTTTGCGAACCAATTCGCTGGAAAACTTCAATACTTCATGAAGCTTCATCACGCCATCACTACTTTTTGGACATTGTGTGGGCATGTATCGGAACATCGTGTCCAGTAGTGGGACAAAAGAACAGCAACCCAACACCTAGCCCAACCTCCCGCTATACAATATGCTTCCTATATCAATAAGTCATAACACAATTCAATCACTTGTGCAACATGCTGCTTCTAGCTAACCCATATTACAAAAAAAAATTGAACAAAAAGATACCCCCCCCCCCCTGCGTGCTTCTCAAACACAGAACCGCAAGGAAGTATAAATAGGTTTGATTCAACTGTAGACTCCTTTAATCCAGGAAGAAGACACAAGTAAGTAGCCTTAGTAAAATGAGCCACATAGCGAAGGTGTTGGCATTGCTTAGCGTACAATTAAACAATAAACAGCAGACAATAGGGAGCCATTTTTTTGTGTAGGACTGCCAAGAACTGCAGACCAATTAATTATCCATGTTACACAAGGACAAACAATAATACACGCACACCCTGAATTGAGATGGAGGATAATCTCCATCACATAAATATAGCTATGTTTACCCGAGTGAAAGATTTGAGTTCATGTCCAATCACTGCTAGGAAGGCAAATGTGCAAATGTTCTTATAGCTTCCCATGAAACCTCTTACAGCTCAATAGTTTTGTAACTTTTAAACACACACTGGTTCCTCAGGCGTAAACAAACTTTTTTCCGTGTAGCCACTCCATTGAGTGCTCTCTCTTGCTCTAATACGCACACAGTGACCCAAACGAAACACCAACAGACTGCATTTCCCAGACTAAACGGGAGGCAAACAATCACAGCTTCTATCATCACAGCCACCCAGTCTAAACATAAAAACCCACAGCCCAATTAAAAGCATTTTCCAAATGCACACACTTCAACAAACACATTTCAAACTTCACCAAGCCATACTGCCAAAGGTAAACACTAAACACGCAGGCCCATTAGACTGCAACTGTAGCAAAAACATACAACCAGAGAGGTAGAAAGTGAGCACACGCTTAGAAAATGAGTTTTCCTCTCCGTCTCCATTTTGTTTATTTATATTCTGACTTTGTTAGTGATTGTCAAGTGTCTAAGCGTGGGGTTGTTTATTTATTTTCAGCAGGAGCATGCAGCTTTGTGACTTGGGGAGCAACAAGCTCTACAGTAGGAGTGTGACCTGAAAGTGGAAACAGGTGGGATGTACAGCAGCTGAGAGAAGAGAAGAGAAAAGACACCTTGACATATGTTACTGTATGAAATAAAAAATGAAAAAAGAGAGATAGAAAAATATAAATGGTACAATACAGCACAAAAATGCCACACCCATACATTTCTTTATTTCTCTTGTTGCATCTCCTTCTGATTATTTGCAGTCTCAGGTGTGTGCTGGATAACAGCTGGTGGACAGGGTATTCCACTATGAAGAGTTAAAAAAAAAAAGAAGCTTGCTGATGCTGTATCTGAAATTATTCTGTGCAGGAAATAACTAAAGGGAAACCACAAATGTATCACTCAAGTAGTCCCAAATGTTTCCAAGTGAACAGCTGCCAACGGCATCGCTTTCTCTCGAGCATTTATCTTTTCTGCGCAGGAGAGAGGAGGAAAGTAGCGATTATGAAGGAGGGAGTGTCTGTCCTTCCTAGGAAATGGATGGCTGTTATCTTGCCATGACTTGTAAAAAAAAATTTTATTCTAGAAACGGGTGAACGAGATATTCAAACTCATGGATGTTAGCTTGAGCTTCATATTCTACAGAATAGACTGTGGATCTTGGGGAACCATAACTCTGCCTACAATATCACTCCAACCTGTCAAAAAAAGGTACTTTCCTTCAAGTCAAATCCAGACAAACTCTGGAAACCTATTTTTGCATGGTAGACTAAATAATTGAGCTGACGTCTGTCTGAAATCTTGATGGGCCTTCACATTCCTCTCCAGTGAGATAAACATCTGTGGATCCCATCAGATGAGCCAATAGCTTTTGTTAGTAGGCAGAACTGATAGCAGGATAGAGTGTAAATTAGACCTTTAGGGGAGGAGGCTTACACGCGGCCTTAGATGGTCTGCAAGTCTTTGAGCAAAACACATTTAACGACATACTCCCCTGTGTAGTTCGTGAGCGTGTGCGTCTGTGTGATACGGCACAGCTGTGTTATGTGTCGTTTTATCAGGGAGACCTCTCCTCCCTCGATCAGCTGTTCCCACTGTGTCAGATAAATCCAAAATCTACAGTTATGGCTCATATAAGGGAGGTTTCCACTTGCTGATCTCGTTATCTTTCCCTGCTAAGTGTTTAACAAAGATTTTAGCTCAAATAATAACTCTTTTGTGAGATAGAAGTATGCGAACTATGTGTGTTTTTTGTGATATATGGATGAACAGTCCAATCGGAACCATGTATAAAGAGACGACACAAAATCAAACCCACGCAAAGTTCTCAGTGAATAGGCTTGGCGTCATTATGCCATTATTTTCTAGTCATGTAGGGGTTTCAATTTGTGTTGTCATCTCAGAAGGTCAGATGTTGCCAGCGAGATAGGGAAATGGAGACAGGAGGCATGTGCGCTCAACTTCCTGTCAGAACGCTTAATTGTTGTGTGCCAGTGGGGACGGTGGAGTTTTCTTATCTATTATTCACCTTCCCTCTCTCCTTCTCCGTCTTTTTTTTTTTTTACTGCTACATTGTTGACATGTGATTCATATCTACACCTTCAGGCCATCAAATAGTGGGGGTAGGATAGATAGAGGAAGCTCAAGGGGAGAGAGAGGGCAGCAGATAGAAACATAGCAATGAATGTGGCCCAACTTGGCTGAATATTACTGCAGCGTTCTCAGTTTATCAAACATCACAGTTCACTCAGTCAATAAGGGGGTAGGGGGGGGGGGGTTCGTTCCCTGAGGTGGTCCCACATTTGCAAACATGGAGACAGGTTGCCTTTAACAATGGAGTCAAGATTTGACATGCCAGAGTAAACAGTGTACGTCAGTCTGATTCCAGTAAGCAAATGCTGTATGCTTGTGTGTGGTAACGCTAGAGAAAAAAAAACAAAAAATACATTTAATTGTTACTTAGACCTAAAAGGGCAACCTTTTTAACGTGGTTCTTTGAAAAGTGTGTACTCTATGAATACCCGCTGTGCATATTTACAGTATTAATGTAGCTACAATTAGTCTTTTTTAGTGCATGTGGGTGGTATGCAAGGGCTGCAGTGGGAGTATGTGTTTTAGTGTGTCAGCTCTCTGCATTCCCTAAATGAATCATTTTAAATCACTGCCGCATCCTGTGCTGGCTTCAGCTTGTAATTGTGGTCACTCAAGCATAACGAGCAAAAGAGAGGGGCAGACAGAGGAGAAAAAGCACAAAAAATAGAAAGGGAGATGGAATCTACGATAACCTCACTGCTCGTACTGAAGCATTGTAAGCGTTCAGGTTTGGAGACCATCAGCATGCCGATGACTTCTCTCTTTCTTCAGAAGAATTTCACTCTTTTTATCTTTGCCGTCTCTGTTGAATCTTGTCAACAAATACCAGAAACCACGTGATTTATTTTACATTATCAAGTACCAAAGTTACTCTGTTCAAGCCTGCCACCACTTCCCTGGAAGTCAGAAGAGACATGCCAACATAGCCAAAGTTGGACAATATGATCAGCTGATACAACAGAAACTCTGCTGTTATTTCTAATCTTCTTTACTGCACCACCGACTCCCTCATTCAGCCAGTTATTATTGGGCTTGTATTTCGGCACCGATTCATTATAACAATGAAATGCATTTACATGACTTTCATTAGGTCCCAGAGGAAAGTATCGACAATAATGTGCGTGCCAGTGGACCGTGACCTCCTCTACCTCAGGTGCGTTTTTAATCTACTGCTTCACTTTGGGGAACACTGAGGTCTGGTACTGGCTGGCCTGTTGGAAGCCATAAATCACTCTATTACAGTATTTCAACTTATTGAGAAAAATAAAGGGCAGTTAAGCACCCAATTACCAACACATTCAGATTATTGTGGAACCTCAGAGTCGTTACAGAGAAGTTCAATGCTAATATGGTCACAATACATGCTGAGGTGATTCAGTAAGTCTCTTGTGTTCACTATAAACCTAAGATTTAACTGACCAATTTAGGCTAATTGGAAACAATTTGCAGCAGTTAGGATTTTCAATAAAAATAAGGTCACTTATGGAGTGGTTCGATGGAGGCACATAAAAAAGTTCTAGGTGGAAGGGTGCAAAACCCCAGGGTCTCGGCAAGGTGGGAGATATGAGTAATTCCAGGTATATGTGTGTGTGTGTAGCTTTTCATGTAAGGATATTTGTAATAAGGCCCTCAGAGAGAGTCTTGTGTGACACCTGACTGGCTGAATGGCACAGACTGAGCCATAAAAACACCTTCACCTCCATTAGTCCATAATGAGTGCTGTGTCAGGCTCCTGGATACTGCTGGATACGGCTGCTACCACACAGCTCAAGCCTTCACCGGAGAGGAAATGAGGAGTGATTGGTACAATGACTCACTGTGAACTGAAAGTGGCACTGGGATAAGCCACGGATATATGCTCGGAGCAGTGGCAGGGTTTCCATCCACCGTAATGCTTATTAACCTGCAGGGTGTTGGTGCTGAAACAGGAAGCAACTTGTAGCCTTTGCGTCTCTGTGCGTGTGTGGCTGCGTATGGGACCGATAAAAGTAGAAGCTCAATGTTTTAAACAAGGGATTTCAATCTCTGGCACCATTCTCTCCATTGCTCCATGCACACCGCCCTCTTCACAGGCTGGTAACACCTAATTGTGTCATGGAACAATAATCTCTAACAGCTGATTGCATGAATACAGATGGAGTACTATGTGCAAGCACATAAGAAATACAGTATGTGGTGTTAATAAACCTGAACAGCTAAAGCTTCTGCACTTCCAACATGCAACATGAGCTATGGAATTAAATTGAATTGCATCCATGTTTATTTACATGACAGGGCAAATCTTTAGAAGTTACATGCTATTAGGTTTTGAAATCATATTGTTGTTATCCTAAAGTTTGAATAAGTTGCTGTAAGTGAAGACTTTTTATGTTTTGATAGCACTTGGGAGTCTGGGGCACTAGACCTGCCTGACTTTGACACCCATAACAAGAGAAATGGGCAATAAATAGAGAGGAGAGAAAGAGGAGGAGATGAAAGGTGTAAAGTAGTGATAAAGTTTGGAAAATGAAACCCTTTATCTGCTTTTCATTTGCGGTAATGGCCATTAGCTCAGTTTGTGCTGGCTTGTAGTGAATTTTTAACCTTTCAAATCACAGGGGTCATTCCTTAGAATCACTAGAAGGAGCCGGTTATAAATCTAAAGGATTTTATTTTTTCCCGCATGGGATTGCTCATTAGATTGGAGCAGTGCAACTGAAACCAATACCACATGGTTGTAAACGGAAGAAACTCAATTAGCAAGCTAACAGGGTCATATGAGGGCATTAGGTTTCAAGAGAGATTGACAGACAGAAAAGAGGAAGCTACATTTGGTGGTAGACTGAAACACAGAGAGACAGTCTCTTTGCGTGTTTACTTGAAAGAAGGAAGCTACGTGATTCTCAGGATATTCAGAAATGAGACAAAAAAATGCAATTAGGTACTGTGTCCACACATCAACTTTAAAGGCAATCTTAAATAGTTAGGCTGTACATGTTAAGGTGGAAATATGTAGCTCAAAGGAATAGTTTTACATTTTAGAAATGTCTTATTCACATGTCTTGCTAATAATTAGTAGTGAGGAACAATACCGCTCTCATGACTTTATAGTACATATGAAACTAGAGCCATGAAGCCATTAACTTAGCTTAGCATAAGCACTGGAAACTGGGGAAAACAGCTAGTCTACCAGCATTTACATGTATAACTACACATGTTTTACACTTTGAAACAACGTCCTAGCATAAAGATATGAGAGTGGTGTTTGTTTGTTTTTAACTATCAACAAGAAAGTGAATACAAAGAAAGCATATTCTCATTATTGTAAAGACATTTCTACAGTTTGAAAATGTTTGACAAAGTTAAATCCTCCGATCTTAATTAAGAAACTACTAATGTGAAGAGCCATTCATTTTTAACAACCCTTTTCCGCCCTGCAAAGGTGATACAAGAATTGCTCCCTCAAGCCCAACATACCATTTCTCTGGCCTCAACCCAGACCTTAACCTTAAACCCCAACAAATAAACCCCACCTTTTAGTCTCCTCACTCTCTAAGCCAGACCACCTGGAAAACTGTCTCTAATCTCTAGTCTAACCTCTACCTCTGGTGAGTTAATCACATCACAAAAAGCAGTGATCCTCGCAGGAAGCAAGACTTAAAAACCAGGAAGTTCAGACAGAGGGATAGCCCGAGGCTGGTAATCAATCATGATGTGTCTGGCTTGAGGTCACCTGCATGTGTATGTGTGTGTGTGTTTAAAGCATTCATTGTTTCCAACATATTATACAATGTATCAAGTCTCACATAATCTCTGACTTTGGGAATTGCCATTACATAAAATATGACCTTGACCAATCTTTGTAAAATAGCAAGGGCAATGGGATTATCATTTGTGTTGCCACAGTAACCACCAGCCTAGTTTTGGCTTCACTGAAATGTGGACCCATCCTGACAGGAAACCTCATTATGACTGACATGCAGTAACAGGAAAAAATATACTTCTATGAGAAGCATGTTTTTCATCATTGTGGGATGACCTTCATTGCTGAGGTTTGTGAATTTAGCATGGCCCCCTGTTTCCTAGGTTACAACATGGCACCATCCAATTAGTGCCAATGTTCTGAGTGGCAGGTAGACACAGTAAGAGCGCTGATATTCTTCCAGCTTCACAACCTTTTCTCCTTTTGACAGTGGAAGAGAGGAAACCGGGAAATGTTTTATATTCTATTTCAGTATTGTTTTGTCTGCTTCAACATTGTGCTCTCTTAGTTTTAGTTTTAATACTACTTAACTACTCGTCATCCCTTCAGCTTCAAATTTGTGGCTATATGTAAATTTCAAAGATAATCTTTGATGATCACAAATTGATTATGTGATGTGGTCACTTGATTCATGTCTATTGGGGCTAATATTTGTATGAAGACGCAAAGATTGTGTAATCTAATGTTTCCTCTGTCTTTTTGATTTCTTACTTGCCCTTACACATTTTACTCTAATGAGAGACTGCGTGTTCATGTTCGTCATTCCCAGTAAAACTAAAAACTTCTTCAATCCCACAATCCCTTAGGGCCCAACAGAAGAACTGTCAGCAAAGAGGAAAACAACACATCCTGGGGCCTGTGGCTTGTGTCGTTAGTTAGAATTGAAATCGATTTATTCCCTCTACTGACGGTCTGTAAGATCAGATTTTTGGCTACACAGCAGTAATAAATCACATTAATATGGAATGTATTTCATTTGATTAGCTTCCTGCCTTCATGTGCGCACACGTACACACAAACACACACAACGCGCTCGCTCGCATTTTTCAGAGACTAGCTCTGGCACTTATTACAGTGTTAATGTTTAGTCATATGCAGTTTGATACACAACACCTGTTGCACATTGGCTGAATGAAAGAACAGGGAAGGTCTGTAAATACACAATCTCCTGCTGTTTATAACTTTGCTCTCAAGTACCCTAACCCCCTGCCTCTCTGTTCCGCTCTTTAAGCCAGTTTTGTCAGGCCCTTCTAATGGATATAGCTGGTAGCTATGGTTAATGTACCGTATCATCATATGTGACACATCCTCCTTTCATCATACCCCTAAACCGTACTGCAAAAATGTGTGTACATTATGTGTTTTAGTGTGATAGAACCCAAGACATGGAGGAGATTGTTTTCATAGCGTCCATTACCGTCAGTTCTTGTACAGGTCTGAGGAAATGTAGAACATGCTTTCAAATCAACAGTTCAAAATACAGTGAATGTATAAAATGTTAGACACTTACCCTTTTCATACGCTGATGGGATCCGTGCCCTAAAAGCCATCTTGTCTAAACTTATGCAACCCTAAGGTTGCCCTTGAATTTCTTCAAGTCAGTAAAACATCAACAATGTCACTTATACTATACTGCATGATCACATCTTATGTGGGCTGTATGTTCCAGTATATAAACTACATCACAGATTTACTCGAATAGTTCAACAAATTCGAAAAACACACTTTTTTTCACTTTCTTGGCAAGAGTTAAATGTGAAGGTTGATACAGCTCACTTATAAATACAATAAATAGAAAGCAACAGCCAGAAGAGGGTTAGCTTAGCTTGACAAAAGGAATATCATAAGGGAAATAGGGGAAACTAGCTAACACGTTATATGTTGTTTGTTCAATCCTTGCACGTTGTGGTATTAGATGGAGGCTATGTGCAGGACTATTTCTTGATTTCAGGGACTTCCTGATTGCATACTTCTGTCTTTATATGGATTAAACAAACAAGATATACTCTGTTAGTTAGTGAGCTTCACAGGTACTTGCATGCAAATGTTGTTACCTTCGAGGCAAAAAGTGAATAAGTGTATTTTCCAAAATGTAGAGCTAGCAAAATATTAAAACCCAGGATGTCATTTTTTGTGGTTGCGCCAAATGAAAACAGAATTTAATACATATTTGACATGTTTTGTAACTTGAGAAGTCATGCAATTAGACCACAAGTTTGAATTATAGATTCGCTACTGAGGGAGAAACCTTAGCTTTTATACAATTAAAATGTGAAATTGAAATTGAGCAAAACAAGCTGCAAGTCCCGACTAACTTGTGGCTTTGGTGTATTCTTTTTTTTAACTCCACCTTTGCAGCTGCAGCACGTTTGTCCTGGGGCATTGCACTGTTCTATTTGTCAAACCTTAAAGGACATCAAGAACAGCAGTTTGCTCTTTGCCCTGGCTATAGTTTAAACCTTGAGCCACCTGGCTCACCATATGGTCAGTGTCTTTATGTAACATCTGTTCCGCTTTCTTAAAATTGAGACATAAGAGTAAAATATTGGTTATCATATATACATAGTTATGAAGACAGTGGTTTGTAACATCATCTCCCTGTTAAAAGCTGAAAACATAGCCATCGGGTGAAGCTCTTTTATATACAGTACTGTTGTACAGTACAAAGAAAAATGTAGTGATGGTTGATGCTTTCAGGGGTGCCGCTGAGGAAGAGTGCTTAAACAATTTAGGGGCCTCGAGCTGGACATGCCAAGGATTACAGATCTCTATTGTGTTCGAGCTGTCCTTGGGCTGTTGACAAAATCCTTAGACTGCACCCCTGCTGCCTTTAGCTGCAGCAACCTTGTAGACTCAGTCAATGAATGTCAATGTTGTAAACCCATTTTCATAGACTCACTCTCCTCTTTAGACCAGTGGATTTTATTATTAACTTTAAAAGGAAATGGTCTGTTGACTGCCTATACCAAAGAGCTGACACAGTCCCTCTGGGCCTCGGGAGTGACTGGCAGGAATGAAAGGACAGATGGAGGCAGAAAGTACTGAGACCTTTGATGTGTGGTTAGTGATAGAGCTTCAGGTTGATGTGTTTGATGTCTGTGAGCTGGGTTGAACTTGTCAGGTCAAACAGTCAAACTCAGAGCATGCACCTGGAAGACTGTAAAAAATATATTTTATCAAAGGATAATCAATAAAGCCCACATATTCCACTCAGTTTTCTGAAAAAAAGTGTGTCCCCAGAAGAAGATGAGATGATGCACTACAATGTCCAAACTCAATCGTTCTTTATAAATGCAGATCAAGCATTTCAATACCCTCTCTCATCATGATAAGAGAAAAAAGCTGAAGACACCCAACTCTTTATAAACACTTACAAAAGAGTCAAAGAAAACAGAAGCAGAAGCTCTGAAGTCAACTATGTCTAACCTAAGAGGGTTCACTTCTAATTTTATATTATTATTATTTAAGGTATTTTTGCTGCAGAATGTTCTAGAGCAAACACGCCTCTTTTGTTGACATATATATTATATTAGTTGTTTATGATTACTTATATCCATACCCATTATTTTTGGACGACCCAGGACTCAAACCTGTGCAGAAACCACGGTTGAAGTCATGCTGCTTTGTTGTTTTTACTTCCAGATGTTTACTTAATTATAGAGGTTGTCTGTTTTTGATACTCATTGATGTTTTTTTTAAGAGTATGCAAAGTGTGTTCACTAAGGGTAAAAGGCATTGTAAAAAAAAACCTGCTTTTGTGGTAGTCATAAAAGTGTCCTATCAAAGCTTCTTTCACAGTAAAACAGTGGGATTCGGTATGGAGCACCCTCGCTCACACACATACACACCTACCTATATACGCGCACACACAGACATACGGATTCAAAGACTCCCCTGATGATGCCCCAATTAAGCTCTACCACATGGAAACCATTGAGTGTGAAATTGAAAACAGGGACAGGGACGCCATTATAATGTCAGCGCTCTAACTTTATAATGGCAGTTCACAATGAGATCGGATAGTTCTTGTGCAGGCAGCCGGTCTCAAATCAAGAGCTCTGACTCTTGTGAAAAGATGAATCAGTGTTTTCTCTGGCTGAGAGTTGATGCCGGTAGATGTGACATAAAGAAATAAATCGTCATCATCTAATGTGAGATATACATCAGAGATGTGAACTTTTAGGACAGTTGTGTAATGAAGCTGCTGCAGAACTCATTTTTGGCAATACAATATGTGATGCTTGAACAAAGAGGCAATTACCCTTAAAATGCGACAAACAGTGCAGCTTAAGTTCAAGTGGTTGATAGATATAGAGATATGCGTGCAAAAGAAGCCGTCGCTAAACCAGAGTTACAATAATAATTAACCACAAATATCGCAGTTTCGAGGGTGTGAAATTAATTAAACAAATAATTAAAGTTAATACAAAAGACTGAAGAGGCTTTTTTAATGAGCTCTTTGACAAAATCACTAAAGGGTTACAGGCCTAGGCAGAGAGGAACTGAAAAGAACGTGTAGCTTTTGGAATTCAAAAGGGGTCATATCTCGTGGTGTTGCAGGTCAGCACCCTGTGGACAACACACACACACAAACAACAAAGATGTTTCCCCAGTTTAATTTATTATAGAAATGAAGCCCAGGCATATTGTCTGTGAACAAATAATAGTACTGTACTAATAATATTATGCCCTACCAAATCTACATCATAACCACATACAGTAGAGTAGATAATACATAATGAATGAACTCTTTCATCCTTGATATTTCCTTTTCCTACTGTTTTTCTACTGATCTGTTGTTAATCTAAGGCTCTTGGTGTTGGAGATGTTATTCCTCTCTGCAGCCTCAAGGCTCCAAAAACACAGCAGCAGCACATTTCCATCCTCTCTCCGTTCCCCTCTCTCCTGTGCCCAGGTTACAAAGGGAGGTCGCAGGGGTGGCTGCCGCTCCATCCAGGAATCAGACAATCCTGCAGGCTCCGGTCTTCAAAGAATACCCAGGAGGACCACAACTGCTTGCCTCTTTTATCCCTCCTTCCTCTCGTTTGTCATGGAGCCACCCTGCTGACAGCAGACCCACTGCACTGCTCGCACAGTCAGCTGTGTGATCCTCTGCACAGAAGGTGCTGTGCTGTATGTTCACATCTCTGCACCTCGGACCAACCATTTCCCTGATACTA
Source organism: Bovichtus diacanthus (assembly GCA_943590825.1). Lineage (NCBI taxonomy): Eukaryota > Metazoa > Chordata > Actinopteri > Perciformes > Bovichtidae > Bovichtus > Bovichtus diacanthus. Next base: position 11,409,188 of record CALSBV010012175.1, on the reverse strand, counting down.
TCTTTTCCATTTGACCTGAGTTCACACTGTCAACACAAAGTTATTTAGGCACCAAAACTGTTACATCTCCAGAATACAACCTTTTTCGGATTAAACTAAAGGCAGGGACTGAGAGAGTCCGTGTTTTCAGCTGGGATTCACAAGACCTGTGAGGCCGAGGCATTGATATACCGATCTGTCATCTCTTTGTGTCTTCTTCTATGCCATCTGTATGTCTGTTCCCTGTAGGGGTTGTGACGTGCCTCCTAATGCGTATTTAACGTCTCGTCTGCCCTGTCACCACGTAGTTCGGATGATGTCCGCCCTGCCGTCCTGCAGGATGTGCTGTGGTTTTGATGACAGTGGAACTGCTGAATAGCTCTGTGTCTGTCTGCCTTTTTATCCCTCCATCCATCCTGTCCCTCCATCCCACCATCATTCCTCTCTTGGGGTTTATGTCTCCTCGTACCCCCTTTGTCACAGCTTGTCCTGTCATTAGTCACACTGGCTATACGATGACAGGAGAGCGCAGAAGACCGAAATAAATGTTTGTCTGTGTTGGTGTGTGGGTGTGTGTATGTGTGCACACTCAGCATCTTATTACATTGTAATCAGTAGTGTAGCAGCCAACAGCAGGGAGCAAATCACATTAAGATAATTGGGAAACACTTCATGTTGGACAGCTGGGGTTGAGCTGGATTGATTAAATAAATCTGATGTCACAGAGGAAAACCAGCCTTCCCAGAGCTAGAGACACGTGTGTGTGTGTGCGTGTGTGTGTGTGTGTGTGTGTGCGCGCGTGTGTGCGTGTGTGTGTGTGTGTGTGGGAGAGAGAAAGATGTAGAGAAACAAGACAAAGGTTTGTCGGCCCGCCAGTGAAAAAACACAAAGTTGAAACACAGCTGAGATGTTGCAGATAAAGTCTCGCACACCCGTTGGGAGCAAAATGGTTAAACTGAACAACTAAGCTGTGCTATTGTTTGTCATCAGCACAGGCTTCCATCCACACACTCAATGCACAAGACTCATAATTCTCCTGAGTGACCACTAGATGTCACTATTATCTGTGTGTTAAATCTCACTTTGCCCTTGCTGAAATGTTTGTCTCACACTCATAACAGTTGCCAAATTTGCTTCACAGCATTACACTGTTGTTTTCAACACGCTCTCCTTAAGTAAACTTTTGTCAAAATTATCAATGGTTTCAATTTTTACAAAGCAGCTGATGATTTTGGCCTGTCGGCAAACACCCATCATGAAGTCCTAATGAATCTGCTGTGGGGACAAATGTTATAAATGTGCGACATGTGCCTGTGTTGTTAACATTTCTTCTAAGGCTGCCTCAACTCTACTGACATAAGGACATTTTGGCTTGAACTAAGATTATGCAAATGAGCAGCAAGTAATCAAAGTTCAAGCTGAATTGTTTAAGAGTTCATTGAACTGGAATAAAAAGATGTGGAGGAAATTACTTCAGTTTGTCATCGCTGTGGCAAATTAGGCAAGGACTGAATAAATGGATTAGCAGAAATGTGTGTGCTTTGTGGGTGTGTGTTGGAGGAAGAATAAGTGTACGCGCATGTGTCATGCGGTTGCGTATGTGCATATGTGTGAGCCCATTTTATTTCATCCATACACAATTACACGAAAGTATGATTTTGTGTCCGCATTGGAGACGAGATACCAGGATACACAACGCTGCTTCCATCTTTTTAATGGCGTACATCCTACTCCTCCCTGTGTTGTCATGGTGATGTGTCCCTTCCCAACCTTTTTTTAGATAGGTATGCAGGGTTTGTTCCTCCTTTGCAATCTGACACACATACAGCAGAGCTACCATGAACATATACCATTTTACAGACTCATTGAAAAATAGTGGACGAAAATTCGAAACTTACTCATCTTCAATTCATGGGGACAATCTAAACGTATACCCAGGCTTATGATAGACCTATTGTTAAACCTAAACAAACCTTGAAAGGATTTGAATTTTTACATTTCCTGTGAGTTATTTTCAGTAATGTAGGCTTTCCTCACTCAAATGTGTTTCAATTTGAGCCGTCCTCATTTATAAATCCACCTTGCTCCACCCCCTGAGGTGCAACTTAACAGTGCAGAACTCTTATTGCCAGGCATTATTAATCGATTTAGGAGGAAAAACGAGAAGTTGGCCGCTGCAAAAACTTTAAACACTGAACTGATGTTATTTAGATTCAGTCAAGGAGAGTAGAAGGGAGAAAAGGAGTGGTGTGGATAGACAGGCTTGACTGTCTTATCTGCAGCCTGTGGTCACATCTGCTTTTCACACCTTCTGTCCTATCTTCTGCCCACGCAAACACACACACACACACACACACACACACAGCCACACAGAGGCTTGTGTGCATACACACACTCAAAGACATGGTGGTTAATAGAAACGTCGCTGGATGATTAATTATCACATGTATTGGAGATAATTTAGCGCAGTTTATACATTTACCAAAGCAATGGGTTGTCAAAAACATCCTCCTGTATAACTTACATGATTGTAACACTGATTTGTTCATTAT
>CALSBV010012175.1:11379404-11398603 GCA_943590825.1 Bovichtus diacanthus | reverse complement strand
CTATCTATCTATCTATCTATCTATCTATCTATCTATCTATCTATCTATCTATCTATCTATCTATCTATCTATCTATATATATATATATATATATATATGTATATCATCTATCCATCATCTATCTGTCTATTATCTATCTATCGATTATCTATCTATCGATTTCCTGTCTGGTAGCTGAATATGGTCCATTTTCTGTTTTCTAAAAATAACACAGTAACCCAGCATGAGGCAGGTTGATGTCCATATATGTGTATGTAATGAGGTGATGACATACTATAAATATGGCGCATGACTGTATTTTTTTTTTGTATTATGAAGACATTGCTGGGGTTCTGCAGGTGCAATTGCAAACTATTCCTGTTGTTTTAAGTAGCAAAACCGAGGAATGTCGGTGTTAGGGCTTTTATCTTCCTTTGAAATATAATGACACAGATGGAGCATGGAGTATGCATACACACGCATACACACACATACGGATCCCCGAAGCACAGCAAGACATGCTATCTAGATTCCACTTTCTGAAGATCAAACTCCTCACGTCTGAAAGACGAGACAGTTCTGCTACCCTGCCCTGTACCCAGCGAGGAGGAGGAAGAAGGTGGGAGTGAAGAACGAGAGCTGGGGCAGAGGCAGGAAGAGGTGAAGGAGAGGTGGGGAAGAGAGGGAGGGAAAGACAAGGTGATGCTTTTCTGTAAGCACTCGAAAGAAAAAAATAATATATATATATATATATATATATATATATTCAAAGCCAAAAAGATTCTAGTCAGGCTCTAAAATTCAGCCCAAAAGTACAGTCACAGCTGCTCAAATAAATGTATGTAAGTGTGTGGGTTTGTGGGTGTTATACACATTAAAAACACCTAAAGGACTTCAGAGAAAGAGGTGGAAGGGTTTATGTATTGATACCCTTGGTTTCTGATTCCTGGTATTTTAAGATTCATCAGTGCTTCATGACTTGCAAGCTTCATCTTTGCCTCTGCACTGACAAATATTGATGCTTTATGTGTATTCTATCCAGCCTGCACTTGAGCATCAGCTTGCCTGTTTCCCCTCAAGCTATAAAGAAACCCATGCGCAAACACAATCACACACACACACACACACACACATCCTCACATGAAGGGTGGCCTGACAGCACAATAAGAAACTCAGTGTGTAATACCATGATAGTGAACATTCTCCTGAGGGATTTACAACTGAATGTTACAAAAACAGATAAGATATAACAGCTTCTTGCGACCTGTTGACCAGCTACACATAGATGCACACACCGACACAAACCAAGACATTTAAACACAACTGTAGTGCAGCAAAAATACATCGCCCTCTTCCACCTGCATTGTGTAAACACAACAACGAGTCTACAGCCATGCTGCAGGTCTGTGAGGCTGTACTGAAACATAATGAGGCTTGAGCTAAATGCTAACTGCAGCTATAAAATGTATCAGGTTCCCCCTCTTAGTTTAGCATCCATGCTAACGTTTGCTGTGTAGCAGTACAGAGGGACAGTCAGGATCCCTAAAGCTATTAGGAATCATCTGTTCAACGCTTTATGGCAAACCTTCTTAAAGTTTCAACACATTTCAGTAAAAGCCACAAATAATAATAATTGTTGAAATATTTCAGTCTGGACCAACATGAGAGACCAACTGACAAGAAATGTCATCCCTAGAGCCACACCACTAGTATGGCTAAAAAGCCACATAAAAGTCAGAGAAAGACTTAGCAAGTGTGTATGCATGCTAGGCAATGACAGGTGGACAGACAGAGAGAGAGAGAAAACAGGCAAAGACAGACAGCTCAACAGATAGACAGGAAAACTCACAGACACGCAGTGGATTCCTCTTTTCCAGTTAAGCAGCATCCTTGTTGCTTTCTTTTTTATCCCGTAAAAAGATTAGCGGTAAGAGGTGACGCAACACTCCCAGATTACAGTGCATATAGTTGTTGTGATGCTCTATTCATCATATCCTTAGCAGCCTTAATAGATTGGCACTCATCCCTCGAACATTTTACAATAGTACTCTATTCATAGATCAGCTCCTGCCCTTTGAGTACAGACATGCTAAATCCATAGAAGGGAGAAACCCTCTCTTTTTTACACTAACAAGACGCACAAAAACATCAGAAAACGAGCATCCTCAGACACAAGCAATTAGAGTTGTCAGATTGACCCGCAGAAGACAAGGTGACTGCTGTGTTTTGTTATCGAGCTTATTCTGGGTTACAATGCCTGCTCCTTGGAGTGCCTGTCACCAATAAACTCATGCTCTCCAACATTTGTGGTACAATTCCTGTCTGATATCATCCATACTTTATGTTCATCATTTGGATTCATACTCTGTTCCACTTGTTTATGTAAATGCTGATATGAGTATCTGTCACTCCACTCAATATCGTTATGATTAATGTATGCTGCCCCACATACTCAGCTAACAGAGCTCTAAGTCTTCGCGGCGAGCATGATTTTTGTTTTTGTATTTAGCAGCACGCATGAGGATTTGAGTTGTTTTGCATGGAAAGTCTAAAAGAGAGAGATTTAGTATTCAGATGAGTCATGAGATGATTACTGCCGCGTGCACCAAAAAGGATGTTCCACTTTAACATGTGTGTATTGTCTTTGGGATAGCATATAACAGCATATGGCATTTTAAAATGCATTGTCATTAGCACGAGTTTGTGTTGATAAAGTGACACAAATGTGTGTATCTCAAAGAGGACACACAGATGGGTTGAAAGAGACGTGCACACATTGAAGCATACACATGCGCCTTCACATACTGTGCAGCATGAAGGGCACGTAGTCACACTGTTAAGGTGTAATTCATGTGTTGTCGTTTATCAGCAGTTACCCTCCTTTTTGCCTTATGCTGGATAAACTCTCTTTCAGGATCCCCCTAGTCAAGGAAGCAAGCTGACACACACTTACAGACACTTTTACAATTGTATATATATATATATATATATACGTATATATATATATATATATATATATATGCCTGGAGCATGCAATTACCTGTGTGTATGTGAATGACTGGTGGCAGTGTCATCATGGTGGTTGGAGGATATTAGCCCCAGCAGGAGCGGCTGACATCTCACTGCTGCCATAGGGCTGTCTAACAGTGCAGAAAATAAAGGCTGGGAAACTCATTAAGACTCATTTACAATGTGTTGCTACTGAGTGCTCTAATTTAGACATGAAACTGACTTCAGATCTGCTCCTACAAACTGTGTGCCCGCATGCAAAGCAGATTCATGCCCCAGCCCAGCTTGAACCACAAATTGTCCACTGCCTGCAGAAGGTAGAACTAAACTGAATACATAAGGCTCGTTGTTTGCTTCGAAGAATTGTTACATATTCATATTAAATGTTGGATTTGGACTGTTTGCATCGCAAGTACTTTGTGTTTTTTTGACAATTTCTGGCCGTTTTCTTTGCCTTACTTGGAGGGGAATTAGTTTTCTCCCCATTTTCTCTCACTATATTTCTGTAAAGATTGCGTCGGCGGTGCTGGTCGCAAGAGAACCTCAAACGTGAACAATATTAATCCACATTGCTGCAAGAAGCATAACAGTTTGTGGGTGCATCAGTTATTTGAAAACAAATTTAGAAATGTCGAGTCTTAGAAGTAGTAAATAACAGTGGTTGTTAAGGTCATTGGTCCAAACCATCTATTCAACATTTCGGCCCAATATCAATGCCTGGCAGCCAATCATTTGTGATATCATCTATTCACATTGGCTCACCTGGTGCACCACAGTAACTGGCTTGTTTAACTTGATCAGTGTGGAGGCCACCTCCAGGCTGCGATTTGAAATTGTACCCCCAAGGCTCTATGACACGGTTCACACATATCCCCTCACCCCACCCACACACACATACGCACATACACACACACACACACACACACGCACACACACACATACACACCGGAAATGAAAGAAATCTCAAATGGTCATGAGCAAAATGTGTATAGGCCTACCTAGGTGCACACACACTTTCATGAATAAAATACATTCTGAGCTTTATGTAGTCTTTCATCTGTAAGATTATGTGAGCAGGAAATGATTTATTACCCATGTAACTTTGGTTCCTTTGTGGTTGCAATCTGCTCGTGTTTGCGTATGAGTGTACACACAGGATACGAATATATGCACGTGGGTCACTTGAAAGGTTTTGTTTGCATTTGTATATTTATGTGTTGCGTGTTTGAGAGTGGATGTCCATGTGTATGTTGTGCGCGTGTGTGCATGTGCACGTAATGTCATAGCTGTGGCTGTTAATGAGGTGCAAAAATGAGAGTTTCAGAACACACTTGTCTTGGCACTCAAATCTTAGACCATGCTCGACTAGATGACTTGATATTGAGTGCATCAAGGTAGCATGCAATTGTTTTAAAGAAGCTGTGAGGCCTATTCATACCAGACTATGTAGAATTTTTCTATGCAACCGAAAAATAACGAGGACCAAGATCACTCACTATACTTGGTGGCAATAAAAGTTTTGTGCAGCACTAACCAGAGAAAATAAAGGATTGTATTTCACATATTCTATCTGAAAACAGCTTGGGATATGTTGTAGAGACCCAAATACTTCCCATGACCTCAGAGGGAACTTTCTTTTTACTCTGAGCTCTTAAACTGAGGCAAAAAAGGGCTCCAGTTGGACCTTCCGTAGTGCCTGAGCTCCTCTTGTCACACACACACACACAGAGACACTGGAGGTAAAGAAAATCACAGCATTGCCCTGTGAGGTTAACGTCAGTCCACGCTGGATCTCTCCTTTGAGCACACGGAAAGGCAGAAGAAAGCAGCAGCTTTTGGAATCAACATTTAGTGCATTTTGGGAGCACCTCCGAGCATCTGTCAAGCGATGAGTTCACTTTTCACTACACCGCATTGCCTCTCCACAGTGTCTTTGAATAGAGCAGCACACATAATTAGACACACATAATTACACATACACACACTCTCATCTGTAGTCTAGCTATGATTTTACTGATTAGAAGAGGGGAGGCGAAATTAAGGGAGGATGGGAAGAGGAAACAAAAACTGGCGGACTGAGAGAAGAGCTGAAGTCCAGAGAGAAAAATAAACTGTTAAAGCACTTAAGTTTTTTTCTTTTCCACAGTGTTTGAAATGGTACCAAGGGAAAGTTTCATGCCAGAGCAATTGTCTTCCTGCTTTTTTGTTTAGTCCAACTTACTATTTTAATAAGTGTGCGCGTGTCTGTGTGTGTGTGTGTGTGTGTGTGTGTGTGTGTGTGTGTGTGTGTACCTGAAAGAGCACATATGCACATATTCTTTGTGTAAACAGTACTTGTGGGCATGCATAGAAAGCTCTAGATTGAGTTCTCATGAATGTGTCCGTGTGTGTATGTCTGATTTTAGTGTGGATTTGAGTATTATCCACAACACTGCAGGGCAATTTGAGTCCCTGAAGGGCACTCTGTGTTGTGAAAGTGCAGAAAAAGCTCTGCCATTGCCAAGCTCTCACCTGGACAGCTCTTCAAAGCAACCCTCTCAGAGCAGCCATCCTGGAGCGACTGGCATGGGCAGAAATAGCAGCATGACGGCCGGGGATACATAGCCAGCACCAACCGAGGCATCCACTTAAAAAAAGGAGGGGTGGTAATCTTGAGGCAGAGCTATAGATTTACCCAGTGTCACTGTCTGCTCAAGACCGAAGATCTCCTGAGCTTTGGACATGTTCCCAGGCATTTTTTAATCAATTTGTCTCATCTAAACTTCCTGTTTATTTAAAGTTGTCTGTGAAACTGTCTTGTTGCCATGTTGCGAATGGCAACACAGCAAAGAAGGGAGAAGAAATGGAGAGGAAGAATAGGGGAAGAAACAGGCAGAGGAGGCCTACTTCTGTTGAGAGGTTTGTAATTAGCAACTGTGATAATTAACCAAATGGGAGATTAATGGACAGGGATGAAATGATTTCTGTGCTATTTAAACAATACATGCACATGCAGATAACGCAATCTCACGCTAGATAATACTGATTAAGAGATAAGCTAAAAATACAAGTGGAAGTGCAGAAAACAACATGCTTCATCTCAGATTAAACCAAAGCACAACAAGTATGATCCATGTAGAAGTTTCAGTATCACCATGCTGCGCTGGTTTGGATGACTCTTGATACCCAGAGATGGATCACCTCATCAATGAAACATCATCTTTTATCAAATCGCAAAATTAAATATTAAAACGCGTGATAATGACCTATTCTGCCTGCCTAACTGCTCTGAGTGTCTGAGTGAGACAGACAAGACACACTTGCATGAGCACAGGCATGCAAACACACACGCACACAAACTGCCCCCTATTCATCACGGAGCACCTCTGTGACTGGCCCCTGCCAAGTCCTGGAGAGTTCCATCAGCGCTGACAGTGGACATATCTCACTCTATTCTCTCGCTGATGAGCTCGTGCTCTGCTTGACTCCAGTAAGGAGACATCAAGCTCTTATTTTCGCTGCTAGATGACTGTCATTATCCTAATTTTCACTCGTTGAGTATTACCATAAGTAGTGTGAGTGTGTGTGTGTGTGTGTGTGTGCGTGCGTGCAGCTGCGTCCTTCCTAAAAGAAAGTGAATATAATCATCCAAAAGCCAATTTTCATTAAGAAATACAGTATCTTTGTATGCTTAGCGTGCTTTCACACTCGCAAGGTCCACATGGACAGTGGATGTGGTGTATATTTAGGCAATCGCACTACAACTACTTTGGATAATGTTGAATGTTTCAACCCTTTATTCATTACCTTTAGCTTATATTTGCAACTGTTTTGTCATCACTTATTATTTATTTTATTTCTACAATTTATTCACTGCTCCCCGTTAAAAACTTATGTTGCTTGCTAACTAGTTTTCACACACTTTCACGTAACTGCCAACTGTAGCGTTCCCGTGTTACAGCTGACTTAATATGTGAATATTTTCTTTTCATTAAATCACAATTTTATATTTTTTTATTATTTTTTACATGTACCCCCTGGCAACTGCTGAAGTACTGGCTGGTTGGGAATCACTGTGGTACTCCAACATTAATAAAGTAGTTATGACCGAGTCATGTTTGTGCCTACTCCTGACAACACCTTAACTACAGCAGTGTCAAAGCAGAAAACGGTTCTAGAAAGCACAGACAAATTATATTGTACTGGCCATAGGGAACAGTGCAATTCTGGGTTGTAGAGGTTGTGTATTGACCCTCCATCATCCTCCTTTTTTGTTTTTCTTGCCGCAACGTTGCAACCTATCAACACTTTCTCACAATATCACACAGACAAAAAAATATGCTGCAAACGGGACCGCAATATACCGGCCGCAATAATCACAAAAGCACACCATGAGTATCTGTTGGGACTGACAAACTGCAGAGTGTTTGCGCAAAGAAATTGGGTTAGTGTTGTGTCTAAAAATGAGATACGGCATCAACCAACTGACACACAAGATTGATAGAAATCTTGAGGAGCACAAAGGTGGTAACATCATTCTTCAACATCTAGTTCCAAACGTGATTAAAAGCCAATACTTCTTTGACTTAGGATGCCAATGTTGCATAGAAATTATTATGCACTGAACAGTATGTTAACAATTGCAAAAAAGAAATGTCTGCACTTGACCAGGGAGTTAGCCAAGAGTTAAATTGTGTGTATCTGAGTGAGTGAGTGAGTGAGTATCTGTGTCATGTGTTGGCACCTTTGCTTAACGTCGCATTAATTCGGCCTCTCCTTCCTCTCATCCATGCACTCTTATTGTCAGAATGCTGCTGCAGATCGCCTCATATCATTAATCAATTATTCACCAGTAGCCTGTTAATGTTTAATGAGTGAGGCTGCTGCGGTCAATTACTAATGAATTGTGGTCGTGGTGAGAAAGCTCATAGGAGAAGCTAAATCAGATAGTAACTCTTTGTGTGTGTTCACATGTGTTCATGTGTGAATGTACATATACGTGTATATATCAGTGAAGGGAATAATTATTTGATCCCTTGCCCATTTTGTAAGTTTGTCCACTGACAAAGAAATGAGCGATCTATAATTTTTCTCATAGGTTTGTTTTAACAGTGAGAGACATAATATAAAAAAAATTTAAAATCCAGAAAATCACATTATATAAAAGATATAAATTGATTTGCATTTGATTGAGATAAGTATTTGATCCCCTTGCAAAACATGACTTAGTACTTTGTGAAGAAACCCTTGTTGGAAACCACAGAGGTCAGACGTTTCTTGTAGTTTGTCCCCAGTTTACACACATCTCAGAAGGGGTTTTGGTCCACTCCTCTTTGCAGAACGTCTCCAAATCCTTATGGTTTCGAGGCTGTCGCTTGGCAACTCGAAGCTTCAGCTCCCTCCACAGATTGTCTCTGGGGTTAAGGTCTGGAGACTGGCTAGGCCACTCCATGACCTTAATGTGCTTCTTCTTGAGCCACTTCTTTGTTGCCTTGGCAGTATGTTTTGGGTCATTGTCGTGCTGGAAGACCCATCCACGACCCATTTTCAGTGTCCTGGCTGAGGGAAGGAGGTTGTCGCCCAAGATTTCACGGTACGTGGCCCTGTCCATCCTCCCCTCGATGCGGTGAAGTTGTCCTGTCCCCTTATCAGAGAAACCCCCGCAAAGCATAATGTTTACACCTCCATGCTTGACGGTGGGGATGGTGTTCTTGGGGTCATAGTCAGCATTTCTCTTCCTCCAAACACGGCGAGTCGAGTTGATGCCAAAGAGCTCGATTTTGGTCTGATCTGACCACATCACCTTCTCCCAAGCCTCCTCTGAATCATTCAGGTGTTCATTGGCAAACTTCAGACGGGCCTGTACATGTGCCTTCTTGAGCAGGGGGACCTTGCGGGCGCTGCAGGATTTTAAACCATTACTGCGTCGTGTATTACCAATGGTTTTCTTGGTGACTGTGGTCCCAGCTGCCTTGAGATCATTAACAAGCTCCTCCCGTGTAGTTCTGGGCTGATCCCTCACCTTTCTCATGATCATCGATTCCCCCACGAGGCGAGATCTTGCGTGGAGCCCCAGACCGAGGGCGATTGATGGTCATTTTGTGTTTCTTCCACTTTCGAATTATTGCACCAACAGTTGTCTGTTTCTCACCAAGCTGCTTGCCGATGGTCTTGTAGCCCATTCCAGCCTTGTGCAGGTCTACAATCTTGTCCCTGACGTCCTGAGACAGCTCTTTGGTCTCGCCCATGGTGGAGAGGTTGGAATCTGATCGAATGATTCTGTGGACAGGTGTTTTTTTATACTGGTAACGAGTTGAGATTAGGACTACTTTCTTAGAGCGAGGGGGACTAATCTAACCGGTCTGTGGGAGCTACAATTCTTGCTAGTTGGTTGGGGATCAAATACATATTTCACACAGTCAAATGCAAATCAATTTATATCTTTTATATAATGTGATTTTCTGGATTTGTTTTTAAATATTCTGTCTCTCACTGTTAAAATAAACCTACCATTAAAATTATAGAATGTACATTTCTTTGTCAGTGGACAAACTTACAAAATTGGCAAGGGATGCAAACACACCTGGAGTGTTTTTCCATTTGTGTTAAGTATGATTATTTGGCTATGGAGGAACTGTACAATTAAGGCTCATCATTTTTGTTTTTGTACTGATTTCTACCAAACATCACACAGATTTTTTTTTAAAAGCACATCGACTCTCACCCAGTTTCCAAAGGTTGTTGTGTTTGCTGTCACATGTGCACACATATAATGGTTTCAAAATGTTTCTTTTATTGTATAGCGCAAAAATAGAAATTTTGAGATTTTTGTAGTTTGAATTAAAAGCTGTTTTTTATGTATTCAAAATGAACGGTGATGCATTTAAGATTTTTCGGAAATAAACCAAAACAAGAACAGAAACAACATAACAAATCATAAACATTTTAGAAAAGAAAAGCTGAACTTTTAGTTGTATCAGAAACAACATTTTTTTCCATCTTATTCCACATGGCAACAGATAAAGTTTGGGTTTAAAGCACCCTGGACAGAAGGTTTTGTGAGGTGAGTCACTGCTCAATAACAAAGCAATAGTTTGTTTGTGCGTGTTTATGTATATGCACGTATGTGTGTCTGTGTGTGTGTGTGTGTGTGTGTGTTGGACTGGCGAGCAGATGAACATGAGACAGGTCAGTGAACGTCCTGTGAAGAGTGTGTGGCCTGCAGTCTGTTGGCCATGCCTCTGTAACCAAGATAATTAGAGACCAACCCCCCTGTAGGAGCCATAAACAGCCCAAAAAAACATTACCAACCATATGATATTCACACACACGTTTTTCCTCAGCCATCTAAAACACATTTAGGACAATTTGACATGGGTCATAATTAATTTCCAAATATAGCCATTGTTTTCAAATGTCAGCTACACACTGGCAGACCTTTGTGGATCATCAAACCATGATGCTGTCGGCGTTATTCTCATATTCTCATCTAAATTGATTTTTTTTAATAGATCAAAAAGACGGCAAAGTAGGTGAAAGTCACTTCAAACTCTTGAAAGATTATATATTGCAGTTATACAGGGGGAAACTGCAAGGTTTAGTCATAATTTATGTAGGAATATTATAGTATAGGAGCTTTCTTTTGACACTATACATGCAACCTGTGGAATTTGTGCGGTGTGATCAAGTGGGATTGGTTCTGCCTGATTCATAAAACAGGTGTTCAGTATATTATGTTTTTCAAAGGCATATAAAATAGGTCTATACCCACTGTAGTGGTGAAATTCAGAGCTTGGTTAAGTCGGTCCCCTGAGACATCAACTCTCCCATCTGGAGTGGAAATGTCTGAAGAACGCTTCAACCTTAAACCTTATTTAATAATAACAATTTGAGGTTAAGTTTAATGCGGTTGCAGTGAAACCAAATTGGGGATTTTTTTCCGTCCGTTATGTATGTTGTTGTTTTACAAAATGTGGCACTAAATCGGATCTATGACAGAAACACGCGCACACGCTGCTCTCTCAATAACCAGATACTCACCACTTTATTTGCCATAAGGTAAATGCAAGAATACAACTGATTTCTTCATTATATATCAAATAGAAATTGCCCAAACCTGTATTATTGTTATAATGAAAAAGTCCTTTTGGCCACATCACAAGTGATCACAAATGGACGCTTGCGGTCATAACTAGCCCCGTTGTCTGCCCAACACTGGGCACACTTCTAAGCACACTCACTCCTCTGTGTGAAACTCCATCCATCACGAGGCCAAGACAGGACAGAAGACCATGGGAAATTAAGCATGGCTAATTCTATTAGCGCGGGGACACAAACAATCTGTGGGGAATCAAAGGAGAAAGAAACATAATCCCAATGGACCCACTTCCTGCTGCATGAGCTGGAGCAGTTCACCATGGTAAGGTGAAAAGTTAAATTCCTACACATTACCTTTCCAACCACACACACTCTCTACCTAATGCATGTAGATGGTTTCATATAGGGAGGTTCAACTTGTCCATATTTACTGACACATTAGAATCTATCTCTCAACCACAATCAGTCTTTCTTTCTTTCTGTTTTTCGGCTGTGCTGTGACAGTCTGTGGGGAAAGGCTGGGCACAAAGCTCTCTCACTGAGGGACCCTTATGGAACAAAGCTGGCTTTCTGGGCTTTCTGCATATATGCATGCCATGCAGACAATGAGGCCTTTATTAGAGTAGCCAGCATTTGTGAGCTGGAACGGCAGGGATGAGGGATGAAGTTCGGGAAAGCTGTGACTGACACTGGGGCGCTGCTGTGTGTGTGTGCACTTCCCACCTCATGCCTGTGCATGCATGTGTGTCACAGAGGTGTGAAGTGGATGCTCTTACCCTTACTTCTTCAGTCAACTAATCAATCGCTGCCCATCCAAAGCTTGTCCCCCGAGACAGTTTCCTTTTGCCATATGGTGTCACAGTCGATAAATGAAAAACATATGAGCCAGTCAGAAACTTCGGCCTCCTGTCGTCATAGATCTGCATATAAAACAGGCAAAACAACATGCTGTGGCCTGTAGCTGCAATCAAAAAACTGCTTTAAGCAAGCCCTCAGACAGCATATCTCTATCCACTTGACTAACTTTACAATACTGAAATCAGGCCTTTAGACTGAGTGCCTTTGTGTGTGTGTGTGTGTGTGTGTGTGCGTGTGTGCAAGTGTATGTTATGCAGTGTGTATTCGTGTGTGTGTTTGTGTTGAGGGCGCTCTGTGACTCAATCATGCGTGAAGAGGATTTTCTGTTCAATAGGAGCTGCACACTTGCATACTTGCATTCTAATGACTCCATGTGCATAATCATACAAACAAGTACAGATGCACAGAAGTGTGTTAGACACACACACACACACACACACATACACACACACACACACACACGCACACACACCACTGAGTGCCACTGTTTTTGCTTCTCATGATGGAAAAATAAGGGGAAACAAGGAGAGGAGAGAGAGATGAGAGGAGAGAGAGATGCCTAACTTAAGTGTGTGTGTGTGTGTGTGTGTGTGTGTTAGGTTGCCATGTATCATGCCTCCCGGTAGTGTGATGTATGATCGGATGTAGACTTTTAGTCACTAAGCGTGTTTAGGTTTGGATGCGCTATATCTCTACCACTAAATCATACAGCCAATGTCAGGTTTGCATGTTTATTGCTGCTCATATTTTTCTTTTCCACTGACATCATAGAGAGTAATACTGTGTTAAAACATTGATGGAGCTTCCACGAAATTAAAAAAAAAAGGATGTGAAAGTCTTTTTTTTCTGTATGTGTATTGAGTCAGGTTGCAAGGACAGATGGATGTAGATAAATGATTGTGTGTCATTCTGCACATGAAACACACATCTTAAACATTCATCTGGAATCATCTCTCTCTCCCTGTCTCTTCACTCAGTAAAACTAGAGTTGTTGTTCTGAGTGGTAAACATGTGCTAAGGGGGGTGAATGGCTAAGTTTTTCTTTTTATCCAATAAAATTGTCTCCTTGCCAGATCGATTGTTGTTGCTAGGAGACTGAAGCATCCTTTGGCAAGGGGCTACAGCTCTCCACGTCTGTTGTTTCTCTCTCGCTCTCTCTCGCTCTCTCTCACATGCAAGCGCCCTCACACAAACACACACACACGCACACGCGTACACACACACGCGCACACATCCACGGAGCTGGCGCGCAGAGCAGTGGCGCCCATCCTCTCTCTCAGTGCGACTCCTCCGAGGGATCAGGAGTAGACTAAGTCAAACTTCCAGCGGCTGAAGATTTCTGCGCAACCTTTGAAGGATCCAAGTCGTCAAGGTAGGTCAAATATAACATATTCCTTTGTGGTGGGCAAATGTGTTGCAGTGTTAGATTTCGGGTTAGGCGACAGAGTGCAGAGAAAAATTGTCAGTCCGGGACCGTTCTAGCGCGCGTCAGCCAATCCTATGGTGGGGAACAATTTGCTTTGAACTTTGCGCAGGATTTAAACACCAGGCTGCCCTGCATAAATGTGGTTTCTGTGTATTTATTTTAATCAGATGTCTCTACTGATCGCGGTTTGTGATAAAGAAAAAAAGCACTAGAAGCTCATCTCTGCAGCAGATGCATGATAAAGATACAGAAGGTGAAACAAAGAGTATCTGCAGTTGCGTATTTTACGCCGCGTTGAGAAGTTATTTGTGTTCAGACAGACCGCACCAGGCATGTCCCGCGGATTTAAGCTTTCAGGAGAAAAGATGGGCGGGTATAGTGCGTATCTGGAAACAGGCATACAGGTGGGTCAGATAACCGTGTGGTTTATCAGAGGAATTACTTTCTGTTTGCTTCTGAACAACCACTCTACATTTTCCGCCAGAGGAGAGGAGCGTGGACCTGTACTAAAGGTAGAGCAGGACCAAAATGTCTCAATCCACCTTACGTACTAAGACTTTAGACAAAGACTCTTATTGGTGCACCAGCAGTTTCATGTTGTTCACTGACAGTCGAGTCTCTTTAAGGCATGATAGAACTCTCCTACCCAAAAGTGTTTTATCTTGCACTCCAAACTCAAAATAACATATTTTAATTCTGAAGACCAGCGAAAGGCCTGTGGGCTGTGTCTCCAAAACACTCAACAATGAGCTTAGAGTGTCCTTACATGTTGTACATAGTGTTAAATGATTCCCTGCTATTCAAAAATAAAATTTAAAAAACACATAAACATACATGTAGGTTTAGTTTTGCTTAGTGTCAGGTATATTTCTCCTTGGTGCATATCTTCTTGGTGATCACATTGGCATGAATTGTATGCACACTTCCGATAGTGTAAAGACACCGTATTTCCTCCTAAACACCACCCACCAGGATGAGGTGTATTCCTTTATGTGCTGATCCGCCAATAAATAACTTTGGCTTTGTGTTAATGAACCTGGTTTCTCATGTCCTAAATCAAAAGGTAAAACTTTGCTGAAATGGCACACAGCCGCCAAGGATAACATCATGTTTCTGTTTTATCTGAGTCAAATATTTGCATTGAAAACTATTACTAGAATTATGTGTCACAAGATTTTACGTGGTACAATATTCCTCTGTGATAATTACTCACTATGTCTATAACTGAATTGGAATTGCAATATCAACATCAGAAGATGGGCTTGCTACAGTAAAGGAGTAATGAGAATTTTAAATGAACTCTTATTCTTTATAAGCTCGATTAGAGAGGAGTGAAAGAACAAACAGAGGAGGGGTGGGCAGTACCGCTAGATATTGGAGAGGCTTGGTCCCATAGGTGATACACAAATAATAATAATAATAATTAAAAATAAAATAATAATAATAATAGAAAATAATGAGAATTATTATTATAAGAATGCATTTGTTGTATGGCAAAATGTGCATGATGTCTCTTTTCTTTAGGGGTGGGTTCAACAATAGCATTTTGAAATCTCTCTATGTTACGTTGGTTTGCCACTGACTTTTTGCTTTACTGATACGTTGTGTGTGTTTATGGATATTTCATGTGTTAGTGCCCAAGAGCGTCTGTAACCTGTGGCGTAATTGAGTGTAATTTCATACATGTGTTCATTCACACTTGTACAGTATGGACAGTTTGAACATTGATGAGTGTCTGTGTGTGTGTGTTTGTGGGGCATTGAAGGGTCCTTTGGTGGCCTTGTTAACCATAAAGACGTGCTTACATGCGTCGTCATAAATGTGTTTGTGTGTGCATGTGTGTTCGGGGAATGTGCATCTATGTGCGATTCAGGGGACAATTTTTCTGTCAGTGAATAGATTTAGGCTTGAATTTCAGCCTTTTTGTGCTGGTGAATGTGCGTGTATAATCTTGTGTCTGTACATCTTTTTTGTGTGTGTGTGTGTGTGTGTGTGTGTATGTGTGTACAAATGGCCTTGTAGCTTTCACACAGCACCACTCACTGAACTGCATGCAGTACATCGTTAGCAGTGTACTAGCTCAGTGCATAGCAAAAGGCAGCCCCTGCAACAGTGATGTCCACTAGTTGTATTGGATATGTGAATTGGCAGACAAGTTATGTGTGGATGTAAGTGTGTGATATAGATTTAGTGCTTAAAGTTGAAAATTGCAGGTTTGTGGTATTCTTGATGGGTTCCTGTGATATATTGTATCTGTTTAGTAATGTATTTGATTAATACAGAATCTGTTGACCTTTTTTTGACATCATACAGTAGGCTAAGATCAATGATGTCTTATAGCCCGAATTTAAATCCTGAGCATAGAGTTAAAGTTAAGAGGAAGAAATACAGTTCTCGGGGGTAATGGCGTATAGAAAATGTCTATGTGTTTCTGTGCAAGGCAGCTCTCCGGACACAGCATTAACATAAAACTCTTTTGAGTATCAAATTCTCGGCGCCTTTAAGCCTGAAAAGTACCTGCACAATGTTTGTTGTTTTATCATTCATGGACCACAGTAGAGTTTGGCTGTGGTCAGCTAAAATTCGTGTCAGTTGCTGTTTTCACATTTGAAAAAACATTTTCAAATATCCATTGAAATTTCTGAAACCACACCTGCAGCATAATCTACTCCTCTGCTCTCCATCCATATGCCCTGTCAGGAATTCTAACATATGTAAATACACCTGATAATTTGTATTAGGACTGAGATGGAAGTGTGTTTAATAATTTATTGATTTAAATAGTGTCGGGAACATACAGTAAGTATGCTGCAAAGTGCTTTCTATTGACATTTTGTCACCATTGGATTGCAGTTTAACCAATTCATACTCCAGCTGAACATGGCCACCATGTAGTATGAAGGACACAAGTTGTTTTACGTTTCAAGCTTACAGGAAGTGATTAATATCCTAAATCTTTTTTAGCACTGAAGATCATATAGATCATCCAGACAAAACAATGTAATGGATGTAAGGACCAACTTAATGACGCAGCTAGCTTTGGTGTGGTTGATGCCAAAGCTGTCAAAGCTACTGATGTCAGAACCACCCATGTGTGTAAAATAGTATGTTTTGGTATTTTTTACAAACTAGAAGCTTTTTTTTTTTTTTTTTGGCTTATGGGTTTGATAGAAATGTGTCCATCATTTTGCTGTATATTTTCAAAATCGTTTGGTACGTGCTGTCCTTAATGTGCTGTCGGTGTAGTCTTTCTATGTCGAAGTGCATTCATTAAGAGTAGATTTACATATTTATCTGACTTTGATATACTTATTGAACGCATGCAACTTTTAAGTGTTTGAATCTAGTACTTCATTAATACTGAGTGTATTCTACTTAATTATCAGAATTATGATTTAATACTGAAAAGTACACTAAGGCTGCATTTCCAACGCGTAGTCTTGCCGGCTGCCACATCGGTTGTGTGCACAATGTGCGCGTTAGTGACAATTCTCTCTCCCAATCATTGGTCTGCAGTGTTTTAACGTCACCTTTTAGTATCGGCTTAGCTCGTTTGGAACCTCGGCTGAGGTGGTACTAAAATAAAGTACCAGGTACCAGGTACTATCCCTAGAAGGGGGGAAAAAAGGACAAGCCGAGTTGAGTCGAGTAGAGCTGTACCATGCAGTGGAAAAGACTTGTTTCAAATCTGCTTATGGTTTAAAAAGTGTGTTAATATTGTTACTTGTTCTATTGTAATTTAAGTATTACTTTTGTAATATCATTTCCCTCAGTAGCCTACAGTAGCATATTGAAAAGTCCGCTTAATGTACACTGAAACTTTTACGTGCCTTTGACCTACTGAAGCAACTGCATCTCTCAAATTATTCTGATGGCATGAATTTTAGAATATGTAGTTTTAAGATAAAAGACAGAATCCAAAAAAGCTGGTGCGGTCCAGGTGTCATCATGGTGCCATGCAGTGCTGTCTGACAGAAATGTTCAAATTCAATACAATCTGTACTTTTGAATACAACCTTTTAAAGTATGTGTCTAGCACTAGAAATCCTGATTAGTTAATAATCAATAATAAGTTATCCAATACTATTACTTAATATATCATTATTTATGACGTAACACATTAAAAATATGTTCATCATAGTAAATGTTTTGCAAGAACATTTTGTTAATATTGACAAACATTGAATAAAACATTTGATTTACCAGGTGGTGATTATGTGCCCTATTTCACATTAATAATTAATTTCCAAGAGTGTTTGTATGAAAAACTTTGAAGCTCTACAGGTGTTCCGGAGAACAGCATATAAGAGCTTCTTGATGTTGCTGTCCATGGTGCTGAATTCATTTTAAAGTAACATGACTGTTTGAACTCTTTGTTAGGCCGTTTCGACATTAACATGCAAGTCACAAACGAAATTAACATGACATTAAACACAATGCTTACAATAGTCACACTGAATGCATTATAAAAATGAATGATGAAATTGTCTTCTTTCACTTCATTTTTTTCTCTTTCTGTTTTCACGTCTTTTTCAATGCTAAAGACCAGGGGATGGAAACATGGGATCTAATCTCAGTAGAGCCAAGAGGAGTCTAGTACACTAATAAAACAGGTAGGTTACTACAAAATCAATGGCTTCATGTAAACAACAACTGTACCAAGTATAAACAAATATATACACAAAAAAATAATAAAACCATAACTTGCTCAAAATAATTAAACACAAATCTCAATAAGAAGATTGTGCAATTCTACGCGAGCTTATTTTCATCTACCTTTCGTAAAGTTTCGGACGCCACCAGATCATAATCACACCTCGCTATCACTTTTATGCCCTTAGATCAACATCTTTACGGTGTTGGAACTCTTTCCAAAATTCATTAGAACTATTAACTTCTAGCAATTAGGTGTCAGTCGGACTCTTCATGCATTGATGGGTGTTTTACACTCCAAACATGTAACTTTTCTACCTAAATCCCCCAAAATAAAGGTCTTTTTTACATCACCATCAACGGTTTAGCAGCATGTTCGTACATTCCAGGTTTACATTTTTTTAAAGATTTGGGGACACTGTAAGAAATTGAGTTGCATCGTTGATATGTCAAACAAATCTAGAGTTTGACTCTTACTAGGGTCTAAAAATGAACATACATTCTGCATTGATTTTTGACAATTTGTTTGTTTTAATACTATTAACTTTGCTTTTACATGTGTAAAAGGGCTCATTTGTTGCCATAAGATACACTATTTCACACTGGGTCTTATAGTTAAAGCATAGTTACTTTGTACATGTTTTTAGCTCATCTCGACAATTTAGAATCCATGAAAAAAGTCTGTTTTCCCATGCATACTTAATATAAGATAGTAACTGGGAAATTAAATAGTGGGACCTTGTAAAAATGAGGGATTAAAGAGAGAGCTGGGAAATAAGAGTTTAGACAGATAATGTGTTGTTGCTGTGGCATGTAATGTGACATATTTGTGAAAGAAAAAAAAACATTAATAAAACGATATGAAACTCAGACAGAAGAGGATTGAACTAAGAACAATGTTGTTACCTGCAAGTAATTCTACAAAATAGTTTTGGGTTACAGCTTTTTTGCTTAGACTTCCTGAAGTTCTTGGCTTTTCAAGTTTTTTTTTTTTTTTTTTTATTATTACAGTTGCTCCGCTCCACATATTTCTTACACTGTTGTGCTCTAGTGAGGAAACAGGGAAGAGACTGGAAATCACTGCTGCTTCCCACAGCTCACCTCTCATCAGCAACAACAGTCACAACACACACTTACACACACAGCGTTAGCAGCACACTCTCTGTTCACTGACATCCATCCTTCCCTACATGCACAT
>CALSBV010012175.1:11349913-11379394 GCA_943590825.1 Bovichtus diacanthus | reverse complement strand
CACACACACACACACACACACACACACACACACACACACACACACACACGAGGATGAGGCAGTGAAAGGGCAGTGGGATGTACAACTGTGATGGTGTGTCTCAGAGAGAGATCAGACTCTTTAATAAATGATGAGCTTGAAGAGGGAAGCTGTGTGTGTGTGTGTGTTTGTGTGTGTGTGTGTGTGTGTGTGTGTTTGGAGATAAGATTGTGTGTGTGAGATGGATAGTGAAAAGTGGCTTACTGGTCATGCAGTGGCTACGATGGCATTCAAAGTGGAGGTAACTCAGCAGCGACACTCCAAAAACTTTTAATGTCTGTTAAAATTATAGTTTGCCATTCTATATCTGATGACAAGCTGTTTTAACATACTCGGTGCAACAGTTATATGTTTTATCATTCAAAATTGTCCGCATGATAAAATCCAGATGCAAAATTGGGTCATTGTTTAATTATAATATCCAATACAAATAAAGCCTTTCAGTTCATGTTCAAAAGAAGAACATCATTGCTGCATACCACATATGGTCTTGACAAAAAGGAAGACAAGTAAAACCTGTTACACACACAAAATTAGATATTTAAAACAAAAAGTAATTTAGTTCCCATGAATTTCCTAGGTAGTCTGACAATGCAAAGCTTTCTCTCACACAGCGTCTTCCAGCTATTTAAATAACCTCTCCCTCAGGTTATGATTACAATACAGACACAATAACCTTGTCAATCATTCTCCCCTATTGCATCAAGTATAGTAACTCCTCTGGAAATTCACACCTAACACGCAGGTCGAACCCTCTCAATCCGACTACACAGTCTTTCCTGGCTCACCGCTGCGTGGGCATCTGCCACACACCTGGGAACTACATGTCAGCTGAGAATGTTATGGTGAAATAATCAATAAACTATAGTGTATACAGCATTCTGCTTTTCTAGTGTGGACTTTTTATTATGTTTTTTTTATCTCTCACATTTAGACTATCTTGGAATTTAGCATGGCTAACAGTTAGCAACTAGAGACCATCTTGAGCTGGGATCCCTCCAGCTGCGCCGTCAAATCAGGCTCCCCCCTATTTCCAGCTCAGCCTTCATTTTGATCTCAACTACACATCTGTAAAGTTTTGTGACACCAAATCAGGCCAGGGCCGTAAAGTAGTGTGTGCGTGTGTGTGTGTGTGTGTGTGTGTGTGTGTGCGTTCAAACTCGACCTTTATTTTGATCTCAACTGCACATCTGTGAAGATTTGTGATTGCATCTTGCACAGTTTTTATGCTATCACGGTGACAAAATCTGTCCACAGAAATATAAACACCTGGAAAATTACTCAAAAATGCTTCTGTGTTAGTTCCCACAACAGTAGGTGTCACCAGGAGCACATTTTCCCATGATGACACACACACAGACACTGAAAAAAATACCAGCGTCGCTGTCTCGGCTGATAATTATCCCATGATCAATTAAAATGACAAGCTTTAATATAATATGAAATAATTCTACAATACTACATTTTTACAAAGAATAAACAAAACAATTTAACTGAAAAAGTTTGTTAAACATAAGTTGTGTCATAACTTTCATAATTAAGCACTGACAGCCTTTTATCTATATAAACATATAATAAAATGGAGGATCGCAAAGATGTCTGTGCTTCAACCATGGATGTATAAAGAGACGTGGATACAGAGTTGACTGCGGGGGTCTCATTCTTTCCTATGACAGTTGCTTAGTGGTGCATAAAGCCAATCAACTTTTCGTTTTAACACATACTGCCATTAGTCAAAAAACACATTGCATACTTAATAAGTCCCTTTTTGAAAATGTCAAATAGCACAGTGTTGTCCCTTTGACAGATTAGAGTCCATGTGTTTCAATACAACAGGTTGTGCTTGTTGTGCTGCAGTGGGAACTATATATAAATTTGTGCCTGACCATAAAAATTTACCACCTGGAACCAAACTGGACCCGTCTATTATTTGAAAGCTGGGACCCTGACCCATGCAGAACCAAGAAATTACCCAGTTGGGAGACACAGACACAGGCACCGAATTCGCAGCGGATTGCTATTTGCAAATTGTCAAAACAGAACTTTGTGTCTTACCTAATGTAACATTAGCAGCCTTCTCCGCTGTGCCTCGTCATGACGTATATAATCCATCCTCCTTCATGCCAAGAAAGTTCATAAAATACATCCAGCTTTTCTGTTATTTGTCTATTGCTGATTGAAACAGCATGGTTAATCCACTCGTTAATTCATTTTAAAAGACCATTTGTTTTCAAAGTGACGGATGACAAAGTGCAACTTGTTTAGAATCGGCTCTGCAGTTTTGTTGTATCCAGCAAAATAAAGATAACTTTGACTTTGCCCTTGGCTGCTAACGTTAGCTTTGCTAATTTGCTACCAACCGTGCTCTCCGAGTCTGACCTCTGCTCTCTTACCCTTCATGTTGCAAGTTGCAATACGCGCACACACACACACACACACACACACACACAAACACACTGAAAATGGCCGCGTCTTCTCAAATCCACTCTGGTGCAACACATAATGTCAAACAGACCTGGGACAGGTCCCGAGTCCGGTCGTGGGTCCTAGGATTTGGGTGATGGTGACCTCCGGTTGGAACAATTAGCCTCCCAATTATGACAACGACAAATCCAAGGCTAATGTGGTAGAGCAAGTCGAAAAGTACATCACTATAATTCTGATAATTACTCAGGAATGACTGCAGTAATTGGTTTTTACACATCACCACCTAACTTGAATCAACCAATGTTATTTCTCTTTAAGACTTTAGTACCTCCGTCCAAACCAATTATATCTATTTTTATCTGAGCTACACTGTGGTCAATATTTTTCATTACTCTCTACCTGTCCATAGTAACGCTCTGTCATGTATCAACCGCAGTGACGACAGACTGGTGGGGTGTGAACATGAATTAAGTAGGATGCAGCAGCACCCGTCCCGTGAAGAGGTTGACTAATGCTCCTTGATGACTCTCAGGGTCATTACATGACAGTTAAGTTGATAGATACCATCCATAGAGAAGTAATTCTCCTTTTGACAGGCCTGCCGCCATCCACAGTGATGAAATGCAGATCTGATGAATACCAACCATCACACATTTTCCAACCCTGGTCTGTTTTTAGGCTGAACAGCCATTTTTAATCAGGCTCCATCAGATGAGCTGGAGATCACCACAAAAAAGGGAAAACACACTGTGGAGACAATGAAGACAGAGACAACTGAGTGAAACTCAATGGGTAGCCACACGAGATACATCTAGGGCTGTAACTAACATTTATTTTCATAATACTGTGTAGGAATCTCTCAATTATTTAAAGATTTTGGTCAATAAAAGAAAAGAAAAAACATAAAAGAAATTCCCTGAGCCCAAGGGGATGTCTTCACATTGCTTGTTTTGTGCGACCAATAGTTCAAAATCCAGAAATATTCAATTTACAAAAATAGAGAAAAGATAAAAAACCTAACATTTTGAAGATGCTGGAAGCAGCAGTTGTTTGGCCTTTTTGCTTGATAAAAATTTTAACAAAAAATTTAATTTAAATTTAGCACTTCATTATAAGTTCCCATGTTCCAAATCATTTTTGGTGGTCACATTGTAGTGAAATGTACTGTGTAAAATAGTCCACATCGCGGAGCACTCCTACTGTAGACCTTGTGTGGTGCTCATAGGTTAAAAGCTCTTTTAGTGGAGCATCCCTTTGGAGTACCCACTGCACAGAGAGCACAGTTTAGTCTGTGTGCCCCTGAAGCTCAGCACTTCTTGTATGGGTAAATCCAATTTTTATCGTAAATGTACTTCTTTATCTATCACAGCATGTGGATTGCGCGCTACAAAGCGTGAAGCTGCAGTTCTTTTGTTAGGCAGAGATCAATAGTTGTGCGGTTACATCTTTTCAATTTCAGCTATCTGCAAGGTCCAGGAAATCCATTTCTATTTTTTCTAACATGATACGTCCTTTACCTTTTCAACCTAATGCAGGTCACAAAATGGACTGATTCACCTTTGACTGTGTCAACAGAACATCATTTGTCATTTGTGATCGAAGTACCTGATTATTGGTGCTAAAAGCAGTTTAATTCAAGTTAGCCTTCCCAACCCTACACAGTCTATTTTCAGTGAATGGTCAGAACCTACACAAGAGTTTGTTTTTTTATACCGCGTGGACTGGTGTTCTTTAAAAGGGTCGAGGGATATGCATCATGTCTTGCTGGCTGTTGTGTTTTGTGATCTTTCTGTCCTATTTATGGATCATCATTCTTTCCTGCCTAAACCGTACTTTGTAAATAATTAATGGTCACAGCCCATTGCACCCGTTAGACTGTCAGAAGTCTTTGACACCATTCGTACACACACACAAACATGTACGTAATTGTTATGTGTAACTTTTCACACATTTCGAGAAAAAGGGCTACGCACATGCTGTCTCCCACAATTCATGTGCCTTCAATTCACATTCCCTCAGCACTAATGAGTTGCACTGTACTTATTTGGCATTAGAGAGGGAGATACAGAAGGATAGATTGACTGGAAAGAGAGTGTTTGGATGAAATTGACTGATAAACCTCTGATACTGTGCAGGTCTAATAAGGGACTCCTGATAACCCACCTATGACCCATCTCGTGCTCAAAAATGAACAAATAAATGAAGGAACTCACACACATGCACACACAGTGTCTCCCCATACTGTGATATTCACGTCGTTGGTGCAGATAAACAAGACAGATAAACAGGCACCCACACACATGAACACACAAACCAAGGGCTGGGTTGTGGTGCTATCTCTCCTCTCAGTGTACTGCGGTCCATCGACCCTGCATGGCTGCTCTCAGCTGGATACGTGTCATCCACAGCAGCCCTGCCTGTTAGGGGGAGAGCGAGGGATGTAGAGGGTGTAAGGGATGTGGAAATAAATGAGGAGAACACCAGCAAGGAGAGGATGGGAGAGGGAGAGGGAGAGGAGACGAGGATGCAAGAGTAATGCCATCGGGGAAACGGGATGAAACGCGAGAAGCAAAAGAGGAGTGTGGTGGTGCGTATGCAGCCTACTCAGTGACTTTGGATTTGAACAGGGTCAGAGGTGAAATGGGGTTGTCTGTCAGATGTTACTCTGCATCATAGCTCCCAGGGAGAAGGGTCAGTACTCAGCCTCCTCCGTCATCTGATCCTCTCTCCTCTTCTTCTATTGACAGTCAGGTTGTTTTCTGGCTGTTGTTTCCTCACCTCACGTGTGTCCCCCATCTCTCTTTAATAGGTGTCCGTGGTGATGCCATGTGCCAGCTGCCATCTGCTCTTATCCTTGTTTCTTCAGGTAAGAAATGTAATGCCTGTATGTGGTATGTAAATGTCATAAGTAAATGTATATATGTGTTTCTTTACTTAATGTACTGGTAAGAGATGAAATACAACTCTTTAAAGGTGTAATTCAACTTTTGAGAAGATCAATACCACCATGTCCATTTAATATAAGACACAGCCAGCAGCTGGTTGACTTAACATAACAACTGGACACAGGGGGGAACGCTAGCCTGGCCAAAGGTAATAAAAGCAGCCTACCAGAGCCTGAAGATCAAGCAAACACTGGCCACACTGCGACAAGCCGAGACGTACAGTATCGTGTTATAAGTAAGTTGAAGACAGGCACCACGCAGTACAGATAACAAGCTCGTATCCACTATAGCAGAACATTCTCCTGTTGTCTTCAAGGTAGGATGCTCTGACATTTGAGGTTCGAGAGAAAAGCCTCTTGCATTTTCCAAACGGAAAAATGCAAGAGACAGTTTGTGAATGTGATCATGTTTGTAAGCCAAACCGCAACCATTTCTCACCTATTGGGATTCTTAAGACCGAATGTGCACGCTACAATGTTTCAAAGACAAAACAAAGACTATATGTTCACTCCATGGACTTAACATGATCTGTAACCAGTGGCCGCCTGAAAAGAGAGAACAAATCATTTATCAATCCGATGTAAGCTGTTTCATACTTTGGAAAAGAGACAGTAGTTGACTTGCTTTCTAATAAAATAATATGATCCTTAAAATGCCTGCAATATATTCTGTCCTGTAGTTTAGCCTGCTTGGCCTGGCGATATTTTCGAGTATAATGAAATCAGGGACAAGAAGTGAGATTTTCTGTTACACAGTGTGTGCTTTGCTTGCACAGTTGCTCTTGAGACAGGAAGCTGGGATTGGGCACTTTCCAAGAGGTTATAATGAAGCAAACATTCAATTTCAATGGACACCGTGACAGCGGTGTAAAAATGCTGGCAGATATTATTTACTTCATCCGATTACATTAACGCATACTTTCAAAGCAAGGCGTCTTTAGAGTCTTAGCTCCATAAATGTACAATTGTCTATGCCACAACACACACATCCATGTGTAGGCCCTTGTAAACTAATGCGCACACACACAAAACAAACACACAGCCACATCTGCAGCCTTGTTGCAGTGTTGTCCTCAAAACTGAGCTCATTACAAAGTTCCTCTTTGTGTTATTTTAAAAAGTGGCCTCTAATATGATGTAAGTTTGTTTGACGAGGAGCAGCTATTTCAGTGGAGAACTGGAAAGCATTCGAAAGGGTTCTGCCTTTTTCCCCCCCAATGCACAAACAAACATGCCATGGACACACACATACACACACATTCACACACACACACACACACGCACACACACACGCACACACACACACACGCACATATCTAGCGTGTATGACAGTTTGGAGAAAGGATGTAAATCTTTCATGGACACCGTCAATTTCCTTTCCAAAAAGAACAGACATTAAGTTGAATTATATATTTATCAAATACATGTCAGGTAGCATCCTGTGGGATTTCGACAGGAAACAACTTTTTAAAAGCAAATGTATCCGGTATGAGAGGAACTTGAAAAGACCATATCAGGGTACATCATATCAATTTTACTAGTGGTTCAAATTGGGTAGTAGCACTCAAATCCCTTCTGAAATAATCATTTATCATACGTTCATCATGTATGATTATGTGTGTCTCCTCCATGTTTCTGGAACACACTATTTCAGATCTCTGTTGGTTGATAGAGAAGGGAGGTAAAACATGGAAATAGTCTGCTTTTAGGTCAACCCCTCAGAGAAGCATAGGTGTGTGTTTGTGCATGTGTGTACGTCTCCGTGTGCGCGTGTGGGTGGGTGTTTGTCTGGGTTTGTGTGTTTGTCTATACGTGTGTGTCATATTACAGAGCAGAGTGGTAAAGGGATGGCAGCCGCCTGCAGAAAAATCTGAGCTGCCTGCATCTAAGAGAAGCTTTCATCCTCCTACCTGCCCACCAAAGAGGGGAGGCACACACTTTCTCTCCCTTTCACACTCACACAGACACACACACACACACAAACCAGGGTTTAGACCTGAGGTGCCAGCAATCAACAAAAATTTCACTACGTGCTTGCTCCTTGGTCTAGATTGATTTTTATGGTCAAAACGGCAACCTCCAACTTCTGTCTTATCTCTCCTGAGTGCTGGGGAGACAGCGAGGGAGACTTGAGAGACATAATTTAAAAGAAGAAAGCTATTTCCTACTCAGGGCTTTACTGACTTTGCATTAGCTAAATAGTTTAAAACATATAAACAGAATGAGAGGGGGAGACTAGAGCAAGAACAGGTTATTTATTACATTTTAAAGCTGAATCTTTGAATCCTTGGGCCTCTAGTATTTCATTTGCATAAAGATGTAGAACTTGCAAGAAAAATAAAGGTCAAAATCAATGCATCAGGGACTGGGATATGCTGACTTGAATACCCCATTTCCACCTGGTATTAACCTGCAATATATCTTGATATCTTATCAGAGTAAGGAAATATGCAAGTTGTTTAATGCACCCAGAACACATTGCAATCAGAATGCTGTCAGATCAGCCAGAACTCATATGGAGGGGGTATGGCTCGCATTGTAACCAGATCTCTTACACGAGTAAATGTAATCTGTATTGTGCTACATTCTTAGGGAAACAAGACCACCATGCTCTGTGGGGCTGTAGGCTACTCAGGTACAGTGGTGCTTTAAACGTAAGGCTAATTAAAGGGGTGTAACAATTCTCCAAATCCATGTTTTGTTTTTGTTTTTTATCGAGTTTGTTTTTGTTTGGGGTAGTGGGACTTTGTCTCCACATTGTTGACAATTTACTTTGTCCATTAGTAAACTTACAAATTTAACTTAAATCCTAGGACTAGACACAAAGTACACCTCAATCTGATGTGAAAATCATATTTTTACGGGTCCGTAAGCCAAAGTAGCCTATTGGAAAAATTATTATTATTCCCATGGGGACAATGAAAGTCTGTATCAAATTTCATTGAAATCTATTGCATAGGGATATTATCCAACTGTAGTACTTATGTCCACGACTAGTACATTGACTCTTACGTGTAAAATATATTGAACACCTCAATCAAATCAAATGCTTTATATTGTTTATTGAAATAGTCCAGGCTTTCTCACAGGAAAGTGTGCATGGAGAATGTGAACAAGACAGTCCGAACACACAGTGACGGCTTTAATTGAGTTGTAAACAATGATAAGCAGCATCAGCTGTTGTTGGCCTCATTGTTATGTCAGTTAGATTCTTCATGGTAAAATGCATCGAGTCCTCGCGCTGTAATTATGCAGAGGAGAAAGGGAGCAATCTGATAATACACTCAGCACACACACACACACACACACACAACACACATATATATACTTCGGGGTATAAACTCATGGACGAGCAAAGAATTGTTGGAACAGAGATCAGATTAGAGAAGCTTTTCTGATCTGTGGCATGAGAAGGCTGGGCTCATGTATCAACCAGCCATCTAAGCTGGCTTATCCTGATACAACCAGGGGCATCACACACACATACAGACTTACAAGAAGAAAGTTTACTGGGTGATGTAAGAGAGGGGGGAAGGGTTGGAGAACAGTGGGGTACAGACTCCAAACAATTCTATATCCCTTTTAGTCATGGCCTGACTTTGACTGTGAAGCGGAAACAACTTTGAGCCCTTGTTAACAGTGTCCCCAAACTTCAATAATGGTCTACTTTGCATGTTACTAATAAGCAGGTTCCATCTGCCTATGTCTGCTTTCATGTTTGAGTTCAAGGGATCATAGTTGATGGGTCTAAGTCCATATCTTTAGGCAGATGCATCCCGAGATATTTAATTGATTATTAAGGTTATAATCAGACTTGGGTCTAATTGTATACCCTGACACAGTCCAAAT
Organism: Bovichtus diacanthus; assembly: GCA_943590825.1. NCBI lineage: Eukaryota > Metazoa > Chordata > Actinopteri > Perciformes > Bovichtidae > Bovichtus > Bovichtus diacanthus. The sequence continues at coordinate 11,370,135 of CALSBV010012175.1, read as the reverse complement.
GCTTGAAGTGAGTCCATTAAACTGGGATAAGAGAAAGTGGGGTCAAAAACCAGGACATCATCAGCAAAAAGGGCAATATTCTGTTCAAACCTTGCTGTGCTTATTCCCTTGATACTGTCGGTCTGTTTAATCCATTGGCTGAGTGGTTCTTTGTACAATGCAAAGAGGAGTGGAGAACAGACACGTCCATGACCGCAACCCCTCTCTAGAGTGAATCGATTTGTTAAATTCCCATTCATTTTAATTCTAGCTTATCATATAGATTCTTGATAATATTAATAACATCATCATGAAATCCAAATGTTCCTAAAACTACTCCCTAGAACTATGACCATTACACCAAGTCAAAAGCATTTTTGGCACCAGCATTTTGAAAATGCCTTCAAATTTCAAGTGGTCTTTTTTGTTGTTTGATTACCACTACAATATATATATATATATATATATATATATATATCTTTGAGCATAACTGCATTTTTTCTAATTGCAGTTTGAAAGATTGTTTAAATTTTTTATGTCAAATTGCAGCCATAAAAAACAGTCTCATTAGGAAGCCAACATTACACACAGACACATGTGCGGTACAAACAGTCTAGCAGCATGATTATGTTTACTGTTGGTCCACATTGCAAACTCGCAACAAGCTAACAAGCTAATGCTACAGGCTAGCATCCAGCCCGCATCGTGAGCAGCATGAAATTAAACTACCCGTGCTAATTTCTGGTTTCCTTTATTGAAATAGAGAAGTACAAGCCTCTTGTCAGCTCGTTGACCTAGCCTCGGCAGTCTCAGTGGGGAGCGATTCTGCTACCTTCGCAGTAGTCGAAGCTGTACAGCCTGAGCCTTGCGCATGCGTGTTATAGCAGTAAGCGCAATTTCTTATTTTACATCAATGTACAGAACTGCTCCCATTACGATGTCCTGAAAGTTTAGTACACAGCCTATATAATTCCTTATTTATGACATTTTATGTGAAAAATGAAATACGTTGAAATCAGGTCTTTGTGTAGACCACATTTCTCAAACCAGTGCAATATGACTTTGGAGAAATATCTTTAAACTAATCAATACAGTCTCTTATTCAACCTTCAACTGAACAAATGACCAAAATGATTAAACACATTTGTGTTTTGTGACACGTTGATGTTGTGACCACATTGTAGCTGGTTGAAAAGACGGTGAAAAGGGGTCTTAGACGTTCAGTCCAAATATCACCCAGTTTTCAGAAATTAACCTTGAAATCCCGGTTGGTGCTCACTGGGGTGTGTCATGCAAGAGAGCCAATATGGTGAAGGTTAATGCAGATCAGCAGGTTTGGAGATTATTAAAAAGCACTAAAACAGCTGTGCCAATCACAGTTAAACGTGATAAACACACATCTTCAAAAGTCTGCACACAAAGACAAAAATGTGTTAATGAATATACTGGACCAACGCTATTTTAGCAACAATTCTAATGTATCTCACCTGTAGAGAGAGTGTGTTCTATGCTGCCATGTTGTTGCTCTGCACATACTTGGTTTGGTACTTTGCTGTTTGTCTACTTTACTGTCAGCACTTACAAAAGTATGTCATCACACTGCTCCTGACAGTTTTGTGACTTGTTCTGTGACACTTGGATTTACTTGAGTTATATCTCCTAACCTCTTTCTCTCCTCTCCAAGCAGGACTGATGTCCAAATGGTGTGCCCCTCCATGTGTTCTCCAGTTCAGCACTCCCTGACCGTTTCATGGGCCACAAACCGACCCAAACATCCACGGCCACTGCTTGACTCAACCCCACCGCGTTCCACCCTTAACCCCTTACCCCTAACCTTTACCCTCAGCCCCCCACCTTCCCCTGCCTCACTCTCTGTCAAGCCTCTCCTCACATTTTGACAATCCTAGCCCTCCTTGAGCCCAACATGGTGGCCAGCATCTCCGCTCTAATCTTGGTCATGATGTGTCGGGGCGTCTTGCTCTCTGTCGGAGACCCGCCTCAGTCACGCCGGGAGATCCGCATCGAGGGAGATCTGGTGCTCGGCGGTCTGTTCCCAGTGCACGAGAAAGGTGCTGGGATGGAGGAGTGTGGGCGTGTGAACGAGGACAGAGGGATCCAGAGGCTGGAGGCCATGCTTTTCGCTATTGACAAAATCAATAACGACAACACTTTGTTGCCTGGGGTCTCTCTCGGGGTTCACATCCTGGACACCTGCTCCAGAGATACCTATGCACTGGAACAGGTGGGTGAGCGCGGTCACACATAGCATTCAAACGTACATAAACTCGGAATGTTTCTCAATGAGACAGTATTTAAATGCACTTTTCTGTCAAAGCAATACTTTTGTCATCTTAAAGGAAAAATAAGGCACCTTTTTTGTTGATGTTGAATCAGCGTTGGTGGTAAATGTAGTCAATTGAAGCAATAAATTCCTCAGCGCTGTCCAACGTTGCTTTTCTGTTGGTTTTGAGGAGCTGCAGCATTTTTATGTGCAAAAACTGCAAACTCTTCTGCACCTTCACCTTCGGCACTAAACTTCTCTGACTTCTTGCTCTCTGTCGTCCGCTCACAGCGCATTCACCATTACTCCCTCTCTGTCTCCCCCTCCATCACACTCCGTAAGCAACCTAACCCTAACCCTAACCCTAACCCACAAATATACACACACACTACAGTACTGGCTGTGCTCTCCTCCAAATCTTCTCATACACTCTTTCGGCCTGAAACATAACTAGTTTTCCAAGCTGAAATATCCTATAGTTCTTCATTGCCTTCAACTACGTCACTGTCACGTCAGATAAGGACAATTCAGCTTTCTGGGTAAATACAGCACACACTGAGGAATTTATTGCTCGATTACATTTGCCATCAACACTTATTGGACATCCACATGAAAAGGTGGCATACTTCTCTTTTAAGTGTATGCTGCCTGCCATCCACTAAAACACTGTCCACATGTGTGTAGGGCGTAAAGATTTAATCTGCAAAAGATGCTGTTTACTTCAAAACTGAAATGTGGCTTTTGCAAACATACGTACGTACATGCTCAATGTATATCATTGTTAATTTACCAAATTACAAGAAAACACTTTGTGTTCTTTGGACAGTATCTCTAGCTGTTATTGCATTTGTTTCACTTCTGGCAAAAATATAACTAACATCTGCTTCATTTCTATCAATGTGTATGACAGCGGTAAAAGTAATGAAATCTTCAGCAGAATTAAAGCTAGAAAAACATCAGACTAGCACATCCCTGAAATAATAGCTCGATTAGAGCATTTGTTTGAGTGTGGAGTTGTATGAATTTACCTGTGAGTGCTGATACAACGTTTTAGAAACAGCACAGTTCAGATACAGTTTGTTTAATTAGCTGTCTGTTCTCTTGGGCTGCCGGGCAACTTGAAATTTTGCTACATTTTATATTTAAAAAGTTGCTCTGCAAAGTAAGTTGTGGTGTCAGAAGTAAAAAGTGCAATGTTCCCATTAAAGTAAAACTACATGGTTTCATTCAAAGTTAATATTTAGGTAAAGTAAATGTACCTTGAAATTCTATTTTATCCATGACGGGGAAAAGTTATTGCCTCAATAACAGCAAATCCTTGATGAGAAATAGAGATTGAAGCTATTTGAGATGAAGGAAATGAGGCAGATCTGAACATTTTAAAAAAGCACCTTCCCTCAGGGATTGTTATTTTCAAAAATGTATTGTATCTCATTTCTGAGCTATTTAGGGATGATGCATCCAGTGATCTTATACAAGAGCTCTCTGACTGATTGTATAAACCCTGTATTCCTGATGTTTGATTTGCCCCTTGGTCTCAGGGGAGTTCATTAGCAATTTCTACCATATTCTGAAAGCATTTAAGAGCCCCTAGTGTAGCAATGGGCTTTTATAGTCCCTTCCAAAAGATAGACATACATTATAGAAAAGTATCAATAAGTCTTTGTTTCAAATTTCTTATAAAGAACGTTATTCAAGTGTGTCACAGGCTGATTAAGAATAAATAGATACTATAGACCATATGCTGTCCCGTATGCTGCACAGCATTTGATATGAAATATCCATGTGGGTATGTTTCCTAGGCTCTGGAGTTTGTGAGAGCCTCCCTCACCAAGGTGGACGACACAGAGTTCATCTGTCCAGACGGATCTTACGCCCTGCAGGACGACAGCCCGCTCGCCATCGCTGCAGTCATAGGTGGATCCTTCAGCAGCGTCTCAATACAGGTAACACACAGCATGCAGGTACAGGAGTACATATACAAACACATTTTACCCACTAACTTTAACTTCCTTGGTGGATGTCCTTTTACTCAGTTACTACAGTGTGCAGAAGCTGACTTCCAGTGACATGGAAGTGCAAGTCCACGTCTGTGTCACCGCATGTGTGTGTGTGTGTGTTCGTGTGTGTACTTATTTCTTAGAATGAAGTTTTCCATTGGTGTGTTCTTATGTGTCTCCCCGGCTCTTGTAGCTCTTGTCACAGAGCTTGGTAATTTGCATAGTTTAGCATAAAACCTCCTTCTCCCTTACTCCTCTGTGACTGCACAAAAGCATCTTCCTATCAGTCCTTAAATCCCTAATCTCTGCAACTGTCTCTCTTTCTTCTCTTTCTCACCCTCTCCTATTCTCTCTCTCTCTCTCTCTCTCTGTCTCCATTTAGTGTATTTCTCTGTCCCTTAAATCTTTGCTCTCTTCCTTCTCATCACTGCCTGCTTCTCTTTTTTCTCCTTCTTTATATGCATTCAGAGGCATCCCTCGCGGCTATTTGGGGAGAGCTCAGTGGATTTTGTGGATTTTGTGCTGACCTCAGCCCCCTTCTTTTTCTCCTCCTCCTTCCTGGGGCAGCCATTGTTAACACATCTGCCCTGTCTCTTGTCCTTTATCACACATAATTATCCCTTGTTTTCTTGCAGCTCATTCTTGTTGCCCTTTGTTGCCGTTGCTGTTGTTTTTACCTGTCTTTTCCGAGGGCAGCACTGTTTACGAGATCCGAACTGTGCTCTGCTTTCTGATCTCTTGCCAGAGAAGCTAATCCAGCTACTCCTTCATCCCTCTCTACTTGGCCAGTCTGTCTGTTGCTTCTAAATGAAGTAATAGGGAATTATTTCATGTTTAACCATGCACAACTAAACTCCAATGTTTTGAGGGCATTTACATAGCAGTCATCATTCCTCCGTTCGTACACGTGTGTTTTGTGTCTCCGTGTGTCTGTGTGTGTGTGTATGTGTGTGTGTGTGTGTGTGTGTGTGTGTGACTTGCATTCCAAGCAGAAAACACACAGCAGCCTCCACTGCACCAATTTTTTCCTCCTTCCCTTTCATTTTTTTTATTCTCGTCTCTCATATTCAAGCCATTCCTACAGTTCCTTTTCTCTCACAGGAAGAGAGCAGCTTTCACGAACGGAGTAAACTCTCCATGTCCCTAAAGACAGGCCTCTTAGCTAGCTGTAGTCATTGTTCAGTGGCAGGTAATGGAGCAATGCGGTTACATTTTCCAGCGTGACCTTCCTTGACATTTAAGTCAACTGCCATCTTAAAACCATAAAACCTGCCCGGAGTACTATAAGCAGCCACCCGGGTGTGTGTGTGAGTGTGAACGCGTCAGTGCAGGTGTCTGTGTCGACCTGTTATTGTGCACATCAGTGTATGTATAGGAGTGTGTTTTCAAATCTTCTACATTATTAGTCTAATGAGATTCTGACATGTTGTCAAAACAGCTCATAAACTGAGCTATGAATGAAATATAGAGTGATGCGCTCTAAAAGGATTAAACTGAGGCGAAAACAGAATGGCTGTGTTTATTCACATGTGTGTGCATGTTTGAATGTGTATGTTTACATGTCATAGTGCGCAGGAGAATGTGTAGTAATTATATTTCCACCGTTTGTGTTGGCATCTGTGACTAAAATTGTAATGAAGAGAATATGACCAAACCCCAATCAACAGTAAAAGGGAATATTATATGGACATCAGTAGACCCCAGATGATGTCTATCACTAATGCATGAGTCAGTGATTTATTGAACTGTGTGTGTGCGTGTGTGTGTGTGTGTGTGTGTGTGCGTGCGTGTGTGTGTGTGTGTGTGTTGTGTGTGAGTGTGTGTGCACGCGTGCTTGTGTGTGCGTGAATGCGTGCGTGCGCTATTTTGTCTTTCCGTGCTTATACAGTATTCCTACACTTGCTGCATTGTCTTTTATCTTCAAATAATCACATCATCATAATCATGCATGAAGCAATTCCTATCGGCAGCAGCCATCTAAATATGTTTTAATTTTTCTTTTGATGAAAAAAAACAACATTAATTACAGTTATTTTTGTGGGTCTTATTTCCAAGTCTTTGTAAATGTGCCAGTCATTTTTAAAAACACTTTTAATACTTGCTTGTAGACTGTAGAGATTGACACACATGGATATCTGCTCTCCAACACAGAAAAATGAAACAAAAACCCAACAACGCTCCAACTGCAGTTCCTGCATGTCTTTGAATTGCTGCGGATGATCAGTTTTATTGCAATTAAAAATATTGTCGGCCTACTTGATATGTTTTGACATTATTCGCGCGTACTTTTTCTCTGCTGGCTCACAATCACTTTTACAAAGACTCTGACTTTTTTTTTTTTGTCTCCCTTTGCCCCATTGGAACATATTAGAGACAGGAGCTCCCTACAAACTGAAAAACAAGTTTATCGTGTGGGATACCCAGTATTGATCAGTTTTCTTTTCTTTTTTACCAATTCAGAAATGTTGAAATCAGGTCTGAACTCTGAGTATGTTATCAAACTAATTATGGTTGCACCTTTTGCATCATCAAAGCGGTGGACACATCCTTTGCTGCAATATCTGATATGCAGATACCAGAGAAAGGGTTGAATCTATAAATGCTAGTGTGGCTCTTAGTTAAATCTAGTTAAATCCACATTTTGCATTTTTCCCAGAGAGGTTTGTCATCCTGTATAGTAGACACACATGTTTTTGTTTTTGAGATGCTTCGCCACTTCTTCTGCGTATCCTGAAGTTCCCCGCTCTCTGTGTGTGCTGCTTCTTTCAAGTGCCCTATTAAATTAATTGTACAGTAATTGGCTCTGCTGCTGCCACCTCTCAAAACATTTGCATTGTAAACACTACAAGTAGTTGCTTGAATGCATTCAGTCTTGAGTTTTACGCAGTTCCACACCACAGCTTGTAGAAAATACTTTTTATATCACTTTGCATGAATTAATCAGAGGTTAATGGGACAAAATACAATAAGATTCAGATTTGATTCAAATTTGAGTCACACTGCATATTAAATTACAGTGTTCATACAAGTCAACGAAACAAAACAAAAGTGTGATCAAACTCAATCAGTCAATTCAAATCTAATGTAAGCAACATGAAATTAAACTAGACTCATTTAGACACATTTATGGGAATTATTATTTAAGTTCTTATGCAGATAATGATCACAGTCTCTCAAACTAAAGCGGATGAGTGTTGTGAATAAAATCCTTTGCAAAATATTACTTTTTCATTTCATATCTCCATGTGCTGGAGAATCCAGGTTGTAAAACAGTAACCGGAGGATCAATGTTAAGTTCCTATGATTCATTAAAAAGCTGTGATGGTTTAATTTGCAAGAGTAGTTTTGGAATTACTGTATTTCGGCCGATTTATTTCTCATTTTACTGTCTGTCCCTACAGGTTGCCAATCTTCTCAGGCTCTTTCAGATTCCTCAGATAAGCTATGCTTCGACCAGTGCCAAGCTCAGTGATAAGACCCGCTATGATTACTTCGCTCGCACTGTGCCCCCTGACTTCTACCAGGCCAAAGCCATGGCCGAGATCCTCCGGTTCTTCAACTGGACATACGTGTCCACTGTGGCATCGGAGGGTGATTACGGTGAAACCGGTATAGAGGCCTTCGAACAAGAAGCACGCATGAGGAACATTTGTATCGCCACTTCAGAGAAGGTAAGGCATGGAATAGAATAGACTAGAATATGATTTTATTTCTGCATAAATATAGGAAATCATTGCTCAAAGCAAGATACCAAAAACCCTAAACTTTAATCAGCAGTGTCACACTGATGTATGGCCTGAAGCTGCACCACTAACAATGAATGGGGCACTACATTTGTGAGCATATAAAAGTTTGTCTCCATGTCTTATCTTGTCTTACACACAAATGGAGTTTATATTACACGGGTGTTATCAGTTGTGAACCAGAAAATGAAAGCTTATCTCCAAGAACTCATTCTGGCTACTTTCACAGTTACATTTTTCATCTCATTTGCTACAGCGGTGCATGATGGTGTGAGACAGAAGCACAGACAGCAGTTTTTGCTTGTTTCTTCCTATGAATGATGATGATAAATAATCACAAATAGGATAGGACCGCAAACCTATTTGGGAGCAGAAGGAGCATTTACGGTGCATCTGTCACTACATTAATGTCTTCTTTCCGTTCAGGTCGGGCGTACTAACGCTAAGAAGTCCTATGAAGCTGTGATCCGTCAGCTCCTCCAGAAGCCGAATGCCCGTGTGGCTGTCCTCTTCCTGCGCAGCGACGATGCCAGAGAGCTGCTGGCAGCTGCTGCCAGGCTTAACACCTCCTTCATCTGGGTGGCCAGCGATGGCTGGGGTGCACAGGAAAGCATTGTCAAGGGAAATGAGGTCACCGCTGAAGGAGCCATCACACTTGAACTGGCAGCCAATCCCGTGCCAGAATTCAACCGCTACTTTCTCAGCCTGAACCCTGTGAAAAACCTACGTAACCCCTGGTACAGGGAATTCTGGGAGCAGCGATTCCAGTGCTCCTTGGGTGGTGGAGGAGCAGGGGGAAGTGTTGGATTTGGAGAGACGCCTCTCCCACCGTGTGACACGGACTTGTCAATGGACAAGAGTAACTTTGAACCAGAGTCCAAGATCATGTTTGTAGTGAACGCTGTGTACGCCATGGCTCATGCCCTCCATTATATGCAACGGAGCCTGTGCTCTAACACCAACGAGTTGTGCGACAGCATGAAGGCACTTGATGGGCGCAGACTCTACAGGGATTACATCCTTAATGTCAGCTTCACAGGTAAGAGAGCTGGAGCATGGCGAAGAGAGTGAAGAGTCCTAGATAAAGTGTTCAAGGTGGATGGAGAGTGAGAAGAAGTTAATGTTTGAGAGGAAGTTGGGGAGGAAAGGGAAAAGATAGCAAGAAACAGACAGGAATGTGAGTGCTGTGCCAAGTTAACAGTCCTCTCATGAACAACACAGGGTTGTTGTCCTTCTCCACAGCCAAAGCAGCCAAACCACAGAACATAAAAAGTACTGAGACAAATCCGCTTAATTGCTATGTATTGTCAGAGCCAGCCATGCCATTGACACCTATTACCCATGCGTAATTGATACGACACTACAAAGTTGCTTTGAGGAATGAGAGCTGCAGTTAATCCGTCAGCCATATTCTTCTCTCTTGAACTAATGAGATTGTGTGTGTTATAATAGCTTCTATAGCAGGCTGCTTGTCTGTCTGTCAGTCTCTGTAGAGTTGGGAGAGAAGAGACAGAGGATTGGCTTGAGTGACAGATGGCGTACAAAGGAATCGTTATAAATAAACTGCTGTGTCTCGGGGACTGACACCGGTTTAGAGGTGCTTATTCCTCCACCAACCGTGACCAGGAGCAGACATCAAAACAGCCTAACAAACAGCGCTAACATGGGAGCTTTGCCACGAGACGCTAGGGAGAGAGCGGAAGGGATGGATGGAGGACGAAAGAACGGCATCACATATGGAGGGAGGGGGAAGGAAGCTTACAGATAAGACTGACAGGCAGACTAAAATGAGAAAAGAGAGTTTGGGGTAAGGTAAAAGGGAGTAAGATAAGCAGGGAAGGAGGGAAGGGAGCACTGAGGCAATGCCGGAGTGGGACAGCGTGCGTCAGCAGAAGAAGAGGATTCTCTTTGAAATTCCACATCTTCATTTCTGCTACAAATCAAAGGACTTGGAGCATTTCTGCATGAGAGGAGGGAGACAGAAAGAAGGAAAGAGAGGAAGAGCGTGAGTAAGATAGAGAGGGAAAGAGAGAGAGAGAGAGAGGAAATAGTCAAGGCGATTGCAGTCGCAGCCTCCGGTTGGCACAGATGATAACCACTCCCTTATAGGATGCATATAGAGAGGGATGGAAGAGGTTTGCAGATTCACACATAGAAAGTTTAAAATTGTACGGAGTAAGTTGGAGAGGGAGGAGAGGAGAGGAGGTGTGAATCCCGCTGTGACTTCCCTACATCTCTATGTCTTATCATCATTCTCCCTTACATTCCCCTCTCCCACTCCTCCTCCCTTCTTTACACTACTGATTATATCCATGAGGCGCATGTCTTTACTCTGCGAAGAGAGTAAAACCATGTTCAAGGATCTTGAGTTATTTACAGCTCAGTGTCAGTGACAACGGTGACAGCATGGCAAAACAGCTTTACGCTTTTAAAAAAAATGCATTCAAAGAATTTGCCTCGAGGATGCGGAAAGTGGCGATACAGTTAAACTGGGAACTGTGGCAGCATTTGGTTTAAGTTGTTGGTTCAGCCCCCGAACACTCACACTGCTGTACATGTACATCCTCCCAACTACGGTATGTAAGGAAAGGAGCTGAGGTGAGTTGAGGTTGAATGTGGGGTATAAATACTGCAGCATCACCATCCGCAGTGCTCTCAGTCTGAACTGTAGCAGACAGAAAACTAACACTGTTCAGCACTGTATCTCTCTGCCATCTCCTTCTCTCACACACACATGCATGTTCATTATACACTCTTTACCTTGCATCAAAGTTTGTTCTCACTGATATATTAATGTTTCCCAATAGACTGAATTAATATCCCCCTGTCCTTAACTCTACAATCATAACACAGTGGACTGTGTCTTTAACTGTCATAAAGCTGTTTTTGTTGCGTATTACCGACAGCGTATGTGGTGCACTGAGGCAGTATGTTGTGTGGTTAGGAATGTGTTTTCATATGCCGCTCTCTTCATCTAGTCTCAACTCGCTAGTTGCTATGGTAATGAAGCCGACACTATTGCCAATTGTTGAAGGGATCTGGTAGATCATGGGCAACAGCTCCCGACCATCTAGTAATAGACACAGGAGCACATTTGTGTATTTTTATGACGTCTCCCTACATAACTCGAGCACAAAACACACATGTCCGTACACGCAAGAGACATATACAGTCAGCTTTTTTTATTTACAAAGAGGCTGCTTGAAATGCTTGGTTTTTTTTACCAGCATGAAATTGCAGACACCCCCAACCCACACACTTCTCAAAGCCATCATTCAACTCCCACCCACCCACCTCCTCGATCTGCAGCATACATATCAGTATATACACACATGCACGCAGTCCTCTGTTCAAATAGTGGTGATAGATGTGATATTCCCCCTTCTCTGCGCATTTGTGTGTGTGTGTGTGTGTGTGTGTGTGTGTGCGTGTGTGTGTGTGTGTGTGATATGTCTGTGTTAGCAGAGGCGGTGTGCCTTCAGGGCCATATTGAGCAGCAAGCTTACTGCAACGTTTAGATGCTAGAGAACAACCTTCACTTCCCTCAATTTCTCTTCGCACTCTTTCCTCTCTCTCTCTCTCTGCCTCTGGCACTCTCTATCTCTCTCTCTCTCTCTCTCTCTCTCTCTCTCTCTGTCTTTCTGTCTCTTTTTCTCTCACTCTTCATCACTCTCTCAATCTCTCTATATATCTCTTTCTCTCTCTGTCTACATTCTCTTTCTCACCCAGAAAGTGCCCTACTCTCTCTACATTCAAAAACAGCACATCCCACTCAGACTTCACAAGGTTGCCTCTCCTGCCTCCACTGCCTCTCTGCGCCGGTCTGTTCCTCCACTCCTTCACTTTCCTCATCCCTCCATCCATCCTTCACCTTTTCTCTATTGATTCCTCCGTCTAAAGGTTTTCCTCCGTCCACCTATATCTCTGCTGCCGTCACACCGGTTTCTTGCTTTTCTCTCTTGCTATCTCCTCTCTTTTTTTGGCGTATTCTTCTCCCTCTTCTCCCTTGTCACTTCCCTCTTTTCTTTGCCCTTATCTTGTCTCTTGGCTCATCCTCTCTCCCAGCACCTCTTGCTTTTGGCCCGCCGTTTCTTTCTTTTGTCTCCTCTATCTCACCACCTTTCTTTCAGTCAAGCTTTAGCTCTGCACCTTTCCTCCTATACATTTCTCCCAATTGTTCTAGACCTCCTTCTCTCCAGCCTATCTGTCCTCTGTTCCCCTGAGGCCTGTTGGTCCGTGGCACAGGCAGCGCCTTCGTCCCTGGTGACTGAATCTGCAGGGAGAACAAATATAGCTAATGTGATCTGTCTGTGTGTGCGTTTGTGACATGTGAGTGCATCCCTGTGTCCATATCTGTATATGCTCAGGGATGTGTGTCTGTGTCTCTGTGGGGCACAGATGTGTAAGGTCACCACCCCTCTGGAGGAAGAAAAAAGGGACAAGAAAGGTTGTTCACACCATTAGCATGCAGAACCAAAGTATCTTTATGTTTTACCTAGAACAGGTGTGTATTTGTGCACAGACCTATATGCAGTGTTTACTTTGTCAAGCTTAAATCAGGATTAAATCAGGGATTCCGGTGAATTGGCGCTTGGAAATACAATTCTCTATTCCCTAGCTAACAACTAATCAACAGCCAGCATTTGAATTTTTAGTCACACACTCACACAAATAAAAGATTTGCCCTCTCTCTATGAGTCTGTATACCTCACTCTCTCTCTCTCTCCACTTTCAGATTACTTATTCCTACTTATTCCTCCCAAGCCCCTTTGCCTCCTCTCTCTCTCCCTTTCTTTAATACCCACAATCCCTCTTGGGCTTCGCTTTAGCCCGACATGGCCGAGAACATAATTAATTTCACAGCTTCTGAATGAAAAGCCTGTTTTCACCATGCTTCTAATTAAGCTAGAATAATAAGGTGTTTCTCGAGTTAGTGGGATTTCTAAAAAAAAAGTGTCTCACAAAAATAAGGGATCTGGTTAGGCTCTGTCATAAGCGCAGTTTGTCTCACCTAACTTAATTAGTTGTTTTTTTTACTGTTATTTGTTTTACTTTGTTTGCCCCAGCTGTTTGATTAATTACATTCACAAAAATGAAGAGTAGATTTTGGTTGACAATGCAATGAAGCCTCTCAGATAAACAGCAGTATCTTCTCAATTGGTCAGCACAAAGCCAACTTTTGTTTTGTTGAGTCTAAGAGCTCCTTGATACATTGTATATAGTGCATCTACACAACGTGAATGATTTCGGGGAATGTCGCTGAGAAGGCAGGTACAACTTTGGATGCTGGCGTCACCTCTCAGGCGTCTAAAGTCGCTCAAAGCTGCGAGTAGTGCTGAGGGTCTCGGATGGACCGGACTGGGCCAGCGGGAAGTAATGTATGGATGAGGTCACACAGAATCAACAATCATCACTGCTTCAGGGCTGAAGTTGGGTTATAGTATGTGTTAAGACACCGCAAGAAAGCCCACAAGCATTCAGAAGTTACATCACACAGAAACACGGTGTAGAAATGTAGCTGAGGGACAAACTTCAGCTGCTCTGTTCACCGTCTATTGTGTGTCTGGCCAAATTTAAATGCTTGTTAGTCATGCAAGTGGTGTGGCTGCATCAATGGCAATGTCAGTCGGTTCAACACTTTGGTCGAGACTGAAATAGTGTGAGTGAAAAAAGTAAAAAGTGTAGAGCCACCATGAGGTGACCGCGAAAGTGTCGCAACTGTGCAAGATGCAGTTACGAAACGTTTCAGATGTGCCGTTGAGATCAAAATGAAGGTTGAGTTCATGCTGAATGGCTTATTTCCATGAAACTTATTAGCACATCTCTAGTAAACGCAAGATTTAAAGTGATGCTTTTGCATGATTCTTTGTGGGGAGACTCAGTTTTAAAGATCTGTCCAATAAATCAACTAATCGATTAATCGTACCTGTGTAAGTCAACTAAGAATTTCTTTAGTCGGGGACAACCCATATAATTTCCTATTTTCTATTAGCTTCATGGTCAAATACCCCAAAAACTATTGACATTCCCATCAGCCTCAGTTGTACTTTATCCTAGTTCAATTTGCAAATATTTGCATACTAACAAGCTTAATCAAGATGTTAAACATAGTAAACATTATACCTACTAAACATCAGCATGTTGGAATTGTCATTGCGAGCATGTTAGCATGATCAAGTACAGCCACACATTGCTGCATGGCTGTAGACTCTTCAGACGCTGGAGCTCTGAGCTCATCAGATGTTTTTATTAAGCCCAGGACAGTGCCTAGGCGAGAGAGTGGCGTCCATCAGTCAAGGACCTGTGCTGCTCCTGTTTCTGCTCACTGCAGTCACCAGAGGAGTCTGGGTGGCCGTCGCCTTTTCTAACTTGCACCCTCATACACTTTTCCTGATAAGTTGCTCTGTCACGTCAGCAAGGTCGCTGGTGTTGGTTATAGGGAGGTATCACCAATCCTCTAAGTCTATCGCTCCCTGAATGTGATCTGTCAGAGGGAATCCAAGGACAACACAGCGCCCTCAAATGGGTCTGTAGGCTAACGCCGTTATCTCTTTAGTCTGTATTACACGTAATTACCACATACAGCTAATTAGGCTTCAGCACACATCTAAGGTCCTAATAAGGTGCAGTTATGATAATTAGCTCGTGGCAAAGTGTTTCTGTGAGTGTGTATGGGTGTCTAAGAGGAGGAGGGCCCGGCTTGCCTTATTGCTCGGTGTTATTAGCAGACTTTATTATCTGCCAACTTGCAATATGATGGATTCATATCTCTCCTTCGTCTGAAGATATTATCACCATCTTATTGAAATCATTTTCATTTAGATTTCACCTAAACATTTAGCCCCGAAATCCAACGACGACTTGACACTTAGAATGTTCTGTGACAGAGGGAGAGGGGAAAGATAGGGGGGTGTGCTGTCTCTGTGATTTATGGATTTCATAAAGCCTAACCCCCTCTGCTGCCATCTGACACGCCATTCTTCTCTGAACACACTGAGCTTTCACAACAATAGCACAGCTTCAGCCCTTGTCAGTGTTGCATGCATGCACGCACACACACACACACACACACACACACGCCTCTAACAGCAGGGTCAGAGCTTTGGTTCTGTCAGCACAGCCTCCCACAGCGCTCAGAGCAATACCTTAACCATCACACTGTAAAGTAAAACCTAATGGAGCTTCCACAGGCGCGTGTGCGAGCACATGCTCACACACACATACCCAATCTGTATTTTGATTCATTCCACTGATCCCAAGCTGTACGTTTGGCCCGTGATTTCTTCAGTTACCCAGTGACACGGAGATATGAGGAAGGCAGCACAGTATCATCAATGCTGCTGTGCACTGAAGACCGAGAGCCTTGTTACACGTTGACGAGGGATGCTTTATAAACCCAGTGTACGCTGCACTGTCCCCAGCCACATCATCATTTGACAGGGGAGGCAGCAGCATATAACACTCAGCCCTGTACAGTGTGTCAGCAGCACAGAGTTGATTGCTCCGCTGTAAAGACAGAAGTGGCGCTATAGGAGTGACATACACTTTGTCTGTGTCAGAACGACCAAGTGTCAGCACTGTCAGGTCTCACACAGCCTGTGACACATCAAGAAGTTACTTTTTTTCCTTGGCTTTTCTTTTCATTTTTTCCTTTTTAATGGTTTCAGCATCCTGCCAATTTTACAATCTCTTCTGTTCCCACATCCTCAGGGTAGATGGTAATCCTTTCATAACAACTTGTATACAAACCAATTTGGCAGTTTCAGCAGTGTACCTCCCTCACATAATAGACCCAGAGGCTAATTCTATCAATGTGTGGGTAGCTATAGCACTGCCCAGGGATTCAGTCTTCTGCCTTCATGCCTATATGACTTTATGGGCAGTTTATTAATGATGCATTTGGTAATAAACTTTGTCAGATCGGATTTTAGAGCAGTGTTTTTGTCCCTATGTGACCTCAGGGAAGAAAGGGAGGCCATTGATACACACAGATATCGCCAAGAATACCAGGCATTTATAGCCTCTTAGCAAATACTATGGTAACTGGCTGGTCTTCAGTAATGAAAACACTATTGTAATGTCCTTCACTGTCTGTTCTGGACTCCTAAGGCTTAACTGACCATGGCCTATTGTCACTGTCCTCACTGTTGCTTTTAAGAGGCGTCAATGAGACATCAATGGGATGATTGCTTGCAATTGTTTAGCTTTAATCTCTTTTTTCCACTCTTCTTATCACTTTCTTTTCCACTCTTTGTCTCCTCTCACCCCCTGCAGCCCCTTTCTCTCCTCCAGGCAGTGAGACGGTAGTGAAATTTGATTCCCAGGGAGACGGCGTGGGCCGATACAACATCTTCAGCTACCAGCGCTCTGCCGATCGTTATGGTTACGTGCCAGTAGGTGAATGGGCAGAGAGTCTGACTCTAAGCAACGATCTGATTCACTGGCCCAGAGAAGTGGTGCCCACCTCGCAGTGCAGCGACCCCTGTGAACGTAATGAGATGAAGAAAATGCAGGCAGGTAGGAGACAGAATTTCAACAATGTTCCTTTTGTCACGGTGACATACCATACATACAGCAGCAGTGCCTTTTGAAAAATCTCAGACTGTCATATTCTGCTGTTCATATTGCTGTTTCCCAGGTGAGTACTGCTGCTGGATCTGTACTGCCTGCGAGCCTCATGAATACCTGGCTGATGAGTTCACCTGCTCGCCCTGTGCTCCTGGCCAATGGCCCACTGATGACCTGACGGCCTGTTACGACCTTCCTGAAGACTATATCATGTGGGAAGATGCCTGGGCCATTGGGCCAATTACCATCGCCTGCGTAGGGTGAGTGATAAAAGGCTGTCAACGTGCTGTCAGGTTCTGACTGGTTCTGAGAAGTGTGTGTGAGTATGTGTGTGTGTGTGTGTGTGTGTGTCTGCATGGGATAGGGAAGGGCATTGACCGTTTGCTAAACCACTCCCCCGAGCAGTGATTGTCCAATCATAGCTTAGCGACTGTAACGGCACACCTGTCAATAAGAGCAATACTCCTCTTTTAAAGAGTTTGCAGCTTGAAGCATTTTTTGCTTGCCATTCCAAAAACCCAAAACACGAGAGCACAAGTGTAAGAAATGGATTAAACAGTGTGCTCATCTACTTAAACGTAACCTGCTAACTAGCTTATTACCTTCAGTAACAGAGCGTTGCTTTCATACTTTCAAGGCCAACGAGAATATTGTTAGCTTACTACATTTGCTTGTGGCTGTACAGGTTGTTGTTGTTTTATAAAGCCTCTTCATGACCAGTGCTTCAACTGTGTAGTGTTTCCCCACGGTCCTGAATACCATCAGAATTTAGGATAACTTTCAACGAACGGCTCCGTCCTGCTTTTTATTAGATTTGAGGGTGTTTGCACTCCAGCAACCCCAGCCACATTTTTCCTTAACACACTTACACTAGTAGGACTATATAGCTCTACACTGCAATACAACAACAATGCTGCTGCTTCATTTACATGTCTTCTGTATGGATTATCAACTGGTGAGGATATTGATTGTTTGCCTGGGACATGCAGCTTTAGTCTTATATGATGATGTCATGGACATGGCAATGAATATTTAAGATCTCTTTTACAAGATTTTTGTTTTGACATTAGTCTGCTGAAAACATTAAAAATTCTACTTTTTCAACCAACTCATGGAGCTGACATTGTCTTAATTAGCTAGCTATCCACAGCTGATAAAATCTGCCAGTGACAGTTGTAATTTTAGAATTTCAGCAAAATCGACGGACGTCGGCTTGAAGTCAAGGAACCATTGTTTCAAAAATGACTAAGGAGCTAGAGTGTTAAATATGCCACCATTAAAATGCATGTGTCATGCGAGAAGGGAAAGTGTGACAGGCATAGCAACAGTAACTAAGAGAGGTGGAGCTTAGCAAACAATGAATTGGGGCTCAATACTACGCCATGTTTTCGCTAGACTATTTCACCTGTGCTTTTCCATACCTAAACATGCATTATGATATGAGCCCTATTGGTATTAGATTTTCTGATTGATGTGATATATGTTTTATGTATTTAGCTCAGCCCTAACTGTGTAATAGAATACAAGCACCTATAAAAAAAAAAAACTGAGACTTCATGAAACTGCTTGTCTGTTTGGCTGCATAACTTCCTGTCTGTCCACAGGTTCTTGTGCACCGGTCTGGTGTTCTGGGTGTTTATCCGACACAACCACACACCGCTGGTGAAAGCTTCAGGCATAGAGCTATGTTACATCCTCCTCTCAGGAGTCTTCATGTCCTACGCCATGACTTTCCTCTTCTTGGCCAAACCCTCTCCTGCCATTTGTGCCCTCCGGCGCCTCGGCCTGGGCACGTCGTTCGCTGTCTGCTACTCCGCCCTCCTCACCAAAACCAACAGAATAGCCAGGATTTTTAACGGCGTGAAAGACGGAGCGGGTGCAGTGAGACCACGCTTCATTAGCCCATCCTCTCAGGTGAGTGATTGCAGCATCACGTCCATCCATCTGCATCAGTCAGATGGATGGATGGACAGACAAACAGTGGATCTTGATGACCTCACCTTCCTCTCCTCCCTTATTTTTCAGGTGTTCATCTGTCTGAGTTTAATCTCCGTCCAGTTAGTGATGGTGTCAGTGTGGCTGCTGCTGGAAGTTCCCGGGACACGGCGCTTCACACTACCAGAGCGACGACAGACTGTCATCCTCAAGTGTAACGTACGCGACTCAAGCATGCTTCTGTCACTGGGATATGACGTGCTCCTGGTCATCCTGTGTACTGTGTAAGTGTGTCATAGCTGGTTCGATTTGCCATGATAGTTACGTAAAATGTTCCGACTAGAGTGCTTTATGTTCTCCACCCAGGGCATATTTTGGTGCCATGTTTTCATGCACACCTGGAAAAAACGTTTTACATTTTGCTGATTTAAAACTGGGCTCTTAGATACATTTGAACAATCACAAATCAGTTATTCTTCGAATTTCAGAAGATTTTTTTCATAGCACCAATCATTTCAGTATTTCAGGTATCAGTGTCCATCTAATCAGAAATGTTATTCTCTCCCACTAGGTATGCCTTCAAGACCAGGAAGTGCCCCGAGAACTTCAACGAGGCCAAGTTCATTGGATTCACCATGTACACCACCTGTATAATTTGGCTGGCTTTTCTTCCCATCTTCTATGTTACATCCAGTGACTACAGGGTATCTTCCTCAACACACACACACTCACAAATACTTGTCTCTGTCTTTGAGGGGTACATTTAATTTACCTGAATTAATCCCCTGTTGAGTAGCCCTGATCCTAAACATAACTGCTACATGCCTAACCTCAACCTTACTAAATGTAACCGAAATCTTGATGGAAGAGTTCAACATGTCGGCAAATCTGCTTTCTTGCCAAGAGTTAAATGAGAAGAAGTAAGCTAACTTAGCTTAGCATAAAGACTAGTAACAGGGGACACAGCTAGTCCGTGTCCTTAAACAGGAGGGGGGTGCCTTTAATATAATTGTGTTTGCAGTATGTTGTCCCCTCATCATGGTTGATACAAGCACGCAGGTAACACAAGTGTAGTGGCAACCTAAACAATTTCTAATCCTGCTGGCAAATGTCTGAGCTCTGCAGTATTGGCATGTCAAACAGACAAGCTCTGTCAAACTGCTGACACATGTCCAGATTTAACAGCAAAGGGGAGTGAGCGTTCACCTGATCCATACAAATCTTAAGCATACACAGTGAAGCACACGCTTCCTCAAACACACTGTAACAAAGGGTACAGGAGAGGAGTGCTGATGCCAAGGCTGCTCATTTGATCCCTATAAAAAAAAAAAACAGCTCTCTCTCTCACTACCCCCACACCCACCCACCCACACCCACACCCACACACACACACACACACACACACACACAAAGTCTCTCTCTCTCTCTCTCTCTCACTAAGCATTTATTTGGCCTTGTAATCTGACTTTATGATTAGTCAGGTAGAGGCACAACATCACCAACATACACAACCACCCACTCACACACACACACGCACACACACGTATACACACATGGAGGAGATGTTGATTACTAATGTGCTTCTCTGTACAGTACTGTGATTCTCCTGTGAGTTGCGGTTATCCAACGCTGTAACACTTTTTCTGACACACACAAAGTGAGACACAGCAATCATATGGCAGCCTGAAAGGAACATACAGCATACACCTCTCCAGC
>CALSBV010012175.1:11319874-11344913 GCA_943590825.1 Bovichtus diacanthus | reverse complement strand
GGGGAAGAGAAAAGCTCATATACCATTAAGATGAAGTCATTGACTCGTCGACTTATTGAAGTGTGCAGTTTACATCTCTGTGTTAAATGTGTTGACGTTGAGAGGCACAGTGGAGCAGCTGGCTTCGGCAGTCCCAGAGAGGCTCACAAGAGGAAGCAGAGCACACAATGTCAGCTGCTGGCAGATCCTATCATCTAACAAAGGCATGTTAGAGTAGAAGTCATATGCAGAACATATACAACATTTATCAAAACATCCCAGCAAACGCTCTGTTTGTGGCTGGAAATATGACAGACTCTCTGCTGGGTGACAGTTGTGAGGTTGGTCAGATAAATGACAAAAACATGAATAAAGTTGTTTTTCATGTGAAAATCTAAATAGCCTAAATTAATGGAATAATTTAGCACTACATCATAATTTATTTTAAAGGGTGGCCTCTCATGAAAGAATGTATTGCATTTAGTAAATTATTAATAAACTGATATTAAATGGTTACATTCTATAACATGCTGTCTAAAATAAAGTGTGACTGTTATACTTGATATTTCTAACATAATATGTGATCAGAATCACTTATTTGCTTCCCCCAGACAAGCATTTTAAATGTAGTTTATCCTTGTTAAAATGCATGTACAGGCTGAACTGTTGAACGTTCATCTCTCGACTGGTCTACACCTTGGCACAGCCGGTTTCCTACAGCACCCTGTGATTATCACACTGAATGATAGATTGAAAGAATTTTAGAGGATGCGCCAAGACGAGCCGACCTACATTGGGGCGTGTGTGTGTGAGGTGCAGAGAGCAGGAGTGAGTGATGTGGCAGAGCAGAAGGGAGCTGCTGCTGGATTATGTAAAGCACTCCCACAGCCCAGAAGTCACAGCGCTTCTATGGAAGCTCAAAGCATCTCAGAGATTCACAGTCTTTGTTAGCAGAAGGCTTAGCCATTCACTCAGTGGTCCTGCTCCCACAAGATACACCCCACATGGCAGGTTGCTATGGACAACCACCGCCACATCCGCTGCTGGAATGTCTATTTGTCTGCATGGAGAGGAGGGAGGGAGGAGGGTTGAGGAGAGGGCGAAAGAAGAGGAATAGAAAGAGTAAAAACGGGTTGCTGGTTGGGATTCAAATTGGCAGTGACTGATGGGATTTGGCTCAGCAAGGCCCAGTACTCTACTCTCAGCTTTTAATGGGCGCACAAATAGAGCACTTAACCCTGATTCTGCTCTCATTTAGTCCAGGGGACTAGTCTCGGACAACGGTCTCACACTCTTCCTCTGACCCTCTCTCTCCCTCAACCCACCTCAGCCCTTGAACCTTTCCCCGCCACCTTGTTTCCCCGCCTCATCTCCACTCTGTGTGTGAAACTTTGGTCTCAGCCAAGACCATCTAAAGCCAGACCAACAGATTGCTAGCCCACACTTAAACTGAAGCACTCAGCTCTGGGTGCCCACTGCAGCACATGCCAACGAGGCGGCCTTGAGGAGGTTGGAGAAGGGATAAGGGGAAGGTAGATAAAGGATTTAGAGTGTATGGGAAAATGAAAATGGGACTCACATGTAAAGAAAATGCATTACTTTGAAACGCATTACCTTTCTCACTCCACTGTACTCAGCTTATCGTCTCATGTACCCACTAAGTCTCTGTGGAAGCTTCTTTAATTGGCCATGAATATCCTTTTCATTCACACAGCCTTCCACTACGGACATTGTTTGTCTATTCAGCCACTGCCAACTGCCATGTGCTCTACAAAGGTCTCTGTGCTGTAGCCCCCTGCGATTAAACAGAATGTGTCCATGGCCTCAAGGCTTTGACCCAAGACAAGATCTCTGCAGCGAAATGAAGCCGAGGTCAAGCTGAGCCCTGAACTGGTCAATCGAAGCAATAGTTCCGTGTTTATGAAGAGTGCAATAAAGAGGCTGTGATGACATCATAATAAATAACAAGCAAAAAGCTGGTGTCCCCTGCTCGTCTTTCTGTGTCCATGTATGTCCTGCTGAGAAAAAAGTGGTTCAGTGTGTCCCGTGTGTATAAATCTAAGCTAAAATCTAAACGTCAAATGCAAATGTAGATTTGGCTCTTTGCCGACATTAACAGCCCCTCACCACGACTGTCACACACACACACATGCTCTATTCATAGAGTGTCTTGGCAAATGTTGAAAGACGTCTTTAACACTCACGCGTAATCTGTTCCCTAAGTGATGGCACTCCCAATTAACCATCTACTGGAGTGCTCACTGCCTTAGGACAATGCACCCCAGTGTGTAGGCTCAATCTCCTCAAAAAAGACTGGAAGAAAAAACTAAAATAAAAAAGAAACAGGTTGACGTTTGTCAGTGGTTTTCTGTCCTACACTGTCAGGTTGTTGATTCACTTCATGAAAATATTGCAGATATTTCAGGTCTTCAATGTTCTCAGGTAATTCCTGCCCCCGTCTCTTATTTCTGGCTCCATCATACTGCCTACAGTTCCTACTTTTGCAGAACTACATGTTGACTCTTTTCTTGTAGCCTGGCATATATCGCCCTCTGGTGGTGAGCTCAGGCCATTACATAAATAACATTCATAGATATCATGTATAAAGCCAGAACGTCCATCCCCATTAAACTATTAGTGAGCGTTCGTGTTTATGTGGCAGTACTGGAAGAAAAACTAGATAAATACAAAACGGTTGAGAGACAACTAATGGTGCAGGAAAAAAAAGAAATAATGCTACATATATTTTATACATTTTTTGGACTTTTCTCTAATCTTAGCTTTTTAGTGAAATATTGCATACTTTTACCTTTTTGGGCATCAAACAGTTAGATAAAATCACCTGAGAAGTTTACGGAGGAAATCACTCTTTTGTAGAACTGCTAAAACTAAACAAAAAAATATTTAAAAGCTTGAGTAGGCAACAAAGGAGAAAAGAGCAAGAGCAAACTACATTTTTTTTTTTTTTTATTCATCCAACCGAAAAACCCAGCCCAATGTTGCCAATTATTTTCCGATGAAAGTAGGTAGCAGCACAAGCTCTAAAAGTCGCTAAATGAAAAAAAAAAATCTAATTTGTCAGAAATCCCACTGAAGGTAGTAAAGAGCTGCACAATGTCAGGTCTTGGAAACACTGGGGCTTGAGTAATCTTAAAAACAAAAACTTAATTTTTTTTGCATCGTTTCAGGATTGTCCATCCGCTATGTTGTGTATTTGCTTTGGTCATCATAAACGATTGTGATTTGTCTTTAAGATAACTCATTGTCTAACATCATGAGATCATCTCGACAGCAAACAGTACAATAAACAGTTACAAGAACAATTATGAGAAATTGTACTTATAAATGTAGTATCGGTCACAGTACAATATTGGCTATATGATTATTATTGTTGTGCACCAAAACATTTTTTAGAACCGTTTAGTGGACTTTTAGTTCAGTGCAAAAGCCCAGCTAAGCCCTTTCAGAGGATTTCTCAAAAATAATCAGTTGACAAGGGAATCAATCAAACTGGCTCCAATTATACATAAATACATCATTTATTTGACGTACATGGGACAGTCAACAACACAACCTCATCCGCATAATATGACATCATCATTTTAAATTGGTCAGCAGAACGCTTCTCCTCATTACAACAATTTCAACGAAGCAAAAGAACAAACGGATGTGAAGATAGAACCTTATATGGCCAGAATATAGCAGTCTGTGTAATTGTTTATAGGAGATGGACACACACTCACCATGCTGATGTTGATGCAAATTACACCATAGCTGTCTAAAAGAAACATTAGACACTACACAGACTAAACAAAACATCAATCAAAGAGGTCCTTGTCTTACCCTGAGCTCTTCGAACAGCCTTTCTGACATCAGTTTGAATGAGAGAATTACCAGGAAGTGTCCATCTCACACACCTTCTTCACAGTACTATGCTTCGAGTTGGACGGCTCTGTCGTACCGAGCTTTAAGGCCACCATGTTCGTGCGACTTCTCTGAACCTGGCTCTAGGTGCATGACGTGTGTGTATATGTGTGTATGTACACACAGTTGGTAACCCAGGTACCGAAGCTCATAAAAAGGGGGTGGTTAGCTAAAGGGGTCGTTCACTGGAAAGTCTCTTTAGGGTCCAATCTCTCCCCTCACTCAACCACCTCTCTAGCTCCACACCAATGCTTTCGAATGAGACGAGTTTAGCTGCACATGTTCATAGTGCTCTCCGTTTCCCTGAAATCAAAAACAAACCCATCAATTTTTCAATAACTTAAAAAGCTTTTTACTATGGTGAGATTGACTTACTGCAAAAGCACAATGATGCTGTGACTCTCACCTTGGATGCTATGGCTTTGAGTTTGCCAAGTAGTGAAGGTTTTGTGTACACAATTTCATCCTCCATGTCTCCCTCGTTCTCTCCCTCCATCACAGCACAGCTGTCAGCTCCTGGCATCTCACACTCCTTATTGGCAGACATCACCAACCGGGAGTACTTGTACTCCAACCTAGCAACGAGACAAGCGACAGAATCAATACTGTAGGAAAAACCTAATGTTGTCCTCGTGAATATTGACAAAAACTGTGACGTGACAAAGAAAACAATGGCAAGAGGTATAGGATCAAACAACATGAGTTTGGAAGAGAGTAAGAGGTAAAGTAAGAAAGAAAGAAAGCTGGTGGGAAAGGAAGGAACAAGATTTAATAGGGAAAAGACGTTAGTATGGTAGACATGAAGGAGGAAAAGAGGAAGTGGTCTGGAGTATAGAGGAAGGAAAGAGAAAAAAATAGGAAGGAAAGAAAGAGGCAGAAAGAGGATGAAGGGGGATTAGGGAAAGAGTTAAAAATATAAAGGAGGGATGCAGTTAGGAAGGAAAACAGGAAGGATGTTGGACAGTAGGAAAAGAAAAAAAGAAAGGAGTACCTTTTGTTCTTCTTCCAGAAGTAGCAAGTGAGGGAGACGAGCAGCACTGCAGTGAAAGCTCCCAGCCCTGCACCGAGCCGTACCCAGAACTCCATACCCTCGCATGGCAACGTTTTCTTTTCAGGCAAAGTCACACCTCCCATACACAGCTTCGGTTCAGTCCACACATACAGCAGGTCCTGAGGATGGAAATGCACATATAGCATTAAATTAGCCACTGAATATAAACAATTCCCTCATATGCAGAGCAGTCTGTAAGTATTTGGAGACTTGAAATAAAGTGGCTTTGCTCCAGCCCACTGCATTTCAAGTGAAACAAGACTGTTAAAAAAGTGCTGACTTTCCGTTTTAAAAAAGGGTGTTTGCATCCATTTTGGCTATAAATTCGACACAGTCAATGGGATGTGGATGTAAACACCCTAGAATTAAAGCTGTCACCGCATTGTTTCATTTCAAATCCAATGCGCTTTACTCAAGAACCGAAACAAATCTGTCCCACTACTTATGCAACAACTCCATGTCCACACACACACACACACACACACCTGGTGTCCTCCCTTGCAAGCTCCCTCTATCTGATGATAGTCTCTCTCTGTGCATGTAGGACAAGCTCCTGAGCTCTCCCATAGGAAGTGAAAGGTGCAGCCGTCGCATGTTCCTGCAGGGCACTGACTGCAATAGTCAAACACGAGCGGTCACTTCTGCACCACATCACAGCATAGATAAGGGTCACATGTGATATTAGACAGGGACTGGGAGAAGCAGTGGCAGAGATGTAGTACCTGGGAACTGAGAGCTCTCCTTTAGTGCTCTTCTCTGGGTTACAGCGAAGTGTCACCACTGCGCTCCGACCTGACTCGCAAGAGGAGGTCGCCTCCAAGGACCTTAGCAACGGAAAACACACAAAGCAAGGCAGAACCTTAGAGCGCTACAGTTTTACGACTTAAAAATAGATCTGAATTTAAAGAGGTACCTGTAGTAGAAGTTGACATCAGGGACTTTCTTGGAGGTCTGGGGGTACAGCTCTGGTCTCGCCCTTATTCCATCAAGTGTACTGTCAACTGTCGCTCCTTTAATAATATATTCAATAATATACAGAGAAATATTAATCCAATGCGTGTATGTACAATCAATGCGTCTTTGATTTTCTCCTTCAACATGAATCGGACCAACCTTTTTCTTGTCCTTATATCTTTATCTTATAAAGCAATGACTAGTAATAGAAAACACACCAAATGCAGCTCTCCGCACTACCACTGTCTGCATCTTATGCTCACCAAGTAGTGTGTCAGCCAGGTTAATGGACTGCGATGTGAGCGCTGTGTGGAAGCCTCGTCCAGTAGCTGGGATTACCGTTGACTGACAAATGAAGGTCTTGACAGCGTTTGCTCCTTCGCCTTTCTCTCTCTGGGAGTCGGTGACGGATAGGTCCGTTACATTGTCTGTGCATACTGCCAACTGACCCTTAAATAAAGAAAAAGAGAAAATAGCAGAGGAATTGCATTCGTACACAGAACAATTTGAATGCATTTTCTCTGCGTGCGTGCATGCGTGTGTTTTCCTCTCTTCACACCTTTCCTCCACACAGGCTGATATTGAAGTGGTGGAAGTATTTAGTTCCTTTGGAGGTAAAGCTCGGACCGTTCATCAGTGATCCTACGGACCCAAGGGGGCTGAAGTCATAAGTCAGTGTGACATTGCCCTCTACGTGGGTGAAGTGACAGTCACTGTAACATAAACTGTGGTCCTGTATAAAAAAAACAAAACGAAAAAACACAGAAATACAGGTTTATGGCTGCATGTCATATAAATAATTTCTTGTTAAAGTTTCCAATAACGACTGATCGGCTTGTTTCCTTTTCCCCATCACTAACAAACCTTGTCGCTCTTGCTGGCCGGTCCACAGGGTTTGCAGGCGTTTGGGCCCGCCGCGGTGTGAGGGACGAAGTGAGTGTTACGCGGACACTCTGTGCACTGGCTGGTGCGCGTGTCTATGTAGTGTCCAGGTGGGCACGGCACACATGTAGAGCTGGAGGGTTGGGTGCTGAGGGCACAGGCCCGGCACCCAGATGACACCCCATCAACCGCGTTACTTACTGAGATGGAGTAGATTCGCACCACGTCGTTGACATAACGGCGTACCTGAGAGGACACCGGAAAAAGGACAAACAGTTACAGAATGATGCTGCTAATAGGTGCTATGGAGTTTAAAAGAGGTTTATACAAAAAAAATAAAAGTTACTTTTTTCCAAGAGACTCTAACACCAACCCCTACACATAAGTGGGTCGCAACATACAGTGTTAGTACTTTATAAAAGATGTAGTTCTGCCCTCATTCCTGCAAAACAGGTGCTTTAAAAGTTAATGATTCAAGCTTCCCCTAAGTGAGCACAGAGATAAAAAAAAAAAACACAAAGTCTGTTTGATTTGTGGTTTGGTATGAACACCAACACCACGACAGATAGTGTCTTTAAACACCCAACATAAGGGAGTGCTAGGTGTACTAAGTGTGGAGTGGATTTACAAGACTGAACTGTCCGAGTTGCTGTTCAAACGTGCCGAATGTGCTTTGAAAAATTGTCAGGAAGTTCTTTTGCTTCCGGACATAAGACACTGAAAATGAAGGTTGATTCACCAGACATTAGGTCAGGTTTCCTGACATTTTGAAAAAGGACCAAGTGGCCAAACCCTGGGTCTGTGGCCTGACCTCAGCTGAGCACAGTAGTATTTCTTTAGTCGATTAGACATTTTTTATGCTTTTTTCCATGCTGAATGACTCACCACTAAGAAAAAGTATGACCACATGCTTTTGCATGATTCATTGTGGTGAAACTCAGTTTTATAGATTGGTTGATTAAATAAAATTGATTGAAACAAAAAATAAAAAAGATAAAATTAAAATAAAAAAATTAATTAAATAAATGATATATTACCTAGTGTTAATATAAATGAAAGTAGTTAACTCATACTTACATCTGAAGGTTGGTTGGTCCTCTGGAAAGCCCATGTGTAGGAAACCGAGGCATTCTTTGTCATGACGTGAGTGTAGGTTTGTCTCGTTTTTGTTCTCTCCCAAGATTCCACCACCGTAGTACTCTTCCTGTTTACATCCTAAACAAAAACCCATCCACTTCATTCACATCACCTACATAACAAATGTGTATGTAGCGGCAAACACGAGTCAGGAGCTATTCTCACCATCATGAAGTAGAGGTTGCAGTCAGCTACACACACAGTTTCAAATTCAAATGTGATGCGACCAAACTCCGTCTCAGAATGGCTCGACATGGACGTGGGGAGCCTGGGGGGCAGATGCCAACAGAGAAGAGGGGCATTAGTCACAGCAAAAAGAAACGGACAGCTGAGTGACGCCAGTGATGGAGACTGAAAAACACAACATGACTATGCTTACTTGAAGCCAGGAACATGGATGTTGAGGATGAGGTAATCATTATCCGAGCTTCCTGCTCCACTCTGGATATGATCTCCTGCCACTTCCCAGCCTAAAAGACAGGACAAATCCACATCACTCGGCTGTTTAAAGATCCATTTACATTTACATAATAGTCGTCCTCATTAAAAAGGAATATTTCCAACAATGTGTGAAATACACTATGGATTATGAGAGGATCAATATCACAGTCATGTCCGTTTGGTAAAAATAAAGCTACAGCCAGCAGCCGGTTAGCTTAGCTTAGCACAAAGCCTGGAAACGGGGAGACATGGCTACAAGTCCGTAGCCATGTAGCCAAAAAAAGTGTTGTGGTTTAACTAGGGGCTATGTGACAGACTATTTCTTGGCCATAACTTTCTGGAGGGAATGAATTTGCCAGTGAAAGTTACTGCGGCCGACAAAGAAATAGTCCAAGATATAACATGAGTGAGCTTTAGAGGTGCTTGTAGGTGGACTTTGTTACCTCTGAACAGAGCCAGGGTCGCCTTTTCCCCTTATTTCTCTTTTTGTGCTGAACTAAGCTAAGCTCATGGCGTCTGCTTCATATTTATCATATAGACATGACAATCGTTACAACTTACTTTCAGCAAAGAAAGCGATTAAGCGCATATACGGTGCATTCAAGGGGGGGGGGTGCACTTTTTCAACATTGTTACGTTACAGCCTTATTATAAAATGGATTGAATTATTAGAATTTTTTTTTTTTATAAATCAATCTACACACAATACCCTATAATGATTTTTTGGCTAAGTAATAAAAAAAAAAAAAACCTGAAATATCACATTCACATAAGTATTGAGACCCTTTGCTACGACACTCAAATTTGAGCTCAGGTGCATCCTGTTTCCATTAATAGTCTTTGAGATGTTTCTACAACTTGATTGGAGTCCACCTGTGGTAAATTAAATTAATTGGACAGGATTTGGAAAGGCACACACCTGTCTATATACAAGGTCCTACAGTCGACAGTGCACGTCAGAGCAAAAACCAAGGAATTGTCCGTAGACCTCCAAGACAGGATTGTGGCGAGACACAGAACTGGGGAAGAGTATAAAACAATTTCTGCAGCACTGCAGGTCCCGAAGAGCACAGTGGCCTCCGTCATTCCAAAATGGAAACAATTTGGAACCACCAGGACTCTTCATAGAGCTGGCCGCCCAGCCAAACTGAGCAATCGGGGGAGAAGGGCCTTTGTCAGGGAGGTGACCAGGGACCCGATGGTCACTCTGACAGAGCTCCAGAGTTCCTCTGTAGAGATGAGAGAAACTTCCAGAAGGACAACTATTTCTGCAGCACTCGACCATTCAGGCCTTTTATGGAAGAGTGGCCAGACGGAAGCCACTTCTCAGTAAAAGGCACATGACAGCCCGCTTGGAGTTCTCCAAAAGGCACCTGAAGGACTCTCAGCCCATGAGAAACAAGATTCTCTGGTCTGATGAAACCAAGATTGAACTCTTTGGCCTGAATGCCAAGCGTCCCGGCAACAACAAAGTACTGAGTAAAGGGTCTGAACACTTATGTAAATGTGATATTTCAGTTGTCTTTTTATTACTTTGCCCAAAGTTTGAAACGCCTGTCTTTGCTCATTATCGGGTATTGTGTGTAGATTGATTTAAAAAAATAATTTATTGAATCCATTTTATAATAAGGCTGTAACGTAACAATGTTGAAAACGTGGAGGGGTCTGAGTACTTTCTGAATTTATCTTGGAAAGAATACCCACCATTCATGCTGTCACATTTGGAGTTCCCCACATTGAAACAGGAGGTCTTCATGTTTGGAGGAAGAATATTCCACCATTTATACTCGTAACCCAAGGTGGGCTCAGTGCCTGCTGGACATCGTTTACATGCTGGGGGATGGAGACAAAAATAAAAAAAATGCACAATTAGGAAAACACAGACTAGTAACTCAAGGAAAACAGCAGGGAGCAGTGAAATATAAAAACATAGTTCTCAGTACATTTCATCCCATCAGAATAGGTCCCAGGTGGGCATGGTGAGCAGGTGGCCGTGTCATTGTTATAGAAACCGGGGTTACAGGGGGGGCAGGGCTCTCTTTCTCCACTTGGAGGCAATGACTCTGCTCCAGTCACCCCCTCCAGACAGATTTTCGGTTCAATCCACTTACATATGACCTGCGTCTGAAATTACAAAGAGATGGAGGGTGACGGACTAGAACAGAAACTGTGATTACAGAATGGGGTTTCTCTGGGTATTTAATCTTGTAGCGGCCTCTTTTCTCTCACCTTGCCTTCGTGATCACATGTTGTGTGGATCTGGAAATAGTCCTTCTTGGAACATGGAGGTTTTTTCTTACACAAAGCGGATCCCTCAGCTTGAAAAGCAAAGTGGTGACAAGGCAAAATAAAACTACATTGGCAAAAAGAGCAATTGTGGAATGCATTTCAGAATTTACACAGAATCCCACAAATACTGTAGCACTTTAACCATAATAATCTTTCTCAAAGACACTGCAAAGCTTAACACATAAAAGACAAAAGAATCCATGAGGAGGATGAGGAATAAAGCATTTTGGCAGGAGGAGGGAAGCAAAGCAATCATACAATATGCATAAAGAGGTGTACTCAATTAAATATGCAATATGTTCTGAATACTCTAGCCTTTTTACAGTCACTTCTCAGTGACCTTATTAAACAGGACATGCATTCACGGCATCATATGAGGAATTTTAAACTGCCAATGTGAAGATACTTTATATTAAAAGGCAAGTTAAAGACAGTCTTTTCATTAGACTACATTAAAATAACAAATGGACGAAAACTGTCAGGTCAGTCAGTCAGTCAGATTTCTGTTATTATAACCAATCTACTACCTTCTGTTGATTTTGAATAGCTGGCACTGCCTCTCAACTAGTACGGCGACTGCCTTATATGTGGAAATCTGTCCTAGTAAATCCCCGTTGAGAAACATAATTAAATAAACCAGGGAGCATATAAATATTTTCCTCAGAAATAGCATTTTATAAAACAAAATATGTAAACTCTAAGTGATATCGTGATATTATGAAAAATACAAGCGCACACTCGCTACATCGTCTGCCAAAATCTAGCTACTCCCTTGCGATCACACAAGCCCTCCCCGCCGAACTAACAAGCATGTTTCTTCTTCTGAAGTTTGACTAAAGTGGCTGAAAATAGGACAAGCCTGTTTTCTATCCTTATGTGCTGCTGTGAGCAGCACTGATCACGATTATGCTACTCTGAATACTGCAGCGCAGTTTCATTGTGTTGTTCCAAAGATTCCACATTAGGGTAGATTTGAAATGCTGTCCATCACTTTCTGTGCATCGGAGGGCATTTCTACCTGCATACTGAGTAGTAGTGTTACAGGGGGTGCAGGAGCTGGCACCGTGGCCAGCGTAGGTGTCCCGAGGACAGGGATCACATGTGGTGGAGCCTGGGACTCGGCTGAAAGTCCCCTGCTTACATGGGAAACATTCTGATGTGTAGGCAACTCCTGGTAATAAGGAAATGACAGAAAAATAAATATTTAATAGATTGGTCACTGATTTCAGCGAGAAGTTGGGAGAAGAGATGGACATTTGAGTTACCGACCTTCGATTTGAACGTTTTTCAGCAAAACCGGCTTCGCCCCTTTGGTAGTCATCAGGACCCCACCTGTCCTCCAGTACAAGATGTTGGTGCCAGATTTCAGGTTCACCTAGAGTGCACATGATTTCAAGAATCATAAGTCAAGCCAGTGCAGTGGATAAGAGAGCACATACAAGTCTGGCTTTGCTTTAAGTAGCTCCAGTTAATGAGATGTGACATCTCAAAATGACTGTAAGAGCTCAGCCACTATGCTAGAGCTGAGCCTTCAACACATAAGCTCTTTTAAATTTGAATGCAAATAAAGCATAAAGTCGCAGTCAGTAATACATATTCAGCAATAACTTAGTGCATGCAAAATATTTGAATGCATAGGAGAATAACGTTATGCAACTGAATTAATATGTTCTACTTTAAATTGTTTGATTTATTAATTCAATGTGCATCACTGGCTTACTCAAAGTTCAACAGAGAACAATTTAATTGGATTGCTTTATAAAGCATGTAAATGAAACTGACACAAAATTATGCTGCCATAACATATTCTACCTATGCAAACTGAAGTGCTACACTTCCTTCAATTAATCATCTTGTAGAAACATTTCCTTGGACGCATTAACTTCAATCTAAAAGAAAATGGTACCACATGTTAGTCCACATAAATACTTATTTCACTAAACTAGCCCATAAGCTAAAGAAGGAAAAAAAAAAACTACAATATGCTCTTAAGAAGATTCACATACTGCTCCTAACATTACAACTAATTGCCATTTTTTTTACCCACAACTCATTTTAGACTGGAAAAACACTGGAGACAATAACAAGCCAGCCTCGTTCTGTGTACCGACAGGCTTCCTGCTTGTATCCACCCATTTCTTACTGCTCTGCCCGAGTTAAACACATTTATTTTGGGAGTTGCCAAAGATGTGTCTCCTATGGCTATTGTTCATCTCACAGCATGCAACACTTACTGTATGGGTTGCCCATTCCCCATGTTTGGTGAGCTTGAGCCACTTCGCATCAGCAGACTGATCCATCTCCTGGCATTGGTCATTCTGGATCTAAAAAACACACAAATCATCAGCGCCCATCAGCTGAAACTCTCACCTCTTTTATGGCAGTATTTTATGACTACAATATTCATTATATACACACACTGATACACAGTACAAAATATTGAGGCGCTTGTCTCTAGGTAGAAGTGTGTGCAAATCTATTAAACAATCCTCAGTTTACTATAGATCACAGAAATTGAATTCATTTCCAATCTTTCCAGCACATCTGCCTTCAATTAGGCACCAATTGAGAAATGCATTGTTTGACTTGCCAAAGAAGACAAAAGCCCAGGTGCAACTAATAACGTTAATTACGGCTCTGTTGTATTGAACTATCCACGCAGTAAGCCACGTCAGTGAGGGAGCCAGCGTCCACAATAACAGGGCCTTGGAACTGGTGCACCTAAACGAATGTAGCCATGAATAGTGTTATTGCTTTTCCTGCTTTTTCCCCGTCAGTATGCTCGTCATACAAAAGGCTGATTAAGCAGTTTCTTAAATACAAAGATTTAGGTCTAATGTAGTATTTGTTGTCTGATTCATGCATTTAATTAGAGTGCTGACAATCGGGGGCCATTTCTCATTAGATCGAGCATTTTTTTCAATGACGTTAGCATTGTGCCCATTACATTTTTGGGGGCATTTATGGTGAGTGAATCGCTTGAAATGTAAACTAAAGAAATACTGAAGTGCTCTCTACAGGGCGTCCAAAAACATTTCACTGGCCCCACACACACACACGCACGCACACGTCCCAGAAGTAAAAAGATAATGACAGTTTGGAACTCACAAAGAACTCAAACAGCAGGTTGGTGTCTGGATACTGGTACTCAAAGCTGACCGAGCCCTGTTTCTTCAGATGAACAGCATAGATGAGAGAGACTGTGCATTCATCCCTGTTGGACTCCAGATAGTTTCCTTGAGGCACCCAGGAAGAACTGCAAGGGGGGTAAAAAAAAATTATAATTAAGTTTTCACTTACGGTTGCGATTTTCAGTTTTTCTTGTGTCCTACTAACACACCTATTGCAGGTGAGCATGTTATCTCCGTGGGGACTGTTTTCCAGTGAGCTTGCCAGGCTACTGAATCCAGCAGGCATTGAATCCCATTGGTCGAAGCGGATGCCGCTGCCGAGGGAGTAGCTTCCTGCTGCACACGGGTTACACTCCTGAGCCGACATCTCAAGGAACTCCCCAGCTGCGCATGAGAAGGCTGGCAGACACAGAGAGTGGCACAGAGGGGGTGAAAACCAAGGAACAACATCACATCAAATAAGTCATTTCCCAACCGTCTATGCATTCTGCCAAAACCATACACACAATATAGATTCGCATAGACGAAAGATGACTACGAAATGGTCATGCAAATAACTGCTGTATTCAGTATAATGTCGCCCCAGTGATCAGAAAACGTAATCCTTACATCCTGTTATACTCTGGCTCAATTCCAATCAGACCCCTATGGCCTTCCCCTACCCACTTCCACTTCATTTGCGCATTGACATGGAGGGTCCGCCATGTTAAGTGTTGTTCCAAACCAATTAGCAGGGAGTGGAAGTGGGTTATAAAACCCTCCAACAGCAAGTGTGCATCGATCCTGGCTTAACCAGCTGCTCTTACTGACCACATGCCATGGCGTTTGTGTCAGTCATGGAACACGCTGTGTAAAAATAGTTCTCTGCAAACATTTACTAGTAAACTGCGCAAACTAAGAGACATTTAATATTGTCATACGATGTTAACAAAAAAAAAAAAAAGTAAAAGATAAAAATATAACTATAATTTTTATCTTTTACTTAGGATCAAATATACCCTTGTCTAGTCTGGAAATGTAGAGATGTGTTCATTTAAAAATTGTACAGTTTTGTATAATTACAGGGACTGTTGTGAAGATCAAGCAGCTGAAAAACAACAGAGTTAAAATTGAGAAGAGGTGTACAAAGTGGCAGAAATGGCACTAAAGAATTTGGAGTTCTATTATTATTTTCTTTCCGGAAGATGCCGATACGCAACTATGGTTACGAAAACTTACGACAGTTCCCATTTCTGCCAGAGTGAGGGACGTTCGTCCCGAAGCTTGCCGCTTTATTTACACCCTGCACCTTAAACAAAGGGAGCCTCATTCAGCTGCGAGTGTGACTACAAACGGAGTTCACTCTGTCACGGAGTGGGAGGCTGTCGGGGCCGGATTGGAATTTGGCCACTGTGTCAGTCTCTGCACTTTTTTCTTACCGAGCTATCAACCCTTCTGCATCTGCCAGTGTCTTGCCTGCGTCAGCTTTTTCTCATACCTGAGCTGGTGAAATGCCATTGTGATGCCCATTTATGCATCAAAGCAACCAATGCAAAATGTGTGGGGGTAGACAGTTTGTGTAGCACACTGTGAGGGTAATACGTGCGTGTTAATGGGCGCAGCAGGAAGTGCTGGTAGGTGTGATTTGATCTATTGATAGTCTCATTAATTGGTGACAGCTAAATGGAATAACTTGGTATCGTGGAATGCATTATGGTGCAATCGTCATATCCTATGCAAGATAGTTTGTACAATTACAATGGAGGAGACAAGTGTCAGCTGTTCTTCCAGTGAAAGCAGTTTGAACAGGAAGAAGGAAACAGAAAAATGTCGAAAGAACAAAAGATGTTAAGAGTTTGCATTTACAGAGGTAAACTACATACATACATACATACATACATACATACATACATACATACGTTAGAAAACGCTAACAGTCCACTAACATGCACCCTATTCTGTGAGTGACCTTAAAATGAACTTACACGCTGAATTCACCTATGATAATCTCCACCGAGTCAAAAGTGAAGCGGTGTTGTGACAGCGAGGGCAAACCTCGAGGGAAGTCTAACAAAAGAACAAACTTGTATGGCCACCTTGTTGAACTTTAGTGTGCTTTTACCCAATCTCCCTTCCAGGCTCCATCAGGATAAGGCACCTTTCACAACAATTAAGATGTCTGTTAATACCCCCCTCTCAACAGGAAGAAATATTTAACACTCCCTGTGACTCACGTTTTACTTAGAAGAACTGCTTACATGGAAAAAACATTAGCTCTGACAAACACTCTTAATATGTACATGGGCCTCTGAATTACTGTGCTCATTCAAAAGCACCAACTCTGCAAATTTACCCGTCGTTTTATTCTCATCATGTATAACTAAGAAGCCCTATTTGGACAGATTTTCTCATGGTGACAGATGTTGAAGGAACACAAACATCTGTCGTCAGTTACTGAGCCTCATATTAGACACATACAGTTATTGTGAGTGACAACATGGCTAATTAATGATTGAGCAAAGAGCAATTACGTGACAGTGTTTTGCTCAGAGATTATATTGGCCTATGGCTTCTCTCTGTATAGGGTATCCAAACAGGTTTCTGTCATGTTGTACTGACGGAAATTCCAGGCCACTGATAAGGTGAGATACACACATCAACTTTCACTACCACACACACACACCAACCAGATACTTACTGCATTCCCTGCCGCGTACCGGCTCTGGTAGTCCAGTGCAGGCCCCGGGGCTCCGCGGGATGGCCACTCTCCAGCGAGATCCTGTGCTGTCACACTCTGTGTACTCATAGTAGTAGTCAGTCTGCCAATTACACACACACACACCCACACACACACGCACACGCACTGCATAAGAAATCAGTCGCCACGACAGTGTTTGACCCAAACAATAAGCAAATGTAGGCCAGAGGCAGGTCATAAACATCACACCACAAGAGGCCTGCACCCACACCAGAGCCCTGAGTCATCTCATTCTGGGTGAGAATGCAACAGAGCAGACTAAATGGCTGGTGCTATTGCAGCGGCAACTGAAATTAACTTCCGTATCCAGCTGCTCAGGGCTTACAAAACACGACCGCCCGCTACGCTGCGTTATCTCTCAAGCCACAACCACTCTCCTGCCCTGGATACACAACATACCATCTCCATGGCGATGGGAACAGTGGGAATGGCAGCAGGCGGAGGAGTTATACCGGCAGCTTTTTCACATTTTCAGGATGAACACTTAGGACATTTGATAATCATATGTTATAGTTTTTAATCTGTGGTGTGGAGTGAAAACCCATCAGCTTGATGTTTTCGCCTCCAAGGAGCTTCTTTCCATCTTTCCGTCTAAGGAGGGTGGCCTAATTTCTGACAGTTTACATAATGTTGCCTCTTGAGCCAAACCACATTTTGACACCGCAGCACATGCAGGCTGTTGTGTGTGGAATTATTTTCACTGGTAGCTCGTCTGGAGAAAGAGCTCAGTCACACTGATGAAGAGAAAAGAGGCCGAACTGAGCATAACTGTCGACCGAACTCTGATTCGAGACAGAAGAAATGTTCCAAGAATAGGATTGTAATCGGAATTCTCTCGTGACTCCTGCAAGAGACATGTTAGACTTCCAATACTCATTTTACGCCATTATTCAGCTAGAGAATCTCTACTCCTGAATGCATTTCATGACATTTAAACCAAGATATCAGCTCTGATGTCATCCCAGAAAATGGAGCACTTTATAGCTCTACACCCGATAACTGCAGTAATCTCTCAGCCAGTGTGAAAACAGAGATTGAGCCCATAAAGGAATGTTGCTCTTCTATCTTGGGACTGTCTGCTGTGTGACTGAGCTGCCTGCCTGGAGTGAAGAGGTGTTGAGCTGAGCCAGACCAGAGGGAAGGAAAGGCCAGTCCATGCAGGAAACTGATAACAGCCTGAACAGCACAGAGTGGTGAAGTTCAACATACCCCAGACCTCATCAGAGATTCATGCTCCCCCATGTTGTTCAAACGTATTCTCTTTACAAAGACAGCAATGATTAAAAGGTTGTTTTCCCCACCTGCTGCATAATGACGTTTTTTTTTTTTTAAAACGCCATACCATAAATCGGCCCGGAAACGTGTCATCAATTTTTAAATCGTATTTGATGTGGTTACTGGATTACCAACTCACTGTCAGCGCGTGCAGCCACAGCAGCCGTATCTGTGCGTGTCTCTAATTCCCCTCCCCATCCTCGCGCAGTATGAGTTTCACCAATAAAAGCGACATCAGTGGAAGAGGATGAACGCCTTATTGATCGACTGAGGCATCGCTCACCTCGTTACACTGCCGCTGTCCTTTGGCCCCGTCAATCAACCCGAGCGTGCAGAGGACGAAAGCGCAATTGGCGACAAACCAAGGCGAGGACCGCATTGTGGATCATCAAGGAGAGGGGGGGAAAAAAACAACGTCGACCCAGGAACGATGGTTGTATCATAAACCTAAACCAGATCAACTTGCTTGGCCAGAGACTAGTAAACACCTGCTTCTGTCGCTTCTTGTCGGCAGATTGTAACGCTTACCACCTGCGATTATCATCAGACTGTGCGCTCCCAAGGCTGCCTCACCACAGTCAAGAGGGGCAGGTTAAAGGCGTACTTCCGGTTGAGGTTTTCAAAGTAAAAAGTCGTGACGCATATGTGAGGGAATGATTGGTTACCACTATATTCTGTTTTGCCTGTTTTCCCCAAGTAATGTCTATGTGTTTGTTTGTGTGTACATAAGTGTCTGTTGCCTCAATCTTTCCTTGTGATGAACCATTGTGTCACTTTATTTTGAAGGCAAGATGGTAATACGTCTGGTGTATTTGGGCTATATCTGCTGACTTGACGCAGCTGCGTGTGCTTACAACCACCGGCTCTGACGGTCCAATGACGTCGCTCAGGGAAAAAATAATAATAATATTTTGTTATCTCGTAGCTGTGACATAAATAAAAAAAAAAAAGAAATTGAGCGCAATATAATTTGTAGCCTAAGCTGTATGTATTTAGGTCACGTGACATTATGAAATAAGGCGCTAAAAGCAAGCTTACAGTCTCTATCGAGGCCATTGTTGCAGCTTTGTTTAGGATAATGTTGTTGTAAAAATAGACATTTTGAAAAAAAATTGAAAGCAGCGCGGTTATATGCAGTATATTGTTCGAAAACCCCTAACCACTGCAGTCCATATTACTGACCACCAGAGGGAAGCAACGCTCTGCAATCCTTCATCATGACTCCGAGAAACGTCTCATAGGCTGTTTATCAATCTGTCCAGAATTTACTGAGCTGCAAAATCCAGGACCTGGTGCTGTGGGAAAATTGCAAACTGTAGCTTAAGAGGGGTCATTTTTGCTCCTCATGCTAGTGTCTGAATA
Organism: Bovichtus diacanthus; assembly: GCA_943590825.1. Taxonomy (NCBI): domain Eukaryota; kingdom Metazoa; phylum Chordata; class Actinopteri; order Perciformes; family Bovichtidae; genus Bovichtus; species Bovichtus diacanthus. The sequence goes on along the minus strand of CALSBV010012175.1, from coordinate 11,325,751 downwards.
TTTGGTTAAATTAATTCAATAACATCTGTACTAATGTGCTTAATGCATTAAGTAACATACAGAGGTAGAATGAAATAAGACCACACAAGAACTGTGTTATCGTAAAATAGTGTGAATCTCCAGAATATAAGACCCTTTTTGCTAAGGCTTCCTTAGTGCAACTGAGATTATTTCAACCAAACTTGCTGCACCAATGAATTGTCTGCATGAAGTGAACGTGAATACAATATGGGTCTAACACATCTTGAATGTGAAAAAATACATACATTTTTTCATGAAAAAAGCTTGGATGTGAAAAAAAACCTAAATTTTCTTGAAAAAAGCTTGAATGTCAAAAAAATACTTAATTTTCATGAAAAAAGCTTGAATGTCAAAAAAAACTTAATTTTCTTGAAAAAAGCTTTGAATTTGAAAAAATACTAAATTGTTTCATGAAAAAGGCTTGGATGTGAAAAAAACTTAATTTTCATGAAAAAAGCTTGGATATGAAAAAAACCTTAATTTTCATAAGTATGTCTGTTTGCTCGGACATAAACTCGGTAATAAATGTAGTCTACGTTTCATATGATGTGTAAAATCTATCAGCATTTACCGTTTAGATCACATATGAATGAAATGCTTGTAGAATCCGTCCTTGGTCTAAAAAAGTTTGAGAAACCCTGGTCTAAACTGTATATTATTATTTCTGTTTCTCCCCCAGAATTACTGTTACAAAAAGGTGTAAATCCAACACCCTGTTGAGTGGTGGTTCTTTGGTAGTGTATTGATGGTGAGGAACCATTGTTCTGAAAGGAAATGCCATTAAATCCTGTTTAGGTCTGTAAAACTGTGTTACTGTCTTTAGGAGTCACAATTCCGAGAATACGAGGAGTAGCTACTCTTTGATTCTGTTTAGGGGGCTGTCACACGTGGAAAATGCTATCCATCTTTCTCTTTCCAACATTGTTCTAGCCTCATACTGCAATTTACCTTTTAAATATTCTATCCATCAGAATGAAACTGTTGCAAACAATGTATACAATACATTACAGAAAGTTATTTTATTAAATACACTTGCAACTATATCCCATCTAAGTTTCCAAATAGTTAGTAACAAACTATATCTCCGGTTACATCCTGAGACAAAAGAGCTCATGCATGTTTCATGATCACACCCTGGTTCAATTTGTCAGGGTGACATTCTTTGGGAACTCTAAAATGTGTTGTGGATGTGAGAAAGCTGTTCCAGTTTGCTGTGTCTTTCGTGATATTGCACCTAATATCATGTAATATAAATGTTTATATTACATGACACCAAATGTGCTGCTTTTTCTAAATTTTCAGAAGTGTGTTACTCTCACAACACAGAGAGACCGAGAGCTCTGTGTGCTCATAACAGACTTAGTTGCTATATGATTAGAGAGAGGGACACACATTATGAAAATGTTCACATGAGGGCTTATTGAAATATGTCTTCAGAGGACAGAGATAATGATTGAGGCCCATTACCTGTACTCTTCAATAAATAAATGCAAGAATATGTTTTATTAATATTATTAATAGCCCAGGTCTGCATGTGGGTCTGCCAGCAGATCAATTAACTGCATTTGTTTGTGCATACCATACATATATGAATCTGTCTTTGATCCACATGAGTAACATTATCTGTCAACAACTACAAGTCCTGCAACTAACAGACCCATATCAGAGATATAGTGTGTTTATAGTATGTACTACAGCAGTCAACTCACATGTAAGTTAAACACAAATTAATAAAATGTTGCCATTTTTGTGCATTTTATTTCAAAGTTCCAGGTCAAGATGTGGGAGACTCATGCAGCCCTATACATCAGCTCTTCAATAAATCCTACCTTCATGAAGGCCATAATGTTCAGATATATTTGAAACCGATTTAGAAAAGATATTGAATTATGTAGCATTAAACGGAGAGGTGCATTTCCACATTGTGGACAAGAGAAAATCCACCTGCTCTCCTGTGGAGCTCACGTGGATCATTTTTGACATTCTGCATTAAAGTGTGTCACAACCACTGTCCAAGGTGCTTCCCTTTGTTGATACGCCGGCACGATACTTAAAAAATGATGGGGTGCCGCTTTAACTGACCTGACAGAACTTTCCCTGTAAGAAACTTGTAAATTCTGCTGTTCTTGATGATTGTAATATTTCAGCACCAATAGTATTTTGCTTAAATCTCAGTCATTTCTGCACTATGACCAAAATGTAACCTAATCATTTGAACTTGCCACACAATGTATCAGTTTGAGCAGAAGTACAACTGTCATTTTTTCTTTAAGTACAATTGCACCTGGTATTTCATTTAACTGAAGATTCAACCTTTTTATTTTGCTGAAATGAAGGGCTTTCACAAGTGTGGTGTCCCCATATTATTTATGGCCAAGGCATACTATTTTAGTATATATTGGTCATCCTGGGCGAGTTTAATGGTAGGATATTTAACCCCTGATGAAGCTTAAATGATGGATTTGGTGTTTGTAATTGAGATGTTTTTTAAAGGCTATTTTTACCACACCTGTTACCATTCAGACTCCCAGCTGCATTTTATTGGCATGTATAACTGTGTCTTCAAACATTTTAGCCTATAAAAGTTGAGCCTGCATGGAAACAGTGTCTGATGTACTAGTTAAATATCCAAGCCAGATCCTGTAAACCAATCCAAAACTGCACACATAACCTAACAATGTTTGACATAATGCTACACTTGATGTTTTCTTATGAAAAGTACATATTCACCAGTGGACCAGGCTATGTCAACTATTGATGGAAGTCTGCTTTATGTGATTGTATGAATATTTAAGTAGCCGGGCAACTGGGTCTCTCTCTCTCTCTCTCTCTCTCTCTCTCTCTCTCTCTCTCTCTCTCTCTCTCTCTCCCTCTCTCTCTCTCTCTTTCCCCTCCTTTCTCTTTCTCATCTGAGGCCTATCACTTACGGTGTCTGCCTGTAATTTGAACTCTCATATTCAACTATCTATAACACTCCAATAACCTTTACACCCCAGGCCGCTGCTCTGTGATCAGATGAGTTCATTAATTAATAGTAGGGAAGTGTAGGGCATGTCTATTAGTAACGGACCCTGAATCAGATGGTAACCAGAGTCCCTGCGGCCCAACCCCAGCCTCTAAACTCACAGACGAGGGACTACCTGGTCAAGTAATGAGACACCTAGCCCTTACACACTGTAGCTCACACACACACACAAACCCTGAGACGCTCACACACACATCAGGGAGGCAGACATCGGACTATGAAGGGCTGAAGAGAGAGTTACCCTCGCCTGTAAAGAGTGGATGAAGCCACCAAGGAGCCACCTGGCTGGGAACGTGTTTTCTGTGAGAGAAAGAAAGAATAATGTGACGACAGATCGGCCTACAGACAGAGAGATGCCCGACACAGTCTGCAGTTTTAAGTTTAAGTCTGGGATAAAGTGATGATCCGATGATATAGCTGCTGCTGGACAATGCTGCTATGACCGAACAAGAAGACATGCTGAAATGGAGAACAGCATGGATCAAGCTGAATGCTTTCCCTGGATGAAGAGATGGTTGTTGTTTCAAAAGTGTGGAAATGGTCGGCAAGTTCTTATGTAGTGCATATGCCTTCATCCCACTTAAAGGAAGTGATGTATGTTCCTTACTGGTTTCGTTCATACTCTGTTTTGATGATGTATAAAGCTACTCTAGAGTGACTGCCGAATGTTGCCCCACACACTGGAAAACCCCCGATCTATCTAATGTCAGTGCAATTAGGTTTTATTTTACTGTCTGTTTTGGTCATTTCTGAATCCCCAAGAATGCACGGACTACCTTGTTCCTCTCTGGGCCACTGTTTTGGTCATCCATCTGATGCTAACACAGATCCAGCACCTGCTCAAGAGCCAAACAACTCCAGACAAAGCAGAAATAACCACAGACTTCAGGCAGCAGACCCAGTTCTATCCCAGCCAGAAGCCCTACCATGCAGCCCACAGGTGCCGCAGCACAAACAGCCTCAGAGGACTGTCAGCTGTATCTCCGAACACTCCACCAGGACCATAAAAGTAAATGGTACCAACTCTACCTGCCACCTTCAAGGCACAGATGACGACCCATGCTTTGAGTCACCATCAGCCTGCCGTAGCTTGTCCCAGAGCTCAGAGGACGATGAGCTGAAGGGGGACTATAGTCCGGAGCTGGAGCTGAAACATCCTCAAATTCCCAGACCATCCATTATTATCAGACAACCCGAGGTGAGGCTTCTGTGGTCAGCAAGTTCTGTTTTCAACTGATGTATTCAATAATATTCAATATAGTAATTCAGCATGACAGCAATTATTTAGTCAGTAATCAAATCAATCATGGAGTAAACTCTACCGGTCTGCAGCAGTTGATTTGATTTTAAATTTGACGCAATACATTATATCACCACAAGGTGGGTATAGAACCCAAATTATTCAAAGTTATTCATATACTGAGTGTGGTGTGTGAGTCGAGGCTAAGTAATTTACTTCTTATCAGAATACTACAAACTCTTCTTATCAATGAGTTGTTAAGCTCTGAAACACACATGCACACTCACACACCCACTTTGTGGTCAGAATGCTCAGTGGCTGTAGATTGGATGTCAGTGAAATGAGTCCTGAGCTCCTGTTCAACATGATCTCTGTCTCCTGATCCCTCTAAACGCCGCCCTGTGTCTGCTTGTACATGCCTATATGTGTGAGCTACTTAGTCTAGATTGAAACTGGAAAAAGCGTTCTTTCCTGCTCAAGATTGTCCTCCCTATTCCAAGAAGAGGATGACACATTCTGTAAGCCGTGTCTCGGATCAATAATGCTGATCAGCAGTGGAAACTGCAGAAGAATGAGAGGGAGGAGGGGCAGGTTTTAATAGGAACCCTGGAATTTGATTACTACATCCAAGGGTGCGACATCTCATCAGCAGAAGTTTAGACCAGAAGTCTGCTTGATCGTTTTTTCAGCCAGAGGATTGTCACTTTTGATACGGTCTGAGTAAAGAAATGTATTGTGAAAGTATTAAACATATGGTTCATTTATCGGGACAGTAGGATACAAGCTTGGTATGATAATTCCTTGTCCAACTAAAGCATTGAGACAACTGTACCCATTACTCAACGATTTAAAGGCTCCCTTTTACTACCTTGTACCAGCCTCCCAATAAAACTGAATCAAGGCTGCTCATTGGCCAACAGTACAATACATGATTGACACCTCCCAGGGTTATAAGACTGTGAATGTAGGCCCTCCCCCAACATAGCTATTATTGTGCTGTATCAGAAAGTTTGCAAAACTGTGTTTTAGGCATATGTTCATCACTTCTTGTGGAAACAGGAAAGAGTTTCACAATGTTTACTTGAGCAAAGCAAATATCAAACATGTGTTACAGGGTTGCTTCCTCAGTGAATCGATGTATTGATCCTGTTTAGAACAGACATGATCTGAGCATGTGCACTACCCCTTGCAGCCCTCCACCTTCTTAACAGCTGACCCCACACAAATCCCAGCCAAAAGTGACTCCTGCCCTCGAGGCGTTAATTAACGCTCTGTTGGATGTGGAAATACTGGCAATTAACAACAGGTATATTGTGAAACGACCCTATAGTATGTCCAGAAAGAGAAATTAGTAAGTGTGTGTGTGTGTGTGTGTGTGAATGACTAACAGAAGGTGACTTTTGGGTCAATAATTCTATTCAACAGTGTGCAATTCCTCTGACTTAATCATTAGTGTCTTTGTTAAGATATCTAACACATAAACAGATTTAGCTTTGCTCTCCTGAGCCCTGAGGCTTTATCTTTGTGTGTGTGTGTGTGTGTGTGTGTGTGTGTGTGTGTGTGTGTGTGCGTGTGTGTGTGTGTGTGTGTG
>CALSBV010012175.1:11284493-11307787 GCA_943590825.1 Bovichtus diacanthus | reverse complement strand
GAGGAGGGGCGTGACTCTGCTCTGTAATGAAAAAGCAGCAGTAAAGCACAAAGCTTTGAATCTGGAACTGGAACAGACAGCAGAGCCATAACAAAGACTCCTCCTTTATGACTGAACGGCACTTCACAGTGCTGAGCCAGACGAAACTGCTGTGGCTTTTTAACTATATGGCTTTTACACCACTAAGGAGACAGATATTGGAACTGCATTTAAAAGGCCGATTCATGTGTGTGAGGAACGTGCAGTATATGGGCACATGTTTACATGTCAGTGAGGAGGAGCCACATGAAACGTGCTTGTGCTCCGTCTGGAATTTGTATTATTAGGATGTGTGTCTATGTAGCTAACGTGCCTGGATTCTGTGCATCTGTCGCAGTCCACCTGTTCTCATCAGGCCTATACATATACATACAGGACCATGTGTCAGTGTCAGCTGTGAGGGAGTATAGACCAGCCTTTTGTATTTGACTGACAGGTGTGACCCCAAACTGTACCCCCTCACCAATTATTCAGGACATGTGTTCATAATGTTGTGTGAGTAAGCACTTTGATTTGAACCTTTTTTGAAGAAAAGTGCACATGTCCAAATGTTGCCGTCACTCGAAGATGTCAGTATATGAACATAGGTCTCTGGCTGTGTGTGTGTGTGTGGCTGTGTGTGTGTGTCTGTGGCTGTGTGTCTGTGTGTGTCCCTACATGTATATGCTGTTGTGTGCTCGAAGCAATAATCACTTTGCAGGTTCATCACATTCCCACAGCGTGACTCAAAGTGGTGTCTGTGCCTTTTTCAATCCACCCCATTCATTCTGTAATCTGCCTCAGCCCGAGGCTCACAATGTATGGCAACAGGACGGTGCATGAGCCACTGCATGAAATAACTTCAGTCAGTTCTGAACACAAACTGTCAACACAGGAGTGTTTAAATTCAAGAAGGGGGGGAGTTGTGCTTATCTGAGAAACTTCATCTTAACAATAAAAAAGGTGTCAGTTACTCTTCATCCAAACTTGTTGGGGCAAGTCAACTAACAGATCTGGATACTCGCTATATTGCAACTGTTAAAAGTCAGATATGGAAGCAGTCAAACTCTCATCATAATCAGACCAGACTAAATGCAGCCGCTGTGGTTTTCCCACGGATGCAAGACACAAAGAGGGATGGAAAGTAACACAGACACAAATTTGAAGAACCGCAGCCACTAGAGACAAGCGTTTCTAAGCCAAGATCACAACACTGTGATTCCGATCAGACCCCCGAAGCACATAAACCATGTACATATAATCGTTGCCAAAGTGGTGAATGTGGTTTTTTTCTTCACCACCACCAAAAAAAATGGAGAACGAGAACTTGGTTTTGCAGAAGATGGACATGAAAAGTGGAGTTTTAAAGGTTCCTCTATTTCGGCCTGTAATCCAAAATTACAATGTCCGGTGTAGAACAAAGGTCTTTTGTGTCATGGGTATTTAAGGTTCAAACTTCTATTTCACTGCCTTAACATAATGAGAAAATGAGTTAGAAAAGCTGAGCCCAAGCGATGCAACAACAACACATCAGCCGACAGTCTTTTACATTTTGTTTTAATTTTTTTTTTTACACGTATTGGTAAACATAAAACAGGATTGTTTGCATTTGCTTTTAAAGAAAACTGAAATGGCAACACTGTTTCTAAAGACATTTATGCTTTTATATACACCAACACCATTATCTGCAATGAGCTAATATCGGCCCGGAGGATTTATCAGTCCAGGTCGAATGGAAAAGGGTCATTGACATTACTCAAACTGCAAGTAAAGAAAAAAAAAAAGTTGGGAAAACATAGGGTATCCAGAGAGAGGGGAACTTAATTGGAAGGAGAGTGTCACAATAATTCAAATGTTTTTGTGTAAATATTACTCCTGGTAGCCAGGCTTGGTAATGATTTTGGGTGTTTACTTTTCATCATGACAGTGTAAAGAGCCGCCTAGTACTCCCTTAATGACATCTGGGTTTTAAACACCCACAGACACACAGGCATACATCACTGTGTAGCTAAAGCCTAACGGCTCACTCCTCCCTCACACGATGCACTATGTGTTATATTATCCTTTCATTGCGTGGGTGTGTCTGCATTGGTGTGCATCTGTGTTTTATGAACCCCTAAAACTCTGATTGTAAATTCCCATACCCCCGCGTCTCCCTAGTGACATCATCATATTTTGGGAGCGGGGCGGGTGCTAGCCGAGGTCAGTCGGCGATGAGGCCCCAGAATTCCCCAGCTCCTCTTCCCCACTGCTTCAGAGCCCCACTCCAAGGCAGGAAATACAAAACAGATCTCAACCCCCAAACTCCCAAGCATACTTTTGAGGAACAATTTCCCTCTTTCTCCGTATTTGTTCCTCCCTCCAGATCTTCTCATTATTCAGTCCTCTTTAGCCAAAAGCTGTGAATGTTATATGTATTTGTACTCTAAATATACTTGAAAAAAGATCACATTACATTTTCATTCGCTGCTCAGGCTATCATCTTCTGTAGGTCTTGTAGCTATAAATTTGAGCCATTTACGCAAACTATTGATAGTAATAGCAAGAGTTGAACTTTGCACTTGCATTGTGTACAGGCCGAAACATGTTCGAGCTCCTGGTTCATGGTTTCCATGTGTCGTCTCTTATTGGCTGCTTCTTTTTTCTGGCAGGTCAGTTTTTCCTGAGGGGAACTCGCATTATTTTGCTTACACATACACATACAGTACTAGACTGAACACAAATCATGTATATATGTGGGCTTTTTTTTTTTTTTTTAAGTTGATACTGACTTTGAATGTCTTTGTAGGTGTGAAATGAAAGAAAAATGTGTGCTTCTATTGTTTGATTCTGTGCTCTGGAAACATGTGCACATGTCATCACTGCGCTGCCCACCGGGATTTATGTGTCGTCACGGGGGGAGGCCTGTAAATGACCACGTACACGGGGCCTGTCCGGGAAATGAGCTCATTGTCGCTACTAGGCCCCCAACTCTCTGCTTCTCCTTCACTTTCTCTATCACTTTCTCTCTCTTTCTCACACACACACACACACACACACCCCTGTTCTCCCACCCCCATCCCCCCTCAGCTGTCAGTTAAAAGCTCATCTATCTGTGTGTTTTAATTGGGGCCTCTCCTATTTATGGCTGAATGGCCGCTTCATTGACAGAAAGGCTCGGAGATGCACACTCAGATCTGTCCAGCTTGTAACACGCAGTGAGGGGGGGGAAAGGGTGTGTGCATGTGTGTAAGAGGGAGAGAAATAACAGGGTGTGGGGGTTGCTATAGGGCTATTGATGACGCAATTTCCCCTGAGGGGTGGACCTCCCATCTGTGAGTGGAATAGACAAGATCTGGCCAAAAAAAGATACACAGAGAGTGAACAAGAAGAACTATGTGGGACAAGAGGGGGACATAAGAACAAGAGAGTGCACGCTAAATCAAGAAAATGTTACATATTCAGTGCTGAAATTAGTCTAATTAGGCAATTTATACATTAGGTTGAGCTTCTTTTGGTGTGTCCACTCTCCAAAACTGCCGCTAGTGTAAAGAAAATACAAAGGCCAAACTCTTGGGTTACATAAATCTAGCTCAGTATTAATGTTTTTGTAGTTGCTCTTTAAGCTTCTTATTATCCAAGAATAATAAAAAACACTCAAGTTAAAAAATGAATTGTCGTCAAGTCACTTTTTCATGTCTGGTGTCCATGATTAGCATGTATAAACCAGATGCTGAAATGCTGATTAATTCATTTTCATAAGTCTGACCCCTGTGGAACCTTTATGCAGGATACTGTGGAAAACAAATCCTGGCTTGCTCACGAAGTGGGTGTGGCCAGCCATGTGTTCACAACCAATGACAGTTACGGCCCCACCCCACTCTCTGCAGAGCTCTGGATGGCTTTTGCTTGTATCCTGGAGGAGGACAAGGGGGTCAGATGGAGAAGCAGGCTGCTCTCCTCGCCTTCATTTTCTCTGTCTTTCAAGGCTGCAGCAGGAAGAAGGCCACTGTTGATTTTATGAGAGCTAAACCATGTAATTTCTCCCGTTTTTTTTTAATACCCAGTCTGTCCATCTTGGCACTGATCCAAACATAACGTTATCGACCTCTTTCTTCTCTTCCATGTCCGTAACAATCCACTTGTTGTAATTTGTTCATCTTTCCTGTAGTATTCACAGTAGTATTGTTTGTCTGCTTCCTAGCAGTGAAGTGAAAGAGAAGCGCTCATAATGGCCAATTTAGGTTGTCCAAACCAATCCTCCATCATTAGTCTTTCTGCCCATCTGTGCTCTTCACTGTTGGGTTAGAAGAGGAAGAATGCTTTTGATGCATAGATATCTGTTTTTTTAACTGCTGGATGCTCCACTATGTTTAGCAGCCTGTCTTGTCTACTGCGCTGAGCAGGTAGCACACAGTGGGTTTATCTGAGCTTTTTAACTGAAAATAGCTGCCTGCTGCAAAAATACCGCTATGAGAGGAACCAAAACACTAAAGTTGTGGGCTTGAAAACAAAAACACTTAGCTGAAAGAAGATAAAAAGCTCCATCAAGCTGAGTTTAACTGCAGTCGGGTCAAAATTCTCTGTGGGTTCATCACTACGAGCACTTTTCATCTTTATAAATGGTCATTTCAACCATTGTTATTGTAAAAAATATTGATTATAGCAGCTTTATGGCTGTTTTTGAGGAGTGTATTTCAGTTGTTGAAAGACTCTTCAGTGATGCCAGTTGAAAAGCTTTAGATGTTAGCATTAGTTGGCAGCAGCTCCTTCCTCTTCCTGAATGCTGTGTCACTAAATGCATTGAGGGTGGTGGCAGGTCTCCATGGCAACTTAGAGAAGATGACAGTTGAGGGGGAAATGAGTCCATATTATGAATGCACGTCTTTGTGCTTTCTCATATAGGAGAGCCGGCCGAGGTGATGCAATCACTTGGCACACTGCAAGCACTCTTATCCGTCTCGTATCATTCTATCAGCTCTAGTGCGACCTGCCAATGCAGGGTTCGCTTTCACACACCCTGTCACACTTTTTTTTTTAAGCAGCCAAACACACTTTCTTTTCACATTTATACAAAAGAAAAGCCTGCGTGAGCATGATATGAGTGATATATTATATATTTTTTATATATATATATATATATATATATATATATATATATATATATTAACATATGTGAATAGTTTCAGCCTCTACATTGATTTAACTCTGTGTGCTACTTCTTTTTTTTTAGCTTTCTTTTTCTCTCATGATTGATCGGATATTTCCTGTAGCTGGCTGATTTTTAAAATTTTTAACATTTTACAGTATATGACATCACAGTGGTACACCGGTCATGAGGATGACAAACGGAGAGGGAAGTAAACAGAGGAGAGCTGCCTTTAACTCGCCAACTCCCTCTTGTCCTATCCTAGACTCTCCTTTGACCCAGTTGTTCGCCTTTCGTTTCCATTGTTTTCACCACTTTCCTCTTAGTTTACCCCTGAATGCTTTGACATTTTGAATCCTCCAAAGGCTGCGCCCCTTTCTCTTAGACTTCTTAGAGATTCAGGTCTTTTGAAGGCTCATTGTCTCTGTGCGTGTGCGTGTCTGTGTGTGTTTGCCTGTTGTCGGTGCTGTAATGGTGTGTTTCCAAAACCAATAAACAAACCGTTTTAATGGGATTACTGGAACAGCAGGAAGTGTTGTCCCAAACACTGTGCACCGTTATCTACACACTGGTATCCTTGGAGGGTCTCTCCATAGTAGTCTGTATCGTTCAGCAACCCACACATAGCAAGACACCTGTAGAAGGACAGATTTTGAGGCATAACTATACATTAAATGCAGGTCTTTATCTGACGGACATTAGAACATGTTTACTCGTGTATCTACTGTATAGTGCTTTTTAGGTGCTTTTAACTGATAGTTATACTGAGTAAAAAGAGTGTACCTTTCTTAACAAGAAGGGACATTGACTTTAACATGCAGCACTACCTGTGATAAAGCAGGATTTAAAGGGCTAAAGTGCTCCAATTTGAGGTTGTCGGTTCCTTTTGAACTCCCTATGTCACTTCCCCGCTCCCTTGGGGCACAGAGGAAGTAGGAGCAGATGTGTTAAGCTAACGGACACTTTGACAACACTGCCAGTCTGTAAGTACCTCGACCCCCTACTACCAGCATTAACAGAAACCGCCTTTGATGTACACAGTACGTGTGTGCTCACACGCAGCCCCTGATTACAGACACAAGCTGTTCTGCCCACCTCTGCCATCTCACATGCACAAACCCCATGTTCTGGCTGTGTCACAAAATGCACTGCGTCTGGCATATAACATCATAGCCAGTGATTTAGCATGTAGATGGAAATACTTGTCAACTAAACTGGTAAAAAATCTCTTGTATTCCTGTAGGCTCGTGAATGTCTACTTTCCCAATCTTGACCCTAAACTTGTGTTACTTGGGATGATTTTATGAATTTATACATTTTAAGATTTGTGTTGTGCCACATGAGTTGGTAACCACACATGTTAAAAGGTTACTAATCTGAGATAAGAGGGGATTACCCATCACTATCACTTTAGATCACAACCAAGCAGTATTTTCATTTGTCAAGATGTTCCCCTATATCCATCAAGCGCGTTTAATGTGTGGTATTTCTCCCTCTTTGTTCTGCAGTGTGCAGCTACAAACCATGTTTATCTCAGGCTCCTTTGTTATGCAACCCGTTTTTTGTTCCTGGAATGTAAGAATGTCAACCTCTAGTGGTGTCTTCAGGTCATTACAGCAATGCTCTGCGTGTATGTTTTGATTCTGAGGACACGCTCCCCCACCATTGTGTCTAGCACGTGCAGGAAAATGCATCTTTGGTACAACTGCTGAATGTGATTGGCCTGCTCAAAAAACATCACTCCATGTTTTCAGTCGCTGATAGGAGAGACTCACTCACAGGCACTTGAAAACACGATTGTTTATAAATCTGAGTCATTCCTCAGACTGTGGGAAAAGAAATGCACGTGACTTTGTTACCTAATCTCAGCTAATTTTTTTGTATTATTATGCCAATTAACTGCCATTTAAAAAGACTTGATTCGCTGATTCTATATGGGGGTATTTTACAGACGAGATAAAAAATACCATACAGTCCCATCAGTGAAAGGCGAGAATATTTATGTATCATTAAGAAATATTTCGGGGAAATGGGTTCTAAACTTTTCTTTGTGTAGGGATGTACATTGAATGTGAGTGGGAGGGAGTAGGTGAGGGGGGGAGCGGAGAGAGAGAGACTGTTTGAGCGCAGCTATAAAACAGACTCGACTCCAACCAGCTCAGTAACAGACAGCTGTGCAGGACGAAGCATCTCTCCTGTGTGTGGCTCTGCAACATACTGATAAACCAGGACAGCGAGTTCTTTTGGCTTTTTCTGGAAAATACAGCCTGGATCAAAATAGCAACGATGACAACAATGTTCAGATATTCCGTTTTTCCTCATCTGCAGGGTGAGTTAAGCCAACATTGAATTGTGTGGACGGTAGATAAAAGTGAAGTCCTTAGTAGTTTTAGTCTTACGTGCGCTAAATATGTTTTTAAACGTCCTTTTAAGTCAAATGTTTTGTCCTCAGTTCAGTTGGTTAGAGACAACGTTTTATCTGTTGATGTGTTCATTTTAAAACACCCTGATCATTCATTATTATAAATAGAGCCTCTGGGCCATCAGTCAGATGCAAGTGGGAATATTTTCATCGAGTAAATATCAAGACTGGGAAAGTGGCACAACAGAAAGCTGCCATAACAGTTTCTTACCGTGATGTTATTGTCTTTCCCCTGCGATTAACATGAGGCATTGGTCCAACTTGCTGTAACCCAGTTATTTCTCATCTTTATTATGGCCTGATAGGTCACCTTTTGGTCAGGAGATCAAAGAGTTTCAGAGTTTTAACACACGATGGAAGAATAAATGGAAGTAATGCTGTTTGTACAATACTGGTGAAATACGGAATATCTTTGGTTTTTAATGTACTAAGGCATTGTGCCCACATATGGGGTTATGAATAGGATTCACTTTGATTTTTGAGGTCATGGAAAACAATTGATTGAACCTTTTTTGGGTTACTAATGTACTAGTAACTTCAGAAATATTTACATAACTATGTGCCTGAAAAATATTGACAGTACTGTCCTGATTCATTTCTTCATTATGTGACATATGGCTGCTGGCAGGTGGATGAAATGTTCCTCTTCACTCAGTGTGAACAATTATGTAATTCCAGCACTGAGCCCGTTTTCATCACTGAAGAGACTCTGAGCTTGTGCCAGAGGATCAGGCAGATGCTCATATCACGCTTTGAATGGAGAAATAATAGATCCCTTCAAAATGCTTTGAAGATTTCTGCTTCCACTGCATTGTTGAATCCAAACATGTCACGATGACATAGTGGTTAGATAAAAATCCTTTTGATTTGTTTCCATCGATTTCAGATCCCTGTGACCCTGGTCTATCGCTGTCACCGGGGAGGAGTGTCATGGCGGAGCCCGACTACCTGGAGGGAGACTGTGATGAGCTCATCAAACCCAAGAAGCTGATCAACCCGGTCAAGAACTCCCGTAACCACCAGGACCTGCACCGAGAGCTGCTCATGAACCAGAAGAGGTCAGGAGACGGGGACAAAAAACACCTTTGACACCTTTTTATTCCTTTGTCTCTTCTTTATGTTACCTGGTTAACACACGTGGTAATTCCCAGTTCTTATTTTACAATAGGCAACCCAAACTGTTATCATGGTTTATAGCACATAAGCAAAACCAAATTGGTGTTCTTTTCCAAGCCTACGAATGGCAATAACAGTTTATTCATTTATTGGGTGGTAAAACTCTGTTGATGTCCAAGACCGTCTGGATCATCATCGTCTCCTCATTTGTTTATGGCAACAATATGAAGTTTGCTCCCCATCCAAAACAGCTTAGACGATGGAAAACGATACAGTGTCCAGATCCAGGCTAATTTAGTTTACTAATGGAGGATGAGTTAAAACAGTAGCCCTGCTACTTTCTTGTAATTGGTCTGATAGTATCCATGCACACTGCACTGAAGCTTCTGCAGTGTGTCCCTGTCGTTTCCTTCACTGGTCCCCCCCCCAATCTCTAGCAGTATTATGTAAAGCTCAGGGTATAAAAACGTTCACAGGGAGTTATTATATGAAACCCCAAGTGCATTAGTGTATCAGAAATGGGTTCTGTAAAGGTCCCACAGATGTACTGTACAGGATGAACCTGGTCTGGCTGCTGATACCGGATCATCCAACACAGGATTTAATGCAGTCTGTGTGAGCATACATGCATCAGTGTGGATACACACGCATACGGCGGCCTGTGATCACCCTTTTGACACTAAATGTATTTTCTCTCACCAAGCAGCGGCGGCAACTTTGTGCCTGAGCTATAAATAGCTATGTAAACACACATGCTGTTGACAGCTGTTACATCACAGCAGCGATGCTCTGCTCTGTCCTAAACAGGTCAAAGTGAGGTGCTTTTGTAGATGACGGAGGCAGGGCATCAATGAATGATGGAAAAGACGCTGGGGGAGGGGGCTGGATAAGAAGGGTCAAGGAAGAAATGTAATAAGAAAAATATTAGACAGAAGGGTTATGCTGCAGATTGTTGTTTGCAGTGGTCTAGACACAGAATGTCCTGGAGTGAGATAAATCTGCTGGGCTTTTGGGGGAGTTATACTTGTTATGACTGGGCTTTCTATCGTGTACTGAAAGTATAGAAAGCTTGACTGCATAGTGGATTAGTCACGCTGATGAGAGTGTTGAGGGGGGGGAGGGACGGATGCATGGATGGATGGATTGGCTGCATGAAGAGGGAAAAAAAAGTGTTACGTAATCAAGATTACAAATCAGTTTCTAGCTGAGGGCCTTTCTCTGCCTTTGCTACTGAGCTGTGGTAACCCTTCCTACACACACACACACACGCACACAATATATAAATACACACATATATATATATAAATACACATACAGCCACCAAGACTGGTGACGCAATTGAGAAGATGGAGGTATTCATGTGTGGTATTTTGAACATACATGTTTCCTAGTCTGCTAGAGGGTGTCCAGGGAGGGGGTCATGGATAGGAGGGTCAGTGATTATGTAAGCGTTGCCAGAAGTGAAAGGAGATTGGATTGAGCATCTTTACAGCCTGTCTTATTGATTTCAGCGACCTTGACCCTCCTCCCTTTCTGCACGTGGTGCTCGCAAACAGATCCGACCCGATCTTGTCTTTCTCCCTCTGCTCTGCTTCGGCCGGTTAAGTGCTGGCACAAGACCCTCACTGTCGGAGGGGAAACCAGGGCATTTAAGTAGTGCTTTGTTATAAATGAACTCCCGCTCCTTCCTGGAACACCGTGGGCTCGGTTTATGCAACCTTCAGGATTTAATAAAGCATTTATTAAGACATTGTTGTTGCCGAGCTGCAGTCAGGTAGGTTTTCTTTGAAGAACAGATGCAGCCCGTGCAGAGTCAGGCTTTCATGGCTAAAGGAACATTAGTAACCATGAGGAGAGTAAAGTCAGCTGGATAATTTGTTTTTTTAATTAAATTAACAAATTAATCAAGGGCATGGAGAATGGCTTTTTGACCAACGGAAAGCCTCTGTCCTTTTACTGCTTTTGATTATTATTATTTTATTTTTTTTCCTGTTTGTTTTGTTTCTGCCTCATCCTTTGGTGGGCTTCACTGTTTATTGGCTTCTGCCTTAGCTGACTCCAACCCATCTATGTTCTCCTCTGTTTTAAGTGCCCCTTCTCCCAAGCTTTAACCTCAGCCCCCACCCTTCTCGCTCGTAATTTGGAGGAGTTTGGAGCGTTACATAACATTTGGCATTTTTCTCTTTTTTTGCAAGTCACGCTCACACTTTACGAGAATCAATGGTGCCGAACAAACCCAGTCAGTTGTGTAACAATGTCTCTGGTCTCCCCATGACGTAGCTCCCAAACACCCCTTCCATGTAAGGAATATGTTAGATGGTAAGATATGGGTTGATATATTGGGATTGTTTTTGGTACGTAGAAAAGGGAAAGAAAAGGAGAAGAGGCCCTTGGTTTTTTTTTTTGGTTTTTTTTCAAAAGTCAGTTTCAATGCTGGCTACCACCACATACAGGACTTGGTATATGTGGAACAATCTGTGATTGGGCTCAAAATCAAAACTTTCCTGAAACACGACTGACATGTTTAATCCAGAAAATCTAATACAGATCTGCATGTCAAACCAGAATGAGGTCACGGTCATCATCTGTTACGCATGAATGTGAATGCTAATCGCCCTTTGACTGGGGCCCTGTAATGACATCAGAGGTTTTTCATAAAGCTTTACTTTATTAACATTCTGTCTCTCTGATTCTGCACAGGGGTCTGGCTCCTCAAAACAAACCTGAGCTCCAGAAGGTTCTGGAGAAGAGAAAGAGAGAACAAGTTCTCAAGGCTCAGAAGGAGGAGCAGGAGGCCCACAAGAAGAGGAGCGACTTGGAGATAGAGCTCATGAAAAGACAACAGAAACTAGAGCAGGTAAAGGATTGATTTGTCACTTTAGCACTTAGATGGATGCACATTGTTGCCGTATCTGATCACAAAGATGAAATATTGTACAGATATAGCTCTCAACAGATTGTATCTTCTACAATTAGTTTAATATAAAGTTGCCACTGTCTTATGTTCTTGCAGCTGGAGCTGGAGCAACAGAAAAATGAGGATGAACAGGAGAACACCCCTGAGTTTGTGAAGATGAAGAGCAACCTGCGCAGGACCAAGCAGGAGACCGACGGGGAGGAACGGACCACCTAAAAACCAGCAGGGGTGACTGGGTCTGGCTGATTGTGCGCGTGTTTGTGGGCACGGAGACGTCAGAGTGTGTGTACAAAAAAGAGAGTGTGTTGTCTGCGGTGCACGATGGTGACCTGGCCGTGGTCCGAGATGAACTTCCTGGCTTTCCCAACCTAGCTGTTCCTTCCCGCAGTGAGGAGAGAGACTTTACAGACTAAAGACCCCCCTCTGTCTGCCTGCCAAGGACCGCCAGTACTCACCTCTGCTCCTCGCACCCATCCAGCAGCACACAGCACCCCCCGCAGGAGGGACCTAACACAGACATGTTACATGTTAAACGCCTTCCAACGAGGGCGAGCAAGCTTCCAATGAGCTCTGATGGAGAAAACAACCAAACACACACACACACATACACTCACACAGGAGTTTTCATCCCCTCTGTTTTCACTCCTCTCTCCACAGCAAGCTGTCATTTCTCTTTACTGTTATCAATGTTGTTGTTGTTGTCGTCGTCGTCGTTGTTTTTTTTGTTCTCACCTTCAGAATCAAATAAGGAAAAGTGGACACTGGATGGACTCTTGAAGCTGTGTAATGTAAAAGCCAAACAAATGTGCTTTTCTTATTTATGTTTTGTAGCTTTTAGCCCAGGTATAGGGGAGAACACTTTTAGTGTATTTTAGTTTGTTTTACGGCATAGTTTATGAAGCCCGAACAGGACAAAGGGAGTGTACGGTTGTGTGAGACACTCATCATGTTTGCTTTATTTTTTTAAAATTCCAAACATGCCATTTCCTCAGCTAATGCAATTTTGAGCAATAGTAGAACTCCCAGGCATGAGAGTGACCTTTTCTTTATATATTCTGTTGTTTTGTATGAATAAAAGTGTTACTTAATAAATAATTTAAGTTGTTGTTAGGGTGGTCAATGAGAATGAGACTTTAGCCCTGTCTGATCAGTTTGTGTGGGTTTTTATGAACAAAGGAAGTGTACACATGTAGACCACCTGTCATGAACTATATAATTGATTAGTAGAATCTCCTGAAACAACTCTGATAAGCGTCCTGGAACTTTATCACTGCCGTATTTTGCCTATTACAATAGAGCCATAAATGTGCAGGCCGATAATTTAAATAAGTGAATCTGAATTGAAGTGGCCGTTATCTGAAAGACAATGTTACTAGCGCCATTACCATACATAAATTCCAATATGATTACACAACATGAGAAACTGTGATAGCTTTTGATGTTAAAGTGCATATGTAGTGGTTATTTAAATATTGCACACAATATTATTGGTCTAAAATGCTGGTGCGTGGGTCTCCAAGAGATGATAGCTATTATTCTAATGGGGAGAATCGGATTTCTAACAACATAACCCTGTGTTCTCCAGAATCTTCTTTTAAATAAACATAATTTTAACACGTTCCATTTATTTTTCCTTACTCTGTGTGCTGCTGGAGTGTAGATTTGTGGATTTATTTTCTAAATGCAACGCGATGCAAAAATAACAGCGAAGCAGTACGCCCATCAATCGGAGTTTATCACGAGCTCAGCTTTTTTAGTCAGACGCTGATGTTGATTTTGCTCACAGAGAGCAACAGTCAGATGTCTAGACGAACAGTATTTGGGAACAGAAACAGGTTTAGGCTAAACAGAAGGGCAGAGTAGGCTGAGGAAGATAACAGTGGTCAGGGTATAGGTGTTTGTTGTATTTGTTAGATGAGAGGAATTTAGTGTGCTAAAATCATTAGAGTTAAACAAGGATAGATGTCGATACAGGAAAGGAATCTGTGCTTGATCTTACGTGGGTCTCAAATAATATTGCTCCAATATGTGACTTGAAAGGATACTAAGAAGGAACCGTAGGTAGTGACTGTTATCCAGTCGTATGTAAAATAAACATACAGGCATCAGTAGTGGTGGAAGACCTACTCAGATATTTTTACTGAAGTAAAAAATGCAATACCACAATGTAGAAATACTCCATTACAAGTGAAAGTCCTGCATTCAAAATGTGATTCAAGTAAGAGTACATATTAGTACATATACACTTTATATTTATTTGCATCAAACTTAACTTGACAAAAGTAAAATACTCATGCAGAATGGCCCATTTTAAAATAGTGTTTATTGCATTACTGGATTATAATTATTGATGTAGCTGTTGAAATATGCAAACACATGTTCTAAAGTGTGTAGACAGGCCTACTGTTGAGTTATACACCGTGGTGATGTCTTTAGAATCATTTGAACAAACCAAACAAAGTTATTGTCAGTGGTGACTCAGTCTGTGCTCTGTCCAGTCTTAAGTCAAGTGCATCCGAAAAGAAAAAACGCCTTTCGGAAATAAAGGCAACACATACAAGAGTAAAATAAGACACTGAGGTCACATTTATTTGGGCACTCTCGCTCATATTTGCATTGTGGTTAATGAGAGAGCCAAAAGCCAAAAACCAGCCAAACCACCTGTTAAAAAAAAAATAATAATAATCATAATCAGAGGGAAAGGGCAAGAGCACTGGGACCAGGAGATAAGGAGAAGTCATTTACATTCAACTCAAAATAGGGTGGGTATATTGTGAGAAATAGGTGAGGAAGCAGAAGAGAGGCGATAATAATCAGGACTGTATTAAAAATAGGACACAGTAATCTGAACCACACGCACACTTCACAATATAGGGAAGTATCCAACCGTTTTTGGTGCATTGTCAGGTACCAGAAACTGCAGAACACATGCTTGTTAGTTGCAGAAAATAGACTATAGGCCTATATCAGAGAGAAAGAACATGATGGAGGAAATTATAAGATTAGGGGCTGACAGG
Organism: Bovichtus diacanthus; assembly: GCA_943590825.1. Classification (NCBI taxonomy): domain Eukaryota; kingdom Metazoa; phylum Chordata; class Actinopteri; order Perciformes; family Bovichtidae; genus Bovichtus; species Bovichtus diacanthus. Next base: position 11,293,169 of record CALSBV010012175.1, on the reverse strand, counting down.
AGCAGGATTAAAGAACATGGAGTGTGGTGGAAGTTGACGAGGCAGATGTTTGGTCAGGAGGAGTCAAGACACTGTTCTCTTTATACATCCGACACTCTCCACGAGAGGACAGCAATGCGCCACTGGACCGCTGCCGGTCAACCCAGTGGAGGCAGTGAAGAGCCCATGATGCCTCTAATATCCACGAAGAAGAATTCAACCCAGGCTCATCAGTAAGCGACGAAGATGGCCGCCTGTGGGCTACTCCGCTCCTTGTCTTCCAACTTTTTCACAGTTTTGCCTTTACTTACCCGCTCGGCAACACTTTCACCGTTGCGGCTGGCATCACAACCTTACTTTGGAAGAACTCTAGCCACTTCCAGTCGGTTAACAGCAGGTATTGCCCTGTGAATGTCTTTTATTTTAGCATGTTGGATAACATCTTCGGTAGCTAGAGGGCAACATTAGCTAGAGAAAAGGACACGACGCGTGCATGTTTGTCTGTTTTTATTCTGGTGGTCATACTTTACAATATACTCGAGTCTTGTGCTTGGAGGCTTTTTGTTCTGAGTCTGTTGTCTTATCTTGCAGCACTTAAATTCACAGACAAGCACGAATGGATCCGAGTAGAAGACGACGGAATAGGGACCGTCGGTATCAGCAAGTTCGCCCAAGTGAGTTCTCTGGTCGTGCGTGTACTCACACAGACGCATGTACATCCGAAGAGCTCACACACATGCACGCGCTAAAGTAAATATTGATGCTACCACCTTTGACCTTGCTTTCTCCCACGTGCAGGAGGCTCTGGGAGATGTAGTTTACTGTGGACTGCCAGAGGTGGGAACACAGCTGGCTCAGCAAGGTATGAAGTTCAGGGCAGTGAGGCTCAGGCGAACATTACATCACACTCCTGTAAAGCACATGTGTGAAGGAATAAAGCTTGATCTCATGTAGAGCTCAAACAACTAGTGGATCGACAGAAAAACAATTGGCAACTGTTGTTGAATAATCGATTAATCGTCCCCTTTCAAGCAGAAATACTGAAACAATCCCAACATTCTCTGGCTCCTGCCTTTTCCAATGAGAGGATTCACATTTTTTTTTTTTTCATAAATTATTGTAAACAAAAATATTTTATTTGTTTTACCTTTCATTCTCTAAACCAGAGGTCTTCAACAGGGTTGCGAAATTTTTGGTTGATTAGACAATTATTATTCATTTATTTTTTCAACCTATTTTTTTCCCCCACATTTACATGAATATATGAACCTGTGTATTAATTGAGTAGCTTAGTATTGAATGCACAATAACAGGGTAGCTATGTTTATACATGGCACTAGGCCCAGTTTAATATAAAATGCAATTGTATACAATATATAAAGTAGGGGGTCCCTGCTCCATCTCCATCAGTTTGGGGGTCCTTGGCCTGAAAAACGTTGACGACCCCTGCTCTAAACGATTATGGATTAGTTGAAAAAATGATCGCCAGATTAATCGATAATGAAAATAATCAATTGTTGCAGTACTAATTTCATGCATTTTATTTTATCATTTAACCTTATACTCTGTTTCCTTGGAGGTGTGGAGAAATGCTGTTTGCTCTGTAGTTGGTGCTACTAACATTATTTTGTGATTCGAGACTTGCAATTATTGATTACTGTAGTATCATGTTATAGTTTGAATCTAACTACAATACAGTACAATGATGTACTGTAGCAACATTTTCTGAAGGTATCTGACTAAGTTAGTTAAACTAAGAATGATTCCTCTACTTTCTTGATCAATATGCTAATCAATGATGATCTGATTTTGTCAGTATCAACTAAGTCATTACCCTAGCCTGGATATCTAAATAATAATAATCAAAATTAATTATTCTGAGAAAACAAGCAAATGCTTGACTACTTTCCATCCATCATTTAAAAGAAAATGCATTTGGTTGTAAAAATGAATTTGGGCAAACGTGTATTGTCGTCATGCAACAAAGAACACCTACCTTAATTAAGGGCAACATAACTTAGAAATATTGGGCTGTGCCTTCTGTGTAGTTGCCATTCTGAAATGACTGAACTTTGATGTAAATCTGTCACAGATGAGTTTGGGGCGCTGGAAAGTGTGAAGGCTGCCAGTGAGCTCTACTCTCCCCTGACTGGAGAAGTTGTGGAGGTCAATACACTACTGGCAGACAACCCAGGTCTGGTCAACAAATCTTGCTACAAAGACGGTAAGCACACTCTTAAAAATGCATAGTCCAGTCCATTTAGGTCTTCCTGTTATTTGAAGAAGGCAATGGAAAGTTAAAGAAGCAAAACGTACATTAGGCAAATGTTAGAGCTCAAACAGGAGCAATATAACCGTTACTGCAGGTGTCTTTTGGTGTTCGTCTTGCAACTGAATTTGTTCAGTGTTTGGAGTCAATTAACTGGGAAGCTTGTTAAACAACAAAAAAGACGCTTTCTACTCTACTGAATTTTTTTTACAGATAAATGCTGTTTTTCTGTAATTGTTTCAATGACTTTAATATGGAATTGATTTGAAAAATCAATAAATATGTACTGATGAAATAGTTTTCCTGTTTTTGGTTTTACCAACCATAATAATTCACAGTAATGAGCTGTGAGGTAAACTGCTGACTATTATTTTCTTTGGCAGTAGGTGGCAGTAATGCAACATAATGTAGAAAGAGCCGCTGTAGGGTTAAGGAGATGAAGCCTGTTTTGAAAAATGATATATTGTACCTTGTTCAATCTGTTCATTTGTTTGTAAAAATGAACCTTTTATGGCATATTTTGTATTGTATGTATAGTTCAATCAATAACTTGATTTATCCCCAGTGGAGTAATTGTCTTTAACAAGTGTTTAAAAAAATAAATAAAAAGATTGTTCAAGTGTGAACCATCATACTAATGACTTTGCATGTTTTAGCCCATTCTCTAAGTTGCGAGTACTTTAAATTACTGCCGACCAGGGTTTTACTTTTATGCAACTAGGTTTCCTTTTATTTACAAATATGAAACTCCACTTAGAGACTTGAAACTTGGTTGATGTAGTGATCTCACACTGAACATGGTCTGCTTTTTGCTATTATTTAGAATAAAAATCACTGTCATGGTCCTTAACTCATAGTGTAACCTGATTTTAACCTATTCAATACAGGTTGGCTGATGAAGATGACCATTGGCAACCCTGCAGAGCTTGATGCTCTAATGGATGAAGCAGCGTATGACAGATACATCCGCTCCATTGAGGACTAACCTTATACCTCCTTAGAAGTGCTATGCTCCCTCTCTCCTTTTCAAACACCACTGGCAGGGAGATCCACAAGTTGTGCCTGTGTCGGCTACAACGCTATGCTTAGCATCCACCAGTGGAGCTCCAGATTGCCGACCTGCCAGTGTTGTAGAGCTATGAACATTAGGAATCCTTTATCTACTGTTAAGGACTATTTTAGGGGACCTGTCAATCTGGACCAACTAAACAGCCAATGTTGAGTTGTTGCAGCCTCAAATCCCCAAACAGAAGAGACTGAGACTCGGTCAATAGAACACTTTACAAAGGAAAACTTGAATTTCTGTTGTAGGACTTTTTGGTCTTTACGGTATTAATAATAATGTCAGTCTACACTGCATGTATGAAAGCTACACTGTAGAAATGGGACTGTAAATTAGAAAATAAACATTTCCTGAGACAGTGTTTTTTCTTTGTCATTTTTTATTTCCCAAAGTAGACCGTAGTTTATAAATTACCGTTTGTCATGTAGCTTTACTCATGTGACTGCTCAAGATCTTCAGTATTTCACAGATATTGAACAGGTAATATGCTTGATACTGTCAGAGCCTCACATAATATAAATGCTATTTGCATAGTTGGTCATTTGCATCACTTAAAAACACTTCTACACACACATTTTCCAGCCTAAAGTTAACACGCATCATACAAATGTAAACAAAAAGGTTGCCCCTGACCCATAATTCAAAACACAAGCTTAGAGCCTGATAACACCTCCAACTTGACTGAAGTATTTTGACACACACACACACACACTCTGACAAAATCTAAGTTTTCCTGATGCAGCTGTAAATGCTGTAAAATAGGCCTCTATATAAAAAATGCTGAGAAACCCTAAATGCACTTTTTCCCCACTTACAACTTAAACTCTACAAAATATATGTGTAACTATGCTCCATATCTGAGATTATAATGAATACTCAATGTACAAAATGTTTTTCAATGAGCATTTTGCAACCCTCATGTAAACCTTTGTTTCACTTGTCTCGAGACAAACAAAATGTCCACACTCCACAGTGTAGAATCCAGTGTAGATTTAGTTCTTTCCTCATCTTTGCACCTAAAGACTATTGTTCTGTAACATTTTGTACGTGCGCATTTTACGTCTAGTAACTGTCTAGTCACTTAAACCCGTGAACTTTCAATCTTTAACTCTGGGTCACCCGAGTGAGGAGACCGCTCCACCAGGTACTACAGAAACCCTGTCCTTGGCTGTTGGAGTTCTTCGGGCCCTGCCCTGAGGCGCAGGAGGCACAGGGAGTCCCTCGATTCTTCGATAATCGCTTTCCAGCCTCTCCCTTCTCTGAACTCCCTCGTACATCACACTGGCAGTAAAGTCTCTCTCATTAAGGAAAGCAATGGTCTCGTCCCTTTTGCGGCTCACGTATCCTCTTAGCACTGCATTGTAGGGATTTGAGGCGGCATCTGCATCTGGATCTTCTAGCTGGTGCTTGAATTCCATGCGGGTGATAACAGGCAACAGGAACTGCTTTCCTTCTTTCACCACTTCACCATCCCTGCTTGATAAGCCCAGAGCCACAGAGACCAGGCGTGAGGGCAGAGGCACCAAGTCGCAGCCTGAGCGCTTGTCCACATACTGTCCAAACTCTTTCCGCACCAAAGTTACATCTTGCAGGGAGCGACTCCTCCGCTCCTCCAGGTCTGTAACTATTCGCTCGGGATATGTCCGGCCAAAGACCACACCTAAGCAGAGAGGACAGCAAGGGAAGGAGATTTTCTATGTTCATTTGTGGAAATGTATACTGTAGGTAGCATGTTTCAAATGACCATGATAACTTCCTCACCAGCACGTCGAAGCATGGACTCGGGACATTTCCAGGGTTTGTGAATTTGCTCATCAGGCAGATCTGCAAGCTCTGGACACCATTTCCTAACATAGCTGCCGTAGGGGTCGCAGGTCATTGCTGCATCGACGGGGTGCATGACAAAGTTCCAGTGATCCAGACCGCTCATGCCCCCATTCTGCCACATCATAGCATCTATGGCAACATCTGCATCCACGAGTGTGTCCTAAACACATGTAAATGTGGTATACAGTCGGTAAGTAGTACTTAATATTATACTGTGTGTTGCTGCTATGATATCTATGCGAGTGTATTTGTGCCTGTATGCATACACGTCTCACCTGGAACCAGCGATAGCCTTCTTGCCAGGGCAGATAGAGATATGCTATGAGAAAAGACGCCACCACGTGTCTCATGTAGTTGTTCATCCAGCCTGTCAGCCACAGCTGCCTCATGGCTGCGTCCACCAGAGGGTAGCCTGTTCGCCCTCGCTGCCAGGCCTTCAGGTGGCCTCTATCACTGCTCCACCGCAGAGCCTGCAAATACCAGTGGATGAATAATGCTTTGTAATTGACCTAGTTCTTTATAGCGTGATATAGGCTTTTAAATCCTGATGGAGAAAGTGAATGGTTCAACTTTACATATTTCTTGCTTTGCATTTATGAGTAACACCTGTACTTTATGTTAATGTGTCAGCAAGATGTGTTGCCAGTTTTCTACCTTGTATGGAGGTCTGAGGGATTCCCAGGGGAGGTCAGGAAACAATGTCAGCAGCCAGTAAGCCAAATCTCGCCACGCCAGTTTGCGTTGGAACTTTGGGGGTCGACAGCGTGCCCCTTTGGCATCCCACAATAGCCAGCGTGGGCTGAGCTGACCAAAGTGAAGATAAGGAGACAGACAGCTGGTATTTGGGGCATCTGCCCTGCCTGACTCTTTTTCATATCTGTACACACCTAGGACCCATCAAAGAACCACAAGATGCTGTTAGATCAATGACACACTTCTTTACATTCCTCCAAACACAGTGTTTGACATGTTTACAAAAAGGGATGCACAATATATATAGGACTAATAAATGATTGTCCGATAATGTGACAGGTGGTTTTGCAATCCGCCATTAAACACAAAGAAGAAGAAGAAGAAGAGGGAGCGCAGTGCGCTGACTAGAGAACCAAATATGTTGCCGCCAGTGTGGAAGTTTTTCAGTTTCAGAAAAGGTAAACACTATTGCGATTTGCAATACAAGTTTTTTCTATGTACTTTACCAGAAAAAAACAAATCAACATTTTAAGAGTCAGAACTTAACAATAGTGGTGTCAGTTAGATTTGATTAGGTTTATGGAAGAGATGATGGAATATTAAATCCTCCATGTTTGCTCCCTACATGCTATCCTTTCTTACCCTCGGGTGTGCATAAACTTCCTTTTAAAATACAAAAGTAATAATCTTATCTAAATCGGCCGAATGAAAAATCCATATTGTGCATCCCTATTTACAGTGTTTATGCAAGGTGTCTCACCATCATTCAGAAAGGCCTCTAGCCGGGCACATGCTCCTTCCTCACTGAAATCCCAGGATTTGCGGATGTTAGCGGCCCAGTCAATCTGAATGAAGACAAAAAAAAAATGTATGACTTCATGATGTAATCTGGATTTTTCTGCTATAGCTCGGCCCTACAGGGCTGCTCTGCTGTGGTTACTGACCGTTGTGCCATCCTTCCTGCGGGGCATGCGTGCCAGGCCTAGCGTGCCCAAAGCGACACCCTGAGGCCAGTTGGCAGGTTTAGGGAGAGATACAGGAGGGTCCAGGGGGACCCCTAACGCAGACCCTGGGTTCTGTCTACAGCAGCTCATGAAGTGAACCACTGAACCTATTCCTAAATCAAGAGAAGAAAACACAAGAGTTCACTATAAAATGTACTTCTTGCCAATCTGATTGTATTATTATACAAGCTTTGATATTCACCACAAATATTCAAGCAAGCTTAGTGCACCAAATGAATTTTGTTGTGACTAACCTCTGAGACCCACACCCTCCGTGCTGACAGAGTAAGGGTCTCTGAGACAGTACGAGTGGAACATCCTGCATTCAACACCATCTTTCTGAAGGGCTGCCACCACAACGTCATCCCTCTCCTTCAGCCACGGCTCATAGAGGGCGTTAGCCAAGACTGTTGTCGACCCCGTCTCCTTTACTAGCTCCTTAAGGGAACGCAGGGAAGATCCATTTGCCTTGAGCAAGAGAAGATGGCTGCCAATGCGCTCCAGAGATGAAGAGAAACAAGACAAAGCTTGATGTAGCCAGTATTTACCTGTTAGAAAAGACACCATGTGATTGGACAACAGTCAGGAGAGCTGCAAATTAATAAAGCTTTGGTTCTATATGAGAAGTTATACGGGGAGCACAGCCATTTCCTCTGTCAACTTACAAGCTCCCCCCATAGCCACTGTGATCCCAGGTCCCTCCTCCTCTTCAGGGCTCCAGATGAAGACAGGGATGACAGGTGCACCAACCTCCAATGAGCCAGTGAGAGCAGGATTGTCCCCAAGTCGCAAGTCCCTCCTGAACCACAGCAGAACCGGTGGCGGTGCTGATGGAGAACAAGGCAAACCTACAACTTGCTGGCCAGCCCCTTTACGCCGCTGCCGCCTGTTCTTAGAGCGTTTTGGTTTCTCTGATGGATTCAAATCTCCCTCATTCATCGTTTGGTCACCTTCTTCAACCGTGTCTTGCTTGGATAATAAGCCAAGCGGTCTGGAGACACACACAGTCTGACTTGACCCTGCTGTCTCCTTTTTATATTTGTCAACATGTGTGCTTTTCTGAAGCTCAGTTTCTCGGATTGTCTGTGGTGGGCTCGACTTGACCCAGGGTCCAGTTTGTGGTGATCTGGTGTGTTCTCTCCTGCCGACTCCATCTGCGAGCTGGGTGTGGCTGCTTCCCTGAGGCGGAGATACAGACGTCCGATGAACAGAGCTTCTCGGATTCAGTCCGTTTCCAGGTGGCTGAAGTCGGGACTCTTGACTGGGGGTTGACAGCTGGTGATCTTTCACTTCCAATAGAGAGAGAGCCAATGCCTGTTCCAGTTCATCATCTCCAGACTGCAATTGAATTAGGAACATACATTATTATTACTGTCAAACAGATTACCAATTTAATGTACAAGATTGTCAATGTGTGTTAGTAGCAAGCATAACAAGAACAAGAGTTGCCATTAAAACTGGCAACAAGCATGCAGTGTACCTCATAAGATCAAACACCAGAGCTGATATTTTGCAAAAGCTATACAAAACTGTTTCTATTTGTTAGTTGCTTTCTAGCGTTAGGCAGAAACAAATGTAACTACACATTGTACTGTGTATGATTGTGTGTGTAACAAATGAATGTAAGAGATTTATTTGTTATTATGGACTATCAAGGTTCCTGTCAAAAGTGTCACATTTCTTAATGCATTTCTATTTATGTTAATAGCCTTACACACCACTCATACAGACATTTAGGTGTTTTCACTTATTTAAGCTGATTAGACTTCCTTAGGACTGTTTGTGTGTGTGTGCGTGTGTGTGTGTGTGTGTGTGTGTGTGTGTGTGTGTGTGTGTGTGTG
>CALSBV010012175.1:11257962-11275582 GCA_943590825.1 Bovichtus diacanthus | reverse complement strand
CCCCCCCAACCCCAGCCCAATCCCCTACTCTGCCCTACTACCCCCAGCGACACATATACACCAGCAGGCAATAATTTCACGCCATCCCTCAAAGCCCCCCGCCCCCCACCCTCCACCTCCTCTGCACACACACTCGTACCCCTTTTTGCCGCAACCCCACCAGCTGCACAGTACTCATTTGATTAAGAGGGGGAGGACAGGGAGAAGGAGAAATGGTGGGGGATCACTTTATCAGGATGACTTTCTAAGATGGCTATCATCAGCTACGAAGCTTTCTCAAGCCCTCTTCTGTGTTTACTTTGCTATTGTTCTCCCAGTGTATATGTTTGCCTGTTCCTTGCCACCCCAATCGGAACGGTTTCACAGATATGTTTCCTCTGTTGTCGCATTCATGGGTAATGGTGAAATGAATGGTTTGCTGCGAGAGGCTAGAGGGAAGGAGCCGATACCAGTTTGTGCTTCAGACTCTGAATGAACAACACATTCTTGTTTTGTAGTTTTTCCTCTCTTGCAAGTTGTCTCATCAACCGCTGGAAAGTTTTACACAAAAAAAAGAACATAATAATAAAATCTGCTCTACCTATCTACGTTGTGCTTTTTGAAATGTTGCATATGAAAATCTGCGCGTCCTAAATGTGCTGTAGTGTGCAATTTTACTCCCCTCTCTCCCAGAGTCGTAAAACACATTATCATCATCAGCAGCAGCAGCAGCAGCAGAAGCAGCAGTGTAATTCATCTGAGGTCGTTAATATTCATCATATCATTTAGTCACAAAGGAAACTCATCTGGCTGAATGTCACAGATGTAATTAATGAAGTGACCCCAGAGGTCATGGCTCCATTCACCAAACGCCTTCCACACACTGCTGCGTTACACACACACGCACACACGGTTGCACATCAAAAGCCTTCCAGCCACCACCACCGAACATACAACCTGGAATATGAAACACTTCTAACAGGCAGACACCCTTGCATACCACAACATTCACAAAATGGCTTCTCTCGGTTAGACCAAAGGGATGACACAAGAGCATGCACCAAAGCAGACTTTATTTAGCTCAGTGGAGTATGGGAAGGGAAAGGAAGAGAAACACACACCAGTAAGGGAGAACTTGGGAAAGGAGAGTATAGAGACACACTAAACCACTGGAGCAGGACATAAGGACAGGTGCACATCACAGGTATCTTTTTGGTCATCACTATGGCAACAACATATCCAGAAAAAAATGAAAAGAATAGTTTTACCTACAGTAAGGATAACAGAGTCCCTTCACCATAGAGGACCCCAATATGTACATCTTACAGTCACTAAGATCAAGAGAATACGACAGAAATGAAATTTAAAATAATCAGTATACAAAAAACTGCCTTTGTGGTATTTGGAATGCACATTTCTGTACAGAAGAAAGCTCATTGGTATTGTCGTAAACATTGGTTAGTTTAAGAACAAAACATGACAGAGTTAGTTAGTCCACATCCTTTGGAAAGTTGGCTGCGATGTCAGTCTGAGTTCAGCAAAGCTGTTTAAGCTGGACAAATGGACTAGAGACATTACAACACAGACAGACTGACACCATGCCAGTGGAAGGTTTGGGGCTGAACTCCTTCAAATAACTATGCAGTATCTCCATAAATATTGAGAAGGTAATGCCCTAAGCAGGTTTCTCTAAAACTGGAAGCTTGAAAAAATATTTCTGGTATTACGAAAGCGAAATTTTTATCTTTTGGGTAGGAGTAATTAATAGGATACTGAAAAACAAACCTGATGGAATTGAGCCCCACATATCCATTTGTTTTCAACAGAATAAAAGAGGAGCAGTTTATCAACAGCATCACAGGTATCATTACAGTTTGTAGTCATTAAAGCCTAGTGGTAAAGCGATCAGAGCATGCATCTTTCTACAGTATCGTTAGAAACTACAGTACATTAGCAGCAAACTGGACATCCTTAAGGGCTGAAGTTCAACACTATGGTAAAAAAAGAAAGAAAAATAAACTGCAACATTTCTCAAGAGAAGTAAAACTCTTTAACCGCTATATTACAGACTGCCATGGCTCTAGTTTGGGGTTTTGGTTACAGTCTCCAGTGTGCTTATGAGAGGCAGAAAACAGTAGCTTAGATATAGGGACTCCTTCCTTCTTTAAAAACAGCAATACATCGTCAAGTAAACAGTAGCGCTTATTTTTGTAGGTCATATGGTTAAAGTATTATCACGTCTTTGGATTTTTGTCTTAAAGCATTAATTATTGTTTAGCTATTATTGTTATATTATCATTATTACAGTTAGAATAAGGACTGGTTGCAAATGAACACAGGAAGAAAGGTAGAGAGCAAAAGAGGAAAGTAGGTAGGGAGGGAGAAAGAGGGAAAATAAATTAAGTGTACAAAAATAACATCAATAACATCCAAAGTTTTTCTCAGCACTGCGCAGTAGCTCCCTTTCTGTAAGTGGAAAAGGGAGCTATGTCTCAATCATCCAATGAAGTCTTGAGTCAACCATACAAAAGCTAAATACTGTACATTTACCCCTCACACTATTAAACACTTTAGTTTCAATAAGGTTTTGTAACAATCTATTACTCAGAGGTGAAAAGCTCAGATCTTTGAAATACAGATGTTTTTGTAGATATCTTTTAATACTTAGTCCAAGGTTAAACCATGCCTCTTCTGTTTTAAAAACAGAAAAGTACAGTATTAAGATCACATTTGAAGCGGAGGAGCCATGTTGAGCTGTTGACCTGAGCATAGAAAGCTTTACATTAATCACATAACATTGGTCAGCCATTGGTATATTCAAATAGAACGGAAAGGCAGTAAGTCACCTTGCCTGAACATATCAAAGCTGTCATAATCTTTTCATAATCATGACACTATTATATCGAAGCAAGACAGTTTATCTCAATCCATAAGATTTATATTAAGAAACTATTACTAAACACACACAATGTAAATTTGAGTTTGGTTAAAGTTTTCATATACAGTATAATGGTTGAGTGCTATAAAAAATAGTTTGCCTCGTTCAGGACAAACTGGCCTTTATGTTCTGTGCTATTTGGGCTGTTATCCACTAAAGGAACATACAAGGTGTACATGTACAACAGAAGACTCATCATTGGCTTGTGGTGGGTGAAGCTGCATTTTGGCACCGTATCAGTCTATTGGTAATCGGCTTACTTTTGCCAGCTGCAGATCTCACCCATTCACCGTACAGACGTCAGCTCTGCAGTTTGTTACTGAAAACAAACGTGTTGAAACTAAATCCACAGACATGTAAAATTTTGGTTACGAGCTTTGGAATCTGAGTCAGTCTTTACAAAAGCTCTATGCGAATACCTCTGTCTATTTCAAGGATATTTTTCCGTTGGTTTTTTTTCATCATCATCATCATCATCATCATCTTCTTCTTCGTCTTCTTCTTCATCATCTTCTTCTTCTTTTTCCACTGTTAACTGCTTTGTTTTTTTCTTCAAGTTTATCTTTTGGAGCTCTCTATTTACACTAAAATCTCTTTGACAATTTCTTTTCCAGCCTCTTACAGACTGGCACTACATGCTACACAGCTAGTCATCTAGCACTGTCTGGTGGAGGGCCCACTGTGAGTCTGTCATGCAGACTGAGAGGTAGACTGCAGGTCTAGCTGGGCAGTGAGGTCACATACTTGGAGAATGCTCTTTGGCCTCTGTGGCATCTGGTTGTTTTTTTTTTTTATCAAGGTGGTGTTTGGTTGTAGTAAGGTGTCTGACGGAATAGGGAGAGGAGCTCTTTTCAACAAGAAAGGAAAGACCAGGAAAGAGTTTAATAACAATATGAAAAGAGGAAAGCTGTGGTAGAGAGGACTTAGTTTGGGCTCTCTCCTACTTTCAGTTGAGAGAGTTTCTCTTTGGGCCACTGTGGCTCGGCATCTTTGGGGTGTTTAGGTTACAGGTTTGGCAGCAAAGTGGGCAGGGTATATGTTTAGAGGTTGACAGCAGGTGCAGAAGGGGCTTTGGGGAGGATGTAGTAGAAAGAAGCCAAGGGGCCGTAGTCTGCCTCCCTAAGCTCTGTCTCTCTCCCCTGCCCCTGCGGACAGCTCGGCCTGCTCCCTCTCTGCAGAGTCAGAGCTCAGGCTCCTGGCCCTCTTCTCCTTGGCTCTGGCATTCTGGAACCACACCTGCAAAAAAAAGAAAATGTGTATGAATAAATTAACTATTTCGCTTAAAATACTTAATTGTTCTTTAACTATCGTTTTTAATCTTTAATAAATGCAAATCAAACTGGATTTTATAATTTATGAATATTTGAATCATTTACCTGCACCACTCGGTGAGGCAGTCCCAACTCCTGGCCCAGTGTCTCACACTCGTGTCGGTTGGGCGTACGGTGGCTCCTGTAGAAGTCTCTGAGCTGGAGTACCTGGAAGTGGCTCATCTGTGTCCTTTGGCGCTGCTGCTGATGTTGGTGCTGTTGCAGACTTTGCATCTCACCCCAATCTGAGCTTGGACCCCCAGATCCGTCAGGACTAGGGGACCCTTGATCAGCCATGCTGGAGCCCTCTTCACATGGGTACTCATCATCGTCTTCTTCATAGTCATCATCCTCCTCAGGGTTGTTCAGATCAGTGGTTGAAGACAAAGAGCTCACCGGTGGCTTCATAGTTAACTCTTTGTTAATGATGACAAAGCCATGGTTTGGGATGAGGTTGGAGGCAATAGATGGGCCTGGTCTGTCCATGACAGATGACATGGCCATCCCAATCTGCCCATTGGATCCATTACTCATCGATAAGTTGTAGCCTGCTCTTTCAGCCTCTGCCCAGTGGCGTGACCTCATATGGGCATCCAGAGCACTCTTTACCTTGAATAGAGCCCTGCAGAATGGGCAGCGCAGGTGGTTCAACCCCAAGCTGAAACTGGATCCTGGCCCCATTGACCGGAACTGTCCTTTTCTCTCTCTGGCTCGCGTATTCTGAAACCACACCTGTGAAGGACAGACAAGCATGTTCTAAAATTCATGATAAAACATAAGCATTAAGTCATTTTCCATTCCTTGCTTTCTGTCCTCTCTCTCAAAACCATTCACACATATTCCAACACAAACAAATAAACCATCCATAAAATACCTGAACCACACGTCTTGTGAGGCCTACATCGCGTGCAATGCCTTCCAGGACTCCTCTGGTGGGGTTTGAGTCCATGCTGTAGCGCTGATACAACACTTCAAGCTGTTCTGGGGTGATGGTGGTCCTCTGACGCTTATCCCTTCGGTGATCATCCTCAATCTCTCTACCGCCTCTTTGGCTTTCAAAACTAGTCTCTGACATAAGCTTTGAACTCTGCTTCATGGGTGTTAGGGAACTTTGAGAGAGGCTGGTGAGGGTATTACTCGAGTGATCAGAGAGTGTGTTTTTAATTTGTATGCTGTTTAAGTGTGAAATCATGGGATGTGTGGGATTAGGATGCATCTGGGACATAGCGCCAGAAAGCATTTGGCTGGCCATCAGTGTGTGGTTGGGGTGAAGCATCATGTAAGGCATGGATCGGTCTGTGAAGCCAGAGTGGAGAAATTGGACCTGGGACTGAGCTGCCAGGAGGTGTCTGGTCTGATGCTCTTGCCACAGCTGGTATGAGGACAAGGACACTGGGCAGAGACTGCACTGGAACTGAGCCTGAGTTTGGGGTTGGAGCTGTTTTTTTAGCAGGGTTTCAGTGGATAGATCAGTGGAGGCATCAGGCAGCCTAATGTGGCTTGTTTCAGACTCTGGAGCAGCCGGGAGGCTTGGTGGTGTCTCAGCAGGCTTTTCAACAGGTTGATCAGAAGAAGGGCCGCGAGTATGCCTCTGGTTGGAATGAGCTGTGGATGCGATGGTGGGAACAGTTTTTTGTGAAGAGGAGGAAGGGCGAGGCTGTGGTCTTTCTAGAGTACTTTCTGGCTGCAGATTGGACTCAGGTTGTGGAGAGGACCCTGTTTTTATGGCCTGAACAAGTTCCTTACGCTGGATGTCAGCATCTGAAATTCCATTTTGAGTTTGAACAAGAGCTGGGCTCTTGTTAGCCTGGGGAGAGATCGTTTTATCTTCTTGTTTCCAAGTAACAGGTGTTGGTTCACCTTTGGCTGTTAGATGGTCACTTTCTGTGCAGTGAGAAGAAGAATCAAGGACAGGTGAGTCAGGGTTGATGTAATACTCGTAAGTCAGATCCATGGAGTTTTCATTCTGAGATTCACCTTGTTCTTCATCCCCACAGCTGTTATCATCATCATCGTTCTTGTAGCAGCCATTTCTCTTTCGGTGAATGTTGTCAAGCTGATTCTTCCCCTCTAAACCATTGTCTGTACCTCTGTCTTGATTTTTGCGGGCTCTCTGCCTAGCATTTTGGAACCATACAACAATGATTCTGTTTGGGAGAGACAACAGAGCAGACATCTTGTCATATTCTTCCTCTCTGGGGTAGGGAGTCGCCTCAAACACCCCCTGCAGGGTCTCCAGCTGTTGTTCCGTAAAGCGGGTTCGGGAAGAGCGTCGGCCCCTATGGGACTCTCCTCTTTGTAGGTCTGTTGTCTGGGGCTGTGGGGATGTATTGGCTGGAAGGCCTGGGGATAGTGAACATGGGGAAAGTGTCAGAGTCTGGTTTTGTGCTACTTCTCTGGACTCCTCCAGGGCTATGGTTGGGGGGTTACTAAAATTGTAAGGGGAATCCTTGTCCCGCTGGCGCTCTTTAAATAGGGTGTTGCGAAACCAGTGTTTGATGACTTTATGAGCCAAACCAGACAGAGCAGACATCTTGTTGATCTCTTCATCACTGGGGAGGCTATTAATATCAAAGTGTTTCCTCAGAACAATCAGTTGCTCCTCAGAGATTCGGGTTCGTGTTCTCTTACCCTGTTGTTCAAGCATTGTTGGGCTGACTTGGGTTTGCTGTCCTGTTTGGATGGGGCTGTGTTGGGATGGTTGACCCAGCAGTGCAGGACTGAGCTGTGGAAGCTGACCTTGCAAAGAAGGGCTGAGTTGTGGCTGTTGCCCTAGCAGGGCTGGGTTGAGTTGAGATTGGTAGAATTTTACCAACTCAGGGTTCACACTTGAGTCTAACCAAGGTTGGGACTGGAGACCCACAGACTGCATCACAACTGAAGGGAGGAGAGGTAGGTCCATGGGAAAAGGAATGTTGGGTAGGGAAAGCGTAGGTAAAGGCATTGAGGCCATAGAAAGCTGGGGCAAGGAAAGAGGAAGCATGGTGTGAGGCATGGTGTTAGCTGGAGATGAGGTTTGAGAAGTAGCTGTAGCAGATGTGCTTATAATGAGTGCATCTTGCTGTGGAAATTCTTGAGGATGTGAAGGAAAAGGAGGAGAAGAAGGTCCGGGGGCATTATGCGTTAGGTCTGTAGCTTGAGTACATGTTTTGGTTATGGAATCTGAAAATGAAGGTACAGGGGAGAGTGCAAGGCTTTTAACTTGAGGCATAACTGGTTCCAGTGCTGGTTCTGATTCTGAGGATGGGACTTGGGCTGCAGCTGAAGCAGCTGAATTCTCCCCAGATTTTGTGAGAGGGTACATCTGGTCATACTTCAGCCTGTATTCTCTGGAAAACCTCTCCAGTGCAGGAGTTGGTAACAGCATCCTATGAATATACTCCCGGTGACTTTTTAAAATCAAGGCATCTGAAAAAAACTTGCCACAGTCACTACACTTTTCTCCTCTTTCACAACATCCTTTCTCTTTGTTTGGTGATTCCTCATCCTTCTGCTTTTTCTCTTGAGACAAACTTTCTATCCCTTCATTGCCCTCTACTCCTTTGTTATCCTTGTTACAGCCTTCAATATTTCCATCCAGTAGTCCACAAAACTTAACTCTTTCGTCCTCTGAGCATGCCTTCATCTTCTTGTTATCAGAGCACTCCTGTTTATCTGGGATCATATGAGTTGGTATCTGCTGCTGGTGTCTGTGTCTACTTTGTATATATTGCAGTGCCAACTCATAGCCATAGCTCTGCAGCAGGGCTCGAAGAGGCTCCCCATTCACAGCAGCATAGGGCACTCTGGGAGGAGGACACTGCAATCCAAGAACATTAAATGAGGAAGAATCTGTCTCCTCCTTCTGCTTTTCATTTTTAACAGTAGGAACAGGCATTTCTTCTTTTTCTTCCTCAAGACTAGAATTTTTCTGCTCTCCGTCTGACTGGTTGTTTGCTGATCCACTGTAGCCAGCTTCAACCTTGGCTTCACACTGAAGATAATCCTTTTGTTGGCTAACAGCTGAGTTTGAACTTTGTCTCCGGGTTTGTGTCTCTTCTATCAGAGGTTGGAACTCCCTTTTAATCTCGGACATAACCTGTTCTTTTGGGATGGAATTGGCACATACAAACTGACTAAGTTCTAGGCTTTTAACAGTTAACTCTGGGTTAAGGTTCATGTCTCCAGACAAGTAAAAGGGCAGAAGAAGTTGCTGCTGCAGAGAGAGCAAGTTGTCTGGTGCCAGGGAGAAGTGTTGTTTAAGGAGGTTCTCTGTCCCTAATGGAAGGTGCTGCATCAATTGGGACTGGAGCAGAGCTGTGTGTTGTTGTAACTGAGCGTGGGCCTGTGCCTGAGCCTGGGCCAACTGCTGCTGTTGTATTAGCATCAGCTGGTTTCTTGATGCTATAAGTTCTGCCACTCTCTTTTTAGCTTGCTGGCTGTCAGTTTGTTTAGAGAGGGTTGGCTTGACATCGGTTGTTAAACCAGGGCCTAATAGTAAAGAGGTTGAAGAGCTTACTACATCTGGTCTCTTGGTGAAAGACAAACTCTTGGATGTTTCTTCTCTGGTGGTAGCGGCTTGAGTTGCAGTAGTAGGGACTGACACTGGAGCAGCTACACTAGATGCTGGGGTCTGTGGAGCTGAGTTCTGGGCAGCACGAGCTCTAGTCTGATGAAGGACAGAGCGAAGATGTATGTCCAGTGTGGAGCTCTGGCTATAGCCTACTCCACACAATCGGCAGCGGTAGGGCCTAGGATCTGGGCCACGGGGCGCCTCGGGGGCAGCAACACCTGTGCCAGAGTCCTGAAGGGCTCGTCTGGCCCGGTGGAGATGGGACACAGAATTATAGTGGACCAAAAGAATAGTTTTCTGGGTAAAAGATTCAGAGCATATTGTGCATTTATAGGGCCTGGTTGGATCCAGATAGCGGTCCATTGTTGGGTTAGAGCTCTTTTTGACAAGAGAGCTGGAAGTAGGTTCTGATATGATCTCCTCATGTGGCTCTTTCTCTGGCTCAGTTAAATCCTCCTCACCTCCATTAACTTCACCGACCATGTCCTTCTCTTTAAATTGTACTTCTTCTTTTTGTTCCACCTTTCCCTGCATGACTAGTGATTCTTCCTCCATCTCTTCATCATCTCCCTCTCCTGCTTCTTCACCCACTTGAGGTGATAAACTAAAATCTTGTTGAATTGAAATCTTATTGTGCTCAATGTATTGAGCAGTGTGAGACGGTAAGAGTGTATTCTGCCCCTGTGTGTCCAGCTGTGAATGTGTGTTCTGCATGTGTCTCTGCAGGGCCTCCTGACTGCGGCATTGTCTAGAACATAGAGGGCACTCTGTCGCCGCCCTCATGGCATGGTACTGCCAGTGCAGCTGGAGCTTCTCCTGAGTGGGGAAGGCCAGGCTGCACCTGCTGCAACGGAACCGGTAACCATGGCGATCAGAAAGGGGAGGGGGGTCGCCGGGCGGGGAGGTGGGCGGGGAGGAGGGGGGGGTCTGAGTTGGGGACTGAGGAGCCAGTTTGCCATTGGAAGGGTGAGTGGTGTTGTCTTCTAAGGGTGGGGTGAGTAGAGCTGTGACATCTTTGGGTGCGGCTACATCTCCCTCAACGTTCTCCACTGAAATGCCTGCAAAATGCACACCAATAGTAAATAGTAATAGTACATTTTAAATAACACTGTGCCAAGAAGACAATTTGTTTTGAACAAATTACCATGACATGGTGTGGAATTGTATGATTCCTCAAATAATATCTGAATTATGGTCAGCTTTACCATGCATTTTTTACCAACCTTTGTTTTTCTGTGAATCAACAGAGGCACTGGAATCAGCAGTATGGGAACAATTTGCATTGTTATTCTTGGTGTTTTTATTTTTCTGAGTATCGTCTGTCTGTGGTTCCGTCTGCAGCTGAGGCTGCGGTTGTTCCATGGATAGTGTGACCTGGAAGAAAAGAAAAAGTGACGGTCTGTCAATTTTGTTTTTTAGTGGGGAGTTTATTGCAAGTTACACGCAGTGTTGTTTTACCAATTCAGACTGAAAGAAAAATGGGATATTACCATATTTTGTTAATCCAACATTATGAATAAAACATTTAATTGTACAGCATAATAGCAAATATCAAAATGTATAAACATGAGTGCCTGCACACCCTGTCCTAATATCATAAAACATTAAATTGTGAATCTGTAAGTGTATCGTTACATCTTGCACCTGCCTGCACAGCAGTATAGACAGCAAGGCACATCAATTTGGTAATAAGTGTATATGGTTGAGATATGTGGGTCTGCCCTTCAGCTCCTACGACACCCTCCAACATGCCCCAAGGGTTTAATAAAACTTTACTGAGCTGAATAATGAATTTATTTAAAATCATTCTTCATATAGGAAACCTCCATCTCCACAGCTTCGAGCACTGAGAGCAAATACTATATCTATGCAAACAGCTAGCTACCCTTAGGAAAGGACGGACAGCTAAAGATGAGATTTACATGACAAGAGTTTTCTCTGCGTAACAGCTTCATATGAGAGAAAAAGAACACACACACACACACACACACACACACACACACACACACACACACACGAGAAAACTGAAGGTCAGGCTTAATCTAGAGAGCGTAATTGGAAAGCAAGGTACATAATGGCCATCATCACCTCAGTCTGAATTAATGAACCTCAATTACTATCGGAGAGAGTGAGGGAGGGGTAAGAGGGGAAGGAGGGAGGACGATGGTGAGGGAGGACGATGGGGGGGGTTATGGGGTGTAAAATATGAAAAAGAGAGAGAGCAGGGAGAGGGAGGGAGGGAGGCAGGGAGGGAGGGAGAAAGTATGGGGCAATGAACAAAAAAAAACTGCTTCGGAGAGAGAGTGAGTTAGGGAGGGGTAACGCATAAGAAATTGAGAGAGAGCTTGGGAGCGACAGAAAGGGAGGGGCAGGGACAGAGATTGCTGAATAGGAATGATAGGAGTAGCTGGAGGGGGGAGGGAGGGACAGCAGAGGGGAGAAAGGGTGAAAAGCAGTCAGTCAAGTGGAGGCGAAGAGCGCAAGAGACAAAGGCCACTTAGCATACGGGCCAGGGAGATGGAGGATGGTGATGTGGATAGATGACCAGTCTTTGTTAGTTGGAGAGACACAGTAAAAAGCATGGGGGCCCCTTTTTAGCTTGACTGCACTTCTGGTAATAGAGGGCTACTTAAACATGCATTATAGAAAGACTGGCTTTTCCCTCACTCACTCAGTCAGACCCTCTCTCTTCCACTCTAAAAGACGCGCATACACATACACACAGAATGCACGGCTGCATCAAAGATGATAGCGGGGAGCTACTTAAACATGCATTAAAAAAAGCGCTGCCTTTCTCTCTGGTGCCTTCTTAATGGAATTGTCTCCCTACATTTCACTCTCCCCCATCCCCCATCGCTTTGCCTTCTCGTTTTCTTTTGCTTCCTGACAAACGCAAATACAACAAATACACACTTGCATACACTTACTGTGCTGATGAGCTTGTCTACACAGTCCTGTGCCACACTGTGCACATGTGTGAGATGCTGTCGCATGTGTGCGTGTGGGAGTTTAACCTGGCACAAAGGGCACTGGACAGTCTAAAAGAGTCGAGAGAAGGGAAGAAAGAGAAGTGAGAAAAATGGTTTAAAAAAGTGTTGAATTAAAAGGCTGAAAGAGAGCACAGATGTGCATGGGTTTGTGGGATTACGCTAGAACTCCATTGATTGTGTCCATTGTTACATTTGTGGACATGGACGACGTCAACATGCTTAAATTATTAAAATGTGTGTCAACTGCTCACCTGCTGGTTCGGATTTTGCTGGTGTATTCTGGGGCGTTTGGTTGAGATAGAGTTTTCCATTTCCTCGCATCCAGAGGATGGACGCTTGACTGACGGCAATGAATCCCTCTTTTCTCTTTCCTCCTCCCTAGTTTCTTCTCCAAGTAAAAATTCATATGGACGTGTAAATATATTGATATGTACTACGTATGTAATATAATATCATCCGAGTTAACTTCCATATGTTGTAGAATGTGTATCTTTAAATAAATATATATATATATACCTGTCTCCTCAGAAATCTGCTTCACCTCCAAGTTACAAGTGTCTTTGGTTGTGTCCAAAGGACCAGTGGTGGTCTCACTGGAAGTTTCCATATCCTCACTGAGCTCTCCTGGGAGGGTACATGACAAATAATTATGCTACACTAACATTGTGCTTCATACAATATGTTCACAAATTATCAGGCTAATTGTAGTTTATATTATCCTTTAGATAGCATCCTTCAAAAAGACCAATATCTTTGGACCACACTTCATTCTTCTTGCTTTCCTACATACACTATTGATTAAGTATTGATTCTCCATTAGATTCTCCTCAGAGGTGGAGTAGAGGTAATATGGACTTACAACACATCAGTTCACCTCGATAAGTCTTAATCTGCACATAGACAAATCACAGAATACATTTAATTTACAACTGAAGTGTTGAACTACTAATTTTAGATGTTGTGTCTGCAGTTCACGTGCTCCAGACGATGTAAATTCAGTCTTGAACAGACTGCAGATTGGTGACCAGCCTCCACCTCCCCCATTCTTATCCGGGGGATTTGTATTGGTCCATTGATTAGCAGGTGCTAGTTAGCTGTTGTCAGGGGTTATTGGGGATATAACAAGGATGTGTATCGACAAATCAATTTACTTGATCAATATCTCAGCAACAGCCATTACATTTTCTCCCTCTTTTCATCTTAATCCCCTGTCTGCTCACTGATGTCAGCAAGCAGCATGTGCAACATGAAATCAAATACAGCCGCGTGGTTCATATTCTCACCTGTGACACCATCAGGTCTTTTCCTGATGGTAAAAATGGCTGCTAGCTCCTCTCCTCCCATTGGCTGCAGCTGTAGTAGCGCTTCCCTCTGCTGATGGGTTGGGGTTTGACTGTGTTTCAGTACTTGGAGTTTAGAAGAGGAGGAGTGGTTGCATAAGAGACAATGGAACAGCCACGAACCTCCATCAACCTCTCCATCATACTGCCGCAGGAACTAAAAATAATGTAAAAAAGGAGAGATAATATTTTTTTTGGTTGGACAACAGCTTATAAATGAATTTCTGAATACATTTTTGTTTCAGATACTTCTTGCTTGCCCTAAGTTATTATTGAGAGTGTACTGACTCGGTAAACACGGACGCTGGCCTCGTGGTGTGAACTGAGGGAATGTCCTCGTAGCTTGTCCAAACTGCTGGTCACGTAGTCACACAGGTTGCACCTCAGCTGGACGGGGTTGCCCTTAGCAATAAGGGCAGCCCCCTCCTGACCCCTGTCCCCACCCTCCTGGAGGTGAGCGGCAAGCTGGTACCGGGTGCGGTGTCTGTCAGTCTGGCAGTGCAAGGAGAAGTTAGCCCTCAGCGGGGTGGTGTAACCGCACAGCCTGCAGTGGCAGCCCCCTGCGACGAGGGAACACCACTCAGACTGGGGCAGAGAGCGAGGGGCGTTCAGGTGCTGCTCCATAGACTCTAAGCTGTCGGACGAAAAGCAGGAGCAGACAAGGCATTGAAACACGCCCTGGGAGAGGGGTTCAGTGGGGGACAGAGATGGGGCTGGAGGGGGAGAGGGGGAGGGGGAGGGAGAAGGAGTCAGCGTAGACCCAAGGGTGACTGGCTGATCTCCGACTTGTTGACTGGTCAGTCGCATGTTCAAGGAGAGCTCGCCACCTAAAACACAGAGAGATCCCCTGTAAGAATGTACTACATATTTATAATGATGGATAACACCAAGAGATGCATTACTCACCTGTGTTTTGTAGGTGTTTCAGCTGCGGGGCAAGACTCCTGCAGTGAGACAGATAGTAACCTCTCTGGAGCCGTAGCATATTATGTGTGTGTTTCTCGCTGGTGGTGTGTATGCGCAGGTTGCGGGCAATGCTGGTCTCATAGTCGCACACATCACACCGCCACCGCTTACCATGAGAGTGAGTGTGTGCAGGTGGTGTGAGCTTGGTGGGCTGGGTAGTAGGCGTGGGAGTGGAGAGTGGGGGCTTGTATGCGGGCTCATCCACTGCGTGACTGTCGGAGGAGCTGCTATTGTTGGTAATGTGAGTAGTGTGCATTTGACCATTCGAGTGTCCCCCATTTTGAACGTTATTAAGGTGTTTATCCGACTGCATGTGTATGCTGAGGTTGCCTTTCGATGAGGTAGCGTAGTCACACACCTCACAGCGATAGGGCTTGTAGCCACAGGCGTAGGTTTCACCGCGGGCCAAGCGAGGATGGGGTTTCCCCGAACTGCAATATCCACACACACCTCGTGTTGCACCACCGCACACACACTTTCCCCCGGAGGCGCCACACACACACTGGCCTCCCGTCTCTGGATGTTTCTCTTTCATGTGGACTTGCAGTGTATGCTGAGACTTATAGTGCCAGTTACACTTGGGGCATTTCAGCGTCTTGCAGGAGTTGCGTGAGTGCATTATGGTCATGTGACTGGTCAGTGAATTAGGAGAGAGGTCTTGGTTGAGGTTTCTAAGGACAGCTTCTTTCTGTTCTTCTTCTTTGTCTCTCTCGTCATCCACCTCTATGTCTAGCTGGCTGTCATTTGGTTCTGGAGCTTTGGCACCATCTCCATTGGAAATGGAAGAATGAGGAACCCCTGCCGGCCCATCATCCTCAGCAGGTGTACTGGCAGGCGCCGTACCTGCCAGTGGAAAAGCCAGAGTAGACTGCTGGGATTTAAAGCTCTGAGGAAACCCAGAAATCCAGCCCTGATCTCCCTTAATGTCTTTTACCTCTGTCTCGCTCAGCAGGGCAGAAGAGGAGGACGGACAAGTGAAGTGCTTTGGAGAGGTGGAAAGAATAGGGGAGGGCTCTGGAGAGGTGGAAGGAGTGGGGGAGGGCTTTGGAGAGGCGGCTATTTTGCTGTCGAGTGTGCCACTGGCCTTTGCAGTGCTGGAAGAAGAGCTGTGCTGGCTCTGTTGAGGTAATAAAGAACATTTGGATTTGGTTTGGCTTTGGTTTGAGATGGCCTCCTCCTCTTCCTTCTCCTCCTCTCCCCCTCTGCTGCTAAGGGCTGCTGGGAGGCCCCCTGTAACTGACGCCTCTCCCACACCTACATGCACCTCCCCTTCTTCCTTCCCCTGCCCTGACAAATTTCCCTCCCCGAAATCTGCCTCCATCCCCTGCTTTTGACACGCTTCATTCTCCTGTGAATGTCGGCCTCCTTCTTTCTGCTCTCCTCCCTGGGTCTCTTCTCTAGCCTGGGACCCCTCTGCGCCCTCCTCCTCCTGCTGAGGCAGGGTCAGGGGCTCTTTGGCAGGGACCATGGCTGAGGTATGAGAGGATGACCCCTGCTCTGGAATGACCACTAGGGTCAGGAGAGGAAGAGATAAAGCCTGGGGACTGAGGTCAGCATCTCTCTCCTCTCCTCCCCCTCCATCCCCTCCTCCTCCCTCACCGCTGTCCATACCAGAGGCTACAGCTGCCACGCATTACTACCCCACCTGTGTTTCAGATACAGAGAAAGAGAAGCAGAGAGCAGGACAGACAGAGACAGAAGGAAAGTGAAGGGAAAAAAAGAGGGGAAAATTAAATACATGAGTCATGTAAATAATATTGCATAACAGTTGAGGCCATTGATTACAGTCCCTGGATAGCATCTGTTCAATACGGTCTTCACAGTGCGCAATACAGAGGCTGGTTACTCAGGGGTTAGCGTTAGCCCTTAATGGGAAAATCAATAGCATGAGCGCTAAACTAGGTAGAGGAATGCGGGTAAGGGCTACGCAGGAGGTCTATAATATTTCTCAGGGGATAGGATTAAATAAAGAACTGAATGCTTCTGAGCTAAAGGGCTTCCACTAAATTGACACACTTAGATAAAAGCAGATAAAAGAACTATTTTTAAAGCCACTGTATCAGTCTCTACATCTTTTGCTGTGCTTTGGTACAGAGATATATTATGAGAGGAAACGGCATCTCTGTTTAGCACGATCTATTTTATAACACGCAGTGCAAACACAGGGGGTGGTCACAATACAATAAACACCTGTATAATCTAATTTAGTCCAAAATACAACGAATACCTGTATGAGGCTTATACCATTTTTGTTGGCATTTCAGAAGGGTGTTTAATAATATCTGTGGTAATTCTTTAAGCAATATTTAGTGGTGTTGCAGCGTTTTGTATTATATTTCACCTCTCCTATTGTATGTGCATTACATTGTGTACACCTTCTGTAAATCCCATTGAGTCATACACACCCATAACGCTGAAGCAATAATACACATCAAAATAATGAATCCTTTTTTGTAATAAACTGAAACTTTATGTATTTAACTTTATGCATTTATAGTTAATAATGGTGTGTTAGAAAAACAAACAATTTAAAGCAAAATGTAAATAAATCTCTGTTTTAAGACTGCATTTCCTTGGCTCTTGAAATAATATGGTTTTAATGGAACTAACAGAAGGACTATGACGATTTATCACACAAGAATGACCATAAACATTCAAGTTTATCATTAGGATTTCCCAAAAATTATCAATGAGGTTTCACAAAGAATCTTAATCACCAGCACAATCATGCATCACTACAGAGACTTCCTAAAAAACATTAAACGGGCCTCTCCCCCTTGTCTGTTTCTAACTGACAGATGGATGCCAGATGAGACAGATACATCTCTCTTACTCTGTGTGTGTCCCACAATCTCATTACTGACCTTTTTTAATCAAGGAGAGACCTTAATGTACCCTTTCACCTTCTCCTTCAACCAACCACCCCCTCCTCCTCCTGCTTAAACACCCTCTCCCTCCGTCTCTCCTGTAGCCACCCCCTCTCCCCTCTCTGCACCTTAAAGATATATGGCTCATATCGGCACTCTGATAGTGCTTTAATGTACTGTGTTTATGTCACAGGCCACAGACCCTTGCCCACTGCAGCTGTCCACTGTCCCGCCGGATAGTGCTGAGGGGCTGAGCCTGCCTGCCAGCAGCTGAGAACAGTCTCTAATCTGATAAAGATTTTCATTTACACTGCAATCAATAACCTGGGTCTATCGGCAATGTAACTATTTATACAAACATTCCTGGCTCTCTATCGATCACAAGTGCGGGAAACCATCATTTAACAACGTGTGTGTGTGTACATCTGTGTGTGTTAATGTGAGTAAACCCTGTTGTGCACTGCAAACTGATTCTGATAATGCCAATTACAGTGGGCACACATACAAAACACCTGAAATTGTACATGTAATTAATGAATTTATTAATGCACAAGACCTTGGTTATTAGGCGTGAATACAACAGATTTTGAAACATTATGTCCAAATGCCTAACAAAAACATTGAGTGTGTCTGTGTGTGTGTGTGTGTGTGTGTGTGTGTGTGTGTGTGTGTGTGTGT
>CALSBV010012175.1:11203627-11251775 GCA_943590825.1 Bovichtus diacanthus | reverse complement strand
GATAGATAGATAGATAGATAGATAGATAGATAGATAGATAGATAGATGGATGGATGGGTGGATGGATGGATGGTGGGTGGACGTAGGGGAGGAGGGAGGGATGGGTGGAGATTTAACTGTTATTCATTCTATTTCCACTTTTCCAGTTCACATTAAATGGCTTTGCAACAAAACATGCCACAAAAACTGAACAACAGCGCCCCTCGTTGTTCGGGGCCCGTAACTGAAAAAATGCCAAGCGGAAAAAAACACCGTGTGGTCTGAAGAAGAGCAGAGAGGGCTTCTCGGGCACCGTACATTCGCGGAAATTGTCAAATTATTATTTTGTTTGTTTTAAAGGATGGGAGACGTCTGTAGATAAAACTAAAGGAAAATAGTGTTTACGTTCATTATTGTCACTCCTCTTTATTGCAGGACTTTCAACATGGAAGATGAATGGGAGGAGGAGGTAAGACATACCAGCGTAACGTTACTAGCGATGCTAACATTAGCTACATGTGGCTAGCATGTTAGTTAACTTAGTGCTGATAGCATAGAAATTACGCCTGTTTCAATTTTACCATTCGTTATTGTGTTTACTTTAATATTTCAAGTGGGAGTTTCGGGGACAAAACCTCCCACCAAATACTGTTTTGGGTTTTAGCGTGTATTAACAGTGGGACTCCGAGACAATTCATTCATTTTCAGACCAAAATATTGTGAAAGACTGCCAATATTAACTATATTGTTACTACATAATTTCTCTTCTATGCTCTTATCATTGTTGGAAAATCAAAGTCCCTCTTTAATTGTAGAGAGTGCAGTCGCTGTGTACATTTCTATAATATATGTTGTCTTTTCGCGTGTGTAGGAGCAGCTTGTTGTGGTGGAGCTCTCTGGTATAATCAACAATGACTTCCTGTCCAAGTGCCGGGGCACGTGTAAGATACTGGTGAGTATCGGATATGAATGCTTTGTGGTGAAAAGAAAAAGAGACCACCATGCATGGCCGCAACATCAGTGTAGGTCTCTCATTGCAGCCGTCTCCAACTGGGTTTTGTCCATGTGTTGCAGGATATTGACAGCGAGAAGCCCATGATGCAGGTTGGACAATATGTGTTTGCAGGGCAATATGAAGGTAAGGTTAAAGCTCAAGAATCTAAAGGAAAAAAAACATACAGATTACTTGTGTAGCTTATTTTTTTTTTGTGCCTGCTGTTGGAAAAAATAATTGCACTCTCCTCCTCTCGCTCTTCCTAAAGCAAGTTGTCATGTTGGAAAAGTGTCTCATGAACACCACCTCCAAAGAGCTTTTCTAACCTGAATTGCTGTCACCACTTTTTTATTTTTGTGGTTTCAGTAAAGAAGAATATTCAAAACTGCACCATCAAAAGTCAGATAATAATATTGTCAAGAGCATTACTAATATATTGTTTTGGAATACAATGCATGAAAATAGGGGCACATTTTTAATACCCATGATTAGTAGTTATAGAGGTCTATGAACTCTTATAATAGATTTAAAAAGAATGTGAAACAGAAATTTGACTTGCTATCCTTTTCTCTTCATAGATGCCTTGGGAACGTGTGTGCTGTTTGAGGAGGGACCACAGAAAGGTAAGGCTCTCCACATATTCTCAATGTTTATTGTTGTGTTCCAGGTGTGTTTTTTTTCCCTCTTGCTTATCGTCCATTTTGTCTCCATGCCTACTTGTCTCCAGCAAAAGCAGACAGTAGTCCAGAGCTCAAGTATATGTGCCACACCGTGAAGAAGCTGATGATGCAACGAATCTTCCTCGTTGAGAAGAAAGAGGGTGAAACCAGCACAGGTCAGCCAGAACTGTCAAACCCAACATGGTGCAAAATCTGTTGTGACCAATTTATTTGAATACAGTTGATATAATTGTTCTTTTGTTACACACATTTTTATACTATGCTGTTTTCAGGAGCAGCTTGACCCAACTACTTTTTAATAATATGCATCTTTACAAAGAATCAACTTTTCATAACATTGTTAAAAACCTGAATATGGCTCTTTTTTTGTGTTGTCCCTGCAGGAAGTGGTGAACAGATGGAAACACTATGTCAGTCCAATCAAGAAGAAAATGCCAACAAAATTGGAGAGACGGGAGACAATATGGACAACACAGACTTAGAAGACTCGGCAGTCGGCTGAGATATGGAAGCTTTGCTTTATTATGACCTCCATACACAAGCTTAGAGACACCAGTGTTTGAGTATGTGAGGGACTCCATGTCAGAAACTGAGAGGTGTCAGTGTTACTGTCAATCTTTTGTCACAATCCTTTCCAGAAAGATCTAATGCCTCTTCTTTACTAAACCTCGAAATAAGTGAATGCAATATTTGATGCACAATATAAATACAGTTAAATTGTACCCTAAAGGGAAAATAGGCTTTTACAGATGTAATGTACATACGATGGGTCTTGGAAAGGGCAGTCTTAGAAAAATGGCCTGAGACCTCAACCTTGCATCAGAAAGTCCTGTCATTGTGATTCTCTGATATCATCGATTTTTGTTTCTACAGATCATGATGAGTGTTTAACCAGCAGAGTGAGATAAATCTGCTTGAGCTGCAAGGTTTCGGTACAGAATATGTCCTTTATACATTCAAAAGAGGTGAGGAGAGTATGAAGACCCCTATTTTTCTGATTTGTGATAAATGGGTTTTATATGCACTACTATTATTATTCATTTACAAAAGAAATAAAGGCTTTTTATTTTTACTTGAATTCTTATTGTGTTGTTGATGTTTTGTGGATTTTGCATTTCGTTACAAAGCAAAGGTCAATCAGGCAACATCCCTTTTTTGTTTGTTTTTAAGAACTGTAAACTAATAATTAGATTACATTTCTACTGCAGTTTATGGTGTCTACCTTTTGTTTATATGGATAATAAGTGAAAAAGTGTTTTGAGTTCTTATATGCACAATAATTACAGAGAAGCAGTTGTTGAAATCTTGGATTGAATGCCCTCCAACAATGCTCAATAGAAAGATAGATATATACTTTATTATGCCACACAACCGTGTTGATAGTAATTGTTTTGGTACAGCATGGTAGCTCAGATGCAGTGCAATAGAAAATAAACCATACAAACAGGCACCATAAACCATTACAACACACACAAAAAGGAAACAAATGAATGTCAGAATATGTATGTATAAAAAAGAGAATCTAAGACATGAAAAGGTGAAAGTTGAAATGTAGGGCTAAAATCTAAAAAAAGTAAGTAATATAAGTATGTGTCAGACAGTATTGCAAATGAATAAACAGAAAGTAAACATGAGTGTATTTAATGACCAGTAATAAATATGTATATAAAGAGGTGTAAACCGTTTGTAAAACCGTTTGTTAAACAGTTAATAAAGTATATAAATGTAAAGTGCTGGTGGGGGGCTGCTGATGTGGGTCCTACCTGTCCCATACACGATGGGGTTTGTTTTATGAATGAACGAAGTTTTGTTGACTTTGAGGACGTGGCGGTTCTCGGCCAATCCAATCACCGATGTTCCCTCGAAGTGGACCAGTG
This sequence comes from Bovichtus diacanthus, assembly GCA_943590825.1. Classification (NCBI taxonomy): domain Eukaryota; kingdom Metazoa; phylum Chordata; class Actinopteri; order Perciformes; family Bovichtidae; genus Bovichtus; species Bovichtus diacanthus. The sequence continues at coordinate 11,248,245 of CALSBV010012175.1, read as the reverse complement.
AGCGGGCGACATCGCACTCGCCTTCTCGGCACCTGATTGGTCGGCTGGTGTTTTAGCACAGGAAGTGCATGGGTGTGTTTCCGAGGGGAGGGTCTTAAACTCAATCGACGAACTTCCCTCAAGACACCGGTGAGTTCTCTTGATAGATTTTGGTTTAAAATACAAAATGTTACTTAAATGTGTCTCTCATAAAGCTAGTGTTTAGAAAGACTCAATACAGACAATTACGCCTTTGCTTATTTGTTGCATTTCTTTTTTCATTGGACGAGTGAAATTGCAGTTCAGCAGGTAAAACTAACGGTACGCTAGGTTAGCCAGTCTAATGTTAGTCCCTCACCTCTGATGTTGGATGGTAACGGTCACTAATTGGAAATAATGGTCACAAAACTGTTGCTACTGACCGTAGACTGTTTATAAATATATATATATAAAAAGTTTATGCTACTGACTCGTAGTTCAAAGACGGTGGCAAGATGTAACGTGTCGAGACGTGCAAAAGTGAGACTCCAGACACTGCCGTGTCACACGACAGCAGTGAAGTTGGCGTGAACGTCTTTTAGCCAGAGGATAATAAAATACATTAATATATTCCCCACCCTCCGAATACTGCGTTGGATTTCCTGCTATTATGATGATTATACAGGTATAGTCACCTTATTTAAAAACCAAGGTTGCTTGCAGGGGATTTCTGAATATTGTCTTGCAAATCGACATCTCTCTAAGACAGCTTGACCACAACCATAACATTATTACTTCTATGAAGATATCCTTTAATTGCAGGGCTGCTGTATTATATTGTATTAGTTTAAGCTATGATTCCAAATTCAGGTTGTCAGTTAAATAATTCATACTTTAATGCGTATGAATAACCCTAAATTGCTCTAGGGGTAAGTCGCTCTGCTAAATGAAAAATGTAATGTAATACAATATAGTTGATGTCAACGCCTACAGCATACCAGATTGCATCATCTTGAACAGATTAGCATAGCAGTTCATCTCTCATAGGCTGAGTATTTGCGTGCACTGAGTCATACACGTCCAAACTGGCATGTGCAGAGTTGAGTAGCCCTAAGTTTAGAGCTGTGATGAATACTTTCAAAAAAGTGCAAGACAAACTAAAATAGTAGGGCTCCCCCCTCTTTGTCAATTAGTTGACTAGTTGATCATTTTTGTCTTAATCGACTAAGATTTCTTTAGGGGATCTCTGGTACTCACAACGTTTTTAAAGTGGTCACATGGTTCTCGGTTGAGAAACCAAGTGTTACAGATCTGCAGATTAAATCAGCTGATTAATAAGTTGACAAATTCTTACGAAAGGACAGCTCTATAAGAAGGGCATACAAAGGTTTTTAGCTGAATGTTTGAACGCAGTGATCAGAGCTTTGTGGTGTCTTCTTTTTGCCCCTCGTCCAGACAACGTTTGCACATACGCAGGATGGAGCTGCGACCACTTGTTATGTGCTTTGCTCTCTGTGTGGTTTACGCCACCAGTAAGCCCACAGAGAAGAAGGACCGTGTTCACCACGATGAACCCCTCAGCAACCGAGATCATGACGATATAGAGAACTTTGACTATGACCATGAAGCCTTTCTGGGACAAGAGGAGGCCAAGACCTTTGACCAGCTCACACCAGAGGAGAGCAAGGAGAGGCTCGGGTAAGAATGCATGCCAGGGAGATTGTGTGACTCTGTTCTTGAAATACTGTGAATATATGAAGTCACTGTGGTAATGACCCAGTTTGTCCTCAAGGAGCACTTTAGTTCATCTGGGGTGATGCACCACTAGAGTTCTATGAGGAAACAAGCTGATTGTTTGCCAAATTCCTATTATTTCTCTACAGCATGTTGGTCGAACGTATAGATGAGGATAAGGACGGCTATGTGACAGCTGAGGAGATGAAGATGTGGATTAAGCACGCTCAGAAGAGGTGGATCTACGATGATGTGGATCGACAGTGGAAGAGTCATGACCTCAATGGGGATGAAGTGGTGTCCTGGGAGGAGTACAAGAACGCCACATATGGATACATTCTTGGTAGGGCTGCAGACAATCTTCTTTTTATACACTAAAGTATTACCTGCGTACTGCATGGACACAGCACAAATGCACTTTCCCACATTTGCACACACTTTACAAAGTTGTGACTGCTGACTTGCAGATGATCCCGACCCCGATGATGGCTTCAACTACAGACAGATGATGGATCGCGATGAGAGGAGATTCAAAATGGCCGACCAAGACAATGACCTGAAAGCCAACAAGGAGGAGTTTACAGCCTTCCTTCACCCTGAGGAGTACGACCACATGAAAGACATTGTAGTGCTGGTAAGTGACAAACACACAGGTGTGATATTGATTGATTTCACTTTATTATCCAAAAACGCTGTTTCACATAAATACAAAACAAAGTTTAACAACAAAACCTTATACAATCATATCACATCCACCAATAGTGGCTGCAGTACAATCAATTAAATCACTAAACCCCTTTAATGATGACACTTACACCGTTTTACATCCCTTCTCACTGCCCTGTGGTCTCTTTTTTTCTTATAGGAAACTATGGAAGACATTGACAAGAATGGAGATGGTTTAATTGATTTAGACGAGTACATAGGTGAGTTCATAAAGCCCATTTTCAATTTTCACCACTCAATTTTGGGTTGTTATCGGTGGACAGATAGAGAATACAAAGTTAAAAAGTGTAAGAAATCGTGAGTATGGGTAAATAAATCCTTTATTTACCCATACTCACTGGATCCTGCCCAGTGACTACGACCATGCTGACGCCGAAGCCAAGCATCTGGTCTTTGAGTCGGATGCAGACAAAGTACGAACTGTAGAATTTGTGAATTATTTCAAATTTCTTCAGAAATTGAACTTCCTGTTTCATTCACTGGGAGGGAAGTGAATTTGCGTTTTTAAAACCACAAATTAATGAAATGAACCCGTTAATCCGTTACTTGTGCAAAGAAGTGTTGCAACATCATGAACACCATCTTTCTGTACTCTAGGTGACATGTACAACCAGGAGGGAGACTCCACAGAACCCGAGTGGGTGAAGACGGAGAGGGAACAGTTTACTGAATTCAGAGACAAAAACAAAGACGGAAAGATGGACAAGGAGGAGACCAGAGACTGGATCCTGCCCAGTGACTACGACCATGCTGATGCCGAGGCCAAGCATCTGGTCTACGAGTCGGATGCAGACAAAGTACGTACTGTAGAAGTTGTGAATAATTTCAAATTTCTTCAGAAATTGAACTTCCTGTTTCATGAACTTCCTGTCTCATTCACTGACGGGGGGGGTGAATTTGCATTTTTAAAACGACAATTGAATTAATAAGTACGCACAACTGGGTCTGTTTGAATGATTGCACTGCAGGGCTACAAAATACCTTGTGGTAAATTTGTTAGATATTGGAGTGACGATATAAGGCTCAATGAAACATAGAAGCACAGGCAATTATTAAAGTCTATCCATCCATCCATCCATCTTCAACCGCTTATCCGGGGTCGGGTCGCGGGGGCAACAGCTCCAGCAGGGGGCCCCAAATTATTAAAGTCTAGATTTAGACAAATATTTAAAAACAATGTGTGCGTGTGATGTAAACAAAGTATTGTTAGCCAGGTTAGTTTTTTGCATGCGATCAGTGAGGATGAGGATCTGACTTAATTATAGCTGTAACAAAGCATAATAAATGCAAGAGATGCAGGATTTTATCTCAGCCCGCCTTGTATTGTAGCCCTGGGATTATTTTGTAATTAAGATGAGAAAATATATCTTATTTATTGTCCGCACCCAGTGACTCAGGTGCAGATCATGCAAGACATACCGAATACCTACGGGAAGACATTATAACAACATGAAGTATACCTTGGTAACCGTTTTTAAAACGTACTCTTTGTGTACAATTGGCACGAATAGATAAGGCTTATCATGTGTGTTATTCCCCCTCCATCAGGATGGCCGTCTGACCAAGGCAGAAATCGTGGATAAGTACGACCTGTTCGTGGGCAGCCAGGCGACCGACTTCGGAGAGGCTCTGACTCGGCACGACGAGTTCTAACATCCACATGCCCCCAAAGACTCTCTGTTCATCTTACTCCTCCGACAGTGGAAGGAGTATTTAAAACAAGATGCGCTCGCCTAATCCAACGCCACGGACAATAATTTATTTGATTTGTTGAATGTGTCCCATTGTACACACACTTACATTACACATTATCAGTGTGTCCTCATGCTCAGTTGTTCGTTAGATTGGGATATATTGCCAGCCTTTGCTCTGCTTCCACACACTACTCTTCCCTTTTCCAGGTCAGGCAAAGGACAAACAGTGTTAGATGACAATTTGTTTCTCTTTGAAAGAATTATTTTATGAAATAGCCATGTTTTTTTACGAAACTCTGATAGAACAAGTTTAAATTTGCAGTATACAGAATAGTTAATTGTATCATTTCTTTTTGAAATGCAATTTCTAGAATTTGTTCTACTCCTCTGTCTAATCATGTAATCGGGCCCAAACTGAAAACTCCAGGTTCTGAGTCACTTGTACTTTTGTTATTATGTCTTTATTGATCATAAAGTGGTAATACCGGAGTATAGGGAGTTTGGAACGAGAAGTAAATATTAGATTCCAGTGACGATGAAGACTATTTGGACTAGTGCAATACAGTATCATCAATTGGGACCATGCTGTGTTTGCTATACTGGTCCCCAAAGCATCCATGCTAACACGAGCTGTGTGCCTTGCATAAGGGTGGGTTGTGTGTTAGTTGAAGGAATCAAGAATTTATGATTTAAGGACTGATGGATGCTTTGTCCTCTAAGCTGCCTCCTTTCTTTTTTTCTCATCACCTCAATAGTGTGTGTGTGTGTGTGTGTGTGTGTGTGTGTGTGCGTGCGTGTGAATCTGTGTGTACATGTATGACTTGTATTCTTACTGATTGATTTCCCCGTTTGATGTCCTGTTTTGTTGAATTCAGCAGAACAAACTTTTGTGCCATGCAAAAAACTCGGTCCTTTTTTGTAAGCGGCATGAAAAAAAAAAAGTGCTTTTTTTTTTCCCCCCTTCAAACACCCCTCCTAAATTTATTTGTTAAGCTTGTATTATCACTATCACCATTTATAACCACTGTTGAGAATTTCTATGGTATACTATAATGTATATGATAATGTTTTTTTTACAGGCTCACTGCAGCGACCACCCTTTCACTAGTGACTTTACTGTAAATATGTTGTTGGTCTGCAAACTGAGCACTCTAACAATCAGGTCCAGTTTTTTTGATTGAGAAGAACGTCTCAATAAAAACAAATAAAATTGGAGTTTTTAGTCTGCTGTATTCTTTTGACTTGAAGTACTAGTTGTGGGGTGTGTTGGCACGTAATAGGCTGTAAGTCACACTGTAGCCAAACTGTTGTAAGAAACCTATATACCAATACAGTACATAGGTTTCTCTGTTGCTACCTTCGACAAAAAAACAAAGCTTCACATTCCTAATAAATACTTTAAAAATGATCTCATGTAGTATTATCTGGAAGTTGAAAATCGTCTGTGTTGCATTAGAATCCCTGTTTTTCCCAGCTTTCTTCCTTTTTAGGAAACGCTCCCGTTTCCTGCTTTCCTTCAGGCTGTTGACCTGCTGATCTCTGGGCTGTTGTTTCAGAGCCGCTTCCTCTCACCATCTGTTTCAAGAGATTTGTTTGCCCCCTAATCTCCCCATAATAAAACAACTATCGGGTATTTTAATCTACTACTCTCATAAAGTATCACAACTGAATACATATGTTTTTGTTTTGGTTTGTCACTGCCACCCTGTACATATCAAGCAACTGAATCTTGGGGGAGCTTTTTCTAATAGCTCAACATACTATATGTCAGACAGCCCCAAATAAGGTTTGATGAACATGAATTTTTTTTCCAGCAGCTTTTCCTTTTTATTTGGCCATTAAGGAGCTCAAATTAAGCAGTTTAACACTAAAAGTGATCTGCAAATTAAAATGTTTTATCATCTATACACAAGCCTAATTATCTATTATGTCAGTTGCCTAACAACCTTCATCAATAATCTCAGCCTCAGGTTTTACAGACACATTTCTCTGTGTGTTTATATTGTATGTTGCAAAGGTGTTAAAAGAAGTGCATTAATTTGCAGGAGGTGAAATAAGGTAACAGATTGCTAATTGGATAAGCACATACATGGTGTCACATGCTGTATATACTGTATTGTATACATAATGCAGCTTTCTCTTCTTTTTTCCCCTCTTCTTGTTCTATCACCAGCTTTTATCAAAATATACATTTGTCCAATACTTTGGTTTATGACTAAATACTTGCTAAATCAATGACATTGCCATCAGCCTCAGTTGTGTTCAGTGTTAATTAGCAAATGGTATGTTAGCATGCTAACATGGTAAAATAAGATGGGGAACATGATACATATTATATCTGCCAAACATCAGCATATTAGCATTGTCATCGTGAGCATGTTAGCATTAAGCTCAAAGCTCCACTGTGGCTTGCCCCAGTTTATGACTCTCCTATTAGCGGCTACAGAAGCCCTGAGAGGAAAATGACAAGTCTGTTTTTTTCTACGTCTGATCTAAATTGTTTTCTGATAATGACAGGTGGGACAAGTTTTTCTTTTAAATCTGTAGAACAGGTGGGAAACGTTTTTTTGCCAGATTAAAATATTTTGTTTGCCTGGATCTTTTTGCTAAATTCCTCTTTTTCATCTGTGAAAATAAGTGGAGAAAGTTTTGGCTGGTGAATTTCTTTTGTGTCAGTACTTGTTAACTAAGTGTTTGTTGTTGTAGGCTGCACCTGTTCTTAAGTCCTGATCGCAGGAGATTAATGTTTTTTTAGACTTAGATTTAGCATGTACAGCAGGAAAAACCCACTCCTCTGGCTTGGTAGGCCAGTCTAAGTGCCTCTGCTCATAACACCGGTGGGATTTATAATTACACTTTAATAACTACACTCATTGTTTTATTTACACAATAACTTTACTAATGTTCAAAGAGTACAGTAGTACCCTGCAGCTATTTAAAAGATAACTGTGATGACATTGGTCAGAAATTCTGCCTGCATGGAACTTTAATCCCATTGAGAGAAGATGTGGATTTACCTTTAATAAAAAACACACACACAATATCATTATAATTTGTAAAAATTCACAGACAATATATTTGATTCATTACTTAGATTAATTCAGGCTGTTGTACTTGTACTGACCTTACTATGAATGAGTATGTGGTATCCTTGAAAAATCTATTCGTAATTTATACTAATCAAGTTTGATTTAAAACAGTGTTTTTTTTATTTTTTACTCTGTACTGTGCATTCAAGGTCACTCAATCCTGTCATCTAGGCTAACTTTATGGTAGAAATGGATCAACATTATGTGCTATAATTGAGTGTTGTTAAATGTTTATGTTTACATATACAGTATACAGTGTGTGAAATAATGCATGTCTTCTTTTATGCATGTCTTTATTTAATCAATGACGTGTCCCCTGTCATCCATCTTCAACCTACCTCCTCCATTCTCTGTCGTCCGCACTGTCACACTCAGTTCCCACACTATTATAGTGACATCACTTATTAAATGTGATAAAAATGGGATTACAACGAGCCATCACTCTCAGCAGCTCTTCTTCGTCTGACTCCAACTCATCGTCATCCTCACTCTTCTTGTCTGCGTCTTTATTTACCTCAAATCCATCATCATCCACTTCCCCCGCCCCGCGGCCGTCCTGCGTGTTTCCCGCGTTTGTCAAGGGCCTCCTGTCCTGAGATGAACTACCAGCGTCTGCAGCCCCACCTGCGTACTCTGAGTGCTCTGTTTGCTCCAGTGATGTGGACGGTTGGTCTACCTCTGTGCTTAGAGTCATAGATGTTCGCTCCGGTGTGACTGGAGGTGTGTCAAGAGGAGACGTATCTATGTGTACAAGCTTGTCTTTTAAAGGTGCATGCTCTGGGGAGGGTGGAGGCGTGCCCGTCTGCTTGAGGAGGGGTGAGGACAGTAAAGGTGAATATGGGGGTGTCTTCACGCGAGGTTTCCGAAAGGGTTTGTCTATTTCTGCTGAAGCAATTCGGGTGTGACTGAATGGAACGCTGGATTGAGAGGAGGGGCTGGTAACAGGGTCAGCGGGGTCATCGCTGGTGGTTGTTTGTGTAGTTTGTGAATCAGGACAGGTGAAGGGTGGAGGGGTAGTGGCCTCAGGGGTTGCAGGTTCAGGACTAATGTTAGGTAGTGCCTCAGTAGGGTCAGGGGATGTATCAGTGGGTGAGCTGGGGTTTTCTTCAGTTGAAGCAGCATCTTGAGCCATATGTGTGGGGCTCAAATCCAAAGTGGCTGAGTTAAAGGCTGGTAAACTAGAGGACCTTTTGGGTGGTGTAAAAACACTGTTATTGAAGAACACAGGGCTGAGAGCAGTTCCAGTGGGGATGAAGCTGGTGTCGGGTGCAGCGGTCGTTCTGGGTGGAAAGGGTCCCCGGCAGGAGGGGAGGTCTTGGTGGGTGTAGATGCCGCGATTCTCCTGGAAGCTGAAGGAAGGATTGCAGGTTCCATATTCTTCATTGTTGTATGGTACTTCCTCTGTGTGCTGCATGCCGCTACGGTGACTCGCCTGGAGGAGAGAGGAGGTGAGCCAATGATCCCAGTTTAGTGACGTGTAGAATGTGTAACATTTAGTGAGTGAATCACTTACAATGTGAGCAATTTTTTTCCAGACTTATGAGGTGCCTCACATGTCAAAATAATGTATACTTTTAAAATAAAAGTATCCTTTGAAACAAGAACATTTTAATGAATGAATTTTCTACTTATTTGTTGCTTCCGAAGCTTTCGACCAGATCTTGTGTCCTTCATCGGCGAATTGAGTTGTTATGTGATATTCCAAACTTAGGTCACGTAAAGACAACTAAATCCTCTTCATGACAACTGATGAAGGCCAGGAGATGTGGTCAAAAGCTTTGGAAACGGCGAATATGTTGGACCTTGCGCTGAACATTGTTTTGTCAAACTGTATGAACTGTCCATTTACTTTTAGTAGGATTTGGACAGTTCAGACATAACTAATAAGAGAAGTAATTGTGAAATAGAGATCATGACTAGAGTGATATAAAGAGTTTATTAAGAAAAGGAACAGGAAATATAGGACAAGGATGAATATTAGCTTCAATAGTAAATACATAACTCACCAGTTGGAACCACCGTAAGCTCTGTGGGAGAATATGGAGGACAGAACATTTCAGAAACAAAAAACTAGTGACCAACAAATCTTGGTAAATATGAGTCTAGATTATAGAGCTTAATGATCTCACCACGTTGCGGTGTTTGCCCTGGGCCACGCAGCCTCTCTCCAGCGGGTTCCTCGTTCCCTTACGTTTCTTCTTCAGCCACATCCCCATTAACAGAATGCACCCAAGTACAGTCATGAACACCGTGCTCAGAAAAAACGCTTTGCCCAGAGTGCAGCCGATCACGCGGTCATCTCCCAGTGGACTATGAGGGACTGCAGTGTACACAGACATGCAGATACATTTATTCAGTCTCATCAGCAATCAGGAGTGAATGCCATTGTGTAAGAGTGTGAACTCACTTAATTGTCCTTCAGATAACACCTCCACCACTACAGTAGCAGAGGTGGCATCACCCGACTCCTGGTCTATAGCGGTCACCTGCAAAGTATTTTAAGTTTTTATCACATCATCACCAACTTATTTATGTCTTTATTTATTATGAGATTTTGATGAAAGACAAGGGGGTTGTGCAATACGGTGAACTGGCTTCACTGAAGGATGTAGCAGTAGACTACAAATAATATAATATAAGAGGTTTTAGTTGTTGCAACTGAACATGTTCATCGAATATTAATTCAGTCTTGCCTTTGGTAAGTTTAGGGACCTGCTGGTTGACTTGTAGTATACATTATCATCATTATCCAAAACAATTATTTTTCTTTTTTTCTTTCCACTTGGATGAAAACAGTGAAAATAATTTAATGGCATCCTTTGTGAATTAGATTTCGTATTGCATTTGAGTAATTATAAAACAGAAAAACAATACTTAATAATTATGCTCTCATGCATGCCAAAAAGTTATTATTACCTCTGGGTTGTTCTATTTTGTTGCTCTTACCAAAGCATGTGGTCAGCCTTATGATGGACTCACAATCTCAATCTCACTTGGCTTTCATGCAAATTATGGAATCTATCTGAACACTTGGGGTATTTAAACAATAACAGAATGTGAAATGCAAGCATAATTTAAAGTTCATTTAATGTAAATGTGTGGTTACAATTTGTGGTGGCCTAAAATCACTGAATCACCGGTATGTTTTTTAATTAATTCTTTTAATCAAATGATAACACCAGGTTTTCACTGACGCTCACCTCAAGAACGTGTTTCTGTTTTGGTTTGAGCTTATTGGCCCTGGCGATCAGAAGCCCCTGATGTGTGATTTGGTAGTTGTCTGTGTGATTGGATGCAGGACTGAAGGTGAAGTGGATCTTGGGATTGAAACCCTGTCAATTTGTGGAGAAAAAAGAGGTAATGGGTGACAATATAAATCACATAGTTAACTGCTCTGAGCATTTGTGTGTGGAGAAAGTATAGTGCGTACATGGATAAAGTCTTGATCTTGTACGTGTAACATCAGTGCTTTGCTGCCGTAGGTATTGACCAGAGAGGCAGGGCTCTTTGTGGCAGTTACAAAGCCTTTGTATTCAGCTGTGTCAAACTCTGGATAAAACTGGTTCACTGCCAGAACTCGGACCAACACTGTAGCGATAGAATACTTCCTGGGGTCGTCGTCCTGATATGCCTTGGTGCAACACAAAGAAAGACAGAAAATCAGAGCAGTGAGATTGGTATTACGACGTAGTGTGATTTCAGAGTTGATGTATTTCGGGTACGTGAGTCGTACCATGACCTGTAGATGCAGCTCTGGAGTTGTTAGTCTGTCTCCAACCCCCCGAATCAGTTTAACAACCCCTGTTTCTCTGTCCATCAGGAAACGCCCATCATCATCTCCTAGCATGAACACAAACACAGTTACAGATGAATACCTGTTCGTACATTTTAAATATTAACTTGCATGGGTTTTTTATGATACCTGAGAGAATGACATAACTGAGTGGAGAGCTGAGTCCTCTGTCTCCATCCGCTGCGTGAATTGGACCAGGAGAGAAGTCCAACACAACGTCCTGCAACATGACAAACACTTGTTGGTCCGAATCCTTGTTTTTTTTTCTTTTTTTTTTTTTTTTTTTAACTCTGTGTGACGTGCAAAACACAACCACTAGCTAAACAGCTAACTGTAGCGTGTATGTGAAGTTGATCAAGATCAAGTTAGCGGATATTTTATGGACATCATTACTAGACGTTCTTTTTCAACATTAGTAATATATTCAGTAATATGTGTGTGGTGTGATTGAGGTAGGGCTTAGCAACCGACCTCTTCCCCCTCTGTGACATTGACTGTGTACACAGGGCTGGTGCAGATGTGACTGGTCTCATCCTGGAAAAGCAGGATGCAGGGCTGGAACTGTGGGTACTGGTCATCTCCATCTACGACGGTGATGGTGAAGTTGGCGCTGGTATGGAAGTGCTCAGCAGTGTTCATTTCCTGAGATAATGACAAGTCAGGATTTCTTTAAAGGATATTATATTGGTCAAGTTTGATGAAGAAATGAAAGAATGCATTAACTGAACTATGGTTAATCTGCTCTGTTAGTAATCATCAGGAGCATCAGGGAATCAAATATTTGCTTTATGTTCTAGGGAAGAATGATAGAAACGTAAAAATGGATTTCATTTAGATAAATATATGGATACAATTACTCTAAAACAGTTCAAATGTATATAGCTTACCGAGGCATGGATGGTGAGAGTAAGCAGGGTTTTGGTCTCATAGTCAAGAGGCTTGGACAGGATCACCTCTCCACTGTTGGGGAGATCAACCTTGAAGTACCCTGCATCAGGCTGCAGAACACACACAAACATATTAACAATGGTGCTTCTTGTGGTGGTGTTTTTTTCTTTCTTTTATTTAAGAGTGTTAAGAGTAAGAGAGTATAACTCACTGATGCCTGGTCAATGGAGTAAATGATCTTGTCGTTATCTGCATCCGTGGCCTGGACCTTAAACACCACAGTATTCACTGGAGTCAGCTGGAAAACGCAGAGAAACCCTTTAGCACTTCAATCTAGTTTGTGTTGTGTATGCGCGCATGTGTTTGTGAGCATGCCGTACCTCACTGATAATAAGAGACTTGACTGTGTCTTCTGCAAACACAGGGGAATTATCATTCTCATTGAGGATCTCCACCATGATCCTGTACACACTCTACAACAACAGCAAAAAAAAAGACACTTAGAGGACACTTGAATGTGGGATGACTTATGGGTAAGATGAAGGGGACAGAGTGTACCTGAAGTGTGTCGTCCTCGTAACAGGACAACTCAGCCATTAGGACAGGACCCTGAGCCTGAGAGATGGGAGAGCAGAGAGACAAAAACATATATGAAAATACAAAAGAAGACCTTTTAATATTGTCAAAGATTTTAACACAAATACTAAATCATGGTAACCAAGAGGGTAACCATGTGAACAGGCTATACTGCCAAGAAAAAGTCTTCATTTCTAATGCTTAATTCCCACATTAAAAGCACATGAGGTAGAAATATTTCCAAGACCTACATTTGCCTAACTTAATGTCATAATAAGTGTAGAAAAATATAATACTCTGCCATGCAGTTTCTCTTACTTGATGTTAATCGTCAACAAATTATGAAAGTACACCAACAAGTATAGAAATAATAGGGCACATAACACACTGCATGTGTTCCTTGTTCTTTTACTAAAAACGTAATATTTTTCTTTTATGGTTACAGCATAAGAAATGCACATCCTAATAGTTCATCAAGTGCTTTGGGAAGAAGGCATTTCTAGAGGGAGGAACTGATATTGTAGCTGTACTAAATGGTTTTTAGTCTAGAAATATTTTTCTTTAAAGAAAATACGAGTAGAGTGACAGAAGTAGATCAATTAAAAGTCAGACAAAGAGAGAGATTGCTAATCTGGTTGACCCTTTAACAGCTGCCACGATGTAAATCTGCTGGCTGGGAGAAGGATGACGGTGAGAGAGATTGTGTTTGTTCCAAGGACAAGGCCGTAAGGTTCAATGTCCGATAGTTTACTCTAAACTTAGAAACGACATCGTCCTTGCGGCCCCACACTATTATTATTCCTACAGCCATTTTTGCACACATACAATCTTTAATCTTGCATTATATTCATAGCTTCCTTTTCATGAGAAAGCTCCAACGCTCAGATCAGTATTTAAGAGGGAATATCCCAGCTCAGTTACCTCTCGGTCGAGGACTTTATCCGCGGATGTGTTAAGCCGGATGCTTGTGTCATCCAAGAAGAACCAATCGGCATCGTTTCCATCCAAGCTCCAGCGAACCCCCTCCATTGTGGTCTCAGTCATGAGCTCAGCAACAACTTCACCCGAATGGCTGTTTTCTCTGATTGTTGTGAATACATCCTGACCATCTAAACATCCACCCCACCCTGACATTCCTGTATCAATGCAAACACATATGCAGAGTGTAAGAAACCCATTCATTCTGGCCATGAACCGAACTCTGATACGAACAAATGCGACGTGGCTGTACCTGTGGCTGTGTGCAGACACAGGAGCACCAGCAGTGAGCAGACTGCCTTGGCCTGATACAAACTCCTTTTCAGTTCAATGAGAGCCATTCCTGGGCTCAGTCAGGCCTCAGGGACCAGTTATTTCTGAGTGAAGAGAGAGAAATAACAAACACGATTGCCTAACACAGTTTCACCTTCTGTATGAATGAGTCACGTCTTAAGAAGCGTCGTTAGGTTAAGACCCTCTCTTAATTTTCAATTACAAGCATACACACACTCGCTCTGTCCTATAATTCCCTCAAATCCACTTAAAGTGGGTTTGTGCGTGACTTTCTCTAGTTTCAGAGCGTTAAAGTGGCAGAATAGTAGTCCACTATTAGTCCACTGCCCTTTTTCTCCTCATGTTTTTCCTAAACTGACAATACTTTACCCTCTGACTGCATTTGTATTTTATACACGCTCAGAGAAGAGTTATGGAGTAACTATGCCGTATATCTGCCATACAGAAGTCTGCTTGGAAACTTGCCATATTTCTTCACCACAAAAGTCAACTTAAGTTATATTTCAAGTAAATGAATGTGTGTGATTCATGTCTGTCATGCTCTTGTGAGTCCCTGGGTGCACTGGCGTGTTTGTTTATGCAATGGTTTAAATGGGGTGTGGGGGAGGTGAGGGGGCTTAGCAGGATTGTGGGGCCACATCCTACTAAGACAACAACTCTGCTGCAAATGCGACGTAAATAAGCACACTCAACTGAGTTATCATGGATATGAACACAGACTGCCGATGCTGTCGTTCAGCTGACTGACCTGTTCTTGTCAAATCCTCAGCAGCTTGTCTGTCAGTCTCCATATCCTCCTTACATGGGATGGAAGCAGCATCACTGTTTCTCAAAGCCCTGAAAAGCCACTAAATGCCACTCAAAAAAGCAAGCTGAGGCTTTTAGGTATAAACAATAGATACAACAATAGATAACACCAGGCACACACACACCAACACACACTGATCCCCCCACATACATTTAAAACCAAACAGCACCTTATGGTGTGTATCCTGGGATCAACGTCAGCTCAGAGGCTAAAGCCTGAGGGCGGGGCTAACCTGGTCAGGGACAATGACTGAGCCAATAAGATTAGCGCTGGCAAGAACCTCACACTGAGGTTAGAGACAGGGTCACAAGAAAATTGAAGAGCTTTGTCTGGTACAAAGACACTTGACCTTCATAAACATTTGTCATGCGATTTAAAGTTGAAGGGTCAGATTGTCCAGTCAGCTGTAGTTCAAGCGGTAGTCGTTGTGAGCATAACAGGAAATGTAATTTTCTTCAGTAAATTAGGTCTTAGCAGCTTGTATCATACTTTGAAATACATGTTTATCTCAGTGTATTGTATAGGTTAGAACTTGCTACAAGAGTACGAGTACTTTGGCTACACAGCTTGTGCCTGTTGGATTTGTTCAATCAGTGACATGTAACTACTAATGGGGACTGACAAGGGATTACCTATCAAACATCAGCTGTTCACCTTCTGAAGATTAACCCACATCCTTTCTCAAAACTTGTCCCGGCATGCATAGGACACACACTTAAATGAATGTGTCTGCACATATCTTCAGGGCTCCTGCGATGAAAGCTGGCTTTCGTCTGGCTCCATGAGAAATGTTTTGGTTAGTGCAGGCTTGTAAGTGGTTTCCATTGTCAGAGAAAAGCAGGGGGAGCAGACGTGTAAAGTGTGCCTCAGGGAAAGGTTGAACACTGCAGTCTGTGTTCCTGACAGAGAGTTTAGCGGATAAGCTAAATTCTCAGATCATATTTTTAGGTTTAAAGATGGTATTTCAAGCAGCACTTGGAGTAGGGAATTGAGAGGACGAGACACTGCACTTTAGTTTGTTTTTGACATAATAAAATGAACAATAGCTGAGAAGATTCATTTAGATGAACAGACTTTGTTGTGTTTGTACTGCTGTGATTGGACATGGCCACTGGATGTCAGCAGAGATGTGGTTAAAAGGATGACGAGAGATAATAGTTGGCTTTTTACAACTGCATTATCTGGACATCTGTTTCTCTGGAATGTGTGTAACCTGAAAAGAAATCCTTAGAAACTGAGCTGAACCATCGTCGAGGACTGTTGATCCTACTGAAGAAAGACGTCTCACATTGTGTGTAATTATGTGTCTGAATATGTAAGGATTTAATGGGCAAAGCTAAACTTGTATGACCTCTTAAATATATCATTACCAAAATAAATCATTAAATACTCAAACACTGAAACAATAATTGTTGCATTAATATTATGAAACCTCATAAAGTCAGTATGCAGTATACTGAGACTCTAAAGATTCATCGGGCGGTCCAGCACTTTGGTGCGGAAATCTCAAAAACAATTTCAAAAACATTTTGCATTGACATTCGTGGCAGAGGATGAATCCTGTGAAACCTCAAAGCAACAATGTGCCTACAGCCTCACAGACTGCATGGCTGTAGACTTCTTCGTCTTCTTCTAAATTGCTCAATTTGTCCTGTACGTCGACCCAATGGAGTCTGGGTGTAACACTAATCTACTATAACAAAGTAGGTGCAAGAGCAACATTTTGTTCTTGTCGGAGTTCCTCTGAGAGGCATTACTGAATTATGAACATTTTACAGTCAATGACCTTCTTCGTAAAGCTTGATTCTACATTAAAAAATGAAATCCCTTAACACAAAAGTGATGCGATCTTCAAGTTTCTAGTTCTTTATCACTGTCTTCAATCAGCCCTCTCGGCCTGGGAGTGCCATGCCATCCGGAGGGATAGAGTGTACGTTAAAAACCCAAATAAGCAATGAGAGCCTGTCCTGTGGGAAAACTTTTTAATTGTGATTATTACAGACTAACTGGGATGATTCACAGATTAGGTTTGGATTGGTATGTGGACAAGTAATATGAGCCTCCTTTAAACCTGGATCTCTTTCAACAGATATAATCTCAATCTGTATGGAAAACAATCTGAAGTGATGAGGGACTAGTCTGCTGCGTTCATTAGGAAACACCTGGGTGTCCTATCATCACACAAAAAAAAGACTTCATAATTCTCTCTTTCTGTGCAGCAATGTCTGTGTAATCTCAGAGCTATATTGCCTAGGATGGTGGACTCAAAAAAAAAACTCTGAAATAATAAACACAGCAGAGAAGAGGAGGACAACTACATGAGGGAAAAGACAAAAGTTGTTGAGCCGACTGGGATGCACACTGGGACCGTTTCCAAAGCAGTGAAACATGACTACTTGTGTTTACCCCCGCCCTCTCTCTCTCTGTCTCTCTCTCTTTGTACACACACACACACACACACACACACACACACACACACACATATTTGGCACATTTTCAGCATGGCTCCTCTCCAGTCTCCAGACCAGGTTTTAGCTGATTACCACAGCGGAGGTCTTTGGGAATCAACACCACTGAGTAGTGATGGGTGGAGAGATGTTTTTTTTTTTTTTTTTTTTTTTTTCTTGACAAAATGAGAGAAAACAAGGGAAGAAAAGACTTTGCCCACAGCTATTCCGCTGGGACTGGAAACTGAACGAGACAGAAAAGAGCCGGTGACCTCACGCGCACTGCACACCTGAACTTTTTCAGCGTGCGTTTTCTCTCTCTCTCTCATCGGAAATAACGAGCATCTTGAACAAGGATAGTAATAATCATCAAACTCTTCGCCTTTGTGATCATGGAGTGAAAGTGTGCTGTAGATATTGCCCCAGGGGGGAATAGTGACGCCCTACCCGCATCCAGATGTTTCATGTTTCCCCTGCGCGCTCTTTGGAAAAGGTCTGCTCGGGGAGCAAACAGGGAAATCTTGAACGTACAGTCCAAGGTCCATGTCATCACAGTAAGGCTAAAAAGACGATGAATAACATGGCTTTTGCATAAATTGTTTGGATTTCAATCCAGGCTTCACATTTGTTTCCGTCTGGAGAATGGAGAGCGGCAAACTGAGGACGCTCATGCTGCTGGAGATACATTTGCTCTGGGTCTTTGCGCTGTCTGTGCAGGGGAACCCTAGTCCAAATCACGACAATGGTGAGTTTACATAAATGTGCTCAGTAGTTTACATTTTTATGGTTTTGTTTATTTTGCTTTTGATTTGATATGGAGATTATACCTACTTGTGAACAACATATATTTGACTTTGGTAAAACTAGCAATACTACTGAGTAAAATAATACTTAAGAAGTAAAAGTAGTTTCCAGCAACATATTCTTAAGTGTCAAAAGTAGGCTGTAGGTGCTCATTTCGAAGAACAGGTCATCTCAACTACTTGTTGGGTAGTTTAGTCTATGACCATGCATCACATCCTATTATCTGATCATATGTCTGTGTGCTAAATCTTTATTTATAATAAAGATATAGCTATAGCTTAGCTCCTTTCCACCACTGGGGAACAATGTAAATTCATCCCATAAACCAAAATAAAGGTAACGTTCAGTTTAAGCTTAAAGAGTTGTATCGGATGTCCTATTGCATTAATTTCGAGGCAGACAGATCGGACTGACTGTTGCATGCTGGTCTGTTGCTGTTGTGTTTGAGGTCAGTCAGGCAGCTAGTATGTGTGACCGGCTGATGAATGGTTTCATTCTGATTCCCTATAACACAGACTCACACTCATCACAATCCAGAAACCGTGTCATAATCCTTTAGACGGATCATGACCTCATGCAGTATGTTTACGATGTGTGTGTCACAAGTCTGTTTTATCTCTGTCCTAGTGATCGACCTTCTGGCTGCCCTAAATATGTCCCACCACATAAGCGGTGTGGCCAGGCTGCAGAGTTCCAGCAGTGTGATATACAAAATACGTCCCAGAGCACCGTACTTGACTCTTCCACGTGAATATTCCAACTTCTTGTACTCCAACTCTAAGGGTAGCATGGGGGTGCATTTGGTGGGGCATCAGGCGTCTGGCTCCAGTGCCACTCTTTTCTCTCTCTCCTCTGCGTCCTCACCTGTTCTCCAAATCATTTCCTCCACCCTGAATAATACACTGCGTGTGGAGTACCAGGCTGAAGGAGGAGCTCAGGGTCTTGCCAGCTTTCAGTTCCCCAGGAGAAACCCCTTCTCCAGGGAGGAGTGGGTACAGTTGGCTGTGAGCCTGGAGGCCGATAGACTAGCATTTTTTATAGACTGTCAAGAAGCTGTGGTTCTACCGATAAAAAATGAAGAGAGAATCAAACTGGAATTGCCTCAAGATGCTGTTGTCACTCTTGCCAGCACACCAGGAAAGAAAGACAGCAAGTTTAGTGTGAGTACTGCATACCTATACATGTACATACTCACATACTGACAACATGAGGCATCACCTTTACTGGTTTACTTACTATTTAGGCCTACAGTATTGTGTGATGTTTTTCTCTTCGCAGTGAGTCAACTACAGCGTTTGACAAAGATATCTATAGCTATATAAGCCTTGTAATTGTGAGTTTCTGCCTCCTCCTGAAAACGCAATTTTAGGACATAATTGAAGCCACTTAAAAAAGGTTGAATTTTAAAAACCCAGCAACATAACAGCCTTTGGAGCTATGTCACTGTATGTCCAAAATGTATGCAATAATTCATCAAAACTTACAGTTACATCCCATGTTCTGTCTCCATTCAATGTACAAAGTATGTGTATGTTTCTCTTTATGAATGCAGGGATATTTGAAGACAGCTGAGATTTCAATTAAAGCATATCTAAGGCGACCATGGATCTGTGACAATGTTACAGGTAAAGAAAGATTTTCTATATCAATACTGAGTGTAAATCATTTTCTTTGTTTGGAAAGTCAAATGAAAGGAAATATTATCACTGAGCGAGGATTAATGTCCTTGGAGACAAAAATACCAAGAGACCCTTTCATAGTAAACATTTCAAAGCTCACTGGAGAGCTGGGACAGATGTCTTTTTTTTTTTAATACTAGTTATGTGTATGCACGCTTGTTCTGTATATCAGTTATTTATTTATTTTTTTTACAGCATACTGAATAATAGATACTGCAGAATGTATGCCAGAAGCTGCAGTGTCATTCCTTTCTCATTTCTTTTTGTTTCATTCTTTCTATTTATTACTGACCCTGATCATTTATTATATTTTGAGTACTCTTGTACTGGGAGACATGAGACTGATTTGGTCTCAGAAGAGTTCTCCTGTCATAAACAATTATATAAACTATTAAACAACTGATGAAACTTTATTTTTCCAACTCCGTCTAGAATCCTAAACAGTGAGATACTCCTAAAACTCAGTAGTGGGATTACCGTTGTTATGTGCATTAGATTATATCTATTGGCCCTCAGGCAGATAGTCCCCCAAACACAGCATTTGTTCAGGATGTTTGTTTAGGCTCCAAATTTGTTTTTAATTCATTTAAGAATTATTCAGGAATCTCTTCTTCCACCAAACTTTTTCATTCCAGATGCGCTTCCTCCCTCCCAGTACACAGACGCCCATAGCTCAGATTCTCGGACTGACAGCAGTCGAATATTCCAGCAGGATGCATCCCCCAATAAACCTCGAACAAGCCGCAGGCCAATGGACCAAACCAGCCATTATCCCAAGGACGTCCAGAGTGACCAGCTGCAGAGAGGTGTGGTGCTGGGGGCCCCAGGATCTCCTCAAGGGGTGAAGTCAGTTTCTCAGGCACAGAAAGATGACAGGCTGAAGAAGCTGGAGAAGAGGCTGGAGGAGCTGGCTCGTATGCTGGGCATGGTCAAAACTGAGGTATGTATTGCACTCAGATTGACTTTCAATGATAAAACAAGAATGCCAAATGATTATTTAGTGACTTGACATACCGTTTTTATTTTTCTACAGAATGCAAACCTACAGTTACGTGTACAGTACCTTGAGGGATGTGAGTGTGTGAGGCAGCGATGTGTGTGGGAGGGACGTGAAGTGGATGATGGCCAGCGCTGGCAGAGTGACCTCAACACTGTGTGTACGTGCACATCTGGAAAGGTCACATGCCAAGCTAACATCAAAGGTAAAAATGACTCAGTTTTTGCCAGTTCTAGTTACTTCGCTCTTTTGCTCACTATATTTATCTTTGTCTCACACATAGAAAAACACACAAAATCCACCTGTGATTTTTGCACACATTGAAAAACCTAACACACTAACACACATTCCACCTTTGTTAAGAAGCTTGCTTGCAGATGGCCATCCCTCTGCGAGATCCTTGTCTGTCTAACCTCTGTCAAAATGGAGGCATATGTTTCGTCTTGACCTCTGACCCCGCTGGGTTTCACTGCTCCTGTGCCCCCAACACTAAGGGACCAGTGTGTCAGAGACACCTGTGACAGGTATTTTTGTGCCAGGCTTAGTGGAGTAGAGTAGCTTACAAAACAGCAAAATCCAGTGTTGGTGTCAAACTTTTCTTTCCATATTGTGAAAATGTATCAGTTATAGGTTTCTTTAGCCATGCCCGAGGCATTGTCCAGCATTAGCGTTGTCATTGTGAGCGTTTTAGCATTCTGGCCTACTTAAATTTAGCTCAAAGCTCTGCTGTGCCTAAGTGCAGCATCACAGAGCTGCTAGCAGAGCCATAGATGCTTCTTGTAATGTTGTGTATGTATCCTTTTGTGCTTTTCCCAGTTTTGTCTATTGTATGAGTTTCATTGTTTTAGTTTTGAAAATGTTCCTATTGTATTTATGTTACCCAACAGGTCTCCATAACTTTTGAAATGCTTGAGGTCACAATCACAAATGAAAATGAAGGTTTGAAACCCCCCTCTGTTAAGTGTTGTGTTACTGTAGTTATCTTATAGTTTATTTTAGTTCTAGCATTTTCAATACCAATCTCATAGTGTAATGTCCCCTGGCTGTGGCTTCATGTTTAACGGTCAGATGTGAGAGTGGTATCAACCTTCTCATCTAACTCTCAACAAGAAAGTAAACGACTATGTTTCTCGAATAATTATTTTAAAGTAACTAATCTAGTTTTTGGATCACTGTTGTGATTGTCTGTTCTGTGTTCAGGGTTCAGCTGTAGAACATTGCTTGGCCTGCTGCATTGGTTGAGCCCAATAGCAGTGCTTTGCTCTACTTTTGTCCTTTGTCAGTTCTGGGTGTGGGCATTGCAGTGGGGATTAAGGCTAGGTAAGAGGCCCTGTGTCCCCCATCCCCACTTCTACGCATGTTAGGTACCCAAAGCAGAGAACTGTGAAGGGATTCAGCCATTTCTACACCGCTGGGCATTTAATCTTACCTTTGGACTCTGTGAGGACTTCCTCTACTGCAATGGAAACAGCGGCAACAACTTCCCTTCCTTTAATGCCTCTAGGAATCAGTGCATGTTCGGTGCATGCTGCCTCTGCAAACCAAGGCAGGGTCTTCGCACTGGTCACCAGAATTACACTCAACATGGATACAACATCTCTTCTGTGAACAGGAGTCTCTTGGGATACAACCAATATAATTTGGATGATGAAATATTGTACAGCAACATAGACTTCAACCTTACTGAGCTATATGATTTTAAAGAAAACCTTAAAAATGACTGCTGAGAGGACCGGGATTTCACTTATACCTGTGAGCACGTCACTAACATGGTGCCAAGCTTTGGTGAAGGACCAAGTTGGAGAGGCACAAGTTATGAGCTTCTCTCCCGGAGTGGATTGTTCTGACGTGAGATGTGGTGGAAGTTGTGATTGCTTCTTTCAACAAAAACTTTGGAGATACGGGGAATGGTTCAGGCAAGGCTGTGAAGAGTGCAAATGCACATGTAGTGGCAGAGTTGACTGTGTGTGCAGACACCTGACCCAGCGTAAAGAGATCAGAGACCTCACACAGAGAGAGGAGGTTGTACCAACGGGAAAGTCTATGCCAGGCCAGGTAAGACTGTAACTCTAAATGTTTTTGTTCCCTAACCTTTTTTAAATTCAAAGTATACCTTTGTATCATTATGTTGGGTTTATTTGTGTCTGTGTGTGTTTGTTTGCATGTGGACTTAGCTGTGTCGAAGGGCTTTGCACTACTGAGAGCTGAGTTCTCCCCTCTGGCTGCTGACTACGCCTTCTTCCTCCTCTGACACCGCTACTTCCTGCGATTTGTAGAGCGTGAGCTGCAGTCGATGTCATCATGCAAACTGGAACTTCCATATTTTGAGTGGACAGTTGACTCTGGCTCGGTGAAATTCTTAGCTGCATGGCTGGCTGGATTGCCTGGAGGAGACGGTGAGCCCGGCTCCGTCTGCGTCCCACATCACCCTTTCCAGGGCTTGACTTCCCGTTTCCACTGGTCCCCTTGTCTCAGACGGAGTTTCAACTCCTTGGTTTGTAAAACTGTTTTCATTCATTTGACAGCCCACCTTACTGTACTCTCTATACATTGCAGTGTTTTGAACTGTATTACTGGTACCGGGTTTGTCTAACTGATTTCCATTGATCCCTTTAGGTGTGGCTGCCAGATTCAATAACCCTACAGAGAACTGTAAACCAGGCAGATTTCCAAGTGTTCTCCCAGTCTCTACAAACATTTTCTGGCCTATTTAGGCTTTGGGTAGGGGGTCACATGGCTACACCTCTGGCTGCTTACGACCCTTTATACCTTTCACACATGGCATTCATGGACAAGCACAGTGGCAAGATAAACATCCGAATGGATCAAAAAGACAATCCTCTAGAGGCGATCTCAGAGCTTGTTTGTTGATGTTTGTTGTATATGTGCCCATAACCATTGGTGAAACTTATAATATGACATCATTACAAACACACCCACAAGGAAGTCGTCCAACATGGATATGATTGTAATGGCTATTACCGGAGCGGTTGTGACAGGCGGGGCTACGGCAAAGATGGCTTTAACCGGGACTTCATTCATAGGGATGGATATGAGGTGTCTGTGTTCAATCGTTCTAATGTCACCAGGTTTCGGATGCAGAAGGATGGGGAGTTTGAGAATGAGATGAGGAAAGACCATGAAGAGTCATATTCAAAGGAGACTGATAATAAGTCACTGAAAGACAAGATAATCTTCAGTGACAAAGGCTACAGTATCTATGGCTTTGATCAATATGGTTTGGATCACAGTGGGTTTGATGCATTTGGCTTTCGAACGGCTGGTTACGACAAGGACAGTTGCAACTGGTTCTTCAATGGGTAGCACTAACTGCGGTTCTATTTCCACACGTGGCAACAGTTGACGTCATCCAGTGACCGAACTTTAAACCACATCACCCGTACCTACCTTCCAATCACCTCCCTGCCTCAGCACTAGACCGTACAGGACTGGATTACTTTTAATCCGGACAAAAGCAGTGCTCTAAATGGTCTACCTCATTGTGGTATGACATAGCTTATTTTGGTATTTGCTTTGGGAGAGTTTGAAGTAGTTCATTAATGACAAGCGCCTTCCTTACCCTAGACATCAACTTGAGCGCTGCCTGCACCTGATTGGACCAACACACATTGTCTACACTGTCATTGGTCAATTTTTTATATATATCCATTAATATTGGTTTCTCAATAACTTTTTTCATTGCAGTTGCAGATTCATGCTTAATTTTACACCTACAACAGCGAGTTCACAGTTCTTCTCAAGTTGCACATTTTACAGAGTTGGTGTGCCACATAATCATCTTAACCTCACCCCCAATCAATGTTGTGATCCCTTTTCCCTCGAAACACTGTCTGTAGGGTTCAAGCTCCACTGGTTCAGCGGCTGTCCACTTGGCTTTGTGCCTCTCAGCTGCCCTGACCTCTGCCATCAGGCCCGTTGCCATGTGTACCCCGAGGCTGTCATATGCACGATTTTGGTTCCTGCTTCACAGAGAGGCAGGATCCGGCTACTGGAAACCACATAATATTCCATAGCTGGTAAACACTGGATCCTTTTCCAGAAAAATTGAGAGATAAAGCACTTTTCACAGCAGTGAGAACAGTTTGGATTGGACCTTCAGTCTCTGTGAGCGCAGAGAAGCAGAAAGCATTTCTTGATGTGGATGACCGTTGAATACTAAAATATTATAGGACAAGGACTTCAATGTTAAAAAAGCTAAATATGCTTTGAAATATTTGTACCTCATTCCACGTTTATCCATCTGTACCACCCCATTGACATTCTCACGTTAACTCCGTAAGGTCTACATTATCTCCTCTATACCTACATATTCTTACTTACTTCTAGTGGTATCTAGTCATGGAGAGTTTTGGATAGTGTGGGCTTTTTTTTCTTCTTTTTGGTGACATTTGGAAACTTTTTCAAAAAAATCTAATTTTTTCTGAAATTTCTGACTACAATGAATGTGAATGGACTTAAATTTGTGGTGAACACATTCCGTTAAAAAGTTTATCAACTATTCAGTAATAATGTCTCCTTGAGTCTCGATGATCCACTGACCACTCTGTCAGGAGTTGGTGGGAGTTCATTCAAACAATTTTTCAATTGCAAGAAATGCACTGAAAACTGTTGACAGCCAGGTCTGTAGATGAATGAGTATCAAGGACATAGTTTCTGGAGAGATATTGTGGTGGAATTTAAAAAAATTGTTTTGTATTTTAATGCATTTTTCTGTGAATAGCACAAACACAATTCCATTAACCCTGAATGTATTAGAGAGGAGAGCAGAAATGGAAATCTCAAAATTTGAACAAATAAAACCAAAACTATCTGCTGAGCTTCTGTAGATACCACCAGAAGTATTACGTCCATTTGCCAAAGCGTACTGTGTATTTTAAAGTACCTTGTCATTGTATGTTAATACAGTTGTGATCAACTTCCTGGTTGGTGCATTTGAGGTAACTTTGTACAACCGCCTGTCATAATGGAGTGAAACAAACATTTGGGACTATAGTTAATGTTGTACTGTCCTTAAGGATTCTCGGTCTCACTATGTCTCTCTCGCTATCTCCTTTCGTCCACTCCCACAGAGTTATGTAAACTGTGCTTTGTCCTGATTATGGTGCACATTTTCGCCATCAATGTAACGCACATGTGCCCAAACAGTCCACGGACCCCTCTCTCATCCCCCTTGACTACTCTCTCTGTCACTGTCTCCGCCTTTTCATCCATCTTCCCCTTAATTGTTCCTGCATGTAGGCCAGAAGACTCCAAGCCAACTTCATCACCCAGTTGATACACACTTGCAGACTCACACTCCCACACACACATACTTTGATCTCATGCATGCTTGGCTTGCTAGAGGAAATGCCTGTTGGCTGCTGGCACAGTAGGCAGCCTCACAAGCCTCTCTCACACTCTGTGATTATTGCCCTCTCTCACACACAAACACATTGTGTCTGTCCTTTGGAGAGTTGTCATTAAAATAATTATATGCTGAAATGTCCAAGCTAAGCGATAATAATATTTGATGAGCTCCCTGAACGTCTTTGATGAAACCATTTGAGCGATGTTGCTCTTTAGTGCTCGGTATGTGCTATACCGTAAACAACATTATTTCTCATCAAAATAACTTAAACTGCCACAGAACGGGGGAAGTTATGATCTGTTTCTCCAACAGTAAATCTCTTCCAGTGTTAATAGACTTGCCGGTGGTAGTCTTCAACGGCTGGAAGTCTGCAGGCACTTGTGGTTATGGTTGAGGCCCATAAAAGATAGTGTGTGTGTGTGAGACAAGTACATGTATATTACATCAGAACCATGCTGTTCTGTCATCATATAGAGAGAGCAGAGCCAGATGTTCCCCAGTGAGAGGAGGGAAAAGACGAGGAAAATTTGCCCTTGACAGACAAAGAGGGACCACCTGTAAAACTCAAACTTCCACATTCCTCTTTTCTTACTTACACTATCAAATTTCGCTCCAACTTTATCACTTGGGATATGCAGACACACAAGCTCAAAAATGTGAATAAACATCTGTCTCGTCTTCAGGGTGTGAGCTGGATGGTACAGTTCATAATGTGTCCTACACTATAGATGGCTGTCAGACATGTACGTGTAAGGTGAGTATCTTCATTTTGACATACACAAACATACTGTATTTATCGAACCTGAACAATTGCTCCGGTCTTCCCCTGTTCATCATTTTCTGTCACCTTTGTGTCTCTTCATTGCCAACAGGATGGTAACAAGGAATGCTTTCCTCAACCCTGCCCTTCACTGGACTGCACTCACAAGGAGACCGTACAAGGAGACTGCTGCCAGCGGTGCAGAGGTAAGGACACATCAAAAAAAAATCTGTACACAACAATCTTTGTTAGAGAAAGAAATTTAATACAAAACATCAAATGTGCCTTAGTTAACTACATGAAAAACCCTGTTTAGATCCATCAGTATTACCAATATTACCATTGCACAGGATGCATTGGAGCTCATATTTGGTAATCTC
This sequence comes from Bovichtus diacanthus, assembly GCA_943590825.1. Classification (NCBI taxonomy): domain Eukaryota; kingdom Metazoa; phylum Chordata; class Actinopteri; order Perciformes; family Bovichtidae; genus Bovichtus; species Bovichtus diacanthus. The sequence goes on along the minus strand of CALSBV010012175.1, from coordinate 11,221,272 downwards.
ACCTTAATAGGTCTTCTCACACGTTTATGTTACGTTAAAAAATGTTTTTTGTTCAATCAAATCTTCACCAAGAGCTTAACAAATACGTAGGCAATCAATAAATGGTCAGTTAGAAACAAGACAAGAAGTGTTGCAACACAAACATTTTTTTACTCATACTTTAAATGAATACAATGTGTTGACAGTTTAATAATGACCATTAACATGTCTCCCAGACAGCAGCGGGAGCAAATGTGCTTCCAGAGCTGAGGGGTGATATAAGTCTATTTGTCCAAGGTGACAGATTCATTTGCAATTTGAGTAATTTACATGAAAGTGGTCGAAATTTTTGACCCCCAGAGAAAAATTTTTTTCTTTCCTATGTGTTCTGGGTGTTGAATTAATATGTAACCACTCCACTCCCAGAAACACCATGACAGTGAAGCAATCTGATGTAAAAATGTGATTGCAGGCTGTATCCATTCTGGTGTCCAGTACGATCACGGAGCCAAGTGGAGGCCGGTAGAGAATCCCTGTGATGTCTGCTACTGTTCGGTGGGTCTGACACTGACTGACAATTTAACCTCCCATCTTTTCTATCACCTTGATCTGCGCTGACATCGTTCTCTCCTCTCACCAGGAGGGTCACGTTCGCTGTGAGACGGAGGGGTGTAACACCCCGTGTAAAAACCCAGCTGCTCCTCCACCCAATACCTGCTGCCCAGTGTGTCATGGTGGGTTTCTTCACTTCACTGTAGCAGCGTTTGTGTGGGTTCAGTGAACTTCAGAGACACAGTGTGTGTTTGTGTGTGTCTCGTAGGCTGTGGTGTGAACAGTCATGACTTCCCTAACGGAGCTGTGATCCCTACTGGAGACCGGTGTCAAGCGTGCACATGTGTGGTATGTCATTTAACATCATATTATTCCTTATTGAATTTAAATTTTTTTTGGAGGATAAATCAAGTTTATCTTCATTGTGTTGTTCTCCTCCAGAATGGAAATGTGGCTTGTTCACCCCTTCCCTGTCCTGCCTTGTCTTGTCAAAACCCTGTGCATCGCGCTGGAGACTGTTGCCCACGGTAACCAACCTACCTAAATCTCTTCCATGCCACTTTCACGCCTGCATTAATCCACTTTATTCATATCCTATTTTCAAGACGCCGGAAACATTTCCAAAAGTTTTAAAAGTTTTGATTGTGTGTATGTGACCTGTAGGTGTGAGCAATGTGAATATGAGTCCAAGGTTTATGTGGATGGACAGAAGTTCCCCTCCAGGAGAGACTCCTGCCTCCACTGTCGCTGCTCTGTGAGTTCAATCTGGCAAAGTTTTTTCGTTTTTTTAATTATGTGACTGGACTTGTGATGTGTTTGCAAGGTTTCATGACCCAGAGGTTCAAAGAAAACCTGTCAAAGTCTATTGCACTTTCATTAATTAATGTAAATACATTTGCAAATGGGGATTAAGTGTGAAAATTAAGGTGTTTTTTTAAGTCGTGAAAATGACACCGATGATATATCTGCAATAAACTAATACCAGCCATTATATTGAGGCATATTTATAACTGAGCTTTGTATCTGACAGCCACTGAATGTTAAAATGCTCTATCAGTATGACACATTTAATCCCTGCTCGTGTGTCCACCTGTTAGGCAGGTGAAGTGTCTTGTGAGCGCACGGATTCATCATGTCCCACACCACACTGCAGTCATCCAGCTAAGCGCAAAGGAGAGTGTTGTCCCACATGCGATGGTCAGAATGTCCTCATGTCTTTGCCAAGTTTGTTTTGCCTATTGCATGCTGCTTCCAATTTGACTTTTACTGTTCAAACTCAAGCAAACATAACTAGAGTTTGTGTCTGTTCCCCGCAGAATGTGAGTATGACAGGAGGGTGTATGCTGATGGAAAAGTGTTCATCCCTGCTGGAAGTGGACCTTGTCTGCAGTGCAGGTGTAAGGCAAGTCTGTGCATTATATGTAATAAGAAGGTGGTAACTTTGAGTATTTTTGTCCAAAACATGATCAGTTTAATGAGCAAGTGCGTATTTTCTTCATCCCAAAGACAGAGATATTTGTTTGATCTTTGGCTCATGTCTCAAAAATGTTTTTTTCACTTTCTTTTGGATGTTAGTCACAATGTTTTCATACCGTGTATCTATTATAGGGTGGGAATGTCATTTGCCGTGAAGAGAAGTGCCCTCCTGTCCAGTGCCCCAACCCCAATATAGACCCACATCTCTGCTGTCCAATCTGCAAAGGTAATAATGCACTCACACACACACACACACACACACAAAGGTGCAGCTCATTAATTAATATGTTAGGCCCGAAACTAACAAGAATTTCCATTATTGATTAAACTGGCATTATTTTCTCAATTAATCGATTAATCCTTTTGTCTTCAAAATGTCACTTTATTGTGAAAAATGCCTGTTCTAATTTCCCACAGCCCAAGATAATGTCTTCAAATATCTTGTTTACCAACAGTCCAAGATGAACTATCATGCATGGCAAAGAAAAGCTCCAAATCTTCCACGTTTGAGAAGCAAATGTTTGTGATGTTTACTTGCAAAAATGTATAAAAATAAAAATGATTATCAAAATAGTTGCCGCTTGATCTTCCGTCAACTGACTAATCCATTTATCGACTAGTCATTTCAGCTCTATATATTTTCAACTCCTCTTTTCTCATCAGCATGTGTGTTGGAGGGAGTGGAATATGAGGAAGGCTCCAACTGGCACCCTGAGGGTCCCTGCTCCAGCTGCACCTGTGTGAACGGAGAGACGAGGTGTACGCACACACACTGCCCCCCCACGGAGTGCCTGCATCCCAGCAAGGTCACTGGTAAGAGTGTGTGTCTGAGCTTTGTTTATATGCAGGTGATTGTGTAACCTTAGTTAACTGTCTCTTTCCTTTTACTAGGCTCCTGTTGTGCAGTGTGTGAGAGCTGCACCTATAACCATCGTATCTATAGCAACGGCCAGAGGTTTACGACCCCTGACCACCCCTGCCACATCTGCACATGTCAAGTGAATACGTCTCCATTCACATTTTACACTCCATTTTACCTGCCATTGATTACGGTGATGTGTTGTACATGAAATGTGTTTTTTACTCTAAAGTGAATTGGCCTGCTTTATGTACACGCCGCCTCAATCATTGCTATTTTTTCTTATTTTCAATTCTAAGTCAAATCCCTACCTACTTACCTTCTCTTTACATTTTTTTTTATTATGGAAATGACATCTCTGTCTGCAGTACTTTTTGAGTTTTGTTGTTCCCAAAGTCAGAAGTGAATTGGGAAAGATTTTCTGCGCCATGGAATAATTTACAGACTGATCTTAAACTTCAAAACATTGTAACGAGTTTAAAGCTATGAAGAAATCTCCAGGAGTCTGGGATATCTGTGCGCATCTGATCATTTTTAATGTTACTCAAATCTATGTGCTTTTATGTTAATTGTTGAAACTCTGTGTTGCTGCTGTTCTTGGCTAGGTCTCCCTTGTGAAAGAGATCTCTGATCTCAATCTGACAAACCTGGTTAAATAAAGGCTAAATTAAAAAAAAAAGTAAACAAACACACACTTTACAGTTTTGTTCACCTTCAAACTTGCTTCAAACCTGACTCAGCCTTCCCTTCTCCTCAGCATGGCAGCGTAGCGTGTGAGAGAAGACCTTGTCCCCCACTCAACTGCTCCAACTCATACACAGCGCCCGGAGAGTGCTGCCCTAAATGTCCAGGTGCTCAAACTCAGAAACAGATATCATGAATCAAGTATTTGATGTGTTTGAATTTTCTGTTAGTTTATTGTCTGTCAGCTCACAACAACGTCTATGTGTTGGCATTTTTACCAGACTGCTCCTTTGAAAACCGCATATTTGTGGATGGAGAAGCTTTCCCTAACCCTGTGAGTGCGTGTGAGGAGTGTAAGTGTCTGAGCGGCCAGATCGACTGCCACCAAGCACAATGCCCTCATCCTCACTGTAACGCACCTCTGCCTGGAAGATGCTGTCAGAACAACTGCAATGGTGAGGAAATATGGACTTTTCTGTCAGAAATACAAATATATATTAACAAATTAAAATGTACACAACATTCCTCTACATTAGGCTGCAGCTATGCTGGGAAAGAGTATCCAAATGGACAGGAGTTTCCTCATCCTACTGACACATGCAGGACATGCAGCTGCATAGTAAGAATAATGAACATCACAGCATGACTAACCCTGCCTGTGGTCTTCTTGAAGCAGGTTTTATTTCAAACGATGTTGTGTTTGTTGTAGAATGGGAACATCCAGTGTCTGATGAAGAGGTGTCCGCTGCTGCCATGCTCCAACCCAAATGTGCTGCCCGGAGGGTGCTGCCCCCAGTGTCCTGGTAAGGATGTGCAAGATAAACATTCAGAAGGGTGAGAAATGAAAGGAGGAGGAGGAGCGCGGTGGGAAAGACATGAGGGGACACGGACAAGTCCCTAAAAGTTATATAAAATCAAGAGGGTATACATATAATTAACTGATTCTATGGCAACATTTTACTTCCTGTTTACACCTTCAAAGGTTTAACGGAGTCCATTATAAAAATCCTTAAAGCATTTGCCATCACGGATTTATAGTTTGAAGGTTTTCCTTTCAGACAAATACTATACCTCCTAATTTCATTGGTTCCCCTTCTGTGGTTGGCTTAACGTTTATTTGTGAGATCATCTGCTGTTTGTGTTTTATTTCTTGGCTCGTGATGGTCAAACACAGCACAGATTATAAAGTTGTATAGTCAGTGTATACAGTTGATTCTTTCCACTGATATTCTCCACAGCTCCTCCATCGGACTGTGTGTATGAACAACAGCCCTACAGACACACTGAGCGTTTCTACCACCCGACTGACAACTGTCGATCATGTGCCTGCACCAATGGGACGGTTCACTGTCAGCGGAAGACCTGCCCCTTTGCTCCATGTTCTCACCCCATCACACAGCAGTGCTGCCGGACCTGTGAAGGTACAATTTCATGAGTCCTGCCCAGATATTCAGTTTTTATATTTGGATCAAGCACTTCATTTGTATCCGTTGCAACAAAAGGCCTCAGCAAGTTTGACGCAGTCACATAAGAAACTTTTTCAAGTTTAATCATGTTTTCAATATGTCTCAATGCGCTTGCAGGCTGCCTATATGAGGGTCGAGAGAGAGCTAATGGGGAGACGTGGGATGACGCATCAGACCCATGTGCAGTGTGTGTTTGCCGTGAGGGCTCCGTCCGGTGTGAGAGGAAGCGCTGTCCACCGTCCAACTGTAACCACCCGGTCCAGAGACAATGCTGCACGGCCTGTGATAGTGAGTGATCGAAAAAGCTAACAGCATTAACGTCCCAGTTACAGAAATAGATCCACAGACATTTCTGTCAAAAGTTTTCATTGGGAACTATTTTCCCAAGGTTGTCTCAAAAATATCCTAATCTCCAGTTTTTCTACTTGCAGACTGCATGTTTCATGGGAAAGAATACCCTGATGGCACAGAGTTTGGTGATGACAAAGACCCCTGTGGCGTATGTTACTGTTACGGAGGCGACGTCATCTGCACCAAGACGCCCTGTTATGGAGAGTGCAGCCACCCGTACAAACCACCTGGACAATGCTGTGGAGAATGTGAACGTATGTAAAGTCAAAATCAAACATGGCCACATTCCTCGTTTAAAGGAATACTTCATCCCCAAAATGACCATTTGTAAATGAATTACTCCACCCATGTTATTTTGAATTCTTCAAGAACACTTTTTTTCATGCATGCCACCACAGGGAACGAGTAATCTTAAGTAATCTTAAGTAATTTTAAGTAAATTGGGGACAAAACTCCATCAAAACATTCGTTTACAAACTGTCACACAGTTTGTGAAGTACAATCCAGGTCTCATCATCCCTCACTACTTTACTTGTTGCTAAAATCTTACTATCTTACTGTTTTGATGTAGTTTTGCTGTTTTTAAATGCGGCCCCAATTTACTTCAACTCATCGAGACCTTTCTCAGATTCGGTTTCTTTGTTCACCGTTGAGGCATGCGAGAAAAACTAAGTTTTCTTAAAGAATTCAAAGTAACGTTTGGTGAGTAATTGATATACAAATAATTATTTTGGGGTTGAAGTATTCCTTAAATATCACTGACTTTGATCATTATTTCCAGAATTACAAAATGACAATGACACTGTTTTTATTTGATAGGCTGTTTCTATAATAGCGCAGTCCTCGCAAATGGCCAGTCAATCCCTGACCCAGGAAACCTCTGCTCTGAATGTGCCTGCCAGGTAGCATCAACACACACATTTACGTACACATTCCTGCTGGTTAATCTCCTTAGACAACTCGTCACGCTTATTCTCTTGCAGAGCGGTTCAGTGCGATGTACGAAGAAGGCGTGTCCAGCAGCCCGCTGTACTTACCCGCTCACCGACCCATGTGGCTGCCCTGTCTGTGACGGTAACCAGCTTACAACATATCACAGGTCAAGTTATGTAGACTAAGTAAATAATAGATGTTTCACTCTGTGTGTAGGTTGTCAATTCCAAGGTGTGACTTATGTTGACGGACAAATCCTCCCAGGAGGAGAAGGAGGATGCCAGGACTGCACATGCTCAGTGAGAGGGAGAAGGGCTGCATTTAGTTTGGGGACTCACTGTACCCTGACAGCTACTGTACGACCTATCGTTTTTTCTTTTTCGATAGAGAGGTGAAGTTGAGTGTGCACAGCGGAGATGCCCTGCCGTGTCATGCCCCCACCCAGCTCTGGATGGCTGTGCATGTGGACTGTGTGATGGATGTAACTTTAATGGACGAGGCTGTTTCAACGGAGAGCGATTCCCACACCCTACTGACCGCTGCCAGCTCTGCTCCTGTCTGGTACTAACAACACACACATTTAAATGTATATCCACCATAGATGTTTTACTAAATACTTCTTTAAAGTATTAGTATAGTATAGTATAAAGTATTATTTCTAAAAATGTGACTGGAAACCCAAACAAGCAAGGTGGTCTACCATTGCAGTAAGTTCCCCACTGGTTTTGATGCTGTGGAGCAGAACACGTCAAAGTAGTAAAAAATGAAAGAAAGATGACCAACATGTTTGAGGGGTTGAGTCTATCTTTTGAGTATCAAACACTCGGCCCTTGTAGACTCTGAAAGGTTTGTAGCTTGCCTCTTCTTGGAGGATGGCAGCTGTATTTTGATTTGCAGCAGTTACGTTGGCGTCCAGTGGAGACCCAGAGTCCAGGCAAATGAAACACGTCAAATCGTGTCAAAACATTTAAGTAGGTTAACTTGCAGTATAATTCACTTTTTCCACTGTCAAACCAAACATTCAATTATAGTGTGTGTGTGTGTGTGTGTGTGTGTGTGCTAGTGAGCTACAAATTTGTATTGTATTGTAATCCCATCACCCTGACCCTGTGAAGAGCGCTTTTATTTTCTGCACATGGAGCATGAATAAACCCAGCTACCACATCTATTATCTTCAGTTGTATGTAACGACACTAACTGAACATGTAAAGGAAATATTGTCAACCTGAATGTGTGTTTCTGTGCGTAGAACGGCGGTGTGGCGTGCACGCATGTGTCTTGTCCAAGTGTTGCCTGTGTGCGTTCAGTGACCCCTCCTGGCGAGTGCTGCCCTGTCTGCACAGGGATTTGTCTTCATCGGGGGAAGGAGTACCAGTCTGGCTCCTCCTTCACTTCCCCCTCTGATCCCTGCTCGTCATGCTCCTGTCTGGTCAGTCTGAAAGTTATTATGAATTATTATCTGTAAATAAATGACCTGTCAATGCAATTGATCCAAATTCAAATTGTCTGATTGATTCCATCCCTCCTCTTCTTCTGTCTTTCCAACTTGTCCCTTTATCCCCTCCTCTGATCAGAATGAGGTGGTGAACTGTCAGAAGAGACCCTGTCCTGTCCGGTGCTCCCACCCGGTCCCTTCAGAAACCTGCTGCCCTGTCTGTGACTCCTGTCTGTATGAGGGTATCGTCCACTCTCACAGTCACACCTTCACAGCCTCCTCCAACGTCTGCCAGCGCTGCACTTGTGTCAGAGGCACCGTCACCTGTGTGCCCCTGACCTGCCCGGCAACACCCTGCGTACGACCAGTTACCAAGCCAGGACACTGCTGCCCTGAGTGCACAGGTACTACGAGTCCTGTAATGTAATTAACTGGAGTAAATGTGTGGCCTCAATATTTATTCTAAATTAACCCAGTCTCTGCAATGAAACAAGATTTAGAATTGTGTGATTGACAATTTTTCAACATGAGATGGACACATTATTTGAGTTGTCTTTTATGCTCTTTGTTTTACAGCTAAGTTGCATTAGCACATTTTCCATGTATGATACTTTCAAAGTTTTTTAAAAGTAGACCTGTACTCTTACAATGAAATTATACCGTTTTTATAATCCACTAACTAATTAAATGTGTGGGGTGCTTATTGTGCTGATCTCAAGAGAATGAAGTTTTAAGTTTTAGTCTTTTATGTTCAGAAATCATTTCGAAAAACTTAGAATTTCTCCAATTCCTGCAATTTCACTCAAAAATATTCATGGGAGTTGATCAAACACACTGCAAATTCAAGCACATGATCACAAAAAGTACACGTGCACACACTTATGCACACATACAAACATGTAACATGAAAACAAACCATATCCCTCTAAAAAAAAAAAAACAACACCTAATTGAGAAATCTCTTTTTACCTTACCTTACGTCCCAGTGTGTACGCTTGATGGACTGGAGTTCAATGACGGGCAGACATGGACCCTGAATTCAAACCACTGCTCCACCTGCACTTGCCAGGTCTGACTCCTCCATCTCTGTCTTTTTTTCTCCATATTTGCTCTTCTCCTCGTGTAATTGCTAATCTATGTGAGTCTTGCAGGCAGGTGAGGTGCAGTGTGCGTCCGCTGAGTGTCCCAAGCTGCCTTGTATGCATCAGAAGACTGATCCAGGAGCCTGCTGTCCTCACTGTAGAGGTAAATAGATTGCTGGGAATGATAATCGCAGGAGAAAATAGTTTTTACCAGTGATTTCATTTTCCTTCTCAGGTTGTGTGTATGGAGGAGAGGAGCACTCCGAGGGCAGCAGCTGGTTCGCAGACTCCACTCCCTGCATGACGTGCATGTGTGTGGACGGGGTGACCACCTGCTCTGAAGTACGCTGTCTATCTCCCTGCATCAACTTCATTACCGTGCCCGGGGAGTGCTGCCCTGTGTGTGCTGGTAAGAAAATGAGGATTAAGGCATATTAGTTTCATGTTCCATCGTAGGATTTTCTTTTGTTTTGGTGCATGATAATCTTATATGATGATTTTTTTTTGAGTAGACTGTGTATTTGAGGGCAGAGTGTACGGTCCAGGGGACAGTTTCCATCCAGCCGATGACCCCTGTCAGATCTGCACTTGTGAGGTACGATACATACACACCTGACAACTGGAAACCTGATTATATGTATATATATTTTTTCTTTTTTTTTCTTTTTTGATTAATTGATTAATCTTTAAATTGATAAATAATCAGAAAATAGTGAAAAGGGCCAGCATTAGTTCCCAGAGCCCAATGTTTTGAAACCCAAAGATTTTCAATTTCCAATTAAATAAAACTGAAAAGCAGTAAATCCTCACATTTGAGAAGCTGCAACAACATAATATTTGCTATTTTTGATCTCTGATTATATGTTCTGTTAATCAATTTATACATAAATCAACTTATTGTTTCACCTCTACGTGATAATAGAGGTAAAAGCAGTAGTAATAGAAATAGCTATGTAACATCCAGAGGTCACAGTTGTTGAAAATAGTATTAGTAATAGTGGTAGTTGTAATCCAACCTGTGTGTGTGTCCCAGGTGATGCCGGACGGAGAGCAACACCTGAGGTGTTACCGAAAGCAGTGTCCCAGTCTGGTTGACTGTCCTAAGAGCAACATCTTGTTCTCTGGACCAGACTCCTGCTGTCCTGTCTGTGCACGTCAGTACTAAACCACCTTTTGTTGTTCACTGTGTATTATCTCTGCGCCTTCACTGAACTCTGGAACATTTGTGTGTATGTTTAGAGCCTCTCAGTAACTGCACCGCTGCACTGATTGGCAACGAGGTCTCTGCGACTGATGACCCTTGTTTTACCTGCCAGTGCAAGGTACCGCAGCGACGACACTGTTATGAATACAGTATGTCAGGAAGAGTTGCATTAAGTCATCTGTGACTCAATCTGCAGCTAAGGAAGATAATGACACTGGAAAAGCTTGTTATAGCCTGTAATTGAACAGCATTTTACAGTAGAAATAAATAATCTAACGAGAGTATCATCATTTAAAGTTAAATGTTATATTTTTGCCATTTCATTGTTTTAAAAATGATAGAAAGTCTTGAGTAGTTTGACCACTCGGCACCTTGAGATCTAAGTTGTTGGTAATTATTAAACTATAGTCAACATACCATGTGATTCTGTGCAGTACAGTAATACTTGGTCTGTGATTTAGGACCTGACATGGACCTGCTTACAGCAGAACTGCCTCCCACTCACTTGCCCTTTTAATGAACAGTTCAATTCTCCGGACTCATGCTGCCCTGTGTGTAAAGGTGAGATAATCTTATTTCCTGTTTGCTGTTGCTTTTAAAAATGTATGTAAGTCTTATTAGCATTACTAAAACATCCAGTATTGTGATGGTTCTCCTGCGTGTCATGCAGATTGTGTGGTTGAGGGCCAGAACAGACGCGTGGCCAACGGCAGCAGCTGGACAGACAGCGATGACGACTGCGTCACATGTACCTGTAACGTGAGTCTTATTGAAATACTTACACTGCTCATGCAATGCTTCAACTATTGATAGTAACATTGACACACTACTTTTCAAAAAAAAAAGTTTGAATACATGACAGTATGGCAAATATTAAAACAGGTCAAACTGGCCAAAGGATCTAAAGCAGCGTTCAAGCTCATTGGTTGTCAGCGTATCGCAAACAAAAACAGTGCAAATCATAAAATCAAGGTCTGCAAATAGGAAGAACTTGATTCTGGTGATGTGCGTATGATGAAGAAATAATGATTGCAGAATGTTTGTCCCTTAAGTGGACAGGTCAGAATCCAAATTGCACCTTACTAAAGACCCCACCTAATATTAGGCAATTTGTTTCCTAAACTAGACCCGAGCAGTGGTAGATGAAATCTTTAAATAATTTACTTAGCAATACCATACTATTGCAAGCGATACTAAATGGTACGATCAGTAACTATATCTGTCAGATTAATGTTGTGGAGTAAAAAGTGCACATTTTTCTCTGAAATTGAGTCAAGGTGAAGTATAAAGCCGCACAAAATAGAAATACTCATACTAAGTAAAGTACCTCAAAACTGTACTCAAGTACAGTAAATGATTAAATGTAAATAATTGCTTTCCACTACTGGACACGATATTGCGGATAAGTCTTGTATCTATTCGGATCATCTACTTCTCAAGTGATCTGTTTTTCCTGTGTTTCATCCTTAGTTGGGCTATATTGAGTGCAGCATTGAAGAGTGTTTACCTGAAGTTTGTCTGAATGGCCAGAAACAAGTGAAGATTCCAGGGAGATGCTGCTATGAATGTCAAGGTATCAAAGCCAGCCAATACAGTGAACGTCTACATATTTAATGTTCTGCCTAACGAGTTAAATGTGTGTGTGTGTGCGTGTGTGTGTGTGGTTTAGACTCAGGGGCGTCGTGTTTACACCAGGGAACAGTGTATCACTCTAACGAACAGTGGGAGGTGGATGAGTGCACCAGCTGTACGTGTGTGTTCGGAGAAGTACACTGTCACAGTGAACGCTGCCCTCCGCTCACCTGCGCAACAGTCAGTATAACAAACAAATACAGTCTATCTTAGTCTAAAATGTTCCCATGATGCCTCGCTGTTCTGAACCTTCAGCTGAGTGTGTGTGTGTGTGTGTTTGCTCTCAGGATGAGATGCCAGCCATTGTCCCAGGTTTGTGTTGTCCTCATTGCCTTCCTCGTCCGGCCACCTGCATTGCCTTCGGCGACCCTCATTATCGCACCTTCGATGGCCGCATGCTGCACTTCCAGGGAGCGTGCACATACATCCTGGCACAGGACTGTGAGGGTGGTGACTTCAGGTGAGTGCGTCACCATGGTAATGCTGTAGTATATACTGTATGTTTTTGTCTATAAAGAAAAAAGTTCAAATGAAACAATTTGAGAAGGAAAAACCCTCTTTGGTTGAGCTGCTTACAACTCACGTCCGAATAAAGGCCATAGCCTGTGAACGAGGAGTCGGAATTAGATTTGTTAGTTTGTTTTTAAAGGTCAGCGTCTTAATGAGGCCACTGTTAATCACATTGGATGAAACCAAACCCAAACAGTCCCGATGAAGAAAATTAGCTTTCGAGGGTTAAACCTTTAATACATAATAAATAACTGAAATTTAACTATATGTAGTCATGTATATTTAATGTTAGAGAGAATATTTTGGATTTTAAAACAAACTTTTTAGCGGCCACAAAAAGGCCACAAGCCAAAAAGGTTGGGAGCTACTGTCAGTAGCAGAATTATTGTATGTATACTAATGTATTGGATGTGTGTGTCAGTTTGGAAATATTTCCACTCTTCAAGATGCTTTGCTTTTATAACTTTAAGACTTGAATAATGTACAGTATACATTTAGAACAGGAAGCCACAACATTTGAATCCAAGTCCTTCATCACGTTAAGAAAATGCCAATAAAAGAGAACAACTAATAACATGCCATTTCACGTGACCTTTCATTAGAGAAGCTGTTCTTCAAAATACATTTTATAAAATGTTAATGCTCTTTATGCCTGCTCAATTTGCTCCTCTCCTTGTTTGTGCAGTATTCACGCCACTAACGATGATCGTGGGCGTAAAGGAGTGTCCTGGACTAAAGAGGTGACTGTGTTTATAGGAGACGTCACAGTGCAGCTACTCCAGGACTGGGTTGTGAAGGTTTGCGTGTACAAATACTGCAAAGGATTTTTGTACAGTCATGTTTGTGTTATACATATACTCAGCCATTTTTGTACTCTTCAGGTGAATGATGAGGTTGTGACTCTGCCGTTCCTCAGAGAACCGTACATCTATGTAGAACGACAAACCAACACCATTTTACTGAACACTAACATCGGGCTGAAGGTACAGACGCCTGTCTCTCATTGTCCTTAAGAAACTGTTTGAACGCTCCCAATTTTGTCACACACTTATACGATACATGGATCCACCTTTAGGTACTGTGGAGTGGCCGCTCACATCTGGAAGTGAGCGTGCCAGGCTCCTATAAGGGCCACACGTGTGGCCTCTGTGGAAACTTCAACAACTACTACCAGGATGACCTCCGAATGCCCAGTGGACGACTCAGCCCATCAGAGTCTGACTTTGGCAACAGCTGGAGGGTAAAATGAATACATAGAAGAAATAGAGACCTCAAATAAAAGTGAAATTGTCATACAGAAACAAGCCTTTCAACTGCGCGCACAACTGTTTGTCATTTTAGGTCACAAATGGTAGCCGCTCCCTCTCCTCCTGTCGCCCCGGTGAGGATGTCGACCCCTGTAAAGACGCAGGCTACCAGGCCAAGAAGGGGGCTAACGCTCGCTGTAAGGTCCTAAAGTCTGCTGTCTTTAAGCCCTGCCATCGTGTGGTACGTCCTGAACCGTGGTACGGAGCCTGTGTGTACGACCTCTGTGCCTGCGGGGCCAACACTGATGAGTGTCTGTGTGACACACTGGAGGCCTATGCCAGTCAGTGCAGAGAGGCCGGAGTCGTCCTGCAATGGAGGAGCCCATCGCTGTGTGGTGAGTAAAACACACTCTGTAAAACACACACTGGGGGTATTTTAAAGGTCCCAAGGCCGGAATCGAACTCAGGACATGGCAGTAATATGGCATGCGTTGTAACCACAAGGCTACTAATTATTGATTTTTTTTTTGTAAGAAATATATAGTATTTATTTTGGCAAAGGGTTTTGCGCTTCACCAATGGGATTCACGGTACAGTGCTGAACCCTAAATACAGTGAACATAATTCAGAAGAATGTGAAAAGGTAGCACAGCTCAGTGTTCAAAGTCAAGGAAGATAAAAAACTATCACTCCACATGTTTATTGGCTCAGCGTATGTTTATTGTGTGAGCCAATAAACAAGTGGAATGATAGTATTTTCATGACTTTGAAAACTAGGATGTGCTACCCTTTCACATTTCTTTTGAATACATAATATCAGCTTTAAAAACTGATTGTGAAACGATAAGAAAGATAAGAGATGGTAAGTGAGTAGTCATATATAGTCAATAGTCATAACACCTGCTAATACCCACTGGTCAACCTCGAAGTCGACTCAATGTCTCTCATTGTTTTATCTCTGTCACTGTCCTCCACAGCTGTGGGATGTCCAGTGGAGAGGGGCTTTGTGTTTGACGAGTGTGGACCCCCGTGTCCCGTAACCTGCTTTAACGTTGACGTACCACTGGGGGTGATAGAGAGCCACTGCTTCAAGCCCTGTGTCCCAGGCTGCCAGTGTCCTGCTGGTCTGGTTCTACACAACAACTACTGCATACAGCCAGAAAAGTGCCCCAAGATCATCCATGGCAACCCCACATAATTATTTGGAGTGCTCACATTCAAGTGGACACTTACTTGTACGCACACACATGCACTGCCGCCTCTCATAATCTTCAAGGACTTCATAAGCCTCTATTACTGTATACCGAAGTTTGAAATGGAAAAACAGATTAACCTCCGTGACCTGTGGATTTAACATACTGACAGAAGTGAATTACTGCATTTGTGTGTTTTTATCAACATTGTTATTGTGTTATATGTAGCACTGAATATTTATACTATACAAGGGTTTTGTCGTTTTAATTTCACATGTTCAATGGTTTTGTCTCTACCTATTTTGTTTTACACATTTATGATGATATTGTTCACAGTCTTTAGATTATTTTAACAGTATTATTTACTACCAAAAGTTGTTTACTGTACAAGTTTATTTCAGCACTGTGCGATGTCAGACTGTAAATACGGTAAACCACATAATCTCAGGTACTCTTTTTTTGTTGCTCTCCATCGTACAAATAACCAAAGACTTCACTAATATTTGTGGTATTTCATTTTAGATCATCAATACGATATGATGACGATATAAGGTGCTGTAATTTCTTTATAATTTCTTAGGAAGTTTCCTGGATATAAATGTATAATTTGGTTCCAATTATACTGTGTCAAAATAACATAGACAAAGTGTTCAACTAAAATGTTTCTAATTAATTCATTTCAACTGCTTTATGTGAGTGCACAGCAGGTCATGCTGCATATGCAAAAATGTGACTTTACAATTATGTATGGAGAATAAAGTTTCAAATGATAAATGAATGAGGGATGAATATTTACTTTGGGATTTAATTTAGCGCTTCTTTCAGCTTAATATCTCCTTGTTGTAGTGTAAATCCTAACTAAAACAACAGTCTCAGATATGTTTCTATATTTTCTTCATAATTCGTACCAATTGCATGGTACTAAAACTTCCTATGACATTACGAGGAAATCAGCAGAAAACTACAGACCCATAAAAGAAAGTGTTACCATGATCTTACCAGTAGGATTTGTGATCATGTATTATACGAGTCAGGCAACAAAAATACACAACGTACAAGCTGGAATCCACCATCGCGGTTCAATGCCACAGAAGCCTTTTGATACAAGTGTAATGTGTCACATGTTCATGTATCACATTTCTCCCTCTGACAGATACACTGTCACTTTTGTTGCTTGGTAATGTGATCCAGCTGTTTTCCAGAGAACTGCCGTAACCATAGCAACATCCTGTATAATTTATCAGTCCACAGTGTCGAAAACATGGAGCAGGTAGGATGTTTTGATGTCGGGTGAGAACTGCATTTGTTTTTCCATGTGTATGTGTAAACTGCAACTAACGTCCTCGCGTCTTCCTCCAGGATTGTATCGCCGGCCTGTACCGATCCCTCGCCATGTCTGTCCCAGCAGAGTTTTCCTCTGAAGATGTGAGTCTCCTCTACTTCAAAGTGTTTCATGTTCCCTCCAACACCGATGAAGCACATGTGGCCATGAAGAAGGTAAAAACGACATATTTTAAACAAAGCAGCTATGGTTTGATCAAATCTTCATTCGTCAGTATGAGATACTCCTCTGTACCTGTGTCTGTTTCAGATTGCAGGAGGTGACAATAGTTGGTCCTGTGCTGGTGAAAACGTGTTGGATGTTCTCCTGGAAATGGAAAGGGAGAGGGAAAAGAAGGAACAGGTAATCATTGAATTGGTTTCCTTTGTTCTGAATTTCATATGACAGCGTCTGAGAAACCCAGTGTCTTAAATCTTATTTTGTCATCAGTACTAAGTGTAAATATTGTTATCTGCAGCTCTACTGGGACCTCCAGCTGCTAAATGTTGGAAATCTCAACACTCTCTATCTGATGGACAAACCAGTTGTCATTGATCCTTATGTGCCGAACTGCTTCCACCAAAGCACAGACCCAAAAACATTCACAAAAGTGGAGGGTAAAAAAGATCTGTGTGGCAGTGTGAGAGGCGTGCAGAGGCTCAAGAAGGAAGCCAGGCAGTGCTGGGCAAGGTGAGCATCTTCAATTAAAGAGGTTGAAACGTTACTCAAATACAATTCTAAGGTAAAGGCACAACTTGTGTTTACTACTTGTAGAAAAAAAGTGAACTAATATCTGTTTTGCAAATATCCACATACAATCTGCTAACATCAGTTAACATAAGCCATCATACAATACTGGTCATACCAGATCAAGTAAGGCAGAAGCAGCAAAACCCCTGAGCGTATTCATTTGAGCAACCACGCAATGTATTGCAAATTGATTAAAATGTTTATAAAAAACAAGAATGTGTTATTTCTTCTTTCAGCCACATCGTAGCATTTTAACTAAGTATTTATACATTGCAGTATTGATCCTTGTACTTTAAGTAAAGGATTTGATTTGTTTTAACCATTAGAAACAATTTAATGTTCCAAGCCACCAATTATACATTGAAGTTTTTGTTGTTCTTGTATCATTTTGATATATATAATATATTTTCATATGTTGATATGTGTTTATCTTCTTAGATTGGCATCAGAGAGTGTGCAAAGTATATTGCCCTCTGCCTGGCAGGCCCGAAGCCTGGGGGTTCGGGGTCAGGCCTGGGGCTGTGTCTCCATGTCAGACGTCCTCCTCTTGGTGGAAGTGAAGTATGATGTGGTGACCCACTTGCTTTATACAGAAATGCTCCAGGAGCACTACAGTAAGGAAACGTTTCCCTGAACTGCCGTCGCAGGATAACACAGAGAAATCTCTTTAACTCAAAAGTATTTTTACTTACTCAGTATCATAGAGCCTGCTCCAGGTGCTTCACATTCCTGCTTTTTTTTCTCTTCCTCTTCTTTTTTGGTGATACCACAGCTCTGAGTATCTGGGAGACCCTGCTGCCATGGCAACAACACAAGGAAAAGGAGGGGCTAGGGGATCTAGCAGATGAGGCTTTGGAGTCAGGTGACATGCTTCGCTTGGCTGAGCTGCAAGGAGCATTCAGGATATACAGGTGACACACAAGGATAATAATAATAATAATAATAATAATAATAATAATAATAATAATAAT
>CALSBV010012175.1:11186661-11203617 GCA_943590825.1 Bovichtus diacanthus | reverse complement strand
AATAATAATAATAATAATAATAATAATAATAATAATAATAATAATAAGGCAATAAAACAACAGAAAGCCAAACAGTGAAGCCAAAAAAATTAAGGTCAAATTAAAACACAAAGACAAAGGTCAAACATAGTAAGAAAGAAAAAAAAGGATGATGACAGATGAAACAGTACAATAGATTTAATAATATTAAGTTACTGATTCTGCAATAGCAAGGTTATTATTATAAATGTAAGATGAAATGAAAACTAAATATACTGTAATGTCTTAAATTAAGAAGACAACAACAACCAGACTATGATACAGCTGTTTCTTGGTTCCAAAACGAACTAAACAGAAGTGAAAGTACAGTGTGTACCGTTCAGAGAGCAGTAATTTATGTTACAATTCCAAATAGGAAACTTACCCTTAGTTATGTATAAAACACAAATAGTGTACTTTCAAGTACAACTTACAAATCACTTTCCATGTTCTCTTAATGTGAATTAAACAAAAGCACTATAATATAAATGACTCTCCTGCAGGGCCTGCCAGAGAACCCGTCATGAGTCCAGGGAACAGTCGTGGTCCGCCGTTTCGCTCCTGTATGAGTTACACACATTTCGTCAACAAGAAAAGGACACACTAACACACTTGGGCCAGAGGTAAATACTCTTGACCACATCAGATGCAGATCACACACATTTTAACCTGTTGGGAGTATGTCTACACATCAAGAAAATCCAATGTCAGGTGAGTTTTTGATCTTGTTCCCCTTGTACCTAACAAGTTAACACCAGTGCGAGGAATTGTTTGCAAAATAAAGACACACATGGATTTAAATATTGCTGTAACCGGGTCTGGGCTGAGTTGATTCATTAATCTTTTCCCTTCCAGGCTGGACAGAGAGAGCCGGAGACTGTTGTGTCTATACATCACTTTGGCAACTCTCAGAGCTCAGAGAGAAAAAATGTCCTACAATGCTCTTCTGGCAGCTCAGCAATCCTGGGAGACATGGTGGGCCAACGAACGCTAACAGTAAACACGGAAAATAGAAATGTACTCACTATTATCAGGTCTTGCTTTATGCTTTCAGCTGTCTGTCCCGCATGTATCTGTTCAGGCCACATGTAAAGAGTCCCTGCAGAGCAGAGCAGGCGGCCCTGTGGCTACATGGTGAAGAGGAAGAGCCAAAGAAAGACTTTATCTCAGTCTCACCACAGCAGGTAATGTAAATATGCTCATCTGAGACATAGGCAGCACACTATGTCATAACAATATTCCTAAAATAATGCTGTTTTGAGTGAGATGTTTTTTCGACTAATGGCTAAAAGGAAAACACTACAGTAGTTTTATCAGCATCAGAACAAAAACTTTGGCCCCGTTACAGCAGGCAGTGCTGCAGTTGCTGGTGCTGACTCAGGAGCAGGAGAGAAAGCACCTGGTCAAGTTGGCACATAGGATCTCTGTAGAGGATTTGCAAGAGCCCGCTTGCACAGCGCCTTCAAAGGAGGGTAAAGGGTCTTCTTTTTCTGCTGCATGCTTGTCAGAATTGCTTCTCTTTGTATGCCCCTCATTTCTATATCCAACCTTTCTTGTTTCCTGTTTCTTATGCAGGTAGTCATCAGCAAGCTGCTTTAAGAAATGGCTGTATAAAAAGGCTGAGACAAATCCATGCTGGCCTGCAGACAGGCAATGACACTCAGACCCCCTTAAAGCAAACAAACCATCAGCCACAACTCCAGCCCCACATAAGCAGTAAAACGGCAACGTGGTACCAGCACCAGCTGGAGGATTGTTCCCTGCTCCTCTTGACTCATCTGATGGAGCTCCAGGAGGTCCAAACATCTGCAATACTGCCAGCACTGATGGACGAGGTGAGTCAAGACAGCCACAGCATCCAATCCAAAGAGTTCACAATAACCCTGGCTCTTTGACCAAAGCACCGACTGTTAAAATAATGATGTGTGTCTGCTAGAGTGCACAGCGTATCCAAGCTCTGAGAGACGACTATGAATCTGAACTCCAAGCACAGCGCTACACCAACCTACTCCAACTGCTCTCAGATGCCCCTCTTACTTCAGGCTCTATACTCGCTCCTTATCCAAACTTAACCGAAAATAGCAGCAATGAGAAAATCACGGCTCAGTCCTGCTGCAGTGGGCCGGTCAATGCTCAAAACAGCAGCAATGGACCAGCTGAAGCTCCTCGGACAGTGGATTCAACCAGAGAACTAAATGTGGTGCAAGCTACAGAATGTGCTGACAAACAGGACGTCTGTACAGGTACGCCACACACAGGCAAGCATAGATCACCATTAACTCACAGCTGCAATTACAATATGTCGCTTTCCCCCAGGTTGTGGATCGGTCATGGAGGACCTGCCCTACTTGGAGATCTTGTGTGTATCAGATGCAACAAGTAATGCTCATCAGAGTCTCGCCGCAGACGGAAGAGCCGAGGAAGAAGAAGTGGGCAGTGCAACAAAGAGCCCCCAGAGTTATGAGAAACAGGGCTCACTGATCGCCTTTGCTTGGAGCAAACCACCAGAGGATGACACTGACTATGAGGCAGCAGGGGCTGCAGTCGGAGGCCAGGGCCAGGATGTACAGCCAAGTGACACAAGCAGCACAGTCGAACACACACAGTGTGAGGAGACTTCTGGAGAGAGTGGCAGAGAAGAGATTAAACCCACTCTGTTCCACTCTGATTCCACACGTGATCCTGACGCACAGTCTGCAGGCCAGCAGTGCAGCACAGTAGGACAGGTACTCTGCAAGTGTAAAGCAGACCATAAAACATTGTATCACTATGCCATGCATCTGATTTTTCCCATATTTTATATTCTCATAAGTTGACCTTGGAGAATAGAGCAATAGCTGATCAACCAGAGAAGGGAGATTCTGAATGTGACCTGCAAACACACCCTTTGGTAGCAGAGACCCTGCAGGCTGCACAGCCACATCTCTTGGGTGACCCTCCTGAGATTAAGCGGCATGCTGGTGACTTCTGCTCTGAACTGATGAATGAGACAGCTAATGTGGGCAGAGACGTGCTTGAGGTGGAGATGTGTCCAACTGAGCTGTGGGACCTGAGAGGTCATGCTGAGGACCAGGGAAATAATTCACAAGCCACAGTAAGTCTGCTATTAAAACTTTGTGCAACCAATGATCATGATTTGTGCTGAACATTTCCACATGATTCACTTATTTTAAAGCACCACCCATCCGCTGTTTCCTGCTGTAAAGGTCGACTGTAGCCCTGCAGAGATGCAGGCAATGAGAGAATCCAAGCTGATGGAGAAAGAGCGAGCAAGAGAGCCAGTCTCTGCAATGGAGAGAGAAAGGACAATGCGCAACCTGGTCGACATGCAAAGGAAGGTCGAACAGAGGCAGCAGAGAGATAAAGAGAGACAACTGCTGAGGGTGAGAGAAAGGCGTAGGCAAAGTAGGGATTTCTGGCACAACTTCAACCATTAGAAAAAGGTGGAGAGGGGCACTGAATGAGTATTCAGTTTGTGAGAGGGTGACACCGTTTGTCTTTCAGGTTCAGGAGCGTCTGTCGATCATCCAGAACAGGAAGGCAGAGGAAGACCTGCTTGGCTTGAAAAAGACAGACAGGCTGAGGCACCTCATCCAAGATCTACCACAGGTACATACTGTATATTGAGAGAAGTCTGCATAGTTTTATCTATGTGTTGTATTAATACCATTACTGTTGTGTTGTAGGAGGATAAGAACCAGCAGAAGACAGTTGTCAGAGAGCGACTGGAGCAGTTGAGAAGAGAGCGCTCCTATGTCATGCAGTCCAAACGAGACAGGTAAGGGACTCGCCTTTATATGAAACAGGAAACACCAAAGGAAAGATTTACCTCCACCCCCTCTATTTCCTGTCTGTGTCCTCTAGGAATACTGCAGGATTTAAGGAACTCCTGGGTCCAGTAGCTCTCCACAGCAGAGAAACTGATGATGGAGCAGACTGAGAAACTACAGCTGCTTTAATTCACGTCTAGTTAAAAAAAGGAATTTTTTTGTTCATACTTGTCAACAAATGTATGGTTTTCTAATGATGTTTTATCTATTAAGCCACATTGTTTGTCAGATAATATTCTAATGTGTTCAAGTGTAATGCTGCATATTTTGTATCCGCAGTGGCCTTCCAGTTTATGGTCACACTATATTAAAACTGTTGTGAATGCAAGTTGTGCATATAAAATAAGACAGATCTCAAATTTGAAGTGACTGTTTATTATACAGTTAATTATCATCTTGACAAACATAAGCATCAACAGTAATGTCATTTATCAATGACCCCCCTTTAGTTGTGTACACATTATTCCCCCTGTGGCCTAAATTACATACACAATGAGTCACAGAGGTGCATGTTAACAGTCTACAGAGGTTCCATCAACTCTCCTTCATGTGAACATAACATTTATATTGGCACTATTGGCCATTACTCACTTGTGTAAGAAATAATGTGACTAAACGAAGGACACTGCTGTAGACTTTGAATGCACCTATGGACTGGGGCTGTTTTTATTTACACGTCTATGGGGATGGGAGTATTGTAACATGTCAAATAATGTAAGTTTCGCTAACAACTCTACGATGGGGAGATATGTATAATACAGAGGTTTGGTGCGGGCCCAGTGGTTTTCCTGCAAGAGAGGAAGATCTCTCATTCCTGGTGAGTAGAGGAAATATGTATACATGGGAGAGATTCTCAGCAAATAAACATTCTGTTTTTTTCCTCCTAAATTGACCCAATATAGTGTCCACTCACACTGCAGTCCAACACAAAGCAGGAATACATATCACTCTAATACGCCAGAACATTCCACAGCAGCTCACACACAATGAGCCACTGCATTACACACACACACACATACATACATACATACTAAGTACACAAGTGTGTCCTCAAATCAAACGAAGAGTACGCAACTTAGGTTCAAGTTCTGTGGTCTTGGACACACCAACATTCAAACAAAGACAAACAAGTTTGAATTCCAAACTAAGAAAACATGGTGCCTGGCTGACAGGTGCTTTACTCAGGGCTTTAATATTTTAACAATGTGAAAGCTGGGGGACTTAACAGAAACCGTCCCATTTTCAAAATATGACGGTTCACCTTAGAGGATGAGCTTCTCAGCAGGCTGTGCAGAGGACACACTTTTTGGGCTGAAATCAGGTCAGCTCTTATGATAGCAGGGCACTTTGATAGCAGTCACACACTGAAATTTAAACAGGTGTGGTGTCAGATTTCTCTGCAGTGTCCTGTCTGGACCCCGGATATACATGTGCAAGATCTTCAGCAAGAAAGCAGCATGCACTTGTGTGTGATAGACTAAACTACACCTTATACAAGATAGTCAACAATATTTGCATTTTATACACTAGACTGGTGTTTCCCACAGTGAAAGGTAAAAGCCTAGGATGAAAACAGGGCGGTCCAAGTCAAGTTCATTCAGCGAACCTTCTTGATGGAGGCTTTGATGAGCACTACTGTCCATAAACACAAAATGGTCATCACATGTCCAGCATATCTCTGACTTATGGGCACCATGGAACTGAGGAGGGTGGATATACGTGTATATGTATTTGTGTACATCTCTTTTTCATGGAAATCATGAAAGGAGAGAAATTTTCATGTATGCATGTCAAGTCTTGAATGATGTTAGCAATGGGACTGGGTATTTATGCGTTTATGTGTGTGCACGTCATTATTTATGAGTCTTTCTATTGGTGTGCGCACTGCACCCCTGGGCCATGATGACCCCCTTCCTCATCAGAACTATCATTGTACGCCTCTCTCCTGGCTCCACCTCCTGACCCTTGACTCTTGTCAAATTCTGTCAGGTCAACTTCCTCTGCATCTGCTGCAATAACAGGATTCTCAGCACGAGCAGGCAGCAAGCACTCGAGTTCCTGAAAGATTACAATTACATTTTTTAAAAATACATCAGGACACCACAATCATTAAAGCTGAGTGGAGTTAAAATTGTGCAAATTGGGATATTTAACAATTGCGACTCACATTCAGTTTTTCAGGGCTAATCCAGTTGTTTTCGGGGAACTGGACGTCAAACTTGACGTAAAGGTCTCCCTTCTCAAATGGGTTTCTGTACTGAGGCATTCCCTCTCCCTTCACCATTCGAATAGAACCTGCCACACAAACACACCAACAACAGGGTGTAAAGGCAAGCAGGCACAATAAGAATCTTTGAACTTGCAATTTACAATGTACTATGTACTACCATGTACTATATATTGTGACATAAGCTAATAGAATAGTCAGGCAATTAAAAACTATGCTTTAAATATGTACATCACTTTGTACACTAACAATTTAAAATACTGTAATTTCGGCAATTTGTTACATTTACACACTTAAAAATAGTATTACATTCTACTTGCTCAAGTTTCGTGTTTATGCCTAAGACCTGGGGTATTTAAAAAAATAAAAAAAACATTTTTGTGCATAAACGATAGTTAATGGTGTGTTACAGACACCTTTGGTATTTACATTCACTTTAGTATAACTTAATAGATGCAGTAAACAATACATTTAAGAGCAATCATCTTTTGCACATTATAATCTCACCAGAACAAAAAAAGTGGGAATGTCACGTAAGAGGAAAAAAAAAAATCAATGCATGTGGTATAAGGACATGTTTACCTGGCTCGATGACCTTGCCGGGCGGATATTTTACAAGCAACTGACGTCCATCCAGGTGTGCGACAGTCATCTGGAAGCCACACAGAGCTTCAACCAGGCCGATACGTTGGACCATGTGAAGGTCACTGCCATCACGGCGGAATTCCTGATTTAGATTGAAATCCCAAATTTGTTGCTCAAGTGTCATTATAACATGTACAAAACAATGTAGAAACATACTCTAAATAAAAATGTGTATATCCTTAGCCATGATAATACATAAATACAGCAAAAGAATCTAAATAAGAAGCAAGTTGTTGATTTTGTTTTTTTACCTCATGTTCTTTCTCTTGCAGCACCAGGACTATATCTCCTGGTTCGATGTTTGGGGCTTGGTCAGCTTCCCCAGAGAATGTGATCTTCTGTCCATGTCTCATGCCTTTGTCCACATGTACCTCCAGAAGCTTAGTTTCCTTACACACCTTATGACCCTCACACTTTCTGCAGCGGTCCTTCTCATTTATCACCTCACCTGCACAAGCACACATACAAAGATTGGACAATATCAGAGTCCAGTTGTTCTTGATATTGTACAATATTGATGTCTTTTTACGGACATATTACCCTCTCCGTTGCAGTCTGTGCAGACTGACTGCATCTGTTGGACCATCCCAGGGGCCAGCTGTCTAATCATGATTCTCATACCTCGTCCTCTGCATGCCACACACTTCTGCACTGCTCCTGCCTTGCCTCCCTGACTAAAAGGGAAACACCAACATAGTTAACAGGAATTTCTACAATTGCTGCAATAACATAGTATCTTCCTTAAGGGCTTTGAAACTATAGATTATTAAAAGGACTAAAATCAATCATTCAAAGCAAACTCACCCATTACAGGCACCACACAGCACGTTCTTACTGAGCTGCAGTTTGGTGGTTTTGCCATTGTAGAGGTCTTCAAGAGAAACTCTGTGACAAAAGAGTTATAGGATGTGTGTAACAACACATTATATTTGAACCGCCCATCGACACATTTAATATTGTATATATCTAAACCACTTACTTCAGAGGGTGTACCATATCATCCCCTCTCCTCCTGCCTCCATTTCGTCCTCTGCCCTGTCCCCCCATGAACCCAAACAGTCCTCCACCAAAAATGTGAGAGAAGATATCGTCCATGCCAGGCCCTCCGCCTCCTCCCTCCCGTAGCCCCTGTTCTCCATAGCGATCATAAAGCTCCTTCTTTTCTGGGGTTGTCAGTACCTCATACGCAAAACTGATCTCTTTAAACTGAAAAAAAAAAAAAAAAAAACAGGAACGATCAGACAGCTTGGGAGACAAACAAATCGGTACATCACAGCAAAAAGGCCCAACAAGTTGTCTTTGATGAGCCCCTCTTACAAAGTAAAAAGAAAATGCAAAAAGACTAGTCTCTTGTGTTACGTTCTTGCAGAATGAGGAAATTATGTCATAGAGCAGTACAAATCAAACACGGATGCACATTTCATGAGGGAAATGCGGATTCATTTTCTGTACTCTGATCTGCACCTTGTCTTAATCATCAAAGAGTTGGGCTGTGTGATCATGATAAACTAAAGTTGACATAATTTCTTAGTCCCAACTGTTGAATAATTGAGGTGCTGCTATTGGTGCTGTCGCTAACTACGATGTTGCTGCTGTTACCACGACATGCTTTGGTGCATCCTACCTTGTCTCCAGCGTCGGGGTTCTTGTCAGGATGGTACTCTTTGGCCAATTTGCGGTAGGCCTGTAATAAACCAAAAATCTAAGTGAACACATCTGTGTTTGTGCCCTGAGCTCAGGTGCCAACTTTGTCAAATAGCTCTGCTAGCAAATCAATAAATGTATTAACTGTCCTTCCCTTGCTAAGGGCTTGACTTGTGGGCCTGCTGTCAAAAACATCAGGACCCTGGCAAGAGCATCGCTGCCTTTGACATCTCAGACACTCTAAATACTCGAGAGTGAAGACGACAACAAAACGACATCCGAAAATCATATTTTGAGTTTAACTGCCGTACCAGACGTGAAATAACTGTCATGCTCTTCTGGCAAATAAGAAATCCACCAACATAAATCTGAAAGCACTTCATTTTAACATAACATTTTGAAAGTAAATCACACTGTCGCTTGTCGCCAACACCCAGTATGTTGATTTATTTGGTAGGAAAAACAGATGGGATGACAGGCGATTGTCGTCACGTTACATGAACTCGTTAGTTAATTTGGCTGCTTTATGTAACATAGTATAATACGAATATACAGGCGGTTACAAGCATGTGGTTCAATGTCTTAAGTCATGTTTAGCAAGGGCAAAAGGTGTGTTGATTATAAACAATCCCTAACTGCCTGATGTTTGAATGGAGGCTGGGGTAAACAGACGTACATGGCTGTTAGCGTTGACGTTAGCCACACAACGGGTGACATTAACGTTATGTACTAACCACCACACACATTTATCTATAAACGTTTACTCAAGACATTTTAAGGCAAGTTTAGCGTTAGACAAACGCCTTGAACATACAAGCGTGTTTCTTTTCTTGGTATTTTTGTTTCTAGGTGAGCTGTGTAGCTGTTACTTTCATCGTTACTGAGCGACTTGGTGGAGGCTATTTGCTGGAATGTATCATCTAACGTCAATAGCCGGCAGGCTATCACACTCGTGGTGACCAGTGTATTTCTTGTTTTTTGGGCAGGCTAACCCCAGACTTCTGATATATATAACTAACTATGAAAATCACAATCATTGCCGATGTTTCAAAAACACCAATGAGTGGCTTTAATCGTCTTCAAACACGCCGTGCTATGAAGTACTGAATCGTTATCTGTCTACCTTAGCTTACTGGCTAGGCTAGCAAACTCGCTAGCTACTGCTGAGAATCCTTAGCTAGCGTTAGCATCAGTAACCTAGCTCACGTTGATTAGCTTGTTTCTAGGCCAGATTTCACTGGTGAGCTCTATTTTTTTCCCCAATATGTTCTTAATACACACATTTCCTTTTTGTTTAAATGGGTAACTTACATACCTTTTTTAGTTCATTTTCAGAGGCAGAGGGTGAAACTCCGAGGATGTCGTATAGCTTAGTATCCACAACGTTCGCCATGATGCTAACCGGCTACACACACACAGAAAGACCTTCTGCGGAGGTTCAGCTGAGCGAGGAGCCGACGCAAGAATCACCGGCGAGAACTATCCAGGGTTGCCAGATACCACGACAGACACAAACACCCACTCAGAAACAGATGCCACAAAACGGCAAAGATATTATTTCAAAAACAGTTACGGGGCTTATGTATTTATTGTATTTGTTCTTAAGTATTGAACTAAATGGTATGTTTCCAATTCGGCACGTTTTATTAGTAGGCTACTGATATTCAGTACATGTTATCACTAAGTACAATTGTGATGCAACGTTACTTGTAGACATACTTTACTTGAGTATTTCCATTTCGTGCCACTTTACACTTCTACTCTACTACAATTCAGATGCAAATATTGTACTGTTTACTCAACTGAATGTTTTGATAACTTTAGTTACTAGTTACTTTGCAGATTCAAATTAATAATACAACATATAATCAAGAAATAAATTGTGACTTTATATCATGTATTTAAATAAAACTTTATTTATCCTCAGGGGATTTTTACAAGCTACCCAAAAGATAAAGTATATATAGTAATTGTAATTAGCTCCACTTTCACCAGCTTCAATATTAAAGTGATGTGCACATAATGCATCAATAATATGATAATCATTATTCTGAAAAAGGCCCTTTTTCTTAATTAGAAATGTTACTTTTGGTACTTTAAGTATATGTTGATGCTTATACTTTTGTACTTTTATTTAAGTAAAAAAAAGTGGGATGCAGGACTTTTACTACTTTTACTTAGGTAAAATATATGATTACTTCTTCTACCACTGCTGATATTAACACTGAAGGTAAAATGTCCAGAAGTGTGAGTGCCTACATGAGGTTGCAATAGCTGCACATTTACTTTTAGGCTTAATAAATTAAATCAATGCAGAAAAACACCTGCTACAAACATTTATTAAAATTCAAGTTTAAAGTTTCCGTACGAGTGAATTTGGCTTTTAAAATATATCCCCAAATCTTGCAGTGTCCATACGGAGAAGAGCAGCATTTAACTGAGGTAGGTAAATCAGTAAAATAAAGGCCCACTCCATAGGAGGCTCTGAAATAAGGTCTAAATGGTATCTTGGGACATATTCATCATCCCTAGAGATTTTCCTTTTTTAGAAAATTGTGGCCTAATTTTGGTTGTATCTGGTATAAGTCATTCTCTTAAGGTGCCTCACAACCATAACAACCCTGTTTTCTGCTTGTAACTCAAAGCATTAAGCTTTGCGATTTTTATTCACCAATTATAATAGCAACCTAACCCTGAGATGAATAAGAGTCACTGCCTTTTAATTAAAAGACTTACAGCTGTCAGAACCAATGTCTATACTGCAGTAGATTTTTCAATGCACCTTGGTATAAGGATTAACAATTTTCTGCAGAAATTGAAGGTCTAAGGAAATGCAGCAATGGTACAATTTTAAAGTATTTGTACTGTTATGCGACTTTATACTTCTACTGGGCTACATTTCAGTAAGAAAAATATTGCACTTCTTAACTACACATACAACATATATTTCACAGCTATAGTCAGTAGTTACTTTCCATATTAATATTCAGTTTATAAAATATGGATTATCTTTACATTAAAGTACCCCAAAGTATATAAAGCCGTTCAAATTAGATGCACTTCAACCAACAACAATATTAAAGTACTGCTCACATGTATTACATGCAGTAATACATTGAGTCATTGATATACTATAACTCTCACAGGATGCGTTTGGCATTATGAGAACTTTTACTTTTGATATTTAAAGTGCATTCATCCCCATTTCCCCAGTTCATTTGTGTTGCAAATACTTTTGTACTTTTACTTGTGCTGGAGTATTTCTACATGGTGGGATTGCTTCTTTTACTTAAAATGACACTACAGCTAAAACATATGCTGTATTTTTCAATATCTGTGTTTGACAGGTGATATAATTCCACAGTGCAGTTGCAGATGCACATATGGTAAAATAATGAATGTGCATACCTGTAATCTGACACAGGGGCTAAATCCTGTTCAAGGGCAGCATGGGGGACAAAGTAAAGGGGTCCTCAAAACACCAGCTGATGAACAATTAGAGATTAATTGAAAGCTTGTTCCGAGTCACAATGTTTTGTATTATTAGTATATTTTTTTCATGTTGCAAATAATGTGTCAATATCACATTCATATCGATCTCTGGGCTTTTCTGCAAAAAAATCTAAGGTGAGAAGGTGAGGTACAGTCCCTGAACCTGTCGCAGTGGCAGGTGTATATGACCAGAGACCAAAGTCATTTATTGTAAAGTAAAAATATTCTGATTTAAAAATGATTTTAATGTCATTGCATCTTCTTAACCACAATTTGAAAATGAAAGGTGTTTCACTTCACACATTATTGTTGAATGTTTTGTTTACGAGTTATGCATCTGAACCTTTTAACGCAGTGTAACCCAGCTCCTGATGACCGCAAATAAATACGGAGTTGGTCTTTATGTTTACACAGTTGATGGACAGCTGAACTTTTGATTACGTTTTAGGTATCCGCCATTTTGATTCCCATATCTGACAGATTTTGAGTTGCCTGCCTGCTGAAGTGTAAATTGGACAGTGTCAACACACCATAGCCCAACTCCTCCGCTCGACAGGCCAACCACCGTGTAACGGCAGTGTTGATGACATTGCAACCGGTAGCATCTTCAAGCTAACAACGCAGTCATGAATAGTCAGCTATGGGCCTCCGGGTGACCTGACAGCCAAAGTCGCCGAGTTGCCGTTCAGCTTGTAGATGACGACTGACACAATGGTGGATACAAGGTAACAGTAGCTTGTTTTTGGGGAGACAAACATATGTAACCTAACGTCAACTGACAACATCGGGATCAAGTGGTCGGAAGGACGCTAACGCTAGTTCTGAATCAGGAGGACATCGTCCCACCTAGCCACGCAGCCCTGATAAATAACTGACCAATGTTAGCTTTCGAGCTAATATAAACATCGTTTGCCACCGGCACCGGTATTGAAACAGTTTGGTAACGTTAGCAACATGATTAAGACGTTGATAGCGGGCTGGTTTACGACCTGCATACAAGGTAAGTGAAATGCACCCACTGTAAACGCACCGGTGGAGATTTGTAACAAGGGATTAGCTAATGTAGCGTAAATATATCTGTCTGGATAAAACAAGGAACCTTAATTCACGCTGATGTAACTGTTACTCTGTGGTTACTAATATATGTTGCTAGCTCGCAGTAACCCGTGACCAGCTGATCTTAGGACGCCAGAAAGGCCTGTGTTAAAGCTGACCACGGTTGTGCTGTTGTATGGGATATAACATAATATTCAGCTGTTGGTAAAAGGTGAATTCCTGGAAGAAGAAAAAACCCTGTTTGTTTAGCCTCTACATGTTTATTGAAGGGATGGGTAGATTAGGGAAGCATACTCAGAGACCGTCATTGTTATGCAATCAATTTTAATGGTGCTTTGTGTATGAGCACTATAATCAACCCTTGTTTTACACTGGGAACATATTACAAATGTACTTCTAGTGTGTGAATACTGACTTTGCGGTATCCGAAATCATACCCACAATTTAGATTTTGACAGGCACATGCTGGATAAGCAGCATGTTTACTTTGGCAATCAACTGTGTAATCCAGTGGATGATGGCCTGAATTATAGGCACATGTTATTAGGATGGGTTTCTTTACTGTATGTGCTCTGCTTTGGCTCAGGGGAGTGTAATGATTAAGATCCCTCCCTTAAAGCCGTTGGACAGTGACATTTCCTCCTTGCTTCAAACAGTGTTACACTGTCATTATCACCACACCTAATCTCAATGTTGCATGTTCTAGTAACATAGATGTGAGCTAATGTTCAATAGTTCTCACCCAATTCACTGGCCAACACCTTTTTGTATTGCAAGTATTCATATCACACACTAAAGTTAAGTGTCGTCCTGCTGGGGGTTTGTTTTGTTCAGCATTGTTCTTACTCCAGTCGTCATTTGCTGATGTAACTGTATCTGTGATGCCATTCTCAAACCAAGCTTGATAATGTCAATACACAGATGTGAAGCACTAACCTAATTACAGATGCATTGCTTCCTGCTCTCTTTAATGGGGAGTGGAAGCCTAGTCTCTGCACTTATGCTGACTTTAACTCTCCTTCTGGCAGAGCAAGTCATTCTGAAGTTGCTTCAAATGTTCTAATTTCTCATTACCAGGTTGAAGCCAATCTTTCCTGGGTGTGTGTGCCTGGTGTTAGTATGAATGTAGTGGGTGTGTTTTGTGTCTTTATTGTGTGAATTTTCTGATGCTGATCGATGTCCAGGCCGTGCAATGTCAGTAAGGCAAATGGCTGTTTAGCAAGATCTGACTGAGGATACTACTCCTTGTTCAAATGTAAGAGCATTCATATATTATATTGTATCACAAAATGTTCAGCACACAGTTACAAATTGTGTCAATAAGTTGTTATTGCATGTCTGCTACACGGTCATGTTTATCACCATGTTTTGGTCAACAGCTAAGTGTATGTGCCGGTGACGTCAGCCATGTTTTGGAAGTTTGACTTGCACACATCTTCTCACCTGGAGGCTTTACTCGACAAGGAGGATGTCACGCTCAGTGAGCTCATGGACGAGGAAGATGTGTTGCAGGAATGCAAGGCCCAGAACAGGAGGTCTGTTTATTGTTAGCTTTAGCATATCGGCAGCATATTCTGATATTATTATATTTCAGTTTCCGGTGATCCCTGCTGTTGCTAACTGGTGCTTCTTTTCTCATCATTATGGATTTGTAGACTTCTCCTGTTCGTGTGCCAGGACCAGTGCATGCAGGATCTGGTCCGTATGATTACCACAGAGCCCCCTGCTGGTGTAGAGGAGATGAAGCGCTTCAAGTAGGTGGTTGTGGAGAATGTGCTGATGTAGTACTGTATCCAGGAAAAGATGTGTTTTGCTGGTGCTGCACTAACTCGTATCTCTTCTGACATTTTGTAGTAAAGATAAGAGCCTAAGTGGCCTCAGATTTGTGAGGCTAGATCCAACTATTTAACAAAACCCATGATAATGCATTTTAAATGTAAAAACATTTGCCTGTTTAACAAATGTAATTATTTTATCCTTTAATTAAAAAGGCAGTCACATTGAGATCAGGACCTCTTTTTCAAGAGAGACCTGCATAGACACACCCGCAGATAATTCACAGACATACATTATATATTTGTTGCATAAGTGTGAAAGCAAATGCATAAAAACGATATTTTTTAAATGTTCACATGAAATCAGAAAATATAACTTCATATTTTTTCACAGCTCATTCTATCAGTATGCAGCGTAGTATTCGAACCCACTTTTTCCAAGTTCAGTGGGAACAAGAGGTACAGCTAAAGTTAAAATGTCAGGTCACAGGACATTTTAACTTTAGCTGTATTTACATGTCCCCAGAGATCAAAGGTAACTAGGCAGTTACAGTCAGTTTTGCAGTAGAGCCTTATAAATACACAGCACACAATGTTGCTCCCTTCTGTTTAAGGAGGACCGTTCCACCTTTTCATATAAGATGCAATACTGAGTGAGAAATGTATCACCTGTGATGAAGCGCAGCGCATTGTGACCTGCAGAGTCGAGACGCTTTGAGGTGGCGGGAGAAGCTTGCATATATACAATATCACCATAAACAAGTGTAGACATGATTGTAGAACAATGGTCTTTTGAGTAGCAGAAGACAAACATAATTAGTTTTCTATACAACAATCCAATGTTGACCTTCAGTTTGCTGTAAAGGTGTTCTACATGGGTCTCTTGCTCCTGTTTTTTTCCCCCAGTTACTTCATCACTACTGAGGTAGAAAATAAGAATTGGTTTTGTTTCTGCTTGGTTTAACTGTCAGGTATGTTCTCTTTATTTATTACAGGTATCCAAATATAGCATGTGAGCTGTTGACATGTGATGTGGGAGTGATCAATGATAAGCTGGGTAATGAGGAGCCTCTGCTGGAAACTCTGTATGCCTTCCTGGAGCAGCCATCCCCACTTAACCCCCTCCTGGCATCTTTCTTTAGCAAGACAATTGGGAACCTAATCACACGGAAGACTGAGCAGGTAATACACACTCGCACACGCACACACTCGCACACACTCGCACAGCTTAATCAAAGGGCATACCGAAGAGGACAGTTTTTGTGTTGTCGTGATTTAATTCACAAAGTCTGAGGGGTGCTTACAGCAAGCTAATGGAAACTGCTCACACTGGGGGAATTACTCTCAACCAAGATGGCTTTAAAGTTGTATTTCTCTTGAAATGCCAACAGGCAGATGTTTCAACACATAAAGCAGTGTGGATATAGATAGTTGGATGTGCTAACTGTCTTTTAAGTGAAGTAGTATTACAAATGATCTAAAGGTATTGGATGTAATTGTTTGTCCACACAGCTCACAATAAATGTGTAAATGTGGATGCTTGTATGTGGATATGAGTTGTATGGATATGTAATGTTTACATAATCTATAGTTTGGGATTGTTTGTGCAAAAGGCTCAACCCTGAAGCTAAATGAGTATTGCACACTGAAAAAGGCTTATCTGAAATGTTTATGCTGTATATAAAAGCTGACAGAACTGAAACGGAGATTGTTAATATCAATCGGACCTATCCTGCTTTTCTCCTAATGTTTAACCTGGATACCTATTTTTAGTTTTGTGTTATTTTTGTGTCATTATGTCTCCTCTGCTCTCTGTTGTGTTCAGGTGATAAGTTTCCTGCGACGGAAAGAGGGATTCCTTTCCTTGGTCCTGAAGCATATTGATACATCAGCCATGATGGATGTGCTCCTAAGACTCATCAGCTGTGTGGAGCCACCCCCTCTTCGGCTCGAGACACTTATTGTATGAGACAAATGGACCCACATTAATACTTTTACACATTACACACTGATATTGTTTGCCGTTAAAATGCAATGTTTTTCTCAACAGTGGCTTAATGAAGAGAAGCTGGCCCAGAGACTCATCGAGCTCATTCACCCTGAGAGAGATGAAGAGGTAGAAGGGCCTTTCAGTATTGAGCAACTCATTTCTGTGCAAAAAAACATACTATCCCTAGCATTCACAGACTTTGGAATAGACCATCAATGGGATTGAATGTTCATGTGTGTGTGCTTGTTTGTTTTTCCTCACAGAGGCAGTCGAATGCAT
>CALSBV010012175.1:11176154-11186203 GCA_943590825.1 Bovichtus diacanthus | reverse complement strand
CACACACACACACACACACACACACACACACACACACACACACACACCGCACTCTCTTTACAGGATGTGGAGGCGATGACATGCTCCATTGTGTTTCCACAGGCAGGAGTGTGTGGAGCAGCTGCTGCAGAATATGTTCTCAGCTGAGAGTACTGAGAGCTGTATCGTCAATGGAATTCAAGTTCTTCTCACATTGCTGGAAATCAGGAGGCCTGTGTGAGTGTGAGACTTTTAAACAATTTTAAACTGTGAATTATTGATACTGTCTTGTTCTACTTCGTAACTACTTTGTTTACGTCATTCTTCATTTGGAGAACCCCTGACCTGGAGAAGTTACTCGCATCTCTCTTGTGTGACCATTTATTAAATGTTCTATCTGTCTGTTTCCTGGTTTTGATATGTTTGATCTGTTTTTGTTATGACAGGGTGGATGGTGTAATGGATGCTCAGGGATTTGAGAGAAGTTACACTGTTAACAGCAGCATTTTGTTGGCCATTCAACCACACCTGATACACTTCCACCAGCTACTTTTGGAGCCACCCAAGGTACGTAAACAAAGATATATTCATCTATAGGTCCTTATTAGCTGTTATATTATGAGATAACATGCTCAACATGATAAATAGGCCATGCCATTTGAACATGCTATAAATATCAAGCATGTTCTAATTTTTGCTGTGCGGCAACCCCTTTCTTCTTCCAGATAATATTTTCTATACAGTAGTTACACCTGTATTAACAAAACTCTGCTAAACTTTTAGACTATTGTCCTCTATGCCCTCCATCTCTGCACTTGTAGCGAAATCCCATGCTGACTTCTCTGGGTGTGCTGGAGGAACCATTGGGGAACACACGTCTGCACGTAGCCAGACTGGTGGCCTCTCTGCTGTATACAAGCTCTGCTAGCCATGCGGTCGTAGCACAGGAACTCTGCCGACTCAATACAATGGACCTGCTTCTGGTGAGATGAGCAAACATGCAGAGTACAATGTTGAGAAAGTGATGAATGTTAAATGTACAATTTGGATTTTTAAAATTGTTTTAATCCTTTTTTCAGGACTTGTTCTTCAAGTATACATGGAACAACTTCCTGCACCTCCAAGTGGAGCTTTGTGTTGCTGCCATCCTCCGGCCCTGTGCCCATGAAATGAGACTTCAGCCTGGTCTGGGATCCCAGGAAAAATTCCAAGCTCAGGATGTTTCAGAAGAGCAGGCTTTGACTGATGCCCCTTCTGAACCTTCAGCCACCCCTGAAAACTCTGCACACAATCTAATGGTGACTCATGTAGGTGTCTCTGCTTGTGTTCGAAGCAAGAGGCTTAAATTTACTACGAGGAACTTTTAACGGTTATGAAACGGTCTCAATGTAATGCTGATGCCACCATATGACCTACATAAGTCAACGAGACAATCTGAAAGAAGATTGGCATCGGAGCCACCGGGTCCGATTCCGGCTAAATCAGACATAGTCATGCAGGTTCACCAGAAACTCCTTCATCTCAGACTCCAGCGGGGCCTCTGGCTGTATTTCTGAGCACGCTGGAGGGAGAGATGGGAAAGCCACAACTAAGCGGGGAAAACTGTCAGAGCCTGCTGCAGTAAACTGAGAGTTTTCTTTAAAGGGACTCTGGTGTTCGGAAACACTACCGCTTTTGTCCATAGGGACCGGCAAATTCAACACAAAATGAAAGTTCCTCGTAGTAACTTTAAATGACATTTGATCTTCTGGAACATCCACTGTGGTAGCACTTTCTGAATTAAAGCAATAGATTGACTCTCACCTTTATCTCCCAAAAGTTGTTTCAGCACTGCCACCTTGTCCAGAGGATTCTGGAGGCTTGGGAAGAGAATGATAAAATACAGTAAGGAACTTAACTGCATGATGTTGTTTTTTGCGAGCAGGCAGTTCACCAAATGTTTTCTTTGCTTAAGTGTGGTACTTCTGTGTTCAGGTCTGAAGGTGGTATGAGAAGAGGGTACATGGGACATCTGACCAGGATTGCCAACACAGTAGTCCACAATCTGGAGAAGGGCCCAGTTCACACACAGATTAGTAGCCTCATCACAGGTGTGTGTGAACATGTGCACCGACATTCCTATTTGAAAGAAAGAAGGACACAATTGCTGCTCTACTGGAATACTGCTTTCTTAATGCTGCTGTTCTTGTGTTTTTGGATGCAGAGCTGCCGGAGGACTACAGAGGGCGCTGGGAAACCTTTGTGGACCAGACCTTGTCAGAGACTAATAGGAGGAACACCATAGACCTGGTAAAGACCCACACATGCTAATCAACAGTATATAATAGCTGTTTGTATTACGCACACACTTAAACTTCAAATGGTGGCATTTGTGTTTTTTCCTTGTGCAGGTTGGCACTGGAAACCCACGGCCTTCCTCAGAGGATGATATGGAGAGCCCCTTCCCTAAAGAACTGACACTACAGCAGGTACACATACATAAGCACACACACAAAAATTGAGGGCTTCTGTTATCAGAGACGTTAATCTAGTTCAAATTGTGATGTGTGTTTTAGGCCTTTTCAGACTACCAGATCCAGCAGATGACGGCTAACTTTGTGGATCAGTTTGGCTTCAATGATGAGGAGTTTACTGATCATGACGACAGCATTGGGTAATTGAACTGACATTCCTCCCTGTATGACAGTGAACTATCGATATTGTGTGTCAACTCAGGGATTTCTACCTTTTTACGGCAGAGCAACATTTGACCGAATTGCAGAGATCAGTATCAACATTGATGCAGGCCAGGACACTGTGAGTTTATTTAGACTATTTATTTGTTTTATGAAGTTGTAATTCTGTAAGGCTTTGGTGCTGCACACTTCTTTGTTACTTCTTAAAGATGAATTAATGAATTGTATAATAAATAATATAAAACAATCGCAACAACCTAACAAACACACAGCCACACGATTCAGGTTTAAGGTTTAGCCTTGATCTATGCATTTGCTATGCAGCATTAGGAACATTGATTTGCACTAATTAAACTTAACACATTTGATATGACCACTGTCCTTTGCAGGCTAACACAGCTGTGTTTGAGACCTGTTCCAAGGAGAGGATTCAGCCCTTTGATGATGACGAAGAGGACATTTGGGAGGAGAAAGGGATCAACTTTGCAACACAAACCAAGTCCCGTAACAGGTAGACAAACAACAGTAAATACAGATGCTATCAATGTTCTGGATGTTATTTCAGCATTATGCTAGAAGTTGTGAATAGTGTATGTCAATTAGTTGTCCTTGCTCAATTAAACACGCTGTAATATTTTGCTTGATTTAAGGTTTGGTGGGTCACGATCACCCAAGAGCCCAGCTGCCAGTAAGGATTGTGATCGGACAGCAGCCTCTGGCACCGAGGCCTCCGACAGAGCAGCAGACTCAGACTCTGAGGAAGGAGAGGATCCTAAAGATGACCTGGATCCTTTCTCAAGCCAGGCCCCGACTGAGGCCTCAAAGAGTGAGAAATATTCAATTCTGTGATAATTCATGATTGTTTTGCCCTATATGTTGGGGCTAAAGCAGGGTTTGAGCATGTGTCTCATGCAGAGTGTGTGTGTGTGGTGCTTTTCACACTCAGGCACTGGCTGGATAGCAGACTTTGGGGAGGTGAACTCAAAGGCTCCTGCAGCAGGAGTTGGTTTTTCCGCTTGGGGCACTCCAGACTCTCAACCAGCTGCCACAGAGGCAGAGGAGAAAGGATGGGCCAAGTTCACTGACTTCCAGCCTTTCTGTTGGTGAGTCTCTGCGTGGTCTAAACATGAGGAGCTTATTTGAGAAATTGCATCTTAAAGCTTTGTTTTGATTAAACTATTGTGATAATATATACTAATAATATGTTTTGCATTAGCTTTTCAGTAATTACAAAACTACACATTGAGGCATAATAAAGAAATGGTGGTGATAAGTAATTGAGAATATATTTGAAGAAAAGCCCCAGCATAATGGTTATGCTACAATGAAAGACTTCAATAAAAATAGCCAAATGCATAAAACACTTTGAAAAGAATATCATATGAAAATTTGCCTATGTCTCAAATCTCTAGACTAAGTTGAAGAATGCAATTAAAGAATTGTGTGGAGCCCTTGTTTCTCTCCCTTCCCAGTGATATATTGAAATATAGTAAGAAAGCGCACATATCACAGTGAAAAACATTTATTAAAACAAACGACAAAGCGTAGAAAAAGTAATGTTCTTCATCAAGTATAATATTTTATGTTCGGACACAGGCGCAATTAATTCACTGGCATCTATATCTGAAATGTATTTACAGCTTGTAGTTAAACAAATACAATTATCAAACCTGGGTTGTACCTGTCCCCAAAAAACATTCGTATTGTTGTCGTTTTGTTTAATACTTCAAAAAAAAATATTTTTTGCACAGGCAACCACTATAATGGGGAGAAATACACTCTTAAAATACAATGGCTGTGTGTGTCTGTAGTTTTCTGGCTGAACTGTATTTTCAGCAGGTTTTCTCATCTCTGTGACTTCTGTCCTCAGCTCTGAAACAGGCCCCAGATGCAGCTCTCCTGTGGACTCAGAGCTCAGCGGGTCAGGCAACACTAAACCAAACCAGAACCGTAAGTTGCTGCTTGCGTGGCACATTTAACTACATAACCAATGGGCTTTAAAAACCTGTTTGTTTTTTTCACTCATTCAAATTGACAATTGCAAATACAGATTTTATACCGTGATGAACCTTTCATTATGTTTTTTTAAATGAATATAGTCAAAGTATAAACAGTCAAACAGTAATAACTGTTTTTGATAGTGAGGTTACTCTTTGTTTAAAAAGTACAAATGCATCATTTGTGAAAGTGTGTCACACTTTCAGAACAAATACATTTTGTCTGCATTACAACCCATGATGTTTTATTTGGCAAACCTGTGATGAGTTGGAACTCTCCAGAGAAATGAGCGCACATCCACGGTAAAGTCAGATGAGTTCTTCTCCTCCGCTCTCTGCAGCATGTGTGTGGAGTGTGTGTGTGGCGAGGAAAGCTCCACTGGTGGCATCGGACAGCTCTTCCTCCAGCAACTCGGACAGCGATGAGGAAGAACGCAAGACGGGGTCAGCAACCAGCGAGACGGTCACCACAGAGACCATCACCACGGGGGCTGGCAAGGAGACAATTCGGCTCACCGTGGACGCCAAAAATGAAAGGGCAGTCTTCAGCAGGTAGACTCGCTCAAACACAAATTATGTGCAACTGCTCTGTCTCGATTGGGTGCAGCTTGTCCCCTTCTCATATTATATTGTACTTTCAAGTGCTTCTATAGAGCCGCTTTCCCCTTTTCCTCGCAAACTTTTTTCCTGCACAATGTTACTTCCGCCTACTCTGTTTTTCTTCTGATATTGCCCTCCTCCTGTCTGTTCCTTCCTTTCTCATCTCCCCTTGACTCCAGAGTATTCAGACCAGCAGTCAGACGGTATGTTTGAGGTCCTTTGCTCTGGAGTGCGGAATGTGTTCCTAAAGTTGTATGAAGGGTGTAGAAGGGCACAGATGAGCCACTTGTTTTTGTTTGCTTGTTGCATTTAACAGGATGTGATGCCATAATTCAGAACAAGCCTAATTCATCACAAAAATATACTAACCCACAACTGGTGGCTTGTAGAGAACCTACAGGACCTCCGTCCCTATGCAAGGCTTATCCCATGTTCTCAACATGACACTTTAATTCCAGGTGATGACTTCCGGCATGAAACGGTCCACTCAGCATTTGAAAAATCAAACGGTGGCCTGTTAATCTTATAAAGGATGAGGGCAGTGTTGAACTACTCACTGTGGTTTTATGTTACGAATAATTCTTGTCTCAGTCATAACATTAATAAAACCCAAGTTGATATGATTTGTTTTTCTTTCAGAGCACCCACACTACTAACCGTACGTCGGATAGCATGCTTTGAACAGAAGTTGCTACCAATCCAACATATCAACATTCTAACAAATCAATACATTAGCAAGTTACTAACAGACATTGCACTTACAAGCATGCTGCAATGAAATGGCTCCTTTTGAGAGGATTTGAGATGAACCAAGTTAGCACAAACCTTAGCAACTGTGTGCCCGAACTAACTCCCTTTTGATTTTGGTCGGTCACAGACTGCTACGTTGGCAGTAACAGAAGAGTGGACTCGCGTGTTTCTGTGCGCGCTGGGCATGGTAATGACCAGTGTGGATAGCTGAAAGCAGACAACTGTGGTGAAATTTTGCCAACAGCAGAAAGAAGCATCTGCATTATGTTCTTTACATCGCCAGTTCAACTGACAATCCCCGGCGAGGCCTCTAGTTAGTGACGGCTTCATTTCTTTTTTTTTTGCAGCGAAGCAGATAAGGTGCCAGTAGAGGGACTCTCCATCAAAGACAAGGGGAAAGGCAATGAGAAAGAAAGCGAAAAGGGGAAGAAACACGGTGATTGTCCCAACCCAACTACCGCCAATCCAACTAACCAGTCGGCTGCTGTCACACAGTAAGTTTATGCGTTTGTATACAGCTGAATAAAGTAGAGGTTAGATCACTACACAGAAGAAATGTAACTAATCCCTGGTAAAACACCTCCCAAGAATGAGCCCTATAACTAGACTCCTTACATTTCTGACCTCAAGTGTTATTGCCACTAGCCCAATATTAAGGGAGATAAATCTGCAGTTTTTGCCTGTGGTCTGTGGATTATCCTTAGCTCTTTTAAAAGTGATGTTACTGATTTTCAATACTTTTTGAAGGTTATAAACCCAAATTGATGCAAATCTAAAAAAATCTACTTCTATTTTTTTTTCTGTTCTGATTTGTCATACGTTTCTTATGTAGCATAAATGGACTACGCTACAGCTGCAATTCATTGTACCACCACAGGTTGCAGAAAGGCAATAAACGATCTTTGAATTTTTTTTTTATTCTGTTCACCTACATTGTATTTCTGCATTGCCAGAAGTTTTAATGGCAGAGATCTCAAAATCTTGGCAGATGAAACCAAACTTCTCTCTTTTTTTTTTTTTGCCTTACAGAGAGACGCAGCCCTCTGCTA
The DNA here is from genome assembly GCA_943590825.1 of Bovichtus diacanthus. Classification (NCBI taxonomy): domain Eukaryota; kingdom Metazoa; phylum Chordata; class Actinopteri; order Perciformes; family Bovichtidae; genus Bovichtus; species Bovichtus diacanthus. The sequence continues at coordinate 11,179,153 of CALSBV010012175.1, read as the reverse complement.
ATGGACCGGCCTAACACGCACACACACACGCACACACACACACGCATACGCACACACGCACGCACACGCACACACACACGCACTTCATACCTTCATTCTACACACAACAATACCACCTTTGCTTCCTGTTAGCAGCCCTTCAATGCCCCTTTTTTGTGTCCGAAGAATGGGAGACGCTCAGTGTTGAGGTCAAGCAGCCCTTAACAGTATGTATGCTGATACAACACATATCTACACATAGGTACATTGGTCTCTCCTGCACCATCATGACATAATTACAACTGAACCGCTTCAAAGAGGAATGTGTTTTAAAGAACATTTCATCGTACAAGACCCCCAAAGCCAAATTCTGTTGCATATGAACTATTTAAAAATGTGATTTCCCCATTGGACTTGGGAGAGTGACACTGAGTGCCAGCTGTAGTCTGAAAATGTACCTTTTATTAAATTCAGCATCAAATTTCAGAATGTTTGAGCATGTCTGCTCTCTGGACACTAAATCACAGCCCAGAGAGTTTTTTCTATTAGAGCATTTGACTGTTGACACTTTAGTAAATAAAATTGTATTCAAATAATCAGCCAAGATTACAAAAGCCAAGATGCTTGAAAAGCAGGCTGTGTTTTTCTCTTCAGCATTTCAATGTACATGCCAGGCAGACACTTCATTAGTGCAAATGTGTGAGTGATGATCATTTTTCATACATGCTACCTAAATCATTTCTCAATCCAGAATAAGATGTCTTTGCTTTGATCATGTGGAACAAATGCTCTATTTCTGTTTATTTGGAGCATCAGATTTTGGAGCATCATGTGTCACTTCCTCCTCAAACCTCTGACAGATTCATGTAGTTTAGAGGTGTGTGTGTGCTGCTGTATCCATGTGTGCAGACGTGTGTATGTGTGTTGCAGCTGTGGTACAAAGTGCATTCTCAGGTCAAAGGAGAGGTATGGAGATACAAAGAAAGCACACCTGTGTAACACACACACACACACACACACACACACACACGCAGTGCCATACACACATGCATAACCAAATCTATACACACGTGCAAAAAAAACTCAGTGATGTGCACATACCAATTCATATCACCCTCAGAGCTGTTTAAATGTAATATTGTGAAATTTGAACCTGTATTAGGTTGTGGCTATTCTTGGTAATATGTAAACGTAATATAAATGTAAACAGTATATATAAACATTATATCTATTTTTGGAATAAATCCAATGTATGGAAAGGCGGTTGTTTTGCAGGTTGCAACGTATGTATTGTATGTGTGTGTTGTACTGTTGAAATGAGGCAATAATGATGTCTATGTTTCGGTTAATACCCCAGCATCAGTTCCTGTTCCTCTGCTACATGCTTCCTACATGGAAGTTTGGGAATGTGCGTGAATGTGAGTTGGTAGTCTGCGGCGTGAACTCAGTAATATTTACCTAAAGGATGATTCCGGTTTATTAGAATTTGGGTCTTATTTTCATTCATCAGTTCTAAATATCAGGTTAACCAATCTTACAAGAAGAGAAAACAATGGTGAACATTAAAAATAACAAAACTACTGCTTTAACTTTTTACGTTTTTTGTCATATAATTTGTGTCGATTTAATCCAATAGTTGATCGAGAGAAAAACATTGGGCAACTATTTTGATAGTCAGTAAAGTCATTTTTCAGGCAAAAATGTCAAACATTAACACATTTATTTTCTTTGTCTAATGTTACATCAACAGAATGTCTTTGGGTTTCGAACTGTTGGTCCAACAGAATAGAAAAAGCAATTTGATGGTATCACGTTGGGCTTTTATAAATTGTGATTGACATTTTTCACTGTTTCCTCACCGTTTATAGACCAACAGATTAATCAATAAAATACTCGTCAGATGAATCAATAATAAATCGTGGCAGCCGTACCAACTTTTTTGATGAGCACACACGTTTGCCTCAGAGTAAAGGTGTTTAGGTAATCTGACTAAACTCTGAGCTTGTTTAAAACCCGTTTGGTTATATCTTCATGTTATTAACATTTACAGTACAATCTAATCATAACTGATAGAAATCATGGCAAAAACTACAAAAACAGGACCCAAGTAGTAATAAACTCTTTTCCTTTAAGTGTGTCAGACAGTCATGCTTTACTTTATCTTTCTCCTCGTCTCTCTCTCTTTCTCAGGGCAGGAGTTGACTTTAATTGCATTTATGCCTATGGAACGATTTACATAGATTGTGGTATTTATTTAATTTAAAAAAAGCACTTTTTGAAGATGCACTTTTGCTTTGTATTTGGTGGTGCACATTAGTCCCCACTTAACGAGGTGGGAATGTTTGACTTGACGAGTGAATTCTGTAGATACTTAAGAATACTTTTTCTTCGATGCTTTCTGCCAAAGTGTGTCTTCCCACCAGTGGTACAACTGGGTTTAATATCTGTGAAGTAGCCTCCTTTCTTGCAATGGTGTCACAGTTCTAGATTTATCTAAAGCGGTCTTTGTTTGATCCCTCTCTCGTGTTTTTTCCATGTCATGTGATGGAGTTATCAGCAGTAGGAGAGGATTCCACATGTCACAGAAAGACTTTGAATATTCATCTTAGATCACAGATAGTTTGCTTTTATCCGTTCAGCACTTTGAGCTGTATGAAGTGGAGCTGCACAGAAAGTAAGCATTGGTTTACATCAGGGTTAGAGGAGAAAAACAGGGCTGTTTATTGTCAGTGTGTATACAGGGTCAGAATATGTCATCCCGTCTTTCACCAAACCTAAGCACTGCGTCTGACCCTTACCTTTGTGTTTTGGTGTGTGTGTGTGTGTGTCACTTTCAGCTTGAGAGTGTGGCGTGTGTGTGCAGTGTTGCTACGGGTATGGTGTCATGATATGCATAATGGCATGAGGTATAATACAGTCATCTTTAAGTGCCGTTAAGTTTGCACATCTGCCTCATTAAACCTCATTGGGTATGTGCTGTATTGTGCAGTGAATGCTCAAAACTTTAATTGAGAGACAAT
>CALSBV010012175.1:11156597-11168645 GCA_943590825.1 Bovichtus diacanthus | reverse complement strand
ACACACACACACACACACACACACACACACACACACACACACACACAGACACACAGAGGTTTGTTCTTAGGATAGCTGGGAGATGTGTTAATGCACATGTTGGACTGAGTTGAGGCTCACGGTGTTGGAAACTGAGCTTACAAGGTATTACTGCAAACTGCTGAGTCACAGACAAGCACACACACACTCAGCCCTTTAATTAAGGCCTGAAGTCACCTCCACATACAGAGCATTCTTTTAATCAGGTTCAGATTCTGAGCTTCTCATCTGTGTCCTTCAGAAAAAAAAAAAAAAGTTGTGGTTATACAAGGAAAATGGATCGCTGCGACCTAAGCAGAGTCAGATTACCTCTCTGTATCATTTGCTTTACTTCTTTGGACGTCTGTAAATCAAGGGACACCATGACAATAGTAGCCGGGCAGGCTGACCTGAACCCAGTTCCACAACTAGATTAATTTCTCTGCAACACGCACGCTTTAATGTCTAATATAAAATCTCTCTCCATATCAAAAAGTATGCCAAAGGATCCAGTGCTCAGGTAACAGCTTTGGTTTGAAACCTTTTTGCCATGTGACCCTCGTAAATGAAGCAGTCACCTCACAACCTCCTTGTAATAGGTTACATACTTCTATTATGTAGAGTATTTCAAGCAAAGATTTTTTACTGTTTAATTAGATTATTTAGAGGCCTGGAGAGGTAAAACTACCCCAGTATTTCACAAAAAAAAAAAAAAGCAAAGATAAAGAACATAATCCCAAAAAGTTTTTTTTCATGCCAAAACTCCTCAAGTTAATCTTCTAACTCCTGTTGGGGGGGAGGGGGGTGTCTCAACCCAGTGGGTTACAGTTTGTACATTGACATCCCTATAATCCACTTCTTAAAAAAACAGCTGTAAAGTGGACAAATACACGGAACCACCACATCAATGCATATACTACCAGAGGGCCCAGAAATGATCCATTATTTTGAGTTTTTATTGAGATTGGTTCTTGCATTGAGTTGTAAAGATAAATGTCAGTTTGAAAATGTCACAAGACATCGTGCTCAAGAGGCAATTCATTTAAAAAGGCCATGTGGGAGTAAATCTAGGTTTTACAAAGCTGGTACTGTTCGGATATAACATGTGATTCCTTCGTTCTTCTTCAGGAGCCTTATGGAAGGTCACTCCTTATCTCCTATCAGCAAAGCTTTACTGTGAGCTAATTATTGATGGATAATTGTATTTATCAGCTCCCAATCAATCGTCCACAATGACACTCACACTTCAAGGTCTCACTAATACCTGCAGGCTTTCATTTCAAACTTATGTCGCTCAATAGTGCTGTTGCTACTCTTATGATGTATTATTTGTTTGCTTTGTTGTTGAAGTCCAAGTTCATTTTGGTTGATTTTTGTCTTTGTTTGGCACTTTTTAAACTGTCCTTACCCAACACGCATGGTATCCTGTCTGACTTCTCATTTTGTCAATTCAACTAAGTTATAGCTGGAAAGAAAATACAAGAAAACTGACAAAGGCATAATCACTCAAAATACTATGTAAAGTGATTTTATTCCAACTAGATGTTGTCTTTTTCATATATATGCCTATAAATCACTAAAAATAGTAAGAATTCACATTTTCAAAAATGTTTTATGATCTACAGCTGGTTTTCTCAGCATGTCTCTGCATGATTTATAAATAAAGTTATGTGACTGCAAATAAAACGTGCTCAGCGCTCAATAGAAGGACTGAAGAGAAGGTTTTTAATATGAGCTCACTGTCAATTCAGAGTGTCATTTCTTACTGGGTCAAGCTCACTCTGGCCACAAAGACAAGTCCACTGTGAAACACACTCATACAACAAAATCTATAAGGGCACCACGACCTTACATTTAGAAAATGTTTTTAATATGTATACACATATATCATATTATATACTGTGTATATATGTATATATGTGTTTATATATATATATATGGCTAAATGTGGGCTACTTTACCTCTATAACCAAGATTATATGAGAGTTCTTGCGGTTCATTATATTTAAGGTTGTTGAGTCCTTGTTGAAGACAGACAATAAGCCTTCCTCCTCCCTCCTCCTCCCCTCCTCCTCTTCCTCCCTCAATCAGTCTTTATAAATGAGAGAATTCAGGACTCCAGTTGCTCCCGATGTGAGCCCCAATGAGCTCCTGAGTTTTTTCACGTCTTTTTTCAGCGGATTTTCTTATTAAAGCGAGAAGGAAAGCGTGCAGAGAGGATGCAACAGACTGATGATGCTGCCACTCATCCATACGGGACAATTGACTTCTTAGAAATTAGTTAAAATTTGACAACACCGGAAGAGTTTTGTTTGTTTTTTTTTTGTTTTTTTTAACTGGATTTATTTCGCTTTAAAAATAAATAAATAATATTTTGGTCTTCTGAGATCCGCCTCCCCACCGGAAAGTGCGTCTCCACTGCGCCGCCATGTGTGCGCTGCTGTCGGCGTGGCTGTGCCTTACGCTCGGCGTCCTGCCTCTGGAGATCCAGTCCCGGGCTTTGACTCTGCAGAGCCTCGCTCACAGACAGAGGTACCACTGCCTTACTCAACATTTACAAACTCAAGCGTGAATGTTGTTCTCGTTGAAGGAGGAGAAACGAGAAACGCTTTGTTAAAGGTTTTATGTCGCTCACTTTGGCAAAGTGTGATTCAGGGAGTCATTTCTTCTAAGTGAGAGGTTAGTTTCTACAGTGTAACAGAAATGAAACTGAAATACTTTTATGCTTAATCAGGATTATTCCATGCCATGAATGGGTCAAATCATAGGAGGGAAATATATTCCCACAAAATATCAAGATATTGATATTTTAACCCATTAGAGACTTCTGGTACATCTATGTCACAATGAGTATGAGTAACTTTATCATATTATTACTATTACTTTATTGTACTTTATTGTCCCTCAGTGCTACCACATTCATGTCAGGCCCTAGATTATATTTTTGCTTTTATATATTATAATATTCCAATTGTTTGTTTGTTTTGTAATCAAACAAAAGTTAAAAGTTTAAATTCAAGCCAACTCAGCTTCATTTATATATCATTTAGTCCAAGATAACATATTTGTCTGCTTTTACAATCTGAAAACCCCTTCTGAGTAGGAAAACCTGCACCAAATCACACAGCCTATATTTCATAACATATTTTTGTGATGATGATATAGTGCTGAAATAATTGGCTAATTATTCAATTAGTCAATGAACACAAGCAATGCAAACACTTTTGAGGAGTCATTTATCAAGCAAAACCACAAAAGCTCTCCAATGTAATGATTTACAGCTTTTCTCCGTCTTGTGTCGTTGTAAATTGAATATTTCTGTTTTTTGGTCTTTTGGTCAAACAAAATAAGACACCTTGGGCTATGGGAACTTGACATGGGCAAATAACCAATCAATTAATCAAGAAAATAATGAACAGGTTCATTAATTATGAGAATAATCATTAGTTGTGGTGAAGGGCATCCGTTGGAGAACATTAAAGGTCTATGTCTTGCCTTCTGGCAGGCATTAATGTGAGAAAAAGGTCCAACAGCCAAATGAGGCAATTCCTCTTAGCAGCAGGAGGTGAGACAGAGGTGAGACAGAGGTGAGGGAGCTTTCGTGGGACTTGGGAGAAGGATCCATGTACATAACGAGGGGCAGAGCAGCACACAAGCCACACTCTGAGTAAGGTAGACTACAACAATACACTCAACACACAGCAGTGTGTATAGTTGTAGATGTCTTTTTAAATAACTGTGACATGCAGACCCGCGCATCACCAGTTTATTGTCCATTAGCTTTAATGAGACTTTATTCACACATTACTAGCATGCCCACAAACCCCATGTTAAGTTGGATATTTGCAAAGTGGAAGGAAAAGAAGCATCAAGAACTTCATTAGTATATACGTAGATTAAGCTTTGAGGCAATAACAAACTGTTGACGTATTATTCCATGTAACACTATGCATTCATCTCTGCATACATGTTATACAGTATCTTTTTTTCTTAACTTTATTTACTTTAACTTGATTTTTGCATTTCTTTCTCAAGTTGACTATCAGGTGTCGACAAAGAAATCCCTGGCTCAGGAGAAAGAGTAGAGAGGATCTCAGTGTGATTCAACACCGATGGATGTAACATAATTCCTCCGTTGGCACTCAACAAAATGCCTCAAGAAAATAAAAATAAAAGGACAGAGAAAGAAAAATGAAAGGATCCTGTTTTAATTTAGTAAAAAAAAACAGAGAGAAAAAGAGCAGGAGAAAAATAATGAGTAGACCCAGTGACAATAACTGTTAAACAGTGGGGATCTGATAGGGACAAAAACTTTTCTCTGCACAAAGTAGTTTTGAAGAGTTACGACAGGAAAGTGTGTGTGTGCGTGTGTGTGTGTGTGTGTGTGTGTTCAGTGTGTGTTCAGTTCCTCTTTGAAGAACCCCATGCTGCGCTCTAGCTTGGGAGGAATGTTGGAGAAGCTCCTTTTGCCTTCAGGCTCTCCACAGATTCACAACCTGGACCACCATACAACACACACACACACACACACACACACACACACACACAGGTCCCAATACGTGGACTACGTGCTGCTCCCATAAGCGTGTGCATAGACTACCTTCGAAACCCAAGACGGAGCGGCACGAGCACATCCTCAGCGTGCACTCACTAGTTGTGACAAATGTCCAACCTCAAAACTGACTTTTCAGCTGCGTGTCTCTATCGATGGCAACATTGTCGTTTGGTCAGTCCACCACTTTGGATAAGACTGAAATATGTCAACAAAAAGTGTTTGCACAGACATGAATCCCAATTTGGTGATCCCTCTGACCTCTTACTTAGCATTACAATGAGGTTGATATTCTACTTTTGAGTGAAATGTGAGCATGTTAACATTAGCCTAAGTACAGCCTTGCAGAGCAGCTAGCCTGGCTGTAAACTCCTTGTGGTGTTACACAAAGGCCAGGCCTCTGACACAGACATGCACCTTTGTTAGTTCATTGCTGTATGTGGATGCGGATATTTCTACCTGTATTGTGTTACAGAGGCAGGCAGTTCAGTGGCCTACATTTCCTTGTACTGGGTGACACTTTGGCGTGAAGTGCCTCTCCCTCCGGAGATAAACTGCATGTTATAGTTTTTTAGGTTGCTGACATGCATTGGTCAAAAGTGAAGTTACAATGTCAAAATTGTTCAGCGAAACAGAAGTCTATGTGGACCAAACTGGGAATCATATTTCAATACTTTCACACGAAACACATTCAATGACATATATTGATATATTGTATATATATTGTATATATATGAAGTGTTTCGGTGGTTTGTGCGAGTTTTGGTGAGATTAAGTGATTGGCCAAGATGCATGATGGTAAAGCGGACTGTATGAAGAGTTTTGAAAAAGTGGCTTCAGTATTGGCCGATGCTATGCAAGTGAAAAAAACTGTAAGCCTTACCAGTCACCACAAGAGGCCTTTTAACCCTGAACGTGCGTGTTTTTGTGTGTAGGAGAGCGATAAAGACATTGAAAAGGGCAACTGAGCATGCACATGTAGAGCATACGTACGTTGTAGGCACGTGTTTGCAAATTTGAGCATGTCTTGTTCGTTGCTCGGCAGTCACATGTCCATTGCATGTGTGTGCCCACTGACCCCGCCAACCAACATTATACCGGTGTGTGTGTGTGTGTGTGTGTGTGTGTGTGTGTGTGTGTGACTTTTGTCCAGAACATCCAGAATTCAGCATTCATTAAAAACAATACAAAGCTAATAGAGTTGGGTAATCACTGGTACAACACAACAGTGGCTGAGCTGAGCTGGGTGTGTGTGTGTGTGTGTGTGTGGGTGGGTGTGTGTGTGTGTGTGTGTGTGTCTGTGAGTGTGTTGTTTTGCGTGTGTGACTTTTGTCCAGAACTCCCAGAATTCCGCATTCATTAAAAACAATACAAAGCTAATAGAGTTGGGCAATCACTGGTACTGGTACACTGTGTGTGTGTGTGTGTGTGTGTGTGTGTGTGTGTGTGTGTGTGTGTATGTGTGTGTGTGTGTGTGTGTGTGGGTGTGTGTGTGTGGGTGTGTGTGTGTGTTGGCAGTGAGAGTCCAGAAGAGTGATCAGAATACCAGTCAGGATTATTTACAGGATAAAGATCATATGTTATTCTGGCCTACTTTTCACACCATACAAACACAAACATAATCTCGCTTTTCCCTTTATACTTTTTTTCTCAACTCATGAATAGCCAACAATTCTGAATGAGGAAGTGTGTGTGCACACACAAATATACACACAATATGTTTCCTCCCAAATGCAATTTAAACTTTAAACAAGCCCTTTGATTACCAAAAACAAAACAGCTGCTTTAATCTAACTGGGTTTCTGCAAGGTTCACCAAGTACTGCATACTCTGCCTTTTTTTTGAAGAAACTAAATTCAGTGCCTTTTCTGACTTTTCATGACCTTCAGATATCCTGTCTAACTGTCTATGTGAATTCCAGTGTCTTGATTCAACCACTTATTTCTGTCAGCAGTGAAAAAGGACATGAGTGAACAGATTACTGCATTATTGTTCTGAGCTTGTTAAACAACCCTACACCGGATGAAAAGCTGTGCTACCAAGTGCTTTTGTCACCTGCTACTTTACGTGATCTATACTAAGTATTGCTGCATTTCTGACCCGTCACATGGCCAAACAGACCGGCTCTCTCCAGCAGCTGAACTCTTGAACGTCTGAAAAAGACCGGATGAATGAAAAAGAAAAAAAAGGTACAGTGACGACGTGAGAAAGAAAAGAAAGACTAGACAGCAGGGAGGTGAGAAATAAAGTACTTCCAACACACTCAAGAGGAGTGGTGGAGCCTCTAACCACCATCGACATTGTGCTCTGTGGTCACTTCCTTGCTCTCACCCTCCCCTGCTGTAAGATTTGTCAGCTAAGATACTGTTGTTGATTAACTGGAAATATTTTTGGATTTTTTAGCAGGCATTTTAGACTGTTTTCAAATTTCAATGATTGACCAAAAGATGTAAAAGAAACAGCTTGTTACTCTTTAACTGTATTAGCGGGTAAAGATGAGTAAGCAGTACCTTATTGTCTCAAGTGTTTAATGGAACACTTTTAAAGAGAAATGCTTGTTTGCTGTTGTACCCTGAGTCAGATGAGAGGATCGACGTCAATGTTATCTCCCTGCGTTCAACACACAGGTTTTTCCTGGTTCAGCACAACAATTCTGAGACAATTCAACAACTTATACATGCCAGCGAGCGCTGACTTGTAGAGATGCATGCATTTGAGACTCAAACCCCATGTACCTCTCAGTGTTACAGCGATAACCTTGAGCTGATTGGCGGCCCTCGTGTCTCAAATTGCCAGCAAACGGTTGCTTATTTACACATCCAGCACGGAGCAACATTATCATTAATTTAAATCATGTTTCTGGACACCTGGCGAAAGTAAGAACAATATTCACTCTTTTTTAGCTCTGTTTTTGGTCTTCACCAACTCTTATCTGTCTCTTTAGCTAAATACTCCACTATGTTCACCAGCTTGTTGCTAACTGCGTCTGCCTGCTGTTTGGTGCTGGGCAGGTAATGCACAGTGGATTATCACAGCTTTTTTTTATTGAAAACAGCTGCTTACTGAAGCCAAAAAGCTATGAGAGCGGTGACAGTGAACCAAAATGGTACGAGGGATTACTCTACTAATAAGTCGAGAATACATTTTTGCAAAGAACGAAGACTGTGGATTTTGTCCCCCGTCCATAACAATGTGCATTACGGAGAGATCATTTGATGGCCAGAGAGATGATTACAGCAAGAAAAACATGTCTGTTTCAATGTCCAATATTGTCTACAGACAGACTTGAGAAAATGTGAATCTATCTCTTAAATGTTAAAACATAAAAAGGAGAGAAGAGAACAAACAACTGATTTCAGCTTTAATATCCCCAAATAGGCATAAACCAAAGGACCACACATGGACAATAAGACCATCAGTGAAACCACACACAGAGATGGATAAGCTATATTAGTCGACTCCCACCTCCTCCTCACCACCATCCGTCTATCTTTCCTTCTCACTTCCTCTTTCAATTCACTCTTTCTCTGTTTCATTCCTTGAAAAAAAAAAAAGAAACTACAGACATTCCTGCAGTACAAGCCTGACTTCCCGTGAGGCATTTCATCGTGTCTTAGGGATTTAGTTTCACTCAGAAAACACAAGTGTGTGTGTGTGTGTGTGTGTGTGTGTTGTACCGCTTTTGCATTGCATTCATAAATTTTCTCTTTTTCTCTGTATCCCAGGTTGACTTTACCCAGAACCTCTAAATACCAAAAGTCTTCTAGCACCGGCATCATGCCCACTGCGCCTGATCTCTCTGCTGCCGTTGACAACCACATCGCCGAGGGAGACAGACATATTAACTGGAGGACCCTTCTGCACAAAGAGCCCCCGCCAAGGTTCTCCGACCTGTTGCTTGACCAAAGAGACAATGTGCTATGGGAAGCGCCGGTCTGGCAGCGTGGGTCACGGGGTCGTCGCCACATCAACAGTGGTGGCGGGAGGGGCCACGGCCATCTGATGAGGGTGGGGTGTGTCCTAGGCACCTGTCAGGTTCAGAACCTCAGCCACCGTCTCTACCAGCTGATTGGACAGAGCGGGAGGGAAGACTCCTCCCCCATTAACCCTCGCAGTCCTCACAGTTACGGCTAACACCACACCTCAAATCTAGCGACGCCTTCATCTCTAAACGTTTGGATCTCAGCTGCTTAGTAGCAAAAGTATAATTATGGTATATTACTATTATTATTATTATTATGTATTATAACTTATTTTTGTAGTTTTAAACACATTTTTTGTAGTTTTAAACCCATCACTCTCATCTGTTATGATAACATTGTGCCGATTTAAAAAAAAAAAATGCTGTGATTTGGAAATGTGGCATCATCGCTCAAAAGAAGTGAGACAGAGAGAGAAACACAAGCAGACACATTTTAAACAAATTCTCCGGTTAGTAGAATTATCCTTTCTTATTATTCATCATAGCCTGTGGGAAACTTGCAAGGCAGGGGTCACATGACGGATAGCACATGACCACATTTGCAGGTTGTAGAGTCTCAAGAGTATCCCGACAGTTTATAGGCCAACTTCCTGAAAATATTTTTTATCCTAAACTTCTTCAAGTAGTTTTGTTGCCTAAACCTGAGGTAACTTCTCCCATGTGCTTACTTTTGAGTTGACATGCAAATAAGGTGGGTTAGTTTCAGTTTTACTTTATTAGTCAAATATAAATTAACACAGGGTCAACGGTACAATGACATGTATGGGACGAGAGAACGGGTCGGTGATTAAAAGCACTAGTCGCATAAAGATAAAATAAGACAAAAACATGTTCTGGCTAAAGGTTTGGCTCGTTTGATCATTTGACTTTCTGATGTAGTGATGTTACCATGTTCCCAGATCCAACCAATGATACTGGTGAATACAATGTTATCATAACCTCAAGATATGATGGTCAGCACCACGAAACTTTGTTTTAATAAACCAGAATTTCTGTATTGTTTAACATGGCGGCCTCTAGTTTGATGGAGGTATGTGCCAGCGCAAATGGGAGTTTTCCAGAGCGTTATTGGCCACTACCGCCAATTAACTGCAGTAAAACTAGAGTTCTAGGTGTATTGACATTACCAAACCATTGATTTAGACACTATGTATGTAAAGAAGGAAAACTGTGAATGAGAGAAGCCTCTTTCAAACTGGCCTACATGACTAATGTCTATTATCGTCATCATTGGTGATCCTGCTGATCTGAACTTACTTGGGCTCAGAGCTAATCCACTGCGTCTCTCAGAAGCACCTTCATCTCCCTCTGCAAACAAGTAGCTTTACTTCAGTGCGAACAGAAACCCAGAATACCCTCCAATCAAACACCGTTAACCCTTCACCCAAAACCCCACAGAGCACACAATTAGCCAAAATAACCACTAACCCTAATCCATTACGTGTCGGGACGCTTCTTAACAGATAGCTTGTCTCTTAACAAGGACAATTATATAGCAGTGCGTTTTTTTTACCTGTAAACTGTAAATGTACGGTGCATCATTTTGATTTCTGTTACTATAAAGTCTGTTTTTGAGCCTTAATTGCTTTAATCATTTGTAAGGCCTTGTAATGTTTTGCCTTTCACTTATCCAAATTAAGCATCACTGTGAATGTTAACAAAGTGTTATTTAAAGCTTTATAGTCTTTCGCTTTTATGTGTGTGTAAGTTCAGCATAACAGTGTCAGTAGTTAAAGGTTAACAGGAATGCATGAAAGCACTTTTTTCTCCTCCACATTCAGTATGACTTGAATTTTAAAAATGTGTTATTTAACTTAAACTTAATGAGAACATTTTGCTGTAAATATCCCACTAAACTAATGTCATGTTCATGTGAGCACCCCCTTTAATGTAAAAGTGTCCTTCTGTAAACCTTATGTGTTGCTTTCATCTCATACTTTGTTTTTATAATAGCAGCATTATGTAATAAAACTCCAGTCAAACCTTCACGTGGGGTTTATCTGTGTAACAGCAGTGTGAGATGTGAGTGTGACCTTTTTAATGTTAAAGCCCACATGGTTTATGATCGGAAAATGTGTCTCACACCATGTTAGTGATAATGATTATTAATCTAGGCCACTACTGCACACACACACACACACACACACACACACACACACACACACACACACAGAGGAACATTAGAGTAAAGGATAAGGGATGTGAGAAGTTCAAACCAAGCGGCAACCTGCGGTGCTAAAAAAAGGAAGCCAGCGCAGAAGTGCCAAAAACTGCAGTTCCTCAAAAGGCCACAAACATGTTTACAGCCTGGTTTTGGTCTCTACAGCTAATTTCCCCTTTGATGACAACTGTACCGGGGGTGAATTCTTATATTACTCACCCGTTTGAAATATATTAAAGATTAAATGTCTGCATCACTAGGGTGTGGCTGCTTTGAGTGACAGGTGGGTACACTCGCAGGTCGCTAGCTGTCTGCTCTGCATATTAATGCAATCTGTTTATAGAGATTAAGGTCTAATGTAATTGTGCATGTCTTTCAAACTCCACACCTCCAGCTTGTTTCACAGGCTTTGTTTTAAATCTATAGTCTCCAAACTCAAGGCCAGATTTTTTTCATTTTCAAAACAATCTGACAGAGTCCCACAAGGCTTTATACAGTTTTCTTTCAGTAGTTCTCTCCAATACTAGACATCAAACATTATAATTTGTGAAACTGGTGCCCCTTCAAGTTAAACGTACGGTGGCTTGTTGTGGCTATTGTTTGATTAAATTGCCCCAATAATGTAGATATTGGGGCGTCTTCTAAGGTGGCCAATCAGATTTTAGAGTCGGGCCAAGCCTCTCCCACCCAAAGACACATGCCTGAGTTAAACAGAAAAAAAAACCAAAAAAAAAACCCAGAACAATTGGGAGCTTTACTGACCATGTGTGTAGTGTTTATCTTGGTATATAGCTCATGTGTTTAATTTGAAATGTTCTGACATGTGACAAGACACTCTTCATGACACTGTATACAAGTGTGTGAGAGGGAGTCTTGTGGCTACGACTGGCAGGAATCAACAAATTGTGCATATTGGGTTAACTGCTGCTTGTTTGAACGCTTTGGTCAATTTAACCTCTGGTACAACAAACAGAACATATTCCACCTAATCAGTCACAACCACTGAGCAAGTCTATGTGTTTGATCCAACTTACACAGTGAACCAGGTCATTTGATACTGAGAAATGATCGCCAGTCAGATCCTGTTGTATGTTTTACGTAAAGTGGTCAATATCCAGAAATAAAAATTTTAATTCTTATTTGGTTTTGTTTTATTTGTCTTTAATTCCATTTCTGTGTGTGTAGGTACAGGTATAGATGATAGACATACTGTATAAACTGTATAAGACAAGTATGCAGGTTTTGAAAAAGAAATATGTATATGTAGATATACAAATCTGTACATTTGTAAAATTATATAGTTCAAAATAAACAACTTAACTGTGAAGAACTAGA
>CALSBV010012175.1:11149097-11154097 GCA_943590825.1 Bovichtus diacanthus | reverse complement strand
TTGACTTCTTCCAAGTATTTTTTTTGTCTTCCCAACACTCACACACATTATCTCTATGACTCCCCCTTCAATCCTTTTCGTCTCTTCGTGCTTGGACTGTTTTGATGGGGGATTATCAAAAAAAAAAAAGACCTGACATTATTTATTTTAAATAATATATATGGTGCGATACAATTAATTCTCATAGCAAACTTTGTGTACGTGTGCTCTGCAGTGGGCTGTAGTAGGCGACACCTTCCCAGTGGGCTGCAAGTTTCAAAACTCCATTGTGTTCAGAGACAATACCTTCCTGGATAATCCAGATGAGAAAAACCCCTGCTACAAGTTAGTAGTTACATGTTACATTATCAAAATCTGTGAATGAAGCTCTACCCCTAAACCTAAAGGAGTTAAATTTGAAGTTTTTCACGCTTTTGCAACACTTTTTTCTGTGCCAGGTTGTTGGCGTCTATGTAAATAGACCTCTGAAATGTTTGTTTGTTAAATTATCCTCTCAGTACGTGCAGTCCATAGTCCACAATACAATGTTTTGCATTTATATGCAACAACCATTCAAATAATGCGCTCTACTATCCCTATTTTTTTCAGTATTACAATTATCGACAACCCCCATACAGTTGTTTGATGTACTGGGAATTTGTCCTGTTATGTATGTTGTTGTTTTTTTTCGCTCTTTAGTACTGAAAACGGGATCTACGAATCAAACCGTGGCCTCGACAAAGTCCTCATGTCCTGGGGCCATGACGGTAAGATACGGCCTCACATTCAGCCGCACACAAACATCCACTACAACTTTTAAAAGAAGAAAATGTGTACTGCCATTGAAGCGCCCGTTTATCTACGATATTCTACCTGAACTCTTGTGTTGTTGTCTTTAGAGTATCTCTACAGAGTCATGAAGTTCAACAACTGCTCCATCCCAGAGCAGGTCAGTAAATGACATTCGTTTGTTTAAGTTATGTTTTGGGCCATTAAAAGAAATGGAGCAGAGAAGGTGCAGAGATGTTCTGTTCTCACCAGCAGTGCTTACAGGCTCAGTTATGGATCTACTCAGGTTTTTTTTGTCTCTCTTTAGGGGTTGTACATGATTCGCTTCCATTCATTCTACCCCTGGCACTCCCAGGGAGACTACATGCACCTGTGCAATGACAAAGACCTCAGCATGCTGCCCTGGGTCCAAGAGTTCAAGTGAGCATCTTCTTTTCTCATGTGCACATGTTAATCCTGCTCGCTGCTTTGACCTGAAGCTGCATCTTCAATCCTTTCCACAGCAAATTTGACCTGTACACAAAGAACACCAAGATGCCCGACGTGGACACGCTGAAGCCGTACTATCAGTCTCTGATCGACAAGTACTGCCCTGGAACACTGAAGTGGTGACACAGACAGCATTGAATTCAACAGCAACACTATATAGATATAGAGTGATTACATATGTTGAGAAATGTAGTGTTTTCTGAGTTGTTGCTTTATAATAACACTAAAGCTGGATTTAGTATCTCCTCTAGATACATATACTACTTATGATATAGATTATATACTGACAAGTTATTAAAATTATACATATATAACTTATGATTGTTACATTTAAAAAAAATTACAAAGCGTTTCCATTTTATAATACTTTAATATGTGATAAAAAAAAAAAAAAAAACATTTAAAAAATACTACAATTTGTGTGTCGTTTCATTTCTAACTGATACAAAAGATATGTGTGAAACAAATAAGAAAAAGTGCAGTGTTCTTTTAGTTCAGTTCATAGAGCAAGACACCACTGTAAAATAAAATAAAATAAAATACCACCGGCAAACACACAAACAACACACGCACAACACAAACAGGAGACAAAGACAACATGAACAACACACATTTACTCTCTTAAATGGGCAAAACATCAATTCTATATTTCTCTATTATTTCAACAAGATTTGATCGGCTGGCTAAATTGAATGTTTAACATAAGTCAAGACCGATCAAGGATTTAAAATGTATAAACATCTGTCAAAATCTGCTGAATTCAGCGATTGGTTTCTGATGTACAGACGGATATATGAGAAATGTACAGCAGTAAGGCAAACAAAGTGATTTTTCCACAATTGGCTGATCAGGAAGTACACATATACAAAGAAAACTTCTTTGGTCATTTTGGTAACATTTTATGAAGGCAGGTGGTGATAACAGTCTACTGCGGGATTACCTCCATCTTTTTCAAAACATCCTCTTTCCAAGGATCTCATCTCTTTTTTATCCCGTCTTCCTCCTCATCCTCATCCTCCTCCTCCTCCTCATCCTCTTCGTCATCACCAACAGGGTTTTTCTCCTCTCCTTCGCCCTCCTCCACCTCATCTTCATTGTCCTCTTCATCTTCCTCTTCCTGCTCTTCATCAGACTTTCCACAATGGTCTGAAGAGCCGCCGGGTGCATTTTCTGTGTGATCGTTCACAGCGGCCTTGTGAGTGAGAGGCGTCCTCTCTGTGCGTTTGTCCCTGCGTTGCAATCCCTGGAGCAGACAGAGGGTGGCGCTGCAGGCAATGAGGGTCCAGATGAGTATGTGTGTGGGAACACCTCTGACCTGAGAACGCACCCACCTCACTGCCTGGGTGACAGTGGTGTTGGACATACGACGTGGAGGAGATTTGTCCTACAGACAAATAGAGATGAATATTAAAATCAATATTCAATAGATTATAGAATTAAAAAAAAAAGGACATTTCCTAAATTTACCTTGAGTCCATACTGATTGAGCATGCTCTCCAGGAAGGTGTTGCCCAGGTGCACTGTGGGATAGAATTCCTCATCATAGACCCTCCTCCACCAACGCTGCGGGTAGGAACTGCCAACAAAAGACCAGCTAAACAGTAAACATCCTGGGGCTTAGAGGACGTATGTTTGCACAGGAGAAATGAAGTCAACTTCAGTTATTTAATAATCGTCTTCGTGACTAAACTGCTGAACATTTTATAAATCATGTTTGTAGCCGTTTATTGAGTTTGAATTTGGTGGCAGTGTTTAAACGTGTGCTTTCAACAGATTTCAGATTTCCTGGGAGACACAAAGAGAGAGAGCGCACTGACCCGTCAGCCTTTGGTTCAGTAAACCAGTATTTGTAGCGGTGGGCTCGGAGGTAGGCGGGAGGCTGCTGGTGGAACGGATACTGCGATACATCCGTCTGGATCAACTCTATCACTGCAGAACATAAAACAAAGTCTCAGAGATCTTCTTTTAAAAAACGGACAGACGCTGCCTTCTTTTTAATGGTAAGTTAACATTGAATCATTTCAAATTGTTACAAAAGGTTGTGCTGTGTCCCACGCTAACACTCGTCAGATATACTGTAACATTTTTTAACAATAATGTTAACTTTTATTCTGCAGTCATCAAAGAAAAGACAGAAGTGCAGAAGCGTGTGCATTGGTGTCTGCAATCATTCTTGTTATCACCACTGGGGGGCATGAGAGAGAAGTTTTCAAATTTGAATACAAACAGTGAGAAAAGGCTATTTTTGACTGTATTTAAACCAGGCATTAGTGCGAGAACAGCTGCACCGATGCAATGATCTGGGGAAGGGATCACAAGAGTCACGCTCTGTGGTGAGAAGTGCAGAATCCTTGAAAGTTTTAACCCAAAAAAAAAAAAGCAGTGCAGTGGTAGTTCTGTGGTGGTATTGTTCTTTATAAAAATTTTTTTAAAAAAAAGATATAAAAGTGAGTGACAGGAAACAAACTAAATTGTAGCACAGTGAGGGTGCGTACCGTCTCTCTTGCCCTGCAGCAGGCGGTACATGAGGTTGGTGAACCATGGAGCCTGTGTATGACCCCCGAGGGCAGCAAACCACATTTGCCAGTCCAACCTGGGCTGGTGAGGAGCCACCACAGCAGGAGATGCACTTAGGTTGCCTGGCTTGTACATAAACTCGATCTCCTAAAAAGAAGAAAAAAGAAACGTATAGATGTACAGTTATAGATCGTGCAAACTGGGAGCACCTTATACAGCATGTTTAAATACAATTAGCAGAGCAGTCCTGTCATCATGAGGCCTTCAAGTAATGATTACTTTTATTATTATCAATTAATCTGTGGATTTATTTCTGGATTAATTGTTTGCTCTATGTAATGCACAAATTAGTAAAAAAAAAAAAAAAAAAGAGGCTGAAAACAAAATTTTCTGCCATTTTTGCATGAAAAATTGATTTAACGATTAATTGATTATCAAAATAGTTGCAGATAATTTTCCTATCGATCTCGTGATTGATTAATTGATGTTGCAGCTCTGGTCATCTTTAAACAGGCATATTTAGATCCGGTTTACACCATCGCCTATTGGAACTTTTTTCCTCTCACCGTCCACGAGACTCCATCGTTACTTCCCTCGATGACAACCTCTGGCCGCCCACCGACCCCCGTCATCCTTCTGAACAGGCCGTATGAGTTGACCAGCTGGTAGCGATCCACCAGGTCATAGGCCCGACGCACTCCCGGCCACAACCTGGCATTAGAGTCATACTCCATATAGCTGAATGGCACCTGGAGCAGAAGAACAAAGTCGACATCAAGAGCAATAGCAACCAGGTTTGCAGAAATATTTCTCAATTATGAGGTTCAGCTGCACGACTTATTAACTTTGTGGTATAAACCGTTGCTGAATTTCAAACAGCACCCACCAGACTAACAGTGAACATAGCAGCGGTGGCAGCAGCAAACACAGACCACTGGAGAGTTCCCCAAAACCTCTTCAGGAAACCGGAGACACATGCACATCTAGAAAAACACATTACGCATGTTATGTTTGTACAACATGCAATGCAGAAAATGCAACATAATCTCACACACACATACACACCTGAACATGGATGTGACCATCTCCCAGGTGAGAGAGAGGACACCAATCCAGATAGTGGGGATAATGACCGTCTTCAGAAACTGGTTAAACTGGTGGTACGTGAATGCTGTAAAAGACAAAAATGTAAACAACAAAAACTTCAAAGTGCACTTGTTCCTATG
>CALSBV010012175.1:11123553-11136268 GCA_943590825.1 Bovichtus diacanthus | reverse complement strand
CACACACACACACACACACACACACACACACACACACACACACACACGCGCACACACACACACAAACACACCCCAAAAACATACAGGTGAGAGTGTGAATAGGCAGGGTAGATGGTCATAATACCAGTACATTAACACAGATACAATGAGTCTACAGTGAGTTGCCCTCAAAGAGGCGACTCTGGAGTTGGTTACACATCTACCTGTTCCCAAACGTTCCCAGTTAAGAGTGGTTATACAGTTATAGTAAAAGTGGTGTAGTATTGCGATTAATGTAGTGAAATATTTGTCATGCTTTGCTGCGTCTCACAGCTAAAAGTTGCCGTGCTCAGTACCATGTTTATGCCGCAGAACACCTCAGGGTCCAGGGCAAATAATTTCTTTAACGACCAGAGAGAGACAAGAGGGGTAAGTTTATCACGATTCACAAAGAACAGACTATATAATGTATGACTACGTACATGATTTTAACAGTACAATTATATCCAAAATAATGGAAACAGTTCAGCACAAAAGGTATCCGTTTGTGTAAAAATAATGACTATTTACAACACTACACTACTTATTGTGTAAAAAATATTAAAAAAAAAAAAAAAAACTTTTTAACTTGATAAAAACACATCTGAACAACACCATTTTTGATGTGACAGGAACAATTCTCAATTATTTAATGGCCATAAACTGTAGATATTATCCTGACATCAAAGCCCTTAAAACACATAATCACATAAAATTGACCCGAGATAAATTATTAAGATTTATCAGGGTAAATGCTTTGTTTTCAACACATCTGAACAACACCATTTCAAACTTTTTGATTAAAACAGCTTCCACAAGCTTTCTATTTACAGTAGTTTCTGGGCAACACCCACATGGTACCCTAGCTGATGTAACACTGCAGAAACCTACTCCGCAGTGAAAACCTGGCACAATAGGGGAGAATTTGCGGATTTCAATCACAAAGCTCGTCTTCAATGCATGCGTTTCAGGTCTCACCGGAGGGTTTATTTGATAGAGCTCCTTGTTCTTGGCAATGGTGTCATTAATCCTTTTCTGGATGGTGAGGATGTGGTGCTCATTGCTCAGGTCACCAGGAGTCTTCCCCGCAATCTGGATGGCCCCTGGTGCCGGCAGGGCTGTCAGGTACACTCCTGTAGCAGACTGAACACACACACACACATTTTAAAAAAGGACAGCGTTGCAGCAAACACATGAATGGCTAATTAAGCTGTTCACCCCAAAAATGTCAACCTACAGCCAGACCCAGGAGCATGTTCTCTCCGACACTGATCTGTATGTGCAAGCCAAACAGAGCGTTCATGCTCCGCAGCTTCAGCTTGTTCATCAGCTGAGTGTGCAGCTCGTACTCCATGAACGGCAGCAGGTTGGAGATGGCAGTCGCATTCACTTCTCCCTGGGCCTTCTTTTTAAGACGACACAGTCTAGAAAAGCAATTAACACTGACATTAGCTCACTTTGATCAATGTCTCTGTGTGTTGTTCAGCCTACATGCGGCCACTGGGAAAATATGTTCAGATAACGCGGGTGTGAATGCTGAATCAGAGTGATTTAACTTGATGTTGTAAGCTTTTTTTTTTTTATTGTATTATTTCAAAAATCCTGTTACTGTTATTTGAAATCTCTCTGCTGCTATTGAACTTAGTGCTGAATGTTTTACGATCTGGCTTGATTTGGTATGTTTCTTCTCTGTGTTAGCGATCATTTTAAAAAGGGCTTGGAGCCATTTAACTGTGAGATGTTTTACCTGGCCTGGATAAGACAGCCCTTCCCTGTGACAGCTGCTTCTGGAGGCAGGTCAATTGTTGTGAACAGCACATCAGGAACCTTGAAAAAAACATAATAATTATTAATTATTCATTCATGCTTTTTTTTTTTTTTTCTTTACCAAACAGCATTCATGAACTAGACAACCGAAGATATGTTTAACATGCAGGAGTCTTTGATTTAGGCAAACAAGATCAATATATTTGAGACCTTTTGCCGTCTGCAGTGGTAACAGTAGGTGAGCTGGGCAGGAAAGGGCATGTTGAGCTCATCATACGGGATGTGGCAGAAGCCACAGCTCGGGGGAGACGGCTCCTCAAACCTGCCGAACAACACACACCATCTGGCATCAGCTCAATCCAAGCTGTGCTGACAAACCGTACACATACAAGAATTACAATCAGTCAGTCAGTGAATAATAACAACCTGTGGTCGGTGATTACGACGTCTAGGCAGCCTTCACGCATATACCGAGGATTCAGGATGGCTGCTGTGCCTGATGCTGACAGGATACACACCTCCTCACTGGGTTGAGGAGAGATGGACAGATCAAGAGAGAAAGAAAGGAAAGAGGATGAGGATCAGACATGAAACCTTATGTGTTTAAGACAAACTGGTTTAAAACATCAACAATAGGCAAAGCAGGCAAAAGAATGAAATATCTTTCCATGCGTCTATGTACTACTACATACCAGATGCTAGTGCTCTCGCTGTACCCCACCACAGCATGGCAACCAAGAGCTTTGGCATGAGATTTGATCTCCTGGCGAATCTCCTCCCACCAGGCGTCGCGAGTCTCTGGCTCATCTGCAAGACACAAAAATCAGCCTTCACAAAAAAGTTATGAATGGCTGAATCATCTATCAAAATCTCACTGAAGTCTGTTAACTGGAGCTAAATCGATCTAACTGATGTCAACATAGTCAGATTTAAAAAGAACAAGTACAAACACTCAAACAGGAAATACAACAAGTCTGAATCTAATCTGATTGCTTTGATTTACCAGAAAATAAGACGACATCAAAACAGTACACTTTGGATTTTCTGATGATATATGAATTAAATGGTGTATCAAAGCAAGCCAAAACTAACTATCAGTTTGTGAAACAACGTGACAATGAGAATGATGAAATGAGAGGATGATGATGAAGGCAAAGTCAATGGTTAGGTTACTTGTGTGTTCCTTAAATGCACATGATCTGAAAACCTATCGTCTCTCTCTCCTCCATGTCTCCTTTCAGAACAGAAAGGACACGTCTGAGAGATACAGTCACCAGCCGTTACCTATGTTTTGGCTGTGGTGGTCTGACTATAGAAAGAAAATCTCGCTGGCTGGTAAAAGATTAATTACATAAAAGACCCTGTGTCTGATGCGTTTACTGTTTCCTACCTTGATGACAAAACTTTTAAATTAAAAAAGGGATTGCGCCTTCATCATACTTAGGCTAAACCATGGGTGTGTTTCAATAGTCTCATGAGGCTTTGCTCCAATACCACCTCTGTTGTATTAACATCGTTCATGAGGGCCTAATCGTTGCCAGTTGTGAGTTTAATCTCACTCATTTATTGATCACTGAACAAAGAACACATGAAAGGGCTACATTAGAGTATTGAGCCGCACCCCATGACTCCCTGAGAGGGCCACATGCATACGGAGCCCCCAAAAAAGAGAGAGAAACTCGGCTTCTGGGTGAGACAGGGGAGGAATGACTGAGGATTCAAAAAAATTGGAGATCAACTTAAGAGATGAAGAATAATGACTGATGGCCAGGCATCAGACCCACGAGGTGGGTACCTTTAAACCAGAAGCAGCATGTAGCACAGGCACAGGCTCACCAACGTGCACGCTCATGACCATGTGTACGCTCATGGGCAGAGAAGGGCCATATTCATTCACCAGAGTCCATCAAATCTAGTCTACTTTTTAAGTTAGAGAATACTGAGTGATATCATACTTCCTCCATTCCCCAAGGTCATATCTTTCCTTCCACTCAAATCATACATCCCAAATCCATTTTTTTATTTTCCTCAACTGTCGCCCATCAAATCAACCTGCCTTCCATGCATCCATCCATCTCTCCTTCTCCCTCTCTTTCTCTCAGTATGAATACGGCCCAGTGAGTTAGGGATGCACATGCCCGGTCAGTGGCTCTTTTTCACACAGTAAACCTCCTAAACCTCCTCTGGTCTAGACAGGTTTGACCACGATGCCGATTCAGGAAGCGTTAGAACAGCGCAGGGACAACGTTAGGGAAGAGCTGCAGCTCTTCTGTGCAGCGGGATGAGCTGGGTAAGGGGAAGCCAGGTCAGGCTGGATGGGGTGGGGTGGGGACACAGCGCATGCTCAACTCAGCTCAGCACACACTCAGATTAGAGAGAGGAGAATGGCAGCTCACTGAATTCATCCATTTTCAGTGATACACTACCCTGCTAATGTTGAATTATTTTGTGGATATTTTAAATGTCAGTGTTGGGTGCATGCAAAGAGGGCACACGTTTAACTTCAGTGAGCTGCCATAACTCCTGTGGGTGAGAGCAGTAAAAGGGGGAAATACCTGCAGTGACACTATTCCAGTCTAGCAGTTTGTATGAGCGCGTGTTACCCAAGGCTGGGCCAGAACACACCGTTAGTACAGAAAAGAGAGAAAAAGAAAAAGAAGAGACAGTCTAACAAACAAGCACAGCACAACAGCAGCACTCCACAGTCACTATGCAAAGACAGACAGCACTTCACAGTCACTATGCAAAGACAAAACTATATTCTGGCCTTCCAACACAATCTCGAAAGAAGACGACTGACGAAGAAAAGGGGAGAATAGAGATGAGTCTACACGCACAAACAGGTCTAGCAAAAATTGTAAAAAAGATTTAAGGAGAAGAGAAACTAATATAATATTAAAAAAAAGGAGCATGCAGCAGCATTCTAACTCAAGTATACTCTCTAAATCGGAAAAGGTGCCCTGTGGAGTTTTCTTGTAAACACGAAACAGTTTGTTTACATTGAGGTTTTCCACCAAAACTGTTTGTATCTTTGAGGTCTAACAAACCTTCCTCATAAAAGCCGGTCGATGCCTTAACATTTTAAATCATTGCATGTTACCGCCACCAACGGTCGATGGTTCGCATCATCTGCATGCTCGTGCATGTGCATCCTTGTGCACAATACAAACAAAACAGGGACCCACTTGTAAAAACATAGCTACTCGTGGTCAAAAACTCCACAGGTGACCTTTAATGTTGCTATGTAGTTAATATAGTCATGGCATAGATAGCAACAGTGAACAGGGCTCTTTTCAGAACAGTTTCGAAATTTGGATCATGGGCAAACTATATGAAAACTATTCCGTTCGCACTAGTTGCTCCGATAGACAGAATACTGTAGGTTTAATCATTGCATGCATAGACCTTCTTGCAGATTATTAGTAAAATGCTTTTTGGGTACCATATTTTGGTTACCCTCTCCATCTCTAAAAAGAACCCTGCTTATCGTTACCCAGTATATTCATCAGCACTCCCTGTCCCTAAATTCTCAGACATACTTGAGTCAGAGAGGTTAAAAGACCATTTATCCGAGAAAAGGGAAGAATTACTGAAGATGCAGAGTGGACTCAGATAGTCAAAGACCTTTAACAGGCAGGAACTCGCCTAATGAGCCAATGTCTTATTATAAATATCTTCTTTTGTTTTTTAATTTTTTTTTTTTTATAAAGTCTACAAATTACAAAAAAAAAAATTTAAAAAAGGATTTTGACAGAGATAAAAGGCCTATTTGAAAACTTACAAGCAAATATATAAAACACCACAGTACCTCACCACAGCGCCACCTGCAGCCAACAACACGAAACAACAGAAGCAGCAGGCAACAGACTGGAGCCATGCAACACCATTGCACCTCACCTCCAGAGAGCAGCACCACAGCACACAATTACACACCGACACACACACACCCTGACACACACACACACACAGCAATCACATGACCAGCACAGACTATACTTTACATAAAGTCAGTCAGTCAAACCACAAGGTGAAAGTTGCCCCTATCCATAAAACTTTTTTGACACAGCTGCTGATGAGCCTATGCTAACTTTATTTCCATCAGAATGCTACAAAGCTGCAGCCTATAAGTGTGACCAGGAACAGCTTTCACCTGCTTTAGGACTTGTATAAAACTGAAGTCTTTCAACAGAATTTCTCTAAACAATCAAACTGACTGGGCCTAGGACCATACACGGGAAAAGAGAATAATGGGCAGCATTAACTAACAGCCAGTTGCAACAAGACGGCACACTCACACGATAATGTAGGTCAATGGAGGAGCCCACTCATATCGCTCACACGAGCTACATTAGGAAGTCATGTGCTTATGTGCGCTGCACTCACCAGGGTTGTGTATACGGTCCAGTAGTTTGACAGAGCGAGCGCTGACCACTCCACCGACATGAACCAGAAAACCAGGTGGGAAAGACGTCAAGGTGAAGAAGGGGAACTCCTGCAGATAGAAAACAGCCGGGTCACTTACAGTAAGGGAAAACACACACTGGACTTTGCCAATGTTTTTTTGCTAATCATATTTAGTGACTGCTCGTTGATTCTAACATTTTATTAGATTTTATGTGTCGTTTTCTCAGTGTATGAAAAATAATCCTATTAAAAAAACGAAGTATATGGTAAAACAAAGAAATCTAATCTTTTAATAGCAGCTAAAAAGGCACAAGAATAAATATCTTCAAAAAAAGTTAAAAACTTGAACCTTTAGAGTTAGTTGTCTCTGGGCATATTGTAAAAATGTATTGATTAAAGACACCTGTTTTTCTATGCACTGTATCTTTAACTGTGTAGATTTGGGTGATGATACAGTTATTAGTTGTACGAGGAAAAGTGCCAACATGCAGCAAGGATCGAGTGTGATGGTGTCCCCCATGCAAGGTTTACCCCTGAGGAGTCCTCACTCCAGCCTACACTTGTAGACACAAACTTGAGAGCATTTCAAATAGATCTGGAAGTGATTGAGAAAATGTATTTTCAATAAAGCCTACGTATTTCGTATCACCGATTTAGTGATCCATTCAATCCTTTCAAATCTATATAAATGCATTAATTAGGTTTGGAGTTGAGAGTGAACAACACACAAACACAAGGTCCTGGCTGTGGTTTAGGACTCAGTTTTACATGCTTTGCTGTCCACTAACATGACAGCTGGTCCGCTGCTTCTAGTCAAATAATGTAAATCCATGCATTATCAATTACACGAGAAGCTGGAAATACTTTGACTGCCTGTTAGCATCTTGATATAGGTAGAAGTGTTAACCATCTTTATGGAAAATCTGAGGTACGTGATGATTCAAACCATGCAGGTATATGTGATGAATGGTTTTTGGTGGGAAAAAAAAAAAAAATATCAGGTGGGACTACTGATAAGTTTCTAGCTTGTCCAGTACTCCAGCAAAGGAAATAGCTACTACTTTGACTGACAGCTCCTCCCACTCAGAGGCAAGAATGAGGTGATGAGGTGAGCGTGCTCATTCCCGTTGTTGACACAGGAAAACCAAATCAGACTCAGGAAAAGAAGTCAGAAAGGAGGGAGGTGTTTGACAGGAATATCCAGAAGGCACACGCACACACAGTCAGGCACCCCTTCAAACTTGAAGGGAACACGACTCCTAGCCTCCAGCCCTCCACCAAACATGTCTGTGAATCTTTTAGAGTGCAGCCGTGAGGGCCAAGCAAATACACAAGCGGGGTCGTACAAGGACCCACTGACATGTTGCTCAGCCCAGCCTGCCCCTCTGAGATCTACAAACAGCAGAGGAGGGAAGGGTTAGGAGTTGATTCAGACTTGGTGGTGGCCATCAGTTGGTCAGGGTGTTAGGGGAAAGGTGGAGAGAGAGAGCGAGAGAGAGAGTCACACTGATGGGACATACCCGGGCGTTTAACAATAACCCAGAGGAGGACGCTCCCTGAGTAGCACAAATGGTCAAGAGGACAGAGAAAGGGAACATTACTTGCTCTTACACAGACCCACTCCCCATTAAAAACAATTAAGTGTAAATTAGTGATCTTTCACAAACAATGCAGGTGTGTGAAAAGTAGTGTGCGACAGAGTAACTGTCTGAGACATCTGAGGCTGATACGCAACGCAAACTGGATGTCAAAGCATTGACTGTCATAAATGCCACGTGTAGCTCGCGGCTTTGACTTGTGTTGCCTCTTGAGAAAGTGTTTTCTTGTGCATTTCATTGCAGAAACGCGGCTAGTCAATCAAGGTCCAGCCTGAAACAAAACACCATGTATGTGTATGTGAAATTCATGAAACTGGATACTTTGACATGCGTTTTGCAGTGCATTTCAGTCTCAAATGTCTGCATACGAGTGAGTCGGTAAATACATGTATGAGCGTATGCGAGCGTCGAATCACCGTACCCTCTGCTCGAGAGCCGTCTGCGTCTGCTGTCTGAGCAGGGTCTTCAGGGGCCCTGCCTCCTTCCCGGCGCTGCCCCCACTGCCCATTCCTGATCACAGAGGAGAGTCCGGCTTCA
Organism: Bovichtus diacanthus; assembly: GCA_943590825.1. Lineage (NCBI taxonomy): Eukaryota > Metazoa > Chordata > Actinopteri > Perciformes > Bovichtidae > Bovichtus > Bovichtus diacanthus. The sequence goes on along the minus strand of CALSBV010012175.1, from coordinate 11,127,944 downwards.
GTTTTGTCACTTTCAACACACACGTCAATGGACTAAAGTGGCAAACTGTCATTTGATTATTTACATTGCAGTATTAATGTTATTGTGACAAACCAAGTGAAAGCAACAGCTGGAATTGCACACAACACCTTAGACTGAGAACAGTAAAAAAAAAATAAATAAAAAAAATAAATAAAAACCTGCTTCACCCTCATGCTAAGACTAGCCTACTCTTAACATTTTCTCCTATTCAGGCATAAATACTGAACCTAGAGTAAGGTTTGGGCTCGCCTGATAAACACATCAAACCACATGCTGGGGTAGGACTCAGGACTATCAGTCAGGCAGTCAGTCAGTTTGTTGTCTCACAATGAGCTCTGGGAGGTTGCACCATGCATGTTTAATTTGTTATAAATAACACCAGTCAAGTCAATCTGGACAGTCCTGCTGTTGACCCAATATGCAAGAGAGGCGCCAACACTACACTGTTGTAAGGTTCCGTTACTTGACGACACACAGCAGTCCTACTATACCGGAGGCTGCCAGCAGCAGGTCCTCTGTGAAGGACACGCTCTTTCTCAGCAAGACAGTGTCTGAGTGGATGGTGGAGGGAGGGGGCGGGGTGGTGGCTCTGGGGGCAGAGCTGTGACCACAGCCCACTGAGCCAGAACCAGGAAGGGACAGAGTGTCTGTGGAGAGGGTGGGGGAGCTGGGGCAGAGGAAGATCCCAGGCCTGCGTCTCATTGGCTCCACTATCCAGCAGAAAAACAGATGAAGGGTGCACAGAGAAACACAGATATATTCAGAATGGACAGAGGAATGAGGAGAGTAGTCAGAAGCACAACAACCGAGGAAGGAAGGGGGGGTGACGGGGACAAAGTGGACAGTAGCGTAGAGAAAGAATAACCTGATAATCAGATTGAATTGCCATTTTGTTTCACTTTATTTGCTAAGCATGACACGTGTTCATGTTAGCCGTTTTCTTTTTGATGTTGCCGTTTTCCTTTGCTCTAAACACTCACTCATCTAATCGTCTCAAATCACTCTGTAGCGAGTGTGACGTATCGTCCCCTCTGCTTCATTTTTAGTCAGCACGAAGCTGTGGTAGAGGCTGCTAAGAGCAGTTAACTTAATGTTTTGCAGGACAAAGGAAGACATTTGAGAGATTTTTTGAGTCAACTTACAACAACCTGCACAACTGCCACGTTTGTCGCCATTTTTCATGGACGTAGCTTGGAAGCTATTCAAGAAAATAATGCCTTTTGGTTGACTGCTTCTCCAATTGGTTGGAAAATATCATCCCCGCGCACAACACCAGACCCATTTGAATTGCAGAACAAATTGGAGATGTGGGAGGCAATTCAGAGGTCTGGAACCAAGCTACAGAAAGGAGGAATGCAAATTATAAGAATAGGCAGCAAATTAACACACATGAGTGAGAGAAGAACAAGGAGAATGTAAGGGCAAAAAGAGAGGCATGAAAAAGGGAGAGAATATGAGAAATAGATGAGAGCAGAGGAAATATGAAAAAGAAAGAAAAGGAGTGGGAACAAGGAGTCGTGAGGTCGACTTGGGGTACTGCTGCTCCCCTCCTGAGGGGTCAGGGGAAGAAGAAGAAGAACAACAGCTCTGGTGAGAAGGTTCTTCAGGCTATACATTTGTTTACAGCCGAACTGCGTTAAAATGGGCTCAAGCTTTCCTTGGGGCAGAGTTTGACTAAACTTACCTTTTTCTTTAATGATTAACCATAATGGCTGCTAATGAAGAAGTGACCTTAGACAACATCAGCCCCTCATGAGACACAGTGCTTCCATTAAAGACCACAACAACAGGGGGGAGGGGGGCAAAACTAATACAGAGATCTGGTGTGTCTTCACACAAACTAAAGGCTTTCTAGAATATTGTGAAAAAAAAGACACACCAGGCCACTGAGGACAAGGGGGAGGATGGAACATGGCTAAATAAATATTTACAACACCATTTATTATTAAATAATGTTTAACTCAACCATGAAATTCTTTTTTTTGTTTTTTCTTTAAAAAAATAAACAGAAATTCAAAAACCACAAGAGTAGCACCACAATGAGGGGAGGGAGAAGGTAGGGATGAGAATGGGAGAGCGAGACGGGACCAAGTGTTCTTACCCGTCTTGGGCGTCAAACTGAGGTCTGTGTCTGATGATGAGGACTGGCGGCTGCATGGCTTGGAGGGAGAGAAGGGGGGAGGAGAGGAGGAGGTGGTGGGAAGGGCTCTGAAAGGGGTTGGCGGGCCGGAGGACGAGGTCAGGTCCTCACCAAATACCGGCCTGCCAGGAGAACATGACACACACACACACACACACACACACACACACGTCAGTCACCACCTCACCCTCTGTGTGTGTGGGTGTGTGCATATATGCGAGTGGGTCAGCGTTGCCATTATACGGGAAGTTGTCTGCGTTAATGTGTGATGTTTGCTTTGGGTGAGGTGCGTTTGAGGTGCTACCGATGGCTAGAGAACAAAAAAAAGCAAGCGTGACAAGCGAAAAATTAGGTAAACACAAATGACACACACACACACACACATTAAACTAAAGAAAGCCACATGGCAAAACACAAGGTCAGATTCAACAGAGGATGACGGGGTGAAGCATGTGTCCCAGTGGAATGAAGCAAAGGTCAGGTGACTGTGGAGAGATCAAAGGCCCTTGCAGAAGGATGCAACAGGGAACCTGACGGCCCACCCTCTATCGTTGGAAAAAGACACGACAGGGGGGGATTTGAGGCTAGTATGAACGTTTGGTCTTTTTCTGACAAAAGTGTATAAGAGTCTGCCTTCCTTCTTTGTCTCGATACCTCAGTCTACACAATGGCTTTGTTGCTACTATGTGGCCGTCAACCTACCAAAGTCCAGCAAAAATATATTCACTTTTCTCCTTCCATATAAACATGTACTTCTCTTTCTATTTAAAATTTCTTCTCTTTCTCTTGTATTTATTTCCTTCCCTGCCTCTTCGTACCAGTGAAGATGAGTGTGGGAACAGAGACAGAGAAGTTCTGGGACAGTCTCTGGGAGCTGCAGGCCGAATGCACTGGGCTGTTGTGGGTGGAGCGGCATCCGTGGGCAAGGGGAGACCTGGGCCAATCAGCACGCAGAGGGAGGAAGACAGAGGAGCGATTTGGACACAAGCAGTGAGAAACGTCCCAATCCAAATGTAGCCAGAGAGCCAGAGAGGGAGAAAGAGACGCACACAAGAACCAACACCACAACATTGCAATAGAGTGTAAAAGGAGACAAAAAGGGAAAAGAAATGTGTTTGTACGCCCTCTCTGTGACCCTGTTATTCCATTTAAAGCCACGTGAAAGCAGCGGAAAACTCATGCATAGCTCTCGGCTAAAAATCTCAGTCTCACACAAACATGCACAACAGGGATGCAAACACCAAAGAAAAATGTGACAAAGTCCCAAACAGGCACAGGGATAAGCTAACATGTAGTAGGGCTGCAAATAATGATTATTTTCCTTATACATTAATCTGCCGAGTATTTTCTAGATTAATCGATGAAATGTCAGAAAATAGTAAAAATTGTCTTGACGTCTTTAAATGTCTTGTTTTGTCAGTCCAGAAGCCATAGATATTCAGTTTGATATGATATAGGAGAGAAAAGCAGGAAATTCCAAATTTGAGAGGCTGAACAACAGCATTTTCTGCCATTTATTTTTTTATTAAAAATTACTTTAATAATCAATTATCAAAATAGTTGGCGATTATTTTTCTGTTGATCAACGAGTCGATTAGTTGACTAATCGTTGCAGCTTGAACCTGAAGAGACATTAAAAAACAATGTATCTCAATGAAAAGTCTACAATACGGCTGAAACAATATCCATTGACAAAAAGTTTTGGATTAGGTAGAACCATTGCATAATCACCTAAAGGCGTTTAATTCCCTAAAACACACAATCTGACACACACTGAGAAACAGATACACTGTCTAAAATACTGTAAATATTGATTTTTTAAAAGGAAGCACACATGCACTCAGCTGTAGTTATGCTTAGAGTAATTGGATGAAATCACAAGCTCTATATCCAGGGCGAGGACAACAGAACAAAGTGAAATCGCACGCTGTTAGAAGCTGAGCAGAAGACGTGTGTGCTATACTCACTAAAAGACGCAGCACTAGAACATGCAGAAGCAGAGCAGAAAGCCATGCAAGAGCGGTCTAAAAGATCAGACAAGGGAGGAGGGCGTTTGAGGGAGGATGGCTGTGTGTGTACTGTACATGTGTGTGTCTCAGGATATGTTCTGAGTGGTTAGTTTCATGATGCAATACACGTGACGTAATAGACACACACTACAAAGGGGAATCAAAGATTCTGAGACACACACAGGAGTAATTGCTATACACACACTAGTATTCAGCATGTC
>CALSBV010012175.1:11100819-11118314 GCA_943590825.1 Bovichtus diacanthus | reverse complement strand
CACACACACACACACACACACACACACACACACACACACACACACACTATGACCTAAAGTGATTTAGCCCCATGCTAATATATTTTGATTTCAATGCAAACCCAAGAGAGAAAAGAGAAAAGAGAAAAGAGTACAACACTTGTCCATCTTAGAAGTGATGACAGAGCAGACATTCATGACATGCTTTCCTGGTAATCTCACATAAACCTGTAAACATCCTGTTAGATATAAAAAAAAAAGATTTGTCTTGTGGTTAGCACTGTCACCTTACATCAAAGAAATGCCCTTGTTTAAATCTCAGCTGTGGTGTTTGTGTTTCTTCCCACAGTCCAAAAACACACATAAATCAGGTCAACTGATGCATAGTCTGCATTCCCACAGTGCATGCTGGGACTCCCAACTGTCCATGACCCTGGGAAACAATATATGTAATATATAATATGTGAATGATGAAATAATTACACAGACCTGGTTCACTTCAGCCAGTAATTCATTTAGACAAAACTGAAGCGTACTGTATGTCAGATACATATATATTTTTAATACTTTTATTCATGGATGATGCAATCTCTGGCACTTGGGAAGGTCCATTAACACCAATCGATAAAGATACAGGTTTTCCAAAAACATATTCAGCAGATGGGACACCAGCAGGTTCAAGTTTTCAAATATCTCAACATCTAGGGCTACTGTATGGATTGACAAAACATTTGGTACTAACATTCATGGTTCCCAGATGATGAATCCTACCGACTGTAATGATCCTCTGACTTTCGCTCTAGTGCCACCATGAGGTGGACTTTTGTGTTAAAGTGAAATGTCTTATTAGATTCAATGACTTGCCATGAGGTTTGGTACACACAATCAATCACACGTGTACAAACATTTGTCAAATGTTAGCATGCTAATTTAAGTGATAATAGTAAACGTTATAGCCTACCTGCTTAACATCAGCATGTTAGAATTTTCTTTATGAGCATGTTAGCATGCCAGAGTTATTATTTAGCTCAAAGCGCTGAAGTGCTTATGTACTATGGATATATTAAGACAAGGTACAGTCTCACACAGCCACTAGCATGGCTGAAGACTCATAGCCTTAGTGTAACTTAGCATACTGTCCTCACATGGTGCATATTCCTAATGAAAGGTGTCTTTAGTTTTTGCTGTGTGCTTTGTGCTTGATGGGAACTTTTTTGCACCCTGGGCCCCTACAGGTTAACCCGACCGTGTGTTTAACCCTTGTGCCTCACTTTTAAAAAAGTTGTTCTAATGTCCTTTAGAGGACAAAAATGTCAAATGTCATTGTTGTTTTATGGGGGGGAAAACTCTGACTGTTGTCTGTGCATATGCACCGAACAGCAGTTCAGAGTATTCGGCCTTCTTGGAGACCCTGAATGGAGTCCTGTTGGGGGCTCCAGTAGGGGACTCCATAGTTCTACTGGGAGACTTCAACGCGCACGTGGGCAACGATGGAGACACCTGGAGAGGCGTGATTGGGAGGAACGGCCTCCCTGATCTCAACCCGAGTGGTTGTTTGTTATTGGACTTCTGTGCTAGACATGGGCTGTCCATAACAAACACCATGTTCGAACATAAGGATGCTCATAAGTGTACATGGTACCAGAGCACCTTAGGCCGAAGATCGATGATCGATTTTGTAATCGTATCATCTGATCTGAGGCCGCATGTTTTGGACACTCGGGTAAAGAGAGGGGCGGAGCTGTCAACTGATCACCATCTGGTGGTGAGTTGGGTCAGGGGGTGGGTGAAGAGTCTGGACAGACCTGGTAAGCCCAAACGGGTAGTGCGGGTGAACTGGGAACGTCTGGAGGAGGCCCATACCCAAGAGACCTTTAACTCACACCTCCGGCGGAGTTTCTCTGGCATCCCTGTGGAGGTTGGGGGCATTGAGCCTGAGTGGTCAATGTTCAAAGCTTCCATTGCTGAAGCTGCGGCGGGAGCCTGCGGCCTCAAGGTCTTAGGTGCCTCAAGGGGCGGTAACCCTTGAACACCGTGGTGGACCGCGGTGGTCAGGGAAGCCGTCCGACTGAAGAAGGAGTCCTTCCGAGATATGTTATCACGGGGGACTCCAGAGGCGGTTGCAAGATACCGACAGGCCCGAAGGGCAGCGGCCTCGGCCGTGACAGAGGCAAAGCAGCGGGGGTGGGAGGAGTTCGGAGAAGCCATGGAGAAGGACTTTCGGTCGGCACAAAAGTGCTTCTGGCGTACTGTCCGGCACCTCAGGAGGGGGAAGCGGGGAACCATCCAAGCTGTTTACAGCAGGGATGGAACACTGTTGACCTCAACTGAGGAGGTACTCGGGCGGTGGAAGGAGCATTTTGAGGAACTCCTCAATCCAACTAATACGCCTTCTTTGATAGAGGCAGGGCTGGAAGATTATGGGGGATCATCAGCAATTTCCCTGGTGGAAGTCACTGATGTAGTCAAACAACTCCACAGTGGCAAGGCCCCGGGGATTGATGAGATCCGTCCAGAAATGTTGAAGGCTTTGGGTGTGGAGGGGCTGTCGTGGCTGACACGTCTCTTCAACATTGCGTGGAAGTCGGGAACAGTGCCGAAGGAGTGGCAGACCGGGGTGGTGGTTCCCCTGTATAAAAAGGGGAACCAGAGAGTGTGTGCCAATTACAGGGGTATCACACTGCTCAGCCGGTGCTGGAAAGGAGGGTTCGGCCGATAGTCGAACCTCAGATTGAAGAGGAACAATGCGGATTCCGTTCTGGCCGTGGAACAACGGACCAGCTCTTCACTCTCACAAGGATCCTGGAGGGGGCCTGGGAGTATGCCCATCCGGTTTACATGTGTTTTGTGGACCTGGAGAAAGCGTATGACCGGGTCCCCCGGGAGATACTGTGGGAGGTGCTGCGGGAGTATGGGGTGAGGGGGGCGCTTTTGAGGGCCATCCAATCCCTGTACGCCCAAAGCAAGAGTTGTGTCCGGGTTCTCGGCAGTAAGTCGGACTCGTTCCCGGTGGGTGTTGGCCTCCGCCAGGGCTGCGCTTTGTCACCAATCCTGTTTGTGGTATTCATGGACAGGATATCGAAGCGTAGTCGGGGGGAGGAGGGGTAGCAGTTTGGTGGGCTTGGGATCTCATCGCTGCTCTTTGCAGACGATGTGGTCCTGATGGCATCATCAGCCTGTGACCTTGGATCGGTTCGCAGCCGAGTGTGAAGCGGTTGGAATGAGGATCAGCACCTCAAAATCTGAGGCCATGGTTCTCAGCAGGAAACCGGTGGATTGTCTACTCCGGGTAGGGAATGAGTCCTTACCCCAAGTGAAGGAGTTCAAGTACCTAGGGGTCTTGTTCACGAGTGAGGGGAAAATGGAGCGGGAGATGTGCCAGAGAATCGGAGCAGCGGGCGCGGTATTGCACTCGCTTTACCGCACCATTGTGACGAAAAGAGAGCTGAGCCAGAAGGAAAAGCTCTCGATCTACCGGTCTATCTTCGTTCCTACTCTCACCTATGGTCATGAAGGTTGGGTCATGACCGAAAGGACGAGATCGCGGGTACAAGCGGCCGAAATGGGTTTTCTCAGAAGGGTGGCTGACTTCTCCCTTAGAGATAGGGTGAGGAGTTCAGTCATCCGAGAGAGGCTCGGAGTAGAACCGCTGCTCCTTTGCGTAGAAAGGAGCCAGTTGAGGTGGTTCGGGCATCTGGTAAGGATGCCCCCTGAGCACCTCCCTAGGGAGGTGTTCCAGGCACAGCCAGCTGGGAGGAGACCACGGGGAAGACCCAGGATGAGGTGGAGAGATTATATCTCCACACTGGCCTGGGAACGCCTCGGGGTCCCCCAGTCAGAGTTGGTCAACGTGGCCCGGGAAAAGGAAGTTTGGGGCCCCCTGCTGGAGCTGTTGCCCCCGCGACCCAACCCCGGATAAGCGGTTGAAGATGGATGGATGGATGGAGAAAACAAATCATCAAAACTGACTTATTTACCGTATACTAAATACTTTTTCACAATCTGGGATATGTCAATGATTAGCAACAACATCGATTGTTGGGAAAAACATGAGAAAACATGGTGGAAAATAGGGCACTAGTGTCAAAGCCAGATATAATAGAATGCATGCTTTTCTGCTGTAAATGTGTGGGTTTAGTGGGTTTCAATGGGGACATTTGTGCCCTTATGCAATATGCATTAATACAACCACAATTATCAAAAAAATACTTACAATAAAAAAATGTTTTTTTAAAAAATGTCTCTAGTGAGGCATAGGGGTTAATAGTGAATTGAGTGGGTGCACGGTGCACCGCATTGTGTGGATGACATACATAGCACCAGAAAGGTTATTGAGTATAGCAACGTGACCTCTGCTGTGGAGCAAAGAACAATAATGTCTGTTGTGCTTGTCTTTCCCTGCAGACACAAAGTACGCTCAAAAGTGTCTGTAGTCTACATCAACATGTAGGGCTATAGAGTCTCATGTTTGTAGACCCTGAAGCCTACAAACATAACGACAAAATTCACAAATGTGTTGCATACACAGCTACACTGTGGGGAATATTGTAGAATATTTCACAAGTGTTTTCTGTTATTCCTCTCAGATGACACAGTCCAGGTTTTTAATGACCAGAAGGCAAATGCTTTGTTTAAGTTTCACACTTAGGTGATAATAATGTCAGTCAAGCAGAGTTGTTGAGTTAACAAACGGTGATTTCCCGTTAATCCCGGTGACCGACCAATAATTTCTGACTGAGAGGTGGGCGGTGTCACAAGGCCAGATAGACTAGTTGGAAACAGAGAAGACGTCTCACTACGTACATATTTCAAGGCAACGTCTTCCTCATAAATGCCGATGGAGTCCCGACACCAATATAACATTTAGGATTTGTCTGGATCCTAAGCGTGTGTTACAAATATTGACATTCAGAAGAACACGTTGCATGTTTGTGATGAACAGGTTTGATGATGAGTTAACCAAAAATCCACCCAGATTGTTATGTGAGCAGAATGTGAGTGTGTTAGTGAAGTGGATGAGGAAGTCGGCGGTAGATCTGAAAATGAATGTTTACACACAGAAATCAGCTGGATGTCAGTCATTTTCAATAGAAACCTGCTTCATAAGGAGGAAGTGGTCACCGTTCACTCAATTTAGTGGAGTGATTCATCGTCTTCATAGAGGATCTTTGGTGCACAAATCTGACATAAAAACCAACTGCTGTTATACACCATTCTGATTTTACTCTTTACATTGATACAAGTTCTGATACTGCAGGTCTTTTTTTTTTGTTTTAGCCTACACTGGACTATTTTCTTTTGTTTTTCCAAATCTAACCACTCCCTAATTGTTTCTTCCTCAAAGGTGCAACAATGTCTGATGAGTAAGTTCTGTCATCACACAGTTTAAAAGTAATATTTTTATGAAGCATTTTTGTCTAATAACATTGTCTCTTGTTTGCTTGTGACTCTGATTCCTCTTGTCCAACGAAATCCTCATGGCCAACACAGAGATGTAAGTTACAGTCTGCATGGCTTTCTAACCTTAGTAATTGGGAAAAAACAAAAGAAAATCTTTAATGCAGCTTAAATTCATTGTATTTATCCCTTTCTCCTCAGTACATGGCACCCCCGATTGACCTCAAGACAGAGGCAAAGGTAGTAATACTTATTTAAACTGACAATGTGTTCATGAATAATAGTTACATTGTGCTAACCTGCGTGTTTGAATGACTGAATCGTTTCACTTAGCTTAACAGCTTCCCTGAAAAAAAAACAATACTACAAAGCAAATGGGTCGTCACGATGAGATAGGATGCAAAGTTTAAAAACACAAGGTGAATTGAATATTATCATGTTAACTATAATAATAATGTATCATATTGACTCTGACTCATAGATTACAATTTCCTTCTTTACACAGATCTGTAATACACATTACATATTAATTATGATTGATGTGTTGCTTTCATTTTGTTCTTATTAGGTTTTGAGGTACATATGATTCAATACTGTAATACTGAAAATGTCTAGTGAGATGTTAAGGTACACAGTGAGTCAAAGTCACGTTGTCAAGTCGCATAAATAAGTGAGCAGCTACCTCCAAAAAGAGGTACCAGTAACTGTAACAAACTATGAAACCTATTTTAACTATTGCAGGTAAGGAATGTGTGTAATTTATATGACAAAAATATATTTAAATTGCATCATTATCTAAAAGATCAGATGTAATATGTCTTTTAAAAATATATATATTTTCAGCCCAAAAGCAAGATTTCAGCCTCCCGGAAGCTTTCATTGAAGGTAAACTACCCATGTGTTAACTCCTCACTTTACAAAGTGTACACCAAGCTATTCAAATTAGACCATTTTTTTCATGTTACATGTTACAAAATGATAAGCACTGATTATGCACCAACATTTCACATACTTCTCTCCATGTTGACTTTGACTCATCCAGATCCTTCTGCTGACTCGTGCAACAGAAGATCTGGAGGCAGAGAAGGCTGCGAGAGAGGAAGACAAGGTCCGATACTTGGGAGAGAAGCTTCCACCGCTGCAGTTCATTGGTTTGAACATGGATGGCCTGCAGGTGAGAGGGGTTATGGCCGTGAGACTAATCACACAAGATTGATTATGTGAAAACAATAATCATGTTTCTCGTTCGTCTCCTTAAATATAGTGTGGATATTTGTTTGTTGTTGTTTTTTTTAGACACTCTGTAAGGAGCTTCATGGAAAGATTGATAAGGTGGACGAGGATCGGTACGACTGCGAGGCCAAAGTCATCAAGAACAACAGAGATGTTTGTCATGCACCATGAAACACCAGATTCACATGAAAAACGTCGAAATAAAAGTCAAGAGAAATTGTACTTTAGTAACACAAAGTCACCAACTCTGCCTTTCACCATTTCTAGATCAGCGAATTGAATCGAAAGGTGCAGGACCTCGGAGGGAAGTTCAAGAAGCCAGCTCTGAGAAAGGTGAGAGTGTCAGCAGACGAGATGCTGAAAGCTCTCTTCGGATCCAAAAACAAGGGCTCCATGGACCTAAGGGGAAACCTCAAGTCTGTAAAGAAAGAGGACATCAAACAAGAGAAGGTACGGCTACTCAAGCAGACAGGGATCCAAAATCTTGGAAGGAAAAAAAAAAGAAACCGTAAAAAACCTTATGGTCTGTATGTGTGTTTTGATACCTCAGGAGCTGACCCACGAGGTGGGTGACTGGCGTAAAAACGTGGAGGCCATGTCTGATATGAAGGGCAGGAAGAAGATGTTTGATGCATGATGAAAATTGATACAATAAATAAACATTAATACCTAATGTAACAAAAAAAAAAATGCTACCGCTGTTTTGGCACAAGTGTAATAATATGCATGACTTTGAAGATGTAGTTTGTAGTTTTTATTTTAATCTCAAGTAGACCATTTGTAAAATAGCGTTGTGAATACTCAGTATATTACTGCCTGATAATGCTGTTATGTAAAAGAAAACAATACATTTGTATTGTATTGTATATGTCGCCCCTTTTTTTGTTTCACTTACACATAATAATAATAGATTTGAAGTATAGGGCTGTATTTGAGCAAAAACCCCAATATCGATATTGCAACAATACTGTAAGGTTGAATATTGGTGCTTCACAAAATATTTACACAATGACATTTTTGATAATCATCATCAGTAATGTGAATATAATGACTAAGTGGGTAAAATCAAATTATAAAACAACTAGAACAGTTTGGTAAGTTCAGAAAATGACATTACTTTACTGTAATGCAGCCTTTAAAACCAGGAAAAGAAAACAACTATATTATTGTTATTATGATTTCCAAAATCTAAGATGATATCTAGTCTCATATCAAGATAGCCACATTATATCGATATATTGCCCAGCCCTAATTTGAAGCAAATATTTAAGATACAGAAACTAAATGTAGCCTCTGCTCTAATAATGCAGCACAGATGATTTCTACAATCCGTTGTTAAATACTGTTAAGAATCATTCAGGTAAAATATTGAATTTTATTGGTGATTGCAACGTACTTGGCATTGTCCTTTGACAGTTTTTAAAAGGGTATTGTCGCTGTTTTTCATTTACAGTGTCTCCGCTGAGCTATGCCATTGACTTTCATTAACAAAAGCACCAGAGATATTTTCTGTCAGAGTCAGGATATACTTAGCCTTTTCTCTTGACTGGAATGAATTCCTCTCCGATAATAAACAGTTAATAACACTGTCACACATGCTCGTAGCTGTCCTTGGACTCACAGCAGTGAATGTCACTGTCAGATGGAGGTTGAGTGATGGAGGGGTGACAGGATGGAGTCGGTAGCCTGCGAAGAATTTATGAGTGCTCGTGAGCATCTGTGAAAATACAATATATGTCTGTGTGGATGCCAGTGTACAGTCAGACTGTTATTCCTGCTGTCCAGAGCGTTTTCATCACCAGTGTAAAAGCTTAAAATGGTCCTCATGTGTTTCTCTTAAACAGTCTTGTTGAGATAGAGATGTCAGGATATTAATCCCTAACAACCTTTAGGGAAGCGGAGTGTCTCATTACAATAGCACACCTTTATTTAACATTGACAGTATCGGCACAGACCTTCAGCTAATACCCCAAGGGCAGAAAGAACACAACAACCTATTTTAACTATATTATTATTATTGATATGATATATATTATTGTTCTTTTTTAATAGTTATTTTATTGTTTTTACATTTGCTTTATTCATCTGCTCCTACTGTCTTGTGAAGCACTACTAGCTAATTAGTGGCAAATAATAATAGCAAAAGTGCTACATAAATACATTTATTAAATATTAACACGCTGTATACACAAATTGGAAATTGTTCCTGGTCTGGTGACTGTTGAAAAGCTACTAAATCCCTGCTAAAATATGGTGGGCAAAATACGAGCTGCTCTTTGCAGAGGACCGTGCTCTGTTCCCGCCTACTTTGAGAACTTTCTGCATGACAGTGTTAACTAGTGAAAAATGTATTATAAATGTCACATTCAGGAACTACATAACTCATTTTTCTGTTTAAATATCAAATATCTTTTAAAAAAAAAAAAAAAAAAGGTTTCATATGTCCTAATGACACCAAAGTGATCTATGTATAGAAGAGAACAAGGAGGCATGATGTTTGTGAAAAGCTTGTATCAGAAATTATGATTATTTTGTAATATCAGTCGACACTTTGTCTCAGTCCAACTATCAAAAAGCACACATAATGAAATGTATTCCTCAAATCTGTCACGGTCCCTAAGAGAAGAGACTCGTACAGACTTGCAATAAGGCAGAGGTGAAGTGCCAGCACAAACAGAGGGATGACGTATATCTAAAGACAAGAGTCGTAAAACAGGAAAGCATCAAATGTTCTGGCCAAACCAGAAACCACATTTAAAAAGCTTCAATGCTTTGCTACCAAAAAAAAAAAAAAAAAAAAAAAAAAAAAAAAAAAAAAAAAAAAAAAATCACACAATTCTTGTTTGTGTTACAAACCAAAACCACCAGCAGGGTCGGGCATCAGACCAGAATTGTGTTGTTTGTATTGCCCTAACTAACAAGCAAAACAGTTGAACAAGTATTATATTTAAAAGACTAAGAAAAGGCACAACAAGTTTGTTAAACCGGAATGTGAACAATCAGGAACAATGCTGCCATTAGATTTGTCTTAAATAACAAACATGTGATAAATACACAAGATAATTTTTCCACCTACTACACTTCCCATCTGTGTTGACAGTGAAAACAATGTTTCCACAAGATTCATAGACTGAGCAAAAAAACTGGTTTTGAGATTTATCAAAACAATTATTTTTCAGAAAGAAAAAAAAAAAAAAAAAACTCGAAATTAAATTCAGCAGATAGATCAATAAAAATAACGAGCTGGCTAGACAGACATTACAGTAAAACTTGTTTGTGAGAAAAAAGGCCCTTCGTGCTATATTTACACAGACAGACATTTTTAATTGCCCGTCATGTCAAAAAACCCTGCTTTTATTTTAATTTTATTTTTCATACTTTTTTGCACAATATAAAAAGGGAGCGGTAATTCCACTCAACGTTTGACTATTATCTTTGGTACGTGGCAGAACTGGGAGAATAGGCAGACATTCTCACAATAATGCATTGTTTCAGTTTTCTGATATTTGATCATTGATTCATATGCAAAAACTGATGCATTGGGCAACCAACACACAAACATATCTGAAATTGACTGTCCTTCTCTGAAAAAAACGAAATGATGGCACACAAATATCACTTAAATATTTCAGTTTTTTTTCCAGTTTAAGGCTTTTCCTGACTCTGTTAAAACAGCACTATGTGGCCCCAGAACCTGAATAACCGTCACAACAGAAGGCACATTGAATATGTAATTAAACAAATAGGGGAGGGCACTCAACAGGTAAACTGAGATACACTTCAAATAACTTTAAACTCAAATGAAAAAAAAAAAAAAAAAATCCAACAAGCATTGATAAAATATATATAAAGTTTTCCATAATTTACAACATGAAAAATAAGGCTGTGTTTAACATATACACAATCTGCTGTCAAACACGTATATTTCCTTTTCTTACAAACAAAACAAAGACTTTTTTTCTCCAGTTAAGACCCGTGTGCAAGACTTGTAATGATATAGAACCCTTGTGTGTATACATCCTTCAAGTGTGCACTGTCATTTAATTCACGCTTTGTCTTTGGATCAGGTCACCTCCTTGCAGCCAGTAGTGCAGATTATCATTGCGTCAGTCAGGTGACATGCTGCACAGCTATAGCTTCATTTGTATTATTATATAGTCAATGGCACTCATCGACCAGTACCCTCACAGTAGTCAACACTACATCCAGTGTAATAAACTCTGAGCATATCAGTAGTATCTCTTTAGCAACAACAGTCACTGCTGCCAAGTCGCTTTTTATCCACAGATTTGACAGTATCCGATCCTTTGTCGGTATGTAGCAGGTATCAGGCTCTGGCCTTAAAGTGCTCTGGTTGCCGTGGTTTATAACCGTGGCGACTGGTGGTCATGGTGCAGCGGGCAGGTGACAACGTCAACTGTGCCTAGGCGACACCCGCCGGTTCCACATGCCACGTTTGGAGTGATAGTGGTGGAAGAAGTTCCTCAAGTAGATCCTCTCCACTTCAAGTCCTGCCTGGAGAATCCTGGAGCCGAGAGAAGAACGGGAGAGTTTGCTTAGTTGCATTCCATTCTGTTGCTGTGATCGCAAACTTTTTTCAGCAGAATATTGATATTAAGCGAAACAATAGACTTGCACAAAATGAAAAAACAGGTGTGAACTGTTTTTATGTTGCTGTGCAGATTCACAGGTAAAAGCTGAACTTAAACTAAATCATTGATAAAAATATGTATATTACTTGGTTAAATGTATTTATTTTTGTTCTGTTCAAAATGAAACAGCATATTTAAGAGCTTATTTCTACTTATTTCTCATATACATATTCACTATTCACCTAAACTGTACTGTACTGTACTGTAAAAGAAGAGATAGGCTTATAAATAATCTTGCAGCATCATTCGCTGGTCCATAAGCCTTTGGAATCCACTGCTTTAGGGAAATAAAAAAACAACGCAACTATACACACTGTTATGTATCATTCGTCTGTCATGTTCAATGCCTTGCAGCAGTTATTTTGTAATCCATCTGCTACAGTCATTTTTCACACACTCTTCCATCAGGATGCATGAACTTGTTACGCTCTGTGCATGCGAGTGGAGAGACCATTATCACCGTCAGTAACGGCAATTTAAAATGTTTTGTTTTTTTAAATTTTTCTTTCTTTTTTACTTAAAGTTCAAACAAAAAATAGATGAAATAGACAAAAAAAAAAAAAAAAACAAAAAAAAAAAAACTGAGTAACAAACAAGTCTATCCATTAAGTGACAATTTAGAACGCGAGGACAAACCTGTCGAGGAGCTCCCAGTCTTCTCCTCCCCAGCGGTCTTTGAACTCTTTAGTGTTCATTCCTCCTACTGTGTCCAGATCGGACTTATAGATCCCCAGCAGGCCAAAGCCATTGACCTCCCAGTAACCTGCAACACGGGTGGTATGGCCACATTTTCATTTAAAATGTAATGTCGCTTACACCCACACTTCTCCTGAAAATGCAAGGCTTACCACGACTGTGCTTTTGTTTCAACGTCATAACAATGTTTTTATAAATCTACACCTGCCACATGTTACAACCTTGTGTGGCTGTAGGCAATAAACTGTTAATCCAAATATCAATGCAACAATGAAGACATGAGTTTTGCGGTTACTGCGTAGATTCCCCTCCATCTCCGAAGGCACACATCTTGCTCGTTTTAAGACTGAATACCAAACTGACAAAGAAGCATTGCAAGAGTAGGCTTCCTAAAACGGGGTCAGTACTAACACAAAGAAAAAAGGAGATGAGCCTCGATGCAGAAAAGTGAGAAAATGTACAGTAATCTGCATATATACAGGCAAAAAACACACACAAGTTAAACCAAACAAGCCACACTTTATTTTCTGCATTGAATGGCTCCTTTCCTTTTTTTCTTAGACTAAATCCTTCACCGTCCGTCTCCAATTTTGCTGTACATCTTACAGGGTTCCTATACTCACTTTAACAACTATTTAAAGAATTTCTCACCGATTTAACATCTTCGTCGTCATGTTAAAGAACTCAAAAATCGGGGGGTTTTAGAGTAAACTTCAACATTGTTAGACATGATGAGTGCTTATTTTTCTTCTCCTGATCTTTCCAAATCAAGTCTCTTATTCATTCATAAAACTACTGCTGACCCTCATTAAAAGCCTTGTGATAAATATGACTCAAGTTGTAAAGTTTTAGTGCATTATATTTAGACTAAAAAGGAAGCACTTTGAAATCGATTTTCTTTTCTTAAATTTACAACCTTCAAAATAAAGATGGGTGCATCTGCATCTACCTCTGGCATCTAATGGCGTAGCCCCGCAGTCCAGCCTCAACACTATTGGAGCAAAGGCCATGTATCCCTCCACACAGTGCTTCCTGATGGTGTCGATGATGGAGGGAGGGAAGTGGATGTGGAGGTCACAAAGAAACACAATGCTGTGGTCATCCTGAAGAAAGAAAGATATCAAATAACTTTATTTTTACTGTCTATTCACACATCTATCACTTAATCTTAAAGATTTATTGCAGACTCATGTTGCAATACTCACATTTATAAGGTTGATACCCGCTTGCAGACCAGCAGAGCGCTCAAAGTTTCCGCTCAGCTTCACATACTGGTACCTGATAAATTCCAAATGGCATTATTATATGACATACATATCCGGTATCACATTCAGATTCAGTGTAAAAGCGAAGCAAACACGCATACCCGGGCAGTGCGGATTTCTGTAGAGCCTTTCTCACGTCGATGTCAGTGCTGCTGTAGTCAGCGATGATGAGATTAAAGTTGTGGTCTCTGGTTTCTCTGAACAGTTGTTCCATGTCTGCAATCAGCTGCTGCACCCACCGAGCCTGGTTTTTCACTGAGAATCGAACAGACAAATGGTCGGTATACAGCATAAATAGACAAAAAGGGGAGAAACGCATCAAGATAAATTAACCGTCACGCGGCCAAAAAGAAAAGAAAAAAAGATTTACAGAGTATGACATTTTGATGTTACCATTGTCAAATAACACGACTGATGGAGGTTGCTGTATTTAATTCATCTTTTTTTTGAAGAGCATCAATGGACAGACACATTTTTACAGCATAAACATATCCTTCAATAAAAAGGAATATTTTATCTAGAATCAGTATTTCAATGTTAACTTCCTTGACCATACTTCATGACTGAAGTAAATAAAGACCTCTGTGTACTATTATTTAAAGGCCTTCCTTTTTGACATTCCACTTTTAAGATCTTGTCCCATAAAGACTGTCCTTATTCCTGCACATTTAAGAGACTAGCTGCTATGGATTATTCCCAAAAAGTGTTTTTCAAAAAGGTCCACTGAGATCTGAGTTTTTAAATACAGCTTTGAATCTGAAACTGATGGCTATATAATGAGACAAAAAACATTTATAGGAGGCCTTTCTTTCTTTTGAGTAATGAAATACTGACAAGGATCCTGTGGTTGGCACATGCTTATTAATGGCAATATTACAACTTCTACAGGAGATTCTAAGAAGTAAACGTGGACATATTGAGGTCGGTCGTCATCAAATATGGTGAAATATGAAGTGTTTAAAACCCGAGCACCTTGACGACTAATGTATTTGTGAATAGCAGAAGTTGAAACGGAAGCCAATGCACAAAAAGAAGCAGAGCACAGGACAAAAGGAACAAAAAGGGAGCTGTTGAATGAGCAAGGTTAAAGGTGGATTTACCTGGTACTATGAAGTGAACGGTGGCCACAGGATTCCAGCGAAAGCCCACCGGGTTACACAGCACCAGCTGAGGCTGCGGTCGTTGGAAACTGAAGTCCTTGATGCGCTGCCTGCTGTGGCGAATCAGATTGTAGATGTAGTACGACAGGCGCAGCAGCTGGCTGTTCTCATCTTTCAGCTCCAGCTCCACAAGGTAGCGGGTGCCCTGGAACCCGTCCATGCGCTTCACCACGTTAACCACACGCACCAACGTGAACTGCCTTCAAGGACAGAGAGAATAAAAAAAATTTAAAAAACATGGTGAATTGTAATTAAAATCTATATGTGATTTTAATTGTATACGTGTATGTAAATGATACGATTGCAATTATTTTGGAAGTGTTATTGATTCCAAGATGTGACATAGCTGTTTTTCTTTATTAATTATTATTTGGGTCAATGGTTTCCCAACCTATGGGTCGGGCCTCACAAAGGAGTCCCAAGATGAATCTGAGCGGTTGTAAGATGATAAACAGGAAGGGAGTTAAGTAAAAACATGTAGTATTTCTGCTACAGAACTTATTTTCTAAGGCTTTTCGCTACTGTGTGTCTTTTCTTCTGAAATACTGAATTTCACAGCTTGCAGACAAAATGGTTTATCTAGCAGAAGTTAGGGAACAGAGAATTACGTTCTACCTTTTTACCAATTTTAGGTCTCTAATTATGGGAAAAAAAACATGCATCTCATGGTTCAGGTCACGGGTGCATATACAAATACAATACTTACCCATGGTGCTTTTTGTTTAGTTGGTCCATGAAAGCCTCGACCATGGACAGAGCCTCACTGGATTGGAAAAGCACGTTGCCTGAGATGTTGCAGTGCAGGTCGATCCAATCTGAACGCTGTGCCTGAAGGTCCAGGTGGCTGAACTGGAAGGTCTGGCTCCAGTTGACCTCAGTGTCAAACACCGGCGCAGGGGTAAGGTCCTCATCATCCGCACCTTCAAAGTCTCCCTCTTGTCCCCACAGGGAGTCTCTCCGTCTCACAGACCTGTTACGAACCTCGTCTTCCTCCCCTCCTTGGTCCTCAACTTCTTTCGTAACTGACAGCGCTTTGTCCATTTTGCCTTTAGAGATCATCTTTGCTCTGTAGATGCCGTTTTCTAGATCCTGACGAGGCATTTTCTTCTCTATATCCTTATCCCTGAGGGCTTTTCTGATATCTGTGTCCCTCTGATTTAGCCTTACTACAGGGCGGTCCATGTCTCTTTTGGTAGAGGTGGTAAAACGCTCGTTGGCAGCTGGCTGGAGATCCGTTTCTCCGATTACGAACCTCTGCTGCTTGGCCACTGCGTTTTTTTCAGGCAGAGGAGCATCCCTCTCTAATGGATGAAGCTTTGAGTCTTTGAGACTCAGTTTTTGGGTGTGGTTAATTTTACGTGACCTCTGGCTATGATGCCGTTTGAAATTGAGTTGCTCTGACGGGACTGCTGGTTGTTCCTTTGCTTTACGCTGCTCTCTATCCGCTGGCATCTGTGGATTTGTCTGTTCTGATTTGGGCTTCGGTCTCTTTGCTGGTGTTGAATTCCCTTTTGGTTTTATCTGTTCTGCTTTTTTAAGCCGGCCCTCTAGCTTTAACTCTGTCTGGTTCTGTTGCAGAGGCGGGAGATGTTTTGAGGCTTGTGATGACTGGAGAGGCTCAGCTGGTTTCTGTGGTTTTGGCTGTGGGAAACTGTCTTTCCTTTGCTTCCTCTGCAACTCATCTATGTGCACTCTTGTGTCAGAGGTGTTCTTCAGCGTGTTATTAGCGTCTTGCATGACTAAGGAGAAGAGTTTGCGCCTGCGTCTCTGAGCATAATCATCATAATCGTCACCATAGTCTGGAAAGAGTGCGTTATCCACCTGGTCCGGCCTTGCCTCCTTTTCTCTTTGATAGCCGTCATTGTCAAACTCATCCTCCTCAACTAGCATCGATTTTCTCCTCTGGAAACCAAAATCTAGCAGAAGGAGAGTGTTATGGACTGACAAGTAACCTAATTTCATTTTTATTTTTTAAAGAAAGCAAGTACAAAATACCTTGTCCTGCATTTCCTGTTTCCTGCATATCAGGACGGTCTAGTCTCATGTACCTAGAGAAACCGAACCTGAAAACACAATTATGCAAAGATTTAGAAGAAGTTAATTAGCCTGATGTTAAGGTAAGATCACAAATTAGTTTTTACATGGGACTCTTTCAAAAATAAAAACAAAACATTTCCATCTTCGGCTGTGAAAAGATTCTGAGTAGATTGAGGGGTACAGCACCCTCTGTTGAGGATACTGTAAACCTACTTAGAATTCCACTCTGTCCTACTGTATACATTTTCATTTAGTATAGAATGTGACATTAAGTGGTACTACATATGGATCTATAATTAATTTGTTCATCCCCGGTGTCTTACATCTTCATGTAGTAGGAGCTTCCGGGGTAGAAGCAGCTGTTCTCTGTCTCCATGTGTGTAAGTCGGGTGTAGTCATTGGGGTAGATGTAGGACATGTGGACCTGGGGAGATGAATTTAAAATGACATGCAGTTAAAGCTACGAGCTTGCCGATGAATCACGAGATCTTGCAGAAAAAAGGAATGTCTGACCCCCGTCCACAGGGATCAAACAGGTGTGTGCAGAGTTGAGTTAATAACGCATCAAAAGCATCATGTGTGTTTTTAGTTTTTTCAGATTTCAGAATTGATTGAAAAGTGGATATTCAAATCATTTCCGAGCTAAAATAGTTTGATGTTTCGGATATAAGATAATTAGGTTTCTTGGCGAGATAAGAAGGTCAACATTCTTCTCATATCTGTTTGTTACATATAAAGCTGCAGCTACAGCCTACTAGCTTCACATACAGGCTGTGTCTCAATTCAGGGGCCGAATCCTGCATTTGAAGACCGAATGCGTCCCAGCGACTGTCCCATCTTGAAAGGCTCCGTCAAATGTAGGTTTTTTTTTTTCTTGGATTTGAAGGATTCAATACCTGGATGGTTCACAACCAAAAATATCCCAAGATTCATTGCGCATCTCAAAACCGGTAACAATGGCTGTGGAGGATAACAGCTAGCCTGGCCCTGTCCAAAGGTTAAACAATCTTCTAAAAAAGTCACTAATTAACACACACACACACACACACACACACACACACACACACACACACACA
>CALSBV010012175.1:11048681-11100419 GCA_943590825.1 Bovichtus diacanthus | reverse complement strand
TGTGTGTGTGTGTGTGTGTGTGTGTGTGTGTGTGTGTGTGTGTGTGTCCAACAGATATTTCAGTCCGACCATCTCTAGAGACTTAGAGAACCGATACTATAAGGGTTTGACTCACATGAGGATACAGTGGGTAGTGCAGGTTCTTGCAGAGGTCAGCTGTAGAGCTGCCACACCAGTCCTCAAAAACGTGCAGATTGGCCCGTCCCTTATACTGCAGGAAGTACAGAGAGAGTGAGGACGATGTTGGGAACACACTGGCGTTTGTGTTGCAGTCAGTCAGCAGTGGGACAATTAACCACGTGGCCTCAGTACTTGGCAAACTAAAACCAACAAATACAGACTTCCTTAGATGCCACTTGACAATACAATGACAGGCTTACTTGTTTCAACTGTTACCCGTTCAATCTATCCACCCCACTTCCTGTGTACAGTCTTATTAAAAGTGTTGGTTTACCCACAATATAATACATTACCTCTACTGGTATCCAACTATGCAGAATGTTTTGGTTTTATTTATTTGCTCAGGTTTTTAAAATACCTGTCGCCAACTGTGTGGAGTTGAATAGAATTTCATCTGTGGTGGTCAAAGCATTATCAAATGACATGATCACAGGTACTGTGTGACAATGGAGACCATTGTCAAATTGCTTTTCACCGCCTCCTACAAAGTCAACACATGCACGTAAATGAAGAAGAAGTCAGGTTTCAGCAGAACCCCAGATGTCCTGTAAACATACACCTCTGTGACATTTGCCAAAGACGCCATGTTATCTGATCTTTGAGTCAGAATGATGCAGGTTAGAGCCCAAGCCTCAATATTACCAGTACAGCAGTTCATCAAATTTCATTAGTGGTCAAGCTACATGCTTTGCTGTCACCAGCACAGTTAGTTAAATGTTAGCGTGACCCAGGCTCTGAGGTTAGGCTGTAAAATAATGACCCCACAGGCTCAGTGCTGCTTGTAATCATTTACTGTTACTGTTTCCACGTCTGTGATCAAAAGCCACTTTACTCATTTACCGTCAAGCTCAAACTTATTTTATATCCTCCATGGCTCTGCTGCACCTCTTTCTCTTTCCTTCCAATCAGTACAATGCTAAATCTGTGAAAGTTGTGACATTTAATGGACTTCTAAACTGTTATTGTTGTAGTTACAGCTTCACAATTGTGAGGAAGTTCAGCTTTTCTTTGATTTAAGTGATTGTAAATTGAATATCTTTTGGTATTGGAGTGTTAGTTGCATAAAAGCAATACATTTGAAGACGTCACCTTGGACTTTAGTGAACTGTGAGAGTACTTTTCCCTACTTTTTATTGACCAAATAATTTAAAACATTTTTGTCAGATTAAAATCAATAATGACAGGAATTTTAAGTGAAATTTTTTTTTTTTTGGTAATGTATGTTTTTAGATATTTTAATGAATTAAATACCTGAAAAATGTAACTACTTTATCACGTTGATGAGAAAATTAATTAAATTGAATATTCCCATAAAATAGAATTTTTGGAGACATTACACGGATAACTACCCTGGAATAAACAGCATAAATAAAATCACTGAAAGTTGACAAATTGTATATATTGTCATAAAGGATGTATCACTTTCACCGCTAATGTATAAACAGGTTTTAGTTTTAGAACGTAAACGATTACCAATCAGTGCCTAGGCACCCACACCATCGTGATCACTGGGACTATTAAAATGCTAACGCAAGTTTGCTTACAAAAGGTCTACAGAGGCAGACACAGCAAAAGCTTACCCCAAACATGAAACATGAGGTGCAAGCAACTGGCCAAAGCACAGCGCAGCTCAATATAGTGGAAACATGATGACAGAGCAATGGAAGCTGCTGAAGCAGACTCTGCTGCAGGAAACATACTGGTCACAGAGGCAAATGAGCTAAGGTGGGAGGGAATTGGGCAGGCCTGGGCAGGTTATTGAGAGTTCAAAAGAGGTGAGGTCTTTAAGCAAGTGGCACTACACAGACATTAGCTGCCACAGCAAAAAGCCCAGACACCAATAAAGCCAGCGGACACACACACACACGGACACACACACACACCTCTGGTTTCCAGGTTTGTGCAGTATAGCTGGACCTCCAAGCAGCTGAATCCTCCACAGAGTCTGGTTGATGGTCCCTTCTGACCTGGAAAACACACATATTAAAGTCTGAGCTTGTTTTCCTCTGCCCCTCGCCTTGCACCACCATATTTTCTATTACCACTTCTTTTTCCATGCTCCGGACTTACCTTTTTGTCAAACATGGGTCTCCTCCAGCTGCTGGCGTCAGAGTTCATACCTGAGGAAATGCGTGAAAACAATCAGCTGACACACACATGAAGCAACACTGTCACAAATGTGTGACCTGTACAGAAAATGTATTTTATACCAGAAACAGCGTTTGGCTCGATCTGCTTTTTAATAGTTGCTGGTGTAGGAGAATCAGCTAATTTACAGAGCGAGAGAGTGTTGAGAGGAGGAAACACACATAAATGTACAGATGACAAACTCTTGCAAAAGTTAGGCCGACTCTCAAACAGTGCTGCTGAAAATAACAAGGCACAGACAGCGACCACAGAAAAACAACCACCTCTGCAAATGACTTAAACTCCCCCCCCCCCCCCCCCCCAGGTGTTACCGGATTTCCAAAAAGATTTTAATACAAGCTTTTTCATCCATTTCTTGTGGGCTTGTGTTGCACAAACAATGGAGCCCAGTGTCCTAAACAGAGTCCCACCCATCCACTCCCTGTTCCAATTCAATGCTGATGACCACTGAATGCAACTCATCTTACTCACAGCCTTCCTTGAGCTGCTATGGCACTCCGGTGTTGGAAAAAAATATCTGGTGCTCTGGTAGAGCAGATTCAGAAATATTATTACTTCTAACCTCCTTATGTCAACTTTAAAATTATAGGGTGGTGTGTATTTTAAAGGAGGACCTCAGTGTTTTTTTTTTTTTTCTTTTATGAGCTTGTGGTGTCAGTGAGTGAATTGGAGTCTGTCATTATCACTAGGGTGGAGATCTCCAAACACCCACCCTTGAGACATGTGGGCCAATTTTGGCAACACCCGTAATTCTAGAGTGGCGGTTAAGAAAAGCAAGAGAGGAATATTTTTATCTCCATCTGCACTCATCCAGTCTTACTACTTAGCGTTCTTCTGTTGCCTTTTTGTCACAATTTTCACCACAACACTGATTATGCATTTGTTAAAACTTCTGTTTTTAATTCCGATATCAAATTCAATCATTTCAAAATGGCTGAAAGTGCTGCGTTTGGTGAAATTCAATGACCCAAAGCTGAGAGAATAGGGTTTACAGGCTTTTAGCCTTCATACAGGGACCAATCATTACATATTTAAGAGACTGGAGGTTTTTCATGTGGCTATTGTAATAATGTGACGTGTTGGTCTGTTCCGTCTGGTTTGGAGACTATATTCCAGATTTTGCATAGCTACCCTACTAACGCAGCCAAGTAAATGTTTCTACTGGACAATTTGTTGGAGTTAGAAGGATTTTAAACACTGTTTCACTTGTATGTAGATTTCAGGAGGAAGTCTATGCAATACATTCAGTTAGGGCAGTCAAATATTCAGTTGACATAGTCAAACACATTGATACCAGTTATGTGGGAAGTAGTATACTTGTGTAAGCAGTGTAATGGGCACATTAGAGCTCAACTACAACTGTTTCTTCTATACCAAAGGTTTATTTAAAAAATGTGGGACAAGTGGCCAGTAGAGAGGATCACCACACCCTGCTCACACAGGGAACCTTTCTTTTATCGGGACATTTATTAACTGCAGCACTTCATACGTAATCTATGTTCTTAAGTGCCTGTGTGACCTACATGAGGGAAAAACAAGCCGTCCCTTAAAAGACCCATGTCTGCAGAGCTGAGCCCGAGAGCACTCGTGTGGTATTGACAGTCTTGATATTTCAGTTGTCTTCTCTGCTGTTCGAAGGTGATGCAGATGTGCCTGCTCTGCTGCACAGGAGGAAACCCTGAACAATAAGCATTTTCAGCAAGAATGCTTCTAGGTTTCTTAATGTGGACACACTGAGCCCAAGAGGTTTTTTTTTTAATAAAGACTTTGAACTTTGTTGTTTTTTAGATACTCTGAAGGGCCCTATACTGTAGTTTTATGAGGACTTGGACAGGTGTATTTACTGTTATCTCTTTGAGGCTCTTTTTTTAATCTTATTTTTATATAAAAAGGTTCACACAGGATGAGTGTAGGATACTGCTGTGGGTCAACAAGGTGCAGTAGAATAATGAGCTAATGCGTTTAGCTCGTGAAATATTAACAGTAATGCTTAATGGCAAGTGTTTTTTGTAAACATGATATCCAATCTTGTATGTCTGAAAGTCCGGTCATTTAAAAAATCCTAACAGCATTTTTTTTAAGTTTTGACAAAATACAAATATGGACGGCCGTTACAAGTAAGCTTAGGAAGTACAGACCGTGGTATGTTACATTGGTCCGGGCAATGTACGTGTCACGATAAAAGAAAAAACTAAAATGTCATGCAACAAGGAGGACAGCTCTGTACAAATGTGCCGGAGTTTTGCAAGCGGTTGTTGAATGAATACAAATTAGCACACAAATGTCTACCGTTGTCTGCAACAGGAGTTGCATGACCGCAACAGCTTCCATATGTCATCATCACTTCAACTAGCTTTCCTGCTTGATAAATACAAAAATACTTCAGATTAACTGTTTGACACCTTTGTCACCTACAAACACCTGGAACAATGCTGACAGTATATTCTTATGTGTCCAACGCCACATGCCATTCTTCGATTACACATTTAGATCTTCACGTTGCTCTTTCAGCTCTGTTCGAAGGCTATATGGGTCCTTCCTTTGACAGAAGTCCCACTGTGTCGAGGGGGCTACAGGCCAGGAATGTGTAGATCGGCAAGCCCTGTAATGTAGGTCTGAGGCATGTGTTTACACGTCAGGGTTTGTTGAAAGTGTGCGTTTCATGTTGTTACTTCTCTCTTGTGAGCAGACACTAACCTGACTATTTTCACAGTTTTCATCTCCATCCATGCCAAGGCGGTGACACCCTCATGTTATACTTGGGTGTGAGTGCAATGGAACAGATGGTAGCTGAGGCGTAAATAAGGTAAAAGGGCAGGACGTTTGATTACCAAGTGTGAGACAAGACTTCCTTCTGAGTGTAAACCTGCAATCTGACCTCCCCATCCCCCCCTCACTCTTTTCTTTGCTCTAAAAACACACACTGCTCCATCTCTTTAAATCGACCTGTTGTCTCACCTGCTGTAGGCTCATATTTCCTGTGCAAATGCATCCAGCATGATTCAAGGAAAATAAAAGTAGATGTATATTTATGTTAATGTTCACACTGACTCAACTTCATTGGCCATTATCTAATACAGTTTCGCTTACATTGAATGAAAAACCTTACAGTGTAATCCAATACAACATTCCTGCAATAAATAGTCCTTTTATGTAATTTCAAATAGTTAGTTAGAACTTTATTGTCCACATCACGGAACATCGTCTTTGGCTTCACTACACAGGATTTTAAAACCGTTCTGAGAGGTGATGATTCAGCAATGTGGTAATTTATGAAGCGGCACTTTGTTGAGTGGCGATGAACTGCATTTTATTGTGGGGTGTTTTTATGGGTGCTACTCCATATTAAGAAATGAAGTGGATCAAATATCAGAAACAGCTTTAGAAACAATGCAGTCCTATTCAACATCACTATACAAGTTGAGCCAAGGGAATGAATGAAAACAAGGAAACCCAACAACACAATTAACAATAAATAGGAAGTTAGTGTTGCATGGTTTCCTTGGATGCGTGCCACCTCAAATATTACCCCACTGCAGCCTGATCTTTCTGCAAGATTTTTTTTTTTTTTTTTTTTAACATGCTCCCTTTCCATTGTTAGGCTGTTGTATCAGTTACAGGTTGTTTATTAGATCCAATCGCAATCTAAATTATGCATTACTTTAACAAAAGTTTAAAGGACACTTGTTGAGTAAGACCTGTCGTAGCCGGCAACCTACAACTTACCGGTATCACTGCTCCATGCGTTTGTAGCAACCATCTCATGGTAGACGGTCGCAAGTCCGACCAGCAGAATCGCCCCGAACAGAAGATATTTGCCATTGCGCCGCAGTTTCTTTACGGGGAAAAACGCCGCGAACATCTTGTGTCTCAGGCCAAAACTCCTCCCGAGGTATTCATCGGCCGGGTCACCCGCTTTGTCATCAGGAGGGGACCGACCCCGCCGTGAGCCCGTCCGCCTGACACCCACCGCAGCTCCCAGTTGGTGCGTACTACCGGCGCCCTGGATATCCCCAGTGCGCGCGGCTCCTGGTGGCTCTCATCCCGCGAAAAAATCCCACCATGACCTGAGGTAGCCGGTGATCTACACTGAGCACTCTCGATCATCTATAACGCCCTGACCTTTGCTCCGGCTAGTCCAACATTTCGGTGCACACGACCCGATCATTTAACGGAGTGAGCAACGAAATCTCACACCAGCATTTACGCCTCACAACTTCACGAGAGGAAAGACAGAAGATGATTGAAAAAGATCGGAACAACAGACAGTTTTGCCTTCAAAGTAAAAGCACAGTGGGGCAAACAAAATAAAAATCATTGATGCGAGCACCTGTGCATAGCTGTGAATACATGCCTTCGGTTCACTGTATATTATTGATAACATGTCTACGTTATTCACCGTTTAGTAAACTGTTTTACACGTCAACATGTTTGTCACTGGGTGGTTTATTTTGAAATAGGAGGATGCCGGAAACACTTTTTGTTTGTAGCTAGTTTGACACCACTCGCTCTGAGATTGAAGGGAGGAGTGAGCATTGGCAGCACCCATCACCCTTTACCTTGGGATTCACCTGTGACAGGTAACGTTAGTAGCAACAAAACAACTATATGAGTGGAAAAGTTTTGAATACAAGTGTTACTGTTGTGGACATTAAACACGAGCTAATGCATATCTGTAACAAGTGAGAATGCCTAGAAAAGGGCTATAGTTTGAGTGAGGACAAACTATTTACCTAACCAATAGTGGTTGAAAAATATAGTTTGATTACATATTCTTACTAGTAAACAATAAAGCAATTAAATAGTTACAGAGCAAGTGAATTCAGTGTGTAAACTTTTTGATTGGTAGAACATCCTTATGTTGTCCAAATAATCCTAGAGGAATTGTATGCCAATTGGGTGGTTTATTTATCTACCCTCACAAGCAAACAAAGAGAAGATGGCTCCTGTTGCTCTGGGAGAAAGACAAACATACCCTCCCAGGTGATTCCTCCCTGCACCAGCCTTTCTATATAAACCTCAGAAAATAGTGTCTGTCACAACACAAAAGAAAATACTCCCAAATCAGTGCATACATCTAGCCTACAATACATCAAATGCTGTGAATAGAAAATGAATAGCTTCTTCACTGTTTTATCATACACCTGTAGAGAACAAGTGGTGCTGGGCAGTAATCAGAGAGAGATCACATCCGTAACCTGACACCGATGTCCCTGTGGGAGAGCTGGAGGATCAGATCAGATCCTGTCCGTCCTCGAAAAAGAAGACTCTGACCTTCTGAGGTGCGCACTGGGTTAAATACTAATTATTACATTGTGCAATAACTAATAAATAAGTATTGCATGGTAACTGGAAACTGAGGGAGATAAGATAAGACACGATTGTCTTACTGCTGTGCAAGATAACAATACAACGAAATTACGATGGCACTCCTGATAACAACTTAACAGAAAGTCAAAATAAGAACTGTACTCAAAGTGCTATCCGATGTGCAAACAAGCGAGCAATAGCAGCATACAGCTTGCACATTACAGAATGAAGTCAGTGGGGAGAATGGTACATGTACAATAGATTTATGTGCGTGTGTTTTAATGGGTTTATGGGTGGCAGGGGTGTGGTGTTAGGCCATGTTTAACTATTTGCTTTTGGGAAAGAAGCTGTTTTTTCAGTCTTGTGGCGCGTCCTGTATTGGCTGCCGGAAGAGTTTGAAGAGGTGGAGTGCAGAGCGAGCTGGGTCATGGAAGATGTTGGAGGCCCCTTCTTGCAGACAGCTGTGTCCCAATCATGCTTTGGGCCGTTTTGCTGATCCTCTTCTGCAGAGCCATCTTGTCCTTCCTGGTACAGCTGGCAGACCAGTGAAGAAATGGTTGTGTCCAAGGCCACGCTGTGGAGTTTGGACACTAGTCTGTTGGGAAGTGTTGAAGACCCAACTGAAGTTCAAGAAGAGCATCCTGACGTACATGTCTGGTCAATAAGTGAAGGTCAAAATCAGCCTCTCTTAGCATTTGGATTTCACTGGTGGTCGAGGCATGTCGGGACAACAGCTTATGTGTATGCTGTGCTATGCTCTTCTGACCTCCTTAGTGTCCAGTGTCAGTTCATGGTGATCTGGTGGCAGTAATCACGTTATCTCTGTCAAAACGAGCTAAGATCATGTTAAAGTCCTCTGCCAGTGAGGGGTTGCTGCCTCACTGGTAGAGGACTTTAACATGATCTTTGTTTGTTTGTATCCTTTGTTTCAGAATCTGCGATAGCCTTGCAGCATGCATCACTTATCATTATTGTTATAATTGTCCTTGCCCTTTGTAGTTGTGTTTTACGGCTTTAATGCCTTGTTTAAGATTAACTCCTGCTGGACGAGGGTGCAGTGTTATTAGCTCTGTAAGCAGAATCTCTAAGCCTTATCAGATTCCTAACCTTTTTGTCCATCCAGGGTTTCTAGTTAGGCAACACCCATTTTCTGTGCAAGTTAATAAAAGGACAGTACTGACAAAGTTTACTGTTCTAGGTCTATGACTGTGTGCTCTCAACGCAGTCCTGTAGTTGCCTCAGGCCAAACTCTAACCACTACGCTAGTTGGTTTAACTAGCTTGTAAGATGGAAACATTAACAAAGGTGGTCAGACTGAGATAGGTGGGAGAATGGCACAGCCTTGTATGCGGTCTACATTGGTGTAAACATGGTCCAATTCTTCCTCCCACCCCCCTGGTTGGTTGTTTAACATGCTGATAAAAATCTGGGGCGAACTAACCTGAGGTTTGTCTAATTGAATCCCCCTGTTACTGAACAGAAGTAACAGTCAAGAATATCACACACAATCAAGTTGTAACTATTGTTTATTACACCTTTCTGTCAAGCAGTGACCCTTCCAAAAGACAAAGATAAACTCAACACACAACCCACAGCCCAGTTTTAAATTAGCTCCCGTGTTCAGTTTCTGCTCCACGCTACAGGTGCTGTTGAACAGGGCTTACGTCTTCTTCTGGCGTACCGTTTTTAAACAGCCTGAATCTGAAGAGCCATACATGCACACACTCATACATTTCTTTACAGCAAATTAAGACTAAGACTTAACGGTTTTATTACGTTGGTGTGTCCAGGAGAAGCTAATTCATGTCCTGCTTTTAAGCTGCTTTAAAATGCACATATTCCAGTTAAGTAATTGGTTGTATCCATCATTTTGAGAACAATACATAAGTCACAAGAACAACACTGGGAAGGAAAAAATAAAAAGTACAAAGTCAATATTTCCTAAGTAAAAGGTGAACAGTCCTGTACCCTGGGGGCTATAGGGAACTCTATTTTTAGATTGAGAGAGAAGCTCGAAGCTATTCCAGGCTAACGTCTTATTACTCCAACTATCCACAGTGCTGCTACATACTTACTTTGGGACACAAGTCACTCTAACATTCAGACACATCATATCTATGCACACAACCATCACAACTCCATGAATTGATCAGTAGGCCCATGAGGAGTGTTAGATGGATAGCATAAAACGTGAGAAGGGGTAGAGGACAGAGGGTAGTGCAAGGTAAATGGTCTAGCCCTTGAAGGGTGAAATTCTGCACTAAACACTTCGATGCACTTTTTTTTGCTTACCCAAAATGCTGTGTAAACACATGCACAGTTCAAAGCTGTCAGTTGAACAGGTTCAAGGGTGGGGTTGTGGCACACAATTCATTTATTAAAACCCCACCCCCCAGTGCCATCAGCTGCCACAGCAAAAAGCCCAGACACAAATAAAGCCAGCGGAGACACGTCCAAGTGCACACACACACACACACACACACACACACACACACACACACACACACACACACACACACACATACACACACACACACACACACACACACACACACACACACACACACACACACACACACACACACACACACAGCTGAAGTTACAAAACTCTGAAGTACATATGAACCGTAAGTCGCATCTTCATCTACGCCTTTGCGTCACTCGCAACTTCCTTCTCTCCGTTTTCAACTTCCATGTCATCATTGATGTTCTCTTTGCTCTCGCTCTTCCCCTTCTCTAGTTCTTTCTGTTCATGAGGAGAGAAAATCAGATTAGCCTTTCTTTCACTTTTCAGTTGGCCTCTTTGACAATCTTAACGCATGCTTATCCCACCCCCTTGTGGCGGTTTTAGAAAACACTCCTTTACCTTTGAATCTCTCTCTGCAAATTTCTGGAACATGTTGGCGTAGATGCGTTTGTCCTTCTCATGCTGCTGCTTGATATGTTTCTGACAAAGACCCACCTAGCAGAATATAATGAAGGAGAGGTAAGGCAACAATATTTTCAGATATTCACAGGTACAGCCGAAAGATGCAATACGACACAATGAATGTCTTCAGAGTTTTACTGCAGTTCAACCAGATATATCATTATTCTAAGACCAATTTGACATGACCTGAAAGGAACACATCTTTCAACTTTGGATGAAAATGTTCACACCGACTTAGTAATTAAGACAGTTGGCTTTACAGCCAGGAAATGAATGCAGCAGCAACTGTTTAATTGCCAAAGCCAGAGATAATAATAGATCTAAGAGTGCAACATGTTCCCGTTTTATTGTTCGTGATAGCACAAAAAAATATAGCCAGATCTTTATCATTCTTGACTGCATAAAAAGGGGGAAAATAAAAAATTTTTTTCTCTATGACCTTTTTTTAAATTCGTAACAAACTCGTCATGATAGCAAAAATCGAGGAAAATAAGAACCAGTTTGAAAGTTGTTGAACTCATCCACACATGGCATTATACCTGGCTCTTGGCAGCTTTGTTGGCAGGATACAGTTGAACAACCTGCTGGAAATCATCCCTTGCCTTGTCAAACTCCTTCATACCAAACAGTGCCTCTCCCCTTCGGAACAAAGCCTTCTCATTAGATGCATCCAACTCCAGAGCCTATAATCATTAACAGAGCATAATGAAATGCTTACAGTACTTACATCACAGCTGCCAACCATATAACAGACATTTGTAAAAACTATACTCAACTTAAAAATAATTAACTTTAAAAAACACCAAAAAGTCTTTAACCTGCTAAATACAGAATTAATTGTTGTCAAATGTCAAACAATAGATATTAAATACCTTGCCACAGTTCTCTAGGGCTTGGCTTGGCTCCTGTAGTTTAAGGTAGCACATGGCCAGGTTCAGGTTTGCTGCAAGCCGCAAAGCTTTTGCGATCTTCTCATCCTCCTCTGACAAACCAGATTCATTTTCCAGCCATGATACAATCCTTTTGTACTGCACTGACGCCTGCTTGTATTTCCCCTCCTGAAGCATATGAAATCAGTGCATGAGAAAACATGAAAAAGTAGACGTCTTAAACATTCTCTGTACAGCTATGTGCTTTGTAAATACCCCATTGCTCACCTTAAAATACTGTGTTCCCTTCTCTTTGACAATGCTGCTCTGTTCCAGCTTCTCTACTGTGTTCATCTCCCATGATTCCTTAGCCTAAAGAAAACAAAACACATTAAAATCACTTCTTAAAAAAGGGGGACATGTCGCTGTACACAACTAACATGTCATTTCTAAACTAAAGCCAAGTTGTGTTTGCAACTCAGCGACAAGATCTGTTTACCTTCTCAAAGGCCGCCAGCTTGATTTTGTATTGCAGTGTTGCTCCTCCAGGAATGTTATAATTTGCGTTGCCCGCATTCCCAAAGCCATATCTACAAAGCAAAGACACTTATCATTAATTACCTCCAGTGTAGTGTATAAATGCGATATAAACCAGTTTCCGTTTAACACAAAAACAGCATTGCCGTGTAATGTACTGTTTTCTAGAGTAATTGTGTAGCTTAGGTTCAAACGTATTTTCTTTTTTTTATCAGGTTGGCAAAATTTCAGTCTGGTTATCCTTTATTTTAAACACTATGATTGTTTTATTGCCCAATTCAACACACAACAGTTCAGCTTGAGAGATGTAAATAAACACATGACTGACCGGATAGAAGAAAAACATTGACTATTACGACACAAAACAATAAGCATTTCCCCGGTGCATGTGATCATACTTAGGCTTAATATGGAAGAGTGCCTCCTCTCCCTGCTCCATCGCCATCATAGCTTTCTCCACTCCAACTGGCAAGCCAAGACCCTCTCCATCTCCAATCTCAAACTTCAGCTCCCTCTCGTCAAATACACGTCCCTCATAGGAACCCTCCACAGTTACTGAAAGGGGTTGAAAAATGCTGGTTAGCTTCTGATACAAATCACTCTTGATTTAGCCACAAACTTGTTAGAATGCAGTAGATTGACAGCTGTTGGGAAGCGATAGCTGAAGGCTATGCATTGTAAATAAATTGCAGTAAAGTAATCCCACGATCTTACATAAGTGGTGTAAACTATTTAAAACAAACTAGCCCTTTAAATGATGCTAGTCAATATCAACAATACTAGTTGTATAAAGTTCAAATCTGTCAAATTTGAGCCCTGTGTAGGCTTTGCTTGAAAAAGAGAAAAAATGTGCTTCGCAAAGACCGTTTGCCAGTTGTACAGGAATCTGTCTTTACAGTGGAAGGGAGAGAGGGGTATTATTTTGAACTTCACAAGTTTTAGGATTCAACACAAAAGCATTTTTCTGAGTCGATGTATGCATTTAAGTCTAAAAACCTCTCCCCTACCAAAATGTAAAAGTGGTTGTGAACGTTTGTGGA
This sequence comes from Bovichtus diacanthus, assembly GCA_943590825.1. Taxonomy (NCBI): domain Eukaryota; kingdom Metazoa; phylum Chordata; class Actinopteri; order Perciformes; family Bovichtidae; genus Bovichtus; species Bovichtus diacanthus. The sequence goes on along the minus strand of CALSBV010012175.1, from coordinate 11,087,406 downwards.
ACAACAGTTATTAGCAGCTTTCATTCACACAAGGTAGGTGCAAGCTTTCATGCGAGGAGAAAAGAACCAGCAGTCCTCAAATAATCCTCTTCTCTAGTCCCCATCTATATGCTTATGTGTCATAAACACTAATTTTTTGCCAAAATATTACTTAAGGCTTTACCTCTGTGTCAATTCTTACATAGCACCATGTCCACTTTGTGAGCAGGTACATGCATCGTTTTGCATCTTGCTACAAGTACTGCAGAGATAGATGGAGAAGATGAAATACAAACCAGGAGGTCCAGTTTGAAGGCGCTACAGCAGTTTGTGGTTACTTAAGTAAGAATTGTATAATTCTTGAAAGATAATACCTTCAGTAAAAATCTGCTCTTCCAACTCAGTGAAATCAACATAAATTTAACCCGACTCAGGCCTCTGCTCTCCATAATGGATGCAACTAAAGATGTTGAACAGCTACCTTTCAAGCCTACAGCAGATCCTTAAAAAGGGCATTGAATTCATTGAAATAAGGCCTTGATTTGTATTAAAATGTCTCATACCAATCTTTCAAAAGTCTTAAAAATGCTAAGATATGGGAGGTAGGATTTTATTAATATTTGTTGTCTGACGTTGCATTGTAAACTCATCCAAATAATTAGTAACATCCATTTAAAAAAACAAAACAACATATGCCTCTCGCATCAACGTCATGCAGAACTGGACAGCAGGAACAATGCACATAAAATTGGTCTTCAACTTAATTCTGAGTGGGATTAAAAAGTCTTAAATCCAAAATGCCTTAAGCTGTAGGGTGTGTGCTTGATAGTCAGAAGACAACCTTTGGGTTCAATCAAACTTGAAATTAAATGTAGAAAATTGCATCCACTTATTAGCAGGTGCATTTTTTCCAATGTTATCAAAGAAATAGCTGTGTCTGGATTCGTTACCGTCAACAGAAGCGCCTTCGTTAGGCTTAGAATATCCCTGCCCTTTAGTGATAATGCGACGGATGATTCCTCCATCCTCTCCCTCAGTAATGTCCTCGCCTCGAAATTCAAACAGTTCCACCTAAAAGTGTGCAGATATGTAAATGAATATCCTCACACCCATAAAAAAGGATCATAGTATAGTGCATTGCATTTCAACAACAAACCAGGGAAAAAACTTTGAAATATGAAATGCATAATCAAAGTAACCTGATATCATAGACACTTACCTCAAAAACAAGAGTGGCATTGGGGGGTATCTTGGGTGGACTCCCTGCAGATCCATAGGCATACTCTGGCTTACAGATGAGCTGGCACAACTCACCCACTTTCATTGTGGCTATGCCGATGTCCCATGCCTTAATTACCTGACCTAAACACAAAGAAGACTGATTAACAACACTGGCTGTGCAAGAATGGCAGGTGAATGTTCATGTCTCTGTTAGATATGAAACCAACCTTTGCCCAACTCAAAGGAAAACTTCTCTCCTCTGTCTCTGCTTGAGTCGAAATGAGAACCATCAAGAAGTGTGCCCACATAATGTACAAACACCTTGTCACCGGTCATAGGCAGCTCTGTGCCTGTGCCTTCCCTTTTCACCAGCTGGAAAAACAGACAGCAAAATGAGAATTTATCATAAAACCAGTAGGGAATAAAAAACCACAACAACAACAATTCATCTCAGCAACGGACATGCAAGGCCAGCTCCACACATTTGTGAACCCACCCTGCAGTCTGGTACTTTGCATCATAAGAGACAAAGCTGCCAAATCCTTGTGAATGAACGTGAGCTGTAAACCCGTGCGTGAGTGAGTGTGTGCGCGCGTGCATGTGTGGATATTAAATGCCCCCATCAGCATTAGTAGTTTTAGCTGTAAGTATATCCAGGGCTGTAGATCCTTCTAGAAACGTGGACGGTTGAGATGACTAATTAATGTTACCCATGTTGACACCCTTGCAAGAAGTTAGCAATGAAATCAATTGTAGGAAACAGGATAAACATTGTAGCTCGCATAAGCTGTTTATTATTGACAGTGCACGTTAGCTTACGTTAGCCTATCCAAATGAGTAAACAAGCAGCCAACCAACCAACCAACCACTCAGCTAGCTGGATTAATATACAGAACACAAACACAATCCCTTACCTTTAAAACACCCCCTTCTTTCTTTGGTGTGATGTCCTCTCCCTCCATCGGGATGGTGTGTTGTCCTTCACTTGTCTGCTCCTCTGCAGTCATTGTCATGAAGCAGATTTCCCCCTCCTACTCTTCTGACCTGCACCACAATTCAAACTAAAACTGGCTAACAGTAGCGATGGCTAAAGCTAACTACTCCTCAAACCACGCCAAGTGAAGCAAGAAACAACCTGACTAACGTCAACGCTAGCTAGCTAACTAACGTTGGTTAATGCTTTGCCAGCCTTACTTACTTGCGAATGCTACTGTAAATAAAATACACGTTACAGCTTCCAGCTAGCTGCACTGAGACCGAGCTATCGTTGTGCACCAATCACACTTGTATCCGAGCAGAATACGAGCTTTCGGTAACGTTACTTCAGGTCCACGTTGTCTTGTCTGGCATCTGACAAGCGCTTATAAAAGAGCAGAGAATTTTCCAGACATTCTAGGAGGAACCAGGGGATGAACCCGCGTTGGTGGCGTTACTTTTACCTTAACGGAATCTGCCGGAAAGGCGGTGCACTTACAAAGTGCAGAGCAAATGTATCATTTACAGATATATACGTAGATAATTAAGAGTGAACTTAGTTCTAATATTATGTAATTACCAAACAGTCCCGCCTTAACGGCAAAAAAGACCATACATGTACATAGCCCCGTCCACGCAAGCACTACATAATAGTAAAACATGCACTCTTTGCCGTATCTTGCTCCCTATTGGTCAGATTCCTCTCTGTCTGTTGGCGCGGTTGTTGAATACCCGGGAGTTAAACATAATAACCTCTATGATAATAACACAAAGTAAAATCTCCCTTTTTAAGGATAACGTCATCATTCTGCGGGTAAGAAGCTGTTATATAGCAACCCTCTCTGTAAGATCACGATCAGCTGTAGATATAAGACGTCAGCTAATAATGTGATAGGTTACATGTTAGCTAGCTAAAGTGAAGTCGAGCCAGCTAAGTTAACGCCAATTTAACCTACGTCAGTGATAACGTTTCGGTTTCAAGGTAACTTAACAGCTGGAAGTGACAATGTTTAAATTCAAATGTTGGCTCCTTGACAAAACATGTAGAATAATTTGAAATATCTTAAGATAAATGATGATTAACGGCATTGTGGTACATTGCGCAAACTGAATCAGAAATTCGTCAGGACTTTGATAAGATTGATTGATCTGCACAAAAGCAGAATCCAATACAAAAGCAGAATTTGGCTGCTGTTCGTGTGATTCATTGTAGACACAACATCACTATCAGGGGTTGAGACTTGTAGCTAATACAGGCCAGTCTAAACACTCTGTGAAAGCTGTTCAGTTGATCATGGAGCTTCTTTGTTAACCCTTTATGTCATCTTCCAGAGAGATTCACGAGCATGGAGAATGGCAGGGCCCAATTTCCATTTCCCTACCAGCCCTACAACATCCAGGAACAGTTCATGCAAGCCCTGTACAGTGCACTTGACCAGGGCAAAGTTGGAATCTTTGAAAGTCCAACTGGGACGGTGTGTACGTGTGTATGTATATACGAAAGATTACAGCAGAAGCCATTAGATTTTATTCATAATTTTGTGTTTTAACCCAGGGCAAGTCTCTGAGTCTGATATGCGGAGCGCTGAGCTGGCTCACAGACGTTGAGGAGAAGAGGAGACAGGAGGCAGCTGCTCTTCTGCATGAAGGAGAAGCAGCTCTTTCCACTTCTGCTGCTCAGTCCTCCACTACCAGCTCCTCCGCAGAGCCGGACTGGATTACTGATTTTGTTCAAAAAAAGGCAGAACGTGATTTGGTTTCAAAGTTGAAGGTAAGAATGTCAATGTATTTCAGATGTGACCTTGACGTGGATCTCTGGGAATTTCGACTTGTCACCTGCTCAGCTTTTGAATATCACTGAATGTTTTTGTGTGCGTCAGGAGGAAGAATTGAAACGAAAGAAAAGGGAAGAACGATTAGAATTGATCAGAAATAACGTCCAACTAAAGTATACAATGAAAAGAAAAGTAAGTGACCTTGCACAGTGACATTTTAAAGAACCCAGGCATCAGAAATGTACCTAAAAATTACAATTACTGTGAGTCGAGTCTCTTCAACTCAATATATGAATGTCTGTAGAGCTGTGAAGATGAAGAGGCAATCAAATTGCTCCTGCTCAGTAAAGAGGAACAAACCGAGACACAAGGAGATCAAGAAGATGAGGAGCTTATTATTGCTGAATATGAGAGCGATGATGAGTCAAAGACCAGGAGCAGGTGAGGGCAGCCATTTATTTGGTTCTCAATAGTATCAAATGTTACATCACAGTGACAGACAATGACAGCAGGGTGCATTTGCTCTCATGCTCAGATTTTCTGGAGTTGAGGATGACGCAGACGACGAACTGGTTGAAGAACATGTTACTAAGGTGTGTGAGAGAGACATTTCACATTGTAACTGTAAGGATTCACACCGATGTACTACTACATAATAATAACAATAATAAGAGTGTCACACATTACCCTGAAGTGAGGCTGTATACATATGCATGTTTTGTAGATTTACTACTGCAGTCGCACTCACTCCCAGCTGGCCCAATTTGTCCATGAGGTTCAAAAAAGCCCCTTTAGCAAGGACATCAGTCTGGTCACACTGGGCTCACGGCAGGTATGTGTACACACACGCATATACACACAAAGACCAGTAACAGAGTTAGATTTAGTATATTTGGTTACATCTCATCCATTGTAATTATTTATATAGTTATGTGTTTAATTTGCCGTGAAAAGCTTCGCAAGTATGTTGTCTGATATAGGCTCCTAGGATAATCTACAGCAGTCATTCTGTTTTTCTACGTAGAATTAGGTTTCCAATAAAACAAATTCCAGAATTTTTTAAGTTTATTATACCTTTTAATACTTGTGTTTTTCTTATCAAAGGATAATTACAAAAAAAATTGATTACATACTAGAGATTTTAATTAAAATGCTATGGTGTTTAAAACAGTACATTACGTCTACATTTCTATCCAGAGCTTGGCTTTAAACAGAAACTGTTACTTGTATTAAATCAGTGAAGACATGATTATTAACCATGACATCTGACAGTATTTCCCCAGTAAACGTAAAACTGTTGGCGTTCCAGAATCTGTGCATCAACGATGAGGTGCGCCGCCTGGGCAGCATCCAGCGCATTAACGACCGCTGCATGGAGATGCAGAAAAACAAACATGGTGAGAGCCCCTCACAGGCCAAAACTACTGATCTGAAAGAACATTTCCAGATAACTTGAAGGTTGTAAGAGATTTCTTATTTTCACATTTTTATTTATCCTTTATTTGAACAAGGAGAGCTTCGTTGAGATAAAAAAAAAATGTCAAGAGTGTCCTGGTCCAAGATAAGCCAAGATGAGCAGCAATAACAAAGAGTTACTGACAAACAACATTAGACAGACAATACAGAACATGCAACAAATTAGAATTAAACAGAAATGCCATTATAGAATAATGAATAATATTTGTGCAATGCAATAAGATAACCCATAACCCAAGTCTTAATAAGATAAAAATAATCAACATCAGTTTTGCTTGCAACGCTGCCTGTTCTGCCATTTTGTAGAGAAGTCGCATGATGAAGAGGGTGTGAAACGTAAGCGAGGCCCAGCAAAGACTGTGTGTCCCTACACTAAAGCTTCAGCACTGCAGCAGATGAGGGACGGCGTTCTTGGGAAAGTGCACGATATAGAGCAGATGCTGAAGCTGGGCAGAGAGACACACTCATGTCCTTACTACGCCACACGCCTCTCTGTTCCCCCTGCACAGGTAACACCGTCCTCTTTGTACACGGTAATGAGACACATCCATCCCTGTGTCTCATCACTTTGGCTGCTAACATCACTCTCGTTTTTTCTTAATGATTTAATTATATGTGTTTATTCATCAACTTTTTGTAAGCAAATTGAAGTTTTAGTGTTAATATGCATGGTCTGTGTTTGTTGTGTCTGCATAGTTGGTGGTGTTGCCCTATCAGATGTTGCTTCATGAAGCTACAAGAAGGGCAGCAGGGGTCCAGCTGGAGGGGCAGGTAGGATTAGTTTCGATTCTATCGTGGATTTTTTTTCTCTTCAGCAATTGTCAGAATTATCATGGGAATCTAAAAAAAAAAAAAAAAAACCTTTTTAATATTTGAAATCCCTTATTGATGTTTAAAACACAATTTTCCTCAAGTAGTGTAACCTCTGGCACACAACAATAATATTTCTGCACATATAAGTAAAGGATGATTGTGGGGTATTTGAGACTGTTTCATCAATTTCAACAACTTGAAGTAGAATTTGAAATATACTGTATATGTATTTCTTTACAGGTGGTGATCATAGATGAAGCTCACAATCTTAGTGACACACTCTCCTGTATACACAGCGCAGAGCTCACTGGAGCGCAGGTAAACACATTCATACACATCACGTACAAAATGTAGGTTTAAATTAAGCATGTCCCGGCAACATACTAAATTGTGAATCTTTTCACAGCTTTGTCGTGCCCACTCGCAGCTCACCCAGTATGCCGACCGCTATAAGTGAGTACACACACTCACACACACAGACTCCCACGATGCACTCGTTCACAACTTCAATATTGTATCACCCTCCTGACTTGTTTATGTTTCTACCACATCAGGAGCAGGCTGAAGGCAAAGAACCTGATGTACATCAAACAGATTCTGTTTGTGATTGAGGGGCTTGTCCGGGTGCTGGGAGGTGAGTGTGTTTGGGCTGAAATTAGTTTTTGATTATAGATTATTGCCAGTCGGTAGGACGGGGATTTTGCTGGACATTTTCCAATTATGATGTACATGTCATCCTCGCAGGTAAGGTGGGGCAAAATCCACAGAGCCAGGCTACACAAACAGGTTAGTAAATAATACACACGCATAACACGCACTAAAATGCGTTTAAGAAGAAATTTCCAACCAGTCATGTTTCTTTATCTTTTAGGAACTGAAATGCTGACCATTAACAACTTTCTCTTCAAGGCTCAGATTGACAATATCAACTTGTTTAAGGTAGTTGAAAGTGTTTATAATGCTTCTTAACACCATTTCCAACCTGCAAACTCTGATTCTTTCATTGCCACTGTCATTGTCCCTTTAGTTACCGAGATACTTTGAGAAGAGCATGATCAGCAGAAAAGTAAGTTTAATACCTATGTCTGTATCGGTTAATGCCTCGTATAAATATTCAGTGATCCACTGTAAAATGGAATGAATCCCACACGTGTCTTCTCTCTGCAGCTGGGTGGCTTCGTGGAGAAGTACGCAGGATCAGGTGTGAGTCTGCACACTCAGAGCAGCTTCAACAAGGAGAACCGACGCACAGAGGGCTTAAACCGCTACCTTCAAACACTGCAGAGCAACCATGGAACTGCAGGTCAGCCAAGTCACCCACACATAAAAAATAAATAAATACAAAACACATTTTGGAGATGAATATCATCATTGCACACATATGGTAGCAACATGAAATCATTTATTTGAAAGAAATGGGATCCTATTCAGTCATGAGGAAAGCTTAAACTTTCTTCTGGAGAGACATCTAAAAACTTTACATGGAAAAAGTGCTTTTGCAGACAGAACCCACAATATACTGTAACTACTGAAAGAAAAATGTCCCACATTCCCTTGTTTGTAAATTGCACAGGCAAAAAAAGCCAGTTCTCACATTCTGCATTTTGCAATCAACAGACATCGAACAATGTAGCATTATAGTTTAGTTTATAGTTTAGTTTATTTGCGCATATATACGTACATAAAAAAAGACAGGAAAAAGTTAAGAAAAATTCAAAACAATGTGCAGGAGACGTTGGAAGCCAAAAATAGCTTATGAAGACACTTCCCCTATTAGATATTGATAGAAAATATAAAAATAATTAATACATATTAATATAAAAAGAAACTCGGATAAAAACAAAAGTTGCATAATTCATCAAAGTTTCAAGACAAAGCAGTAATAGATTGATAGAAATGTACATATTACCTATATGTACCGTATTTACCTAGAAGTTGATGTTTAAAGTTGAGATGCATTACAATGAAATCCACAAATTATTATAAATATTTGCTAATCAAAGTCCTGTTCAGGTGTTTTTTGAATAATGATGATGTAGATGTTGATTGCAGTGATGGATGTAGGTTGTTCCAAAGAGATGTTCCTCTGTATTTCAATGAATATTTAAGAATTTAGCAACAATGTAGCATTCCTGTAGTGTCGTTCATTTTGATTGATCTCTCTTCCGTCTGCTCCCATGTGTACAGTGTCGTCAGCAGACCAGCAGGGGTCAGAGGCAGAGAAAGTGCTGTCTGCATCTCCCATGATGCAGGTGGAGGGTTTCTTCATGGCTCTCACCAACAGCAACGCTGACGGCAGAGTGGTGGTGCACAGACAAGGTACCGTTTTAAAAACACAACTCCAAATAAATGGCGGTAATGAAATCAAAGTGTTATAAAATACCCCCCACTGTTTCATGCCCAGGTACTGTGTCAGAGAGCAGTGTCAAGTTCCTGCTGTTGAATCCAGCGGTCCACTTTGCCCAGGTGCTGAAGCAGTGCAGAGCAGTCATCATCGCAGGAGGAACCATGCAGCCTGTGAGTTATTTCAAACCCACTAAAAAGGAACAAAGCCTTTGCTGTGTAAGTTTTATCATTCTGAAAGATGTGATATGTAGGTTTCAGATTTCAAACAAGAGCTATTGTTTTCTGCCGGAGTGGGAGAGGAGCGCATCACTGAGTTTTCCTGTGGTGAGTGGCCCATTTTTATAACACGGAAGTACTTTGTGGAGTTTCTCTTTTTGTAGTGATGAGTTTATCAATATTTCCGTGTGTGGGAGTTTTTTGATGAATAATGTAATGCTTGACAAAAATCTCAAATAACAACCGATTTTAGCATGATGGCTAATTTTCTGTCGAGCTCAGAAGAATCATGTCATGAACTTGCACCTGGTTTGAGTTACAGTATGGAGGTGACAGATTATATTATAACTGACCAAGAAGGGATGATAAGAATGATGCCATCTTGTGAAGTAAACCATGAATTAATTGTCCACTTCAACAACATTTCTGTATCATAAGCCACCTAAACAATACACACATTTAAAAGACGTACTATGACTGTGTCCTCAGACTCAAGTTATCTTAGTTCACTATTTACACCAACAGATAAGTCTTCAGTCTTAGTTGCGTTGTGCTTCATTCATGTTATGTGCTGTCTGAACCCTATTGTATATGGATTGTTGTTTTTATTTGATCAGGTAAAAGTATTTCATATGTTTGTATTGTTATATTTAAATCAATAAAATCACTTTCTTTATTCCTGGTAACTTTGTCTGTAGGTCACGTAATTCCTCCCGAGAACATTCTTCCCCTCGTGTTGTGCAGTGGTCCATCTGGTCAGGAGCTGGATTTTACTTTCCAAAACAGAGACTCTCCACGCATGGTAACAGACACTATTTTTGTTTGTTTCTTGTTGTAATATTGATGAATAGAGGCCGCATTGTTTACACAAGCACTACTGCAAACGTGTGCCTGTTGACAGATGGACGAGACTGGCCGCATTCTCTCCAACATTTGTAACGTGGTCCCAGGCGGGGTCGTGTGCTTCTTCCCTTCTTACGAGTACTCGAGGCGGATCGTTTCTCACTGGGAGGCCAGCGGCGCTCTGACTCGTCTGGCCAACAAGAAGAAGGTACGTCACCCCTGGAAGCCGCCTTCGTCACGCCTTCGTTTTCAGGGTGGCACAATATTTTCGGGGGAAACGTTCTTGAAGGGAATTTTCCCAGCAGCCTCTAAGCAGCTATCGCACTTTACTTTCTCAGATCTTCCAGGAGCCAAAGAAAGCCAACCAGGTTGAACAGGTGCTGAGCGAGTTCTCCCGCTGTATCCAGGTAAAACTGTCACTGCTCAAACATCATCCTTCGTAAACCCCATAGATGATGCGTTCATCATGAGTGATTGCCTCTACGGTTACGTTACTATTGGCACGTCTCTTTTCCTTTTGTTAGAGGTGCGCTGCGGACGTCGGCGGGCTCACAGGAGCATTGCTGTTCTCTGTGGTCGGAGGAAAAATGAGTGAGGGCATCAACTTCTCCGATGACCTGGGCAGGTGTGTGCGCCATTCGTGAGCACATCGACAGCCGGCAGTTGCATACTGCATAAAGCACATGATACTGAATGCTCTTTTCTGTGTGCACGTGAGGACAGGTGTGTGGTGATGGTGGGAATGCCGTATCCCAACATCAAATCCCCAGAGCTGCAGGAGAAGATGTCCTATCTGGACAAACACCTGGTGAGACTCTTAACTGTCCTCCCTGCTTCCAGAAACCTACATAGCTAAACAAGCACAAGGTCACAGCATGTGTTGAGATGAAGCTCAACGTCGGTCTCGTCTCAGTTTTTTTTGTTTTTTTTTTAGCCTCACAGTGGAGGGAAGAGCCCTGGCCAAGCACTGATAGAAAACCACTGCATGAAGGCCGTCAATCAATCCATAGGTAACGATGCAATATATATATATTCATATTATTATTATTTTTTAACATCTGCCAACAAATACTTGAACTGTTTTGCTTTGTCTGTAGATGTTTGACAGATTATCTATAGAGTAAATGTGACAACATACCTTCATATACTTAAACTACTCACTCAACCTGTGCTAATTTGTAGTTCAAATTCAACAAAAATATTCTGAGAATATGTAGGTATGTTCATGAATTGCCACACATAATTTATAGATAATCTGATAAACATCTACAGACAAAACAGTTGAATCTCAACTAATAAGCTGCTGAAATGTTACATATACTCTATAAAGTATTTGTAGGCGGACTGTCCAAATAAAGTGTTACCTTTTGTTATTCCCATTATTGGTAAATTAGTATGATCAGTATTCAAATGCATTTGACTTCATCTGCCCAAAGGAAGAGCTATCCGTCACCGGGGCGACTATTCCTCCATCGTGCTGTGTGACAGACGTTACTCTCGACCTGCTACGCTCTCTAAACTTCCCACGTGGATCAAAGATCGCACCAGCTCACACAAAACTTTTGGCCCTGCTTTTGCTGCCTTACGGAAGGTGAGAAGCAAGCACGCTCATGTATACACACACACTCAAACCACTGTATTATGTTTAAAGAAAATTCATATGTCGTCTCTGTATATTCTTCTTTTGTAGTTCTTCCTGGAGAAGAAGCAGATGTAGTGTCTCCTACACTGGGCTAAAAGACATTTCCCTAGACCAAGGTTAGGAAGAACTTTGGGAAACAGCGGCCACTGTGCAAAAATGTTTCTAATAAAATATACTATATATTACTAAAATGTAATTAGAGGGCTTGTGTAATAAGTTCCTTATCACAAGATTGCCAAAGCCCTTTTATTTGTGTTTCCATTCTTGAACATTTTGAAGCCATCAGAACTCTGAGTGGAGTTCAAGGGTCAACCAGGAAGGCAGTTTCTTCAGTTTTCAGTAAATTATACTTCCTTTATTATACATTTCAAATCTTGCCTGTTTCTTGTGTTCTGATTTGGCTCGCTAACATCTCAGGTTTAGAGAAGTGAAGCCGAATTAGAGAATAATGAATACAAGTATATGATGTCACACTGCAAGGGACAAAGGGACATTTATCAGACTGACTCGGGTGCATCAGTCCTGCCATGTCTTTGAATTCAGCCAGGAACATTTTCAAGTTCAGTATGTTGAGATGAATTACTAATGCATGTATTACACAGATATCAAGCACAGCACCGGCATAGGAATCCATATAACTGATTTACCCTTGAAGAAGATATTAAATATTTAAAACATTCAACGTCAAGTGTTATATAATGCAAAAATTACGTTTTTTTAATGTTAAGATGTCAGAGAAGTGGTTCCATGATTTCAGTAAGTATTCTAATAATATCTGCTTGGTTAAATTTCTGAAAAAATGTTTTACAATGAATATGATTATCAATAAATTGTTTTATTATAAGAGATTTAGTGGTTTTAGTTTTTTTTTTTTTTTTTTTTAACCAATGCACTTCATTATGAAGCCAATTATTGGCCATTTTACATTGAAAGCTTCTGTTAGCAAGAGAACTTTTTATAATATTGTTAAGTCATCAGAGGACAATGTAAGTCCTTTTGTACACAAAATAATTTCAGACAATCGAATGCTTTCATTATCAGTGCTTCAAGTGTTCATGGTCCATCACGTTATGCTTCCCAGTCATCGTCGTCTGTTGTCGCATGGGGGGCAGGAAGTGGTGGGATGACATCTGACATCCTGGCAAATGCACCGCCGGCACCAGCAGGCGTGTCACCTGTCTCCCCGCCTGCTGGACCCTTACCAGATATGCCTACAGAGGGAACAGGACACAGTATTTACTGTATGCAGTTCCAACCACCTGCATCAGTATCATCTCTTTTGACATAAAAGGGATCCTCACCTTTCCTTCGCATGGCAAGTTTATTGAAGAGATCAGACATAAAGTCTCCACCACTAGCTGCCGCTCCCACTGCTGTGAGACAAAGACGGGGAGTTACTAAATAATCATACAACCAGTATATATATATATTTTTTTATTAGTAGAGCTGTGAAACATTTTTTTTACTCATGTCCCACTGCTGTACTTCAGAGTGGAGCACATAATTAAAGCAAGACGTGTTATCTAGTTAGTCGGTATAAGCAGCTCTCTCTAAATACGAAATGTTTGAAAAAGTTCATGACCTGGCCAGCCAACTGGAAATGAAGGCAAAGATATACCGACAAATTAAATTAAGACTGTGACCATGTCGACTATTTAATTAGGTTACCATTCATTAAGTTATGGTCACAAAGCCATGAACTTCGATGATAACCATATGAGATATATACACAAACGCTAACATGCTGACATCCACTGTGATACATTGAATAAACTCATGGGTGAACGCTAACTAGGGCCTGGTGCTTTGATTGCATGACCTTCTCATCATTGTTAAAGCTGCATCGCGTGTAGCAGTTAATTAAACATGAGCAGAACCACATCCCCACTCAAACAATCAGACACCTTGCTCTTGCTCCTTCTGTTTCTTCTTCTCCAACTTGCGCTCTTTAATGTTGCGCAACTTGGCTTTGCCGATGCCTCCGGCGTTGCGGATGGACTCCAGGAGATTGGCACGGCCGTCTGACGGCTCGACCACCTTGGAGGGAGCACCAGACACAGGGCCTGCAGAGAGCGGAGACAGTCAGGGGTAATTTGGGTTTAAGCCCATTGATGTCAAGGACAATCTGAAGTAAGAGATTGAATAGGTTTTGTGTGTGTGTGGGTGTGTGTGTGTGTGTAAAAAAACAAACAGGTTTTGGACCCTTTAATACATTGTCAATAGACAATTATCATATTGCAGTCTGTAGAGTGTAGATTGGAACAAACCTGAACTTGCCGCTTGAGAGACTTCTGTGGGGCTGTCAACAGGAGGAGGGGGGGGGGGAGGAGGAGGAGGGGGAGGAGGGGGGGGGGGGGGCGCCGGCAGGGGCGGGGGGGGTGGGAGCGGGCGGGGGGGGGGGGGGAGGTGGTGGAGGAGGTGGAACATTAAGTTGGAGCGGGAATCCTGAAAAAAGAAAGAGATGAAAAGTCTACATCAGCTTCCGAACACTAAACAGGAAGTAAGTATCTTAAACCACAATAAGATGGTGAAAAGTGTGTAGAATAAGGGAAGAGGTTTCACGCGCCTCACAAGGAGTTGCAGGCCCGGTGTTCGCAGAGTAGGACAATCGTGTATCGGGAGAGACTTTAATCTGTGTTCTGCAGTACACTTTAAACCAAGTGTCTGAAGTCTCTCTGTGTTTAAGTGTGTGTGTATATGTGTACCATGTACGTCGCTCTCCTCAGAGAAGGAAGGCAGATCCGGGATGTTGTGTGTGGGCCCTGATGGGGCAAAGCCCGGCCCGAGGTCTGCGCTGTAGGACAGGTCGTCTGCGATGCCTGGCAGGTCAGGAAGGTAGGATGGCACATCTATCTCAGGCACCCGGCCCAGGTCTGGCACATAGAAATAAGACTCTGCCGTCTATTAGAGAGAACAGATTACATAGAGACAACATTGGTCATTTAATGTATCATTACCAACAGTCAAATTAGAAATGTGTTTTGATTAGAAAAGGGTGTTTGAGGTACCTGTCTCTCCAGTTGCTCTCTCTTCGTGATGGACAACGGAGCGTCGAACGGCTTCTCTTCTTTTTCCGTCTCTAGTGTTGTGTGTGTTTTTGTCACTGCTCCCGCCAGAGGATCAAGGAACACATACTTCTTATATCTTTAAAAGCACACAAACCCAAAGACATGAAGAAAAGATTTAACTCTAACCCGTGTTTACGGTTAGCATCTGTGTCTGTGTGTTTGTGGACTCACAGGTTCTCTGTAGTATTAAAGAGCAACAGGGAGCTGACGGAGGAGATGTTGCGAGGAAGACTGCCCAGCCCCTCCTCCGTCTCATCCTCAGACTTCTTCTTCTTCCTCACACACACTGGGAAATACATCAATTTCTCCTGAAAGGAAGACATACATAGAGTGAGAGGCAGATCTGTAAAATGTCAACTAAATATTGAATAACACAAATCACAAATGCCACCAAAAGTGCTCAAGCACGCAGTTGCAGTTGCAGTTGCACGCACACAAGCGGGACTTCTGTGGGACATTGAATAATGCATTTCTGCACCCGAGAAAAATTGCCAGCAGTGTTTTCATTTAATTTCTCCCAGTTCTCTCTCTGACGAATACACACAAATACACAGACAAAAAAACAACACTAGACCAAGCAGACGTAGCAGAAAATATTCTGGTTTTAGTAAAGTTTTCTAAGATGGTAATGGAAAAACTGCGGTGTTCGCTATAAATAATGCAGGAGCCTGGGCTGAGCCGTGCATGCACACACACAGAAAGACGCAAAACCTCTTAGGAAAACACCATCACACATTTCACTTTTCTATGTCTATCTTGTTTTCACCTCGTTTTACCATCTTATCAAGCATCAACTTTGGAGCAAAAAAACGAGAAGCTAATATAAAATGTATCTGATGTGCCTTCCTCTGCCACATCTTTAGGCCTATAAAATAACCTGTATGGCCTGATGAATATACATCCAAAAAAAATGACATACCATGGGGCCCATTACGGCCAATGTAACATTTCATTAAGTGAATGTCAGTTGGTTATTTAAATCGGTGTGAAAAATTGAGACTTGCATGGATGAAAGCTCATCAGTGCTGGTTGAGTGATAAATTTGTATTTTTTTAATATGGATGCTGCCAATCATGAGACCATGATGTTCATGTAATGATTAGTTAGCGTAACAAAATAGCAGAAAATTTGGCATGCAGATAGTAACACAAAAATGTGAAGCATACTTTATAACAGGATTGTGTCATACATATATATATATATATATATATATATTTGTTTTTAAATTGTGGACCTGAAGGTCGGACAGCGAGGCTTCACCTCTTCTTTTTTTGAGTAGGCGGGTATTTATTCAAACTCAGATGATAGTGTTTCTTCATATTCAGAGGTCTTCAAAAGAACCTTGCCCACTGATAATTATCATGACATGTGACCAAAACCTGGCTCTCAAAGCATGTGCATGAATTATATGCATTTTAAGGTAAAATGTGGTTGAAAAGTATTTTTTTTTTTTCAAAAGAGCCATCCCTCTTTCGCTGCTGATCCAGGCCTGGGTCATATTAGGTTAAGCAAAACAGCAGGATGTCCTTCCCTGCCTCCCTGAAGGATCCTGAGGTGTTTGCATATTAAACAGGATATATAATACCTCCTCAGGGAGGCGTCCAGGAGACAGATCGCCTCAACTTGCTACTCAGAAGCACGTCCACTTCTCCTTCTGGATATCTGAGCTTTTAACCCTGCACCCAAGGTTGAGCTCAGGCACCCGGCGAAGGAGGGTCATTTAGGCTACTTCTTCATTCTTCTGGTCATTACTCTGAGCTCAGGATTATAGGTAATTAAAAATTATAGGTTTGGACGTAGGTTCAGTGTTTTACCTTCTGGCTCAGCTAATGCTTCACACCTTCATGACTGTGGATGCCCCAATGACAAGGGACATCGGAAACAGTGCCTGGGGACTGGCAGAAATAGGTGAGGAAAAAAAAGAGGACTGGAAATTATATTCCAATATCGAGGTATCACACTGCTCATCCTCCCCGGAAAATGATTATGCCAGGGGGCAGAAAAGAAGACCATGAATTGTGGAGGAGCAAGGTGGACTCTGTCCTGGTCATGGGACAGAGAACCGGCTCTTAACTCCTGACATAATGATGGGCATGTTTGCCCCTATAGTCAACATAAATATGGAGGAGTTGAGACTTCCACTCCGAGCTCTACTGTCCTCGTTTGACTAGAGTGAGAGCTGTGTCATAATTCTCAGCAGTAAGATAAAAGCCATGTAAATGGAAATTAATCATGCATCTATTTATCCCTTTTTTGAACCCGCAGTTTTAGCAGTGTCAGCTGTATAAAGAGGCCGTAACGCTATCAGGCTAGCACACACTTTATTCTCTTTTATATTAGTTATAGGACTATGGCTAGTGAGCTTCAGGACATTAGATGTAGAACACAGAAACCATGGCTCTCTTAACAAGTCACTATTGTTGCATTAGTTCCTTGTGTATCAGCATTTTAATGTATTTCTCTTACCTGCAAGGCCTTCTCATCAAAGGGTCGAAGTTTATTCTGTATCCTGTGTCGGGGGCGAGTTTGTGAGGAGGGGTCTGTGGCCTCAATAAAGATAGATGAGTAATCCTGAAGTCGATCCGGGGCTGGGTACTTGGCACTGGAGAAAACCTATACGCGCAAAAAAGAGCAGATCTAACATACAGACACAGTGTCTCTTTCATAGGTGCAATATAGAAAGTTGCCTGCCAAAGTGAAGGTGCTTTGTTACCTTGGTGGCCTTCTTACTGCCTTTGATTTTGTCGACACGGGCCTGAGCTAGTCTGATCCGGTCCGTGACGCTTTGCAGCTGGCGGCGGTTCTTCTCTACACTGTCAGACACCCTGGAAGCAGCACACACATACACACCAATGTGAAAATGGACATACACACATGGAGGAAAATATGTCTCAGACCATATTACACAATCAAATATGGAGCATAATTTGAGATACCCTAATCCATATTTCCTTCTTTGCAGGGCGCTGAATCCCAAGAATGAATTATTAAAATAATTGTAGACTTTAATAAAGATGAAAGTATCACACAGCTGTTTCTGCACACATCATCTTGCAAAAGGTTATATTGGCAAAACTATTTTGTTAATAAATGTCACTGTTTTCATGTAGTTGCAGGTTTTTTACTCCCTGGTAGTGTTAAAACTCACACTACTTTGTGGATTGTTTTAATTATTATCTAACTACAAAAGGAATAACTTGATAATAATTAATAGAATAACTGGTAGCCTGATACAAAAAAAACAGCCATGAACAGGAGCATAAGTTCTATAGAAAATGGATAAACAGAAAAAATAATTGTTCCAATAGTTGTAGCTCCACTATTTGTTTAATAATGATCTAATCTCTCAATAATTCAATTTGTTTTGTAATGCATTTAGTAAAATGTGAAAAGAAATGAAAAATATTTAATTTAATTAGAAGTTAACTAAAACACAGAGATAAGCAAGCAAAACTACTTAATATTTGTGAAGATGTAAACACTAAAAACAAAAACAATGTGTGTGTGTGAGTGCGTGTGTGCGTGTGTGTTTCTGGGCTTGCCTTCTGAAAATATCCGTAGAGATGGTTTCCAAGTAGAGTAATGCATCTGCTATCTGATGGACAGCCTCCTCTCTCCTCAGGTCTGGCTGGATGAGAGGCACTGAGTACACCTGGCCCTCCAGGCAGTGCTTCTGGGTCATCCTAAAAGACAACAACACAGATTAAAGTTGATAATCAAGAACAAGGACGTGTGCAGTGTGCACAGTCAAACTCTGATCTTGGCATTGGGATCAGTATGACATTATTCCAATAAATCCAACTTTGGATCGATCAGTGATAATAGAAAAAGTGGAGGAGAAAGTGTGGAAATGATAGTCAAAGAGTCAGTGGTGGAATGTAACCAAGTTCATTTACTCAAGTACTGTAATTAAGTACAAATTAAAGGTACTTGTCATTTACTTGAGTATTTCCAATTTACGCAACTTTAGACTCCACTTTCTACTCCACTACACATCAGAGGCAAATATTGTCCCTTTTACTTCACTACATTAATTTGACAGCTTTAGTTACTTTTAAGATTACAGTTTTGCATCCCCTTCCTGCCCAGTGAAAAGCATGTATCTCCAGCTATGTTAAGTTTGCATGTATGTGATAAAGTGAAGGATGAAGTGCTCCTTTGTGAGTTGAGAATATCATCCTGCTTCTTAAGCTAAATGAAATATTTTAAAACCCTCTTGGATCAGCTGGAAAATGCATCTTTTTGTGTGAGCTCATGAAAAAGGAAATGCGGTTCTCATAGGACACAATGCCGTTACAAACATATTATGATCTTATAAAATATGATGCATTGCTGTAAACTAAACTACCCAACAGTATATAAAGTAGTTAAAATTAGCATAACCATAAACATCTACAGTGGTAAAATGCAAGTGCAGCAGTAATATCAATCAAATACATACAATAGTAAAACAGTGACAGAAAACATTTTACGGCACAATGACTACTTTTACTTTAAGTACTGTAAGTACATTTAGCTGATAATACATGCTTACTCTTAATTAAATTAGCTTTTGAACGTAGGACTTTTACTCGTCGTGGAGTCTTTTCACAGTGTGGTATTAGTACTTTTACTGAAGTAAAGGATCTGAATACTTACTCTACCACTGGTGATGCTTTTTGTTAGATCCAACACAAGCAAAGCTGTCATAACGTTATTTAGTGGCAGTATCGTGAACTGGCCCACACTCCTCGACCTCATCTGACTCTCACATGACAATGCATGACAACCGCATCAACGTAACTATACAGCTATGAGACATTTGTTTCTGTTTCAACGTGTACAGTGGCTCAAGTTTATCCCCGTAGCTGTATATGGTCATATCAACAGCTAACAGCTAATCAACTTGCACTTATGCTGTTTACAACAAAGATATTCCACAAAATAACACTCTAACGTTATGTCAAATGAAAGCCTGTCTATGCTAAAGAAAGAATCGCCATGAGCCTTATATGTTACAAATGTAGGCGTATAAAAAAGATTATTCTTACCTGACCATGAGTGTTGTTTACTTATTTATAGTTACGGAATTGTTATAATAAGAAGCAGCTCGGCTATCGGTGCTAGCATCCGAGCCTATGATTAGCAAAACAACGGCTCTGTACTTCCGCATTCCTGTGACATGTGACCACGCCGAAGGTGCCTTCACGTTCTCTAGGAAATGTCTCCTTCGGACTCGAACGCACTTGAACGGCTTGACTTATCTGAGGTTTTGGCTAACGTTAGAGATATAAGACTTGGAAAACACACTTTCTCTTAAGATTAAGAGGAAAACAAGATAACAGTGAAACAGCAAGCATCAAGAAAATAATAATTATTATTTCCTTAGACTTTTTATGCGAAATGTTAAAACATATTTTAAGAGTGCAGTCTATAATAGTTCGAGTTGTAGAATTGGTCAATTATTTACCAGAAGAAAACAAAACTCAGATTTAAAATGCATCTTGTGCACTACACCCAGGCACAGGGGAGTATACTTGAACCTCCTTGTACAGCCTATAGGGTGCGTGCTTGCTCTGTAGTTTTCTCGTGGATGTGCGTAATGACGCATTGGTCCTCCAGCGCCTCTCATCCCCTCCTCCCCCCTGTCACATCTGGATCTGGCTCCTCTCATCAGCACCACTCAGCGCAGTGGGAGAGATAGAGAGAAAGAGAGAGAGAGAGGGAGGGAGGGAAACGACCGGAGAAGCGGAGGCTAGCTCGGTTGGTGCAGCTTCATCCACAACCGAGCAGAATCAAGGAGAGGAGAGCGGAAGGACATCTCACCTTCTCATCCGCACTCACGGATATTTTGCATCTCCTCTGGCCTCCATCCGTCAGTCCAGCTTTCTTTTTTCTTCAGCTTCTCTTCCCTCCTCTTGTCTTGGGTATGATGATGAGCTCCAGCCTGCTGGAAAACCCGGTGCAGGCGATTCTGTACCTGCGGGAACTCACCACCATCGTCCAGAACCAGCAGAGTCTCATCCAGACTCAGCGCTCCCGGATAGAGGAGCTTGACCGGCGGGTGGACGAGCTCATCGGCGAGAACAGGCACCTGCGGGACGTCAGGGTACAGCAGCAGCATCCTTACCATCACCACCATCACCATCATCACCCCGATCCCAGCTGCCTTCATCAACACCACCACCCTCAAGACCCCCAGCTCCACACTGGAGCGGGGTCTCTGACGGACCATGAGGCTGCACAGGTCGAGGTCGAGGCGGCTCTAGAGGTCCAGCCGTCGCCTCCCCAACCTATGGACCCGGGGGACATGCAGCTGGTCCCGGCCGACCCGTCCACGGTTTCCCCCGATGAAAGTGACCCAGAAAACGGCGGAAGTTTCCAAAGCTGCCGCTCTTTGGTTCCGATGACCCCCACAACCCTTTGTCGATCCCTGGCTAGGACATCAGAGTGAGTAGAGATTATATGGTTGTTTTCATGTGTGTGTGTCAATGTTAATGCTAAAACCTCCTGTGGTATTGAATTAGACTACCAGTATTGACCTAAAGCGTATAGAATGAATACATTTTTTGCCTGTCTTGAATTCTTTATTGTAGCCAATTTGTGTAGCATCCGTCTAAAACTGTATGATGTTGAGCGTGCACGCGCGCGTGCGGGTCCTGCAGATTGAGAGGCGTTTAATTAATGAAGAAGGCGCTTGCAGATTTCCAATTTTCAGCTGTGTGTCGCGACTGTGCCAGAAAAGGAAGACGTGGATTATTTAAATGAGAAACTGGATCACGATCACTGGATCATTACATAACAAACAGCTGTAGGCCTATACGTGTGTGCGTGTGTGTGTGTGTGTGTGTTGGAAATATACTTTGCACAGTGGTCGGTCAATTTCAGCTCGAGACAGGAGAGCAGCTGCACGTGCCATGATGAGACATGGCGTTGTCCAAGGTGCTGCTGGTTTCTCTCTTAATTACTGCATGGGATCTGTGAACTCTCATGGGACCTCTGGGTCTCTGATGTTGCTGTGTTAGATGAAACACACACACACACACACACACACACACACACACACCGAACCAGCACTCCCTGCTTGACACAAGAGCCTCATAGTACATCAGCACATCACCTAATGAGAGAAACCCCATCTTTTTCTCATTCTGTGTGCTGGCATGTGTATTCAGTTCATAAGTTCTATCCCAGCAGGAGTCCTGATTGGTCTCTCTGGGACTCCACCCCCACTGATGGGAGCAACACAGAGCAGAGAAGGAGTTGAGAGGAGCAGAGGAGTGCAGAAGGGGAGACATGTATATTAAAAAAAGGAGTTGTTGATATTGATCCTAGTGAATGATTCACCTAGCCACACTTCACATTTCCTCCTCTGGAGTTGTGTGTGTTTGCATATGTGTGTGTGTGAGCGTAAATACAATGCCTGTTGCTCTCTTTTATAGCTTTGCATGAAACCTGAGCCTGAGTTGTACCCTCTCGAGAGCTTACCCTGTGGCAACTATTTGTTATTAGTTTGACAGGAATCAGTGTAACACAACTGGTTCTTAATTTAAATTAGTTTAACTGGTGGGGAAGAAAATTACAATAAATTAATTGTTATTTTGAAAGCTGGAGGCAGAAAACAGCAGAGCCCTCCACCAGTTGATCAGGCAGCAGAGTTGGCTATTAAATTGCCTTCTTGTTCCCGCAGTTGCTGATTGTGTCCTTGAATGCAACCTTACATCCTAACCTGCCCAATGATTTTAAGATAACAAGTAGCTTAACACCTCATTTGTAGTTTGCTCTGCTTCTGGCAGGCCGGGCAAGTGAGGGGGAGTTCAGGCTTTGACTTGCATTTTTAGAGGATTCACCTTCCTGTCATTGCCTGCTGCAAGATCTGCAGATATGCGCTCAGCTTTTCCTGTTGTCAGTGACTTGTGTTTGTCAGCATGTTCCTGTGTTACAAACTGTATGTGTGTGTGTTTTTGGCCATATGTCGACGTTGGTGCATGTATAGGCACGCTTGCTTTCTTTCACACATCTTACATTTCACTCTATGCATTTATCTGAATGTTTATCTAACTCTATATAGAGCCCAGGTTTATTTGCCCTGCAGATATATGACTTGTGGGCTACGCAGGGTTGGCTGAGTGTGTTTGTGTATTGTTGTCAGTACATGTGTATGTGTCCTATTGGAGGGGGGTGGGGGGGTGGACAGGATCCTCTCCTCTGCTCATTCTCTGTCTCTCTCCAGCTGAGCCTCCTATCTGCCCCACTTAGCCCATGGAGCGAACGGTAATCAGCCATTCTCAGGAGAGAGAAAGGCAGAGAGATACAGTATAAAGAGAGCAAGATGCACGCTCTGTCGTTGTCTTTGATGGAACCCTTGGAGGTGTCGAGAGGAAGGAGCTTGAGGCTGACTTTGGAGTGGACCAGTGAAAGGGGAGGAGGCTGAGAGAGACAGAGAGTGAGAGAGGTACAGGGAGAGACCAAAACAGAGATGATAAAAAGGGTGCATTTGAGGTAGCTGTCTCCTCAGTTTATCTATCCTGCTGGTGGACAAATAGTTGGACAACAGAGAGACAGGCTGTGGCGCAGTGGAAGGTGCACACAATGTTCTGGCAACGCTTTGAGTCCAAATGGAGCTGATCCCTCTTTCCTTACATTCTCTACTGGATACTGGCTGATGAAAAGCATTGCGTTTAAAGTAATCTTACAAAATAGGACTGAGGAGAGGGATGGTGAGAGGGAGGACGGTGCAGAGAGAGAGGGAGAGAGAGAGGGAGAGAGAGAGACGGGGAGAGAGAGAGGGGGAGAAGAGAGAGAGAGAGAGAGAGAGAGAGAGAGAGAGAGAGAGAACATGGGCCGACAGCAGGAGACATGTACTGTTGAAATATTCACCTGTTCTCTTTGTACGCGGTGTTGGAGGCGGATGGCCGTTATGTGTGTGTCTTGTACAGACAGATGGATGGACCCGTTGAGTGTGTGTGTTTGTGTGCACGAGTACGAGCATGAGTGTGTGTGTGTGCGTGTGTGTGTGTGTGTGTGCTCAGGGACCCAAGCAGCTTCACCTCTTCCTCAGGGCTGAACTGTTTTATATTAGCCTGGCAAAATAATTCAGCTTCATACTGATTGGACAGAAATTGGATTTGCAAGTTCAGTGCTTTTAGCCTAAAATTTATTGTCCGATCTCCCTCCTCTGTCAACCAAGTTTACATCAAATAACACTTAGTTTGACCTTGTGACCCCCAAAACCTACAACACATAGAAGCTGAACTCCTGCTCATGTGTACTGAACAGATGTATGGGTTCAATTAGTGTGTGCCTAGAATATTATAAAGAGCAGAGGATTAGATTTAGGAGATGCATTTTTTTAAATATTTCAATGGATTTTTCTTTTTTAACGCCAAATAGTTAAGAAATTAATTCATCTCATACAAGAAACACCTTTGTGCACAGATCAAGAGACGAAAAAGTGAAATTGAAAAAGTAATAAATAAAATGTGGCATTATATTGACCTGCAGCTGAAGGTAACTACAGGGAATAAAACACTCATTGTTGTGCCATTGTTTATTGGACATTTAGTCTGTCTGCGTATTCTACAAACATTTAATATATGTTGACAAGCATGTTTGAAAAGGATCAGTAGGGCTCATGAGAATCTGACTGATTTCATTTGTTTTCTGGCTGGAGGAGGAAAGCACAACAAAGACAATTAGTGTGCTAAAAAACATAACAATCTAGAGCTTTTTGAAACTCCTGGGAGCTGTTAAAAGTAGTCAATAGCTTGTCTACTGAGAGAAAAACTGCAAATTTCTCAAGAATAATCAATCCAAATATTAATACATAAGCACTCGAGACCTGGGGCTCCAATGAGGCCCTCAAAGTTCTAACACCAGGGACAAGAACCATAGCAGAAGTTTTGCTAAATTGAGTACAAATGATTCATGTATGTACAGTATGTTTGCGTGCGTGTCGGTATGAGAGGTGTGAGTGGTGGGGTAGGTGTTAACGGTGTGTAACAGATGGAGGAGTATTATTCATGGAATCTAACTGGGAGGAGTGTTGATGAGAGATATATTAAAAACAAACAAACAAACATCAGCGTCGCTTTAAGTCTGTGGAAGTTGCCGTGAAAAGGTAGCTTTTTATAGCTCCGACTGTCACTACGAGCCTCGCACTGATTCTGACTGCCTGTCACTGTGGGTCTGTGTCACGAGCAATATGCTGAGCCCAGGTCAGAAGACAGTAGCGTAAATTCACTGTCAACTGAATTCTATCAGCTCATTGTGAAAGGACCTAATGTGACCCTCACTCACGCCCACACCTCCTAAAAGAAAAGACCTCAGAGATATCTTTTAAAGACACGATCATGCTTGCTTTTTTGTCTCTCGTCGTGGAAGGTTTCCTGCATCCGGAAGGTCAAAGTGTCGATCTGCACAACAACTAAAACATGATGTGTTTTTCTTTCCTTTTTTTGTTCTTTTCACTCTAAATTGCTCCAGATAAGAGCACCCGTGAAATGCCTAAAATATGAATGTAGATGTAAAATGTATGAGAGAGAAATGAGAGAGGCAAACTTAAGAGGAGACAGAGCAGGAAACAGAGCTCGAGTAACCATCTGTCCAGATTTGAGATCACAGATCTGTTGAATTGGAGGGCAAGGGGGCTTGAGCGAGCACATCCGGACACACAAACCGTAAATACTCATCCTCAATCCAAGCGTTCTCAGCCTTGAATTGACCTACATAGGGTATTTACACCGGGATCAGTGCCAATTTGTAAACAGAACCCATGGAAATAATCCAGAAGAGTCTAAAGAGAGCCTTGTCAGGGTCTTTGTGATGTTCGGCTAAGAATGAACATAACGAAGAATATGGAGACGAGGCAAACATCCAGGAACAGCCAATAACAACTGAATGACATTCTGTCCTTCCTATTCCGTCTGCTTCTCCTCTTTCCTCCCTCCTTTGCTCACCTCTCTTCCTCTCTTGTCTGCCCTTCAGGAGCGAGACCGTGCTGCATCAGTTTTGCTGCCCCGCCCCTGAACATCCAGAGGCTGACACCACCGGCACAGCCGGGTAAGACCAATTCACACACCAATCAAGGACAATTTTATGTTAGTCTCTGCAGTTTTTTGCTCCTACTGCGTGTTCTTTCAACCATTGAAAACTTCCTGTCTCTGTACACATACATTTGTGTCATCTAACCCAGTTATGTCCACACACTCAAGCTTTTAATCATGCTCGTTAGTGCGTGCACAGTACTGTATGCGAGTGTGAATTGGAATATTTATGGACGTGTGAAGCCGGGGGTAACAGTGAGAGAGTTAAACGCTCCGTACCAAACCTATAGATCTTCAGAGCCTCCAGGGTGATTCACATATAGAGAGACAGAGGGAGGGAGTGGGGGTCGTGTGGGAACTGATATTGGCACCATAGAATTGCCCATGGCAACCCCGTAATGACGCAACAGCTACCACTACCATAGTAACTGGAGGATAGAACTTTGAGGATCTACTGTAGCCACTTTAGCCGTCTGTTTCTGTGTGGGCAGTATGTTCATTATTTTTTTGTGCGGGGGTATGTGTGGAGGCATGACTTTTCACTTGGGGATGTTTTGGGTAAGCAAAGCTCCGTTGTAAAACTCTGAAAAGCTGATTTTGTCATGTTTTTCAATGATTACGATTTGCCCTCCCTCCTCCCATCGTTTCATCCTCTGCACTCTGTTCCTAAATCCAGTCTTTCCCAGTCACTTCTACTTTTCCTGTCTCTTCATCTGCTGTTATATCTTTCCCCCTGGTGCTGTTTGTTTCTGTATGCATCACTACTCATTATTTAACTGTGTGTTTATTTCTATCTCATCCCTCCTCATCAAGCCTCTCCGTCTGTCTGGAATCCCTCGCTTTTCTCTGATCTGATGATTTAGCTATCATCATCTACACCCACATAGTCCTGATTGGATGAGCTAATGGAACAGCGGCACTGGACACCGACCTGAGATGATGATCTGTATGGGAGCCGTGTAACACCGCGTTGCTCATTATTATCTTCACATTACGTTATGCGTGCCTAGTGGCTTCAAACCCGCACCACCTCTACACACATCCACTGAATCCATCAGAGCACGCAAACCTCCCAAGAGATGTCATGAGATCTGCCTCTAGTCTAACCTGCCGTGCCTTTTCTCTCCTGTGTGTGTGTGTGTGTGTTTTGCCTGGCTGTACAGTACTATAAGTCTCTAAAGAGACCTAGAAAGATGCAATTTAACAGATGTTCACATTTCTCTTCCACCATGACGTCACACATGTAGGCGGAGCAGGAGTGTGTGCTTGGTATGTTTGTTGCCGCTACGTATGTGAGCATGTGTGAGTGTGAGTGTGAGTGTGTGTATGTGTGGGGGGATAGAGAGAGACAGAGAGAGAAAGAGATAGAGTGAGAGGGTGGGTGGGGGTATAGCGGATATATCATTACAGAGGCTTTGCTGTCCAGATACATTAATAGCTCAACTCTTGCTTTTAAATCCTCTAATGTATTCTAATGTACTCTAATGCATTCTGATGCAGCACAAGGGCATAGCAGTATTTTAATAGAGTTTTTGATAGAGACAGCCTCCAGCATGCACACGGCAACACAGACCCTCTATAGCTTCCTGCTCCTCTCTGTTTCTATCGCAGCCTCTGGTTCCACTCTTTTCTTCCTATTTCTCTCTATTTTTGCGAACTTTATGTCATTTAAAGATATCACCAAGCCTCTCAGGCCCTATCTCTGTCTTATAGCCGGGGAACGCAAAATATTTGCTTTCACAGCAATCGAAGAAAACAAAGAGGAACTTTAGTGATGCACTCATTATTTAACCATGAGCAGGCTTTTTAGTCTCCCCAGTCCTGTTTAGCACTAGTCCCTTTCGTGTAAAAACTATTAGAGTAGGCATTATCTGGGTGGAAGAAAGATTGCACAAGCACACAACATCATGAACACACACACACACTAATAATTGCACTCCATTATAAAACCACTTAGGGTGTGATCATACCTCTATGCTTACATCAGTCCAGTGTTGCTGTATAAAAGTTGCTGAATAGCAGTGTTTTGTATCTTTTAGAGGCGGTGCGATGCCAGAGGCGTTGGCCACTACTCTGTTTTTTCTCTAAATTTGACCAAAATGACGAAGCTTAGGTTGTCCACAACATAACTTTGGTGAAAGGGCCATTTTCTGCTGTGTCATGGCAGTCATTTGCTTAGGTAAGCCTTACATGGCTTCAACAGAATTCCGATAATTCTGTCATTTAAAAGAACATTGTTTTATGTGTGGACAGGACCTGGGGTTATAAGAGGAGGACGCTCTACAAGCCTCCACAGTCAAATTAGTTTAGTTCTGTGTCAGATTCAGGCCAGATTCAAATATAACTTCTTTTTTTTTTTTTTTTTTTTGCTTGCATCTGCTGCTGTATTATAGAATTTTTTGTTTATTACATTTATTTATTTAATCAGGCAGTCTAATTTAGATAAAAATCTGTTTTCGAAGAGATCTATCCGTGAAGTCAGTTTTGTTTGATTTATTTCCCTACATTTTCTGCCAGTCATGTTTGTAGTTAAGGATACGATAGTCTGTCTCTGATCGTTGTGCATTGCTTCCACTGACTTATTCTCCTTTTATACTGTAATCATAGCAGCAGAATATAGGAAAAGGCTATACAATAATTATTTCACTTGTCTGTAAGTATGAACTTATACATTGTATCCCGACTTCCACTGAAATGTTCATCCAAATGATGTCATTGCCATGGAAACACATCAGCAGTCTCGTGCACAAAATTACCACTGATTTCCGTGGCAAAACATTGTTAGTGCGGCGAACACATTCGTATCTGCCAAGAGTGCAGTGCACCGCTTTGGCTGTGTGAAGTTGGCAATACCTAATGAAGACATCAAAGCATTGCTCTATAAATTAATCTTGTTAGGAGAGTGTAATGCACTATAAAGTGCCCTCAAAGATTCTCCCCTCAAGAGTCCAGTACCAAGATGAATCGAAAGGTTTTGAAAGCTGATCATCCAAGTAGAAAATAAGCAAAAAATTAAATTCATTTTTTATTTTTCAGACTTTTATCCAATATTTGCTTCTTTTTTGTGAAATACTATATACTATATAGTTTTACTTCAAACCTTGGAT
Source organism: Bovichtus diacanthus (assembly GCA_943590825.1). Lineage (NCBI taxonomy): Eukaryota > Metazoa > Chordata > Actinopteri > Perciformes > Bovichtidae > Bovichtus > Bovichtus diacanthus. Next base: position 11,058,921 of record CALSBV010012175.1, on the reverse strand, counting down.
TTAATTATTCATTACTCAAATATAAAAATCTGAGAAGAAAGAAAATCACTAATTGACTGAACTGCTCACAATTTATAGAGACGCAACCTGTGACGATGGATCACAAGGACATATTGCTTCGTATTAATGGATCATTAAATATTCACTGGCTCTATTGATTAATAGAAAAAATAATCAACATTTTTTGACAGTTGATTCATCATTTAGGTCATTTATTGATGGAAAAACGCTTACTATTCACTGTTTTCTGCTTCTCAAAATGTGGGGATTTGCAGCTTTTCTTCTTTGTTATATCTTTGGACATTGAATATCTTTGAGTTATGGACTGTTGGTTGGCCAAAACAAGTTATTTGAACATGACAACTTGGGCTCTGAGTAATTGATAATGAACATATTGAGGCTTGCAGTCCCACTATAGAGTAAACTAGTACATTTTAGTACGTATGAAATAATAAAGGAGTGAAGGAGGGAATGATTTTGGCCACAGCACAAGTCAATGGTATTTTTCTTCCTGGTCACATATCCAGAGTTTCCCTCTTGCAAAATGCATCGGAGCCACAAATATGACCAAATATGAACAGACACATAAACTCAGTCACCTTCGCCCTGAGCCATCACTCTCCACCTGCTGCTTCCCTCATGAACCTCTTCACACTCTGCTCAGCGGATGACCTGCTTCTGCAATAATGGCAGAGTTTTGAAGGTCAGCAGGGAGGACTGATAGCTTTCTGTTTCTTATTTCCGTGGCAGTGGACAGATGCTGAGCCTGGAGGATGGAACGTCCTCTGGTGGGGGACAGGAAGTGGAGGGGACCAAGAGAGAGGGACCAAGCGAATACGAGATCTCCCTGGAGAATAAAAACAAACAGGTATGTCTTTCGTGTGTGTGTGTGCGTGTGTGTGTGTGGGCCTGTAAGCACATGGTGGGGTGGAGTGAATGCTAACTCCTCTACCTGTTGTAGCATGAGAAGGTGTATGAAGGATGATCACTTGACATAGTGTCTTGCGTCGGAAAAAAAGATTCCTATTAAGATCTATTTCTGTCTGTGTTGACATGTTAAAGAACAGCAGCAATTTCCCTGCCACAGCGGCAGGAACGCAAAAGATGCTAGGTTGTCATGGTAACAGCTAATAACTGCTTCTGGCGGCTGGAGATGTCTTTATTTCTCATACCAAATTGCTGAAGGGTCTGCTGTTGCTACTGCTATTGCTGCTGCAGTGCGAATGTGTGTGTATATGAGTGTGTGTCTCCGTATGTGCGTGTGTGTACATGCGCTTTCTTTTTGGGAATGGTTGTGTGAGCAGACACACACACACACACACACACACAAAAACACACACACACAGGCACATGTGTGGCTGTCCTCCTTTTTCTCCGTCTCTATCTCTTCCTTCGTCGCCTCCCACTCCCTCTCCTTCGTCTCCCTTTTGCTGAAAATACAGGAGGGCAAATTTCTAGAGGAAGCTGAGATTTTGGGCTGAGCTGCTCTGCCAAACAAACGGAACAGAAATAGGCTTGTGCGGATGTTTACTTTTCTATTCATTTTCTCAAAATCACTTTTGTCACAGCCCATCCATCCTCCTTCCCATGGCCCTTCAGCCAGTATTAGCAGTTGAATGATGATAGATGATGTTTACTTTGGCTCTAATGCCATAAACCCTCACCGGTTTTAAAAGAGTGGACAGATAAGTAGGATGGATACTTCTAAAGAGTAAGGTATGAGTGTACATTTCATGGCTCAAATTATTTTGATCTTTTGTAGACATGGGCAAAAAAATGGCATCATGATATTTGCCTGCTGGTGGATGAATAAATATTTCTCAGTGGCTGCTGTGTGCTTTGCAATATGACTCTTGCAGTGTCTTCAGTGAGTTTCAGAGCCTTGTAAACATGTTTGATATTTAAACTCACTCCCCCTCACTCTCTTCCTATCCCCAGATAGAAGAGTTGGAGCAGAAATATGGAGGACATCTCATAGCGAGGCGGGCAGCTCGGCGTATTCAGACGGCCTTCCGTCAGTACCAGCTCAGCAAAAACTTCCAGAAGATCCGTAACTCTCTGTCAGAGAGCAAGTTGCCCCGCCGGATCTCTCTGCGTCATCCCAGCCCTTCAGGACGAAACCGGAACTCAACCCAGAGACACAGTTACAGTCTGCATCCGGGAGGAGGACAGATACCCTTACGCTCCAAAACTCCTCCTCCTCCCCCGTGTCGCTCCACTTCTCTGCCCCCTTCTCCTGCATCCGCCCCAGCAGCTGGTCCCTCTCCTGCCCCGGGCTCAGCCCCAACTCAAGCCCCTGGACAAACACTCACACAGCTGGAAGACTGCTTCTCTGACCAGGTGAGGGTTTTTTATTTCATGTTATTACAGCTCCCATAACTAGAATTAAAGTAGGGATGCAAAATGGTCCAAAGAATCAAGAAATAAGATTTCTTCTGAAATACCTAAACAACTTCCAAGGGAAAAAAGTTGTCTGTCCTCAAACTGAGAACCACCTGATTCAGCTGCATACTGCAGGAAGATGCGCAGAGACAAATGTCTGATGGATTGCCATGACATTTCTTAATCTTGAATGAATTTGGTTATCCCCTGACTTTTCGTAGTGCCATTGCCAGGTCAACATTTTAATTTGTCCAATCATACCTTCACCCAAGCAAAGACTCAGACCCTTTTTTCTTCACTTATCTGTTTAGACTATTCACCTGTTTAATAGGCAGTTTCATCTGAATGCCATGGTCTGCAACTGCAACTAGCAGTTTATCTTCTTCAGCCACAAATAAACAACCCCATGTGGTATCAGGAAACTTTCCACACATGAATCATGTCTCTTTACCTTATTATTCAGTGGTTTTGAGGTGTATTTTGTTATCATCACATTTGCAGCTTCATTCCTTGGCCCAGTCAATTGATGACGCCCTTCGTGGTTGGAGCTTGTCGGAAGGAGGAGACGGGAAGGGGCTACTGATGGACCCCGGGGCCCTTCGTGCAGCTGCTGAGAGTGCTTGTCTGCCCCGCAGTGCCAGCTCGCTGCTCATGGCCTTCAGAGACGTCACCGTTCACATAGACAGCAATAGCTCCTACACCATCTCCTCCGCCACCACCACCACAACCACCACCTCGCTGGGCAATGCAGGCGGGGGACAGCCAGGCAGCAGGAAGACTTCTGAGAGCGGGATGACTGGGGGAGGAGATGGCCAGTTTGCAGAGGAGCCAGAGTTTCCTGCACCTCCACCCAGTGAGGAGCTGGAAATGGCTGATACAGGATCCAGGAGGGGCTCTGAAGTTCCAGCTCTAGGAAGAGGAGGGATGGAGGGGGAGAGCGGCTCAGACAGACTGGGGTCCACGTCCACTTCTACCTCCACCTCTATCTCCACCTCAGCCCAGTCTAACCAGCAACCTGCTCAGATTTACACCCAGTACCAGCAGTACCACTACACTCATCCTCAGCAGATCCCTGGGGGGCCGAGCCCCGAGGCCCTGCAGGCCCTGGTCGTCTCTCTGCCCAGGGACCGCTGCCAGGATCCAGCCTCCTGCCGCTCGCCAACTCTATCCACAGACACACACCGCAAACGCCTCTACCGTATAGGACTCAACCTCTTCAATGTGTGAGTAGGCAACACTCACACATGCACACTGACACGCATAGGAAATGGCAAAAATATTCCTGCACCTCTGGCTAAAGGTTTAAAGTACACTTATTACTGTTTGTGTCTAACAAATCTCCAAGAGCCCAGCAAAACTGCTCTAAGCAGCTGCTCATTAGTGTTGGTGATTGTTGGGAGGAGCTGCGTGTTCAGTGCCATCTTGTGATGTCAATGAAAAGAAAAAAAAATAGAGAGGAGGGCGGGGGACGGAGAGAGAGAGAGAACGAGAGAGAGAGAGAGAGAGAGAGAGAGATAGAAAAGATGGAAAATCCAGTGGAAGAGGAAAGGCAGTCAAGGAGGTCATGAACAATATGAGAGCCTCTCAGTTTCTATAAATAGAGCCCACGGTTGGCCTGCACTTATTATTAGTTAATATAAATGAAAGTAAATTAACTCATGTGCATCAGTGACAGTGGGTCTGATCCAGAAGTCCGGAGCTAACAGCTTTTGCGCATGAATGCACGCTTCTTTTCACTTTTTCTCTTTGTGCTTCCTATTACACACACACACTCACTTTCCCTTCACACACACACACACACACACACACACACACACACTTTCTCTTAAATTCAGTGTTACACATTTTCTTTCTCGCTCAGACCCACACACCTGTCTGCTTGAACACACACACACACATTGCACATGCGCTGTTTAACTCTTAACACTATCTGCTTGTCTGCTGTTGGCTCCCTGCGGGCAGGAACCCAGAGAGAGGCATCCACTTCCTGATCACGCGTGGTTTTGTCCCGGACACGGCCATCGGAGTGGCTCACTTCCTGCTGCAGAGGAAGGGCCTGAGCAGACAGATGATTGGAGAGTTCTTGGGGAACAGCAAGCTGCAATTCAACAGAGATGTCCTCGAGTGAGTGCTCATTATTTATGCAGTATATGCCGACAAATACGCATCACACAAAGACATACACACATGTGTGGGTTTCCTGTAATGAATCCAGTCATCAAATTAAAATTTCTTTAAATTCCCTATTGAAGATCAAGATGAAGATCCACTCACTCGCTGTTTTTTTTTTTTTTTTTGCTTTTAACTGAATTTTATGGTCTTCATCAATCTAGTTTGCTCTGTTCTCATGGAGATTACTTCAGAATTCAGGATTTTTTGTAACTAGAGGCTTTATTAATGTTAATAAATGATGACTAATACTTTATGGATCAGTTATAAGACATTAATAGGGAACTGTAGCATTTTGTATTGCACTTCCATAAAGTTGGGGGACTATATGGTCAAACGGTCAAAGCAGCCGAGGCTGAGATATCCTGACTGTTGGTCCCTAACACAAATCATCCCCCAAAAAATGTTTGAACCTACACATTGCAAAATTCAATCTCCAAAGTGTCTCTTTGTTTGACTTTCTCTGGCTGGTAAATGGCCACATCTTTCACACTCCACTCTTCCAGTTTAAAACGCAGGCTTTCTATTAAAACCTCATAGTTTCCAAGCCCATGCCGAGAGGGATCATTTAGAAAGCTCCTGAAGAACCAGAGAAGTCATTATACAAGACAATTTTCCAGGCTGATTGGTAGCCCTCATGACAAGTAAACTGACCTTAATGTGTAAAAAGAACTCTCTACTATTTCTCTGTTGGACCTTATGAAAAAGGACTTCAGAGCATCTGGACCAAAATCAATTCATTTACATCTTATTAACATTTATAACTGCAGACTTGATTGATTCTAGTACCTTATCAATTACTTATTAACATTTATAGTTGTAGATTTGATTACTCATTACGAAGTGAGAAACTTTATTTGCTTTATTTAACTAAATGACTCCCTGTACTTGACACAAAAACCGTACCTTGAGGTCCATGTAGTAGCGATTCTGGGGCTTATACTTATATTTAAATTAGTACCAGGGTCAGAAATGAACTTTAAATGGTGTTGTTCTTTACAACAAAAAAAAAAAAAAAAAGAGGAGATAAAATATTAAATAAGAGTTTTGCTTGACTCTGACTTTAATGAATTCAGGTATTTTTTTAATATCTAAAATAGAAGAGCTATTGGAACCTAACCCAACATTTACACATAATAACACACACACACACACACACACACACACACACACACACACACACACTTGACATGAAGCACTTGCATGCATAAATGCAACACATCCATCAAAAAACACGCATTTACTTAATGCCTTCACACTCACCCTTTTTGCATCCAACCAGTGTAGACAGAGATCCAGGATAGAGAGGCTTTTTGCTGAGGTTGTTGCAGAGACTGTAGAAATAGGTCACTGCACTGAACACACACACACACACACACACACACGCACATGCACACGCACATGCACACGCACGCACAAACCCCTTGTTTTCTTTCACTCAGACACATGCACACACATGCATGGACACAAAACACGTACATGCACGTAAACGCACACGCACTTCCTCCATTGCTTCAGCCTGCCCTCAGCCTTTCATGTACCTCTCTCTTGCCCCCTCGCTCTTTGCATTTCATTATTTTGCCCTCTCATCTCTCTCTTTCCTTTCCTCTTATCTCCCACTGTCATCAGAGCCCATTGATGTTTCCACAAAGTGTGTGCGTGTGCGTGTGCAAACATGTTGTCTCTATGTGCGTCTTCCAGGTCAGTGGTTCGGTAATGGAGGTATGACTGTAAGATGAAGATTTGCCATCAGCACTTGGGTACTCATAATTTGCTGCACATGCACATGCACACGCTCGCACACACTCGCTCACTCACCTTCTCATACCAGTGACACACTGCAACTAAACCCAATCTCTCTCTCCTTTCTCTCTCGCTTTCTTTTTCCCCCCTCTCTCTGTCTGTCCCTTAATAGTTGTGTTGTGGATGAAATGGATTTCTCAGGCATGGAGCTCGACGAAGCCCTGAGAAAGTTCCAGGCTCATGTTCGCGTTCAGGGAGAAGCACAGAAAGTGGAGAGACTCATCGAAGCCTTTAGGTGAGACTGTCAACTCGCTCACAACCAGGCCTCGTTGACTAACGGGCTCTGGCTTCACTTTTTAACACAAATCAACACAACAACAGTCCATCACATGACTGAGCAGGGCTGGTAAGGGCACTCTGAACTTTTTGAAATGAATAGACCTTTTGCCTTTGGCCACCTATGCAAAACAAAAAAAACAATGACATGCAACCAAGCTCACATATTTGGAATAAAATAGAAGTATTTTTCTGGTCTCATCTCGCAGCCTTGGGGCAGCAGACATATCCAGAATGGCATACAAATACTGTAAAGACAAAGTGTTTAACTGGTTCTGCCAGCTCACTGCGGCAGGCTCTGATGAAACCAAAGCCATGTATAATTAACAAATTACACTGATTGTCTGTAACCTTTGACTAAACTCAACAGTGTTTGATTGTCAGCCAATCATAGTGGTGATCTGAGCTACAGGCAATCAGCGTGCGTTACATTGGGACAATAATAGATGCTCTATTGCATAGCTTTCTCCCCTGGCTGAAACTTTCTGGCCAAATATTCAGCCTCTCCAGGCTATTTGTATGTGCGTGACAGTTGCATGTCCATTTCCATCCAAAATTCACAAATGAATATGTAAGAGTGCATGTTTGGTTCTCATGAGGTTTTAGCCTGGGCTGGTTTTCAACTCATTTTGTCAGTGCTGACTTTTGCCCTCCAGTCACTAAAATTTATGAGCATATCTGCTGAAAAAGACTTAATTTTAATACAAAGAGGACCTTGAGAGACCCACTGTAGCTTGCACGCTGTCCTTTCGCAACAGGTTTTTATGATGCTATTTTACCTTCTGACTGAAAATGATTTGAGGTAAAAACAGACAAAAGTGACCAGACAAATAGGGGCTGCAATTGTTGCTTCATCCCCTGGCTAGCACTGTCCTTGAGATGTCCTGGTAATATCCAAAGATTGCTCCCAGGACTCAAAATCCAATAAAAATGTCCATCATTGTTTTCTATTTCAGAGTAATTGGTTGCATTGCCATTTACATTTAATCTCCCTCTGCTGATGTGCTGCTCTTTGCCTCAGGATTATCAACAGTGTCACCACCATGAGTTGAGCCACCTCCCCTTTGACCTCACTAACCAAGATGTCCTTCTGAATTTCACTACGTTGCTTGTGATGATCAACGTTAGGGGAGTGAAAATGTACAGCATGCTAATTGTCTACAAACACATGTCTGCATCCACAGTGGGGGGTATTTGTTTGTCTGAGCTGCTGACTTTGATTTAGTCTTTTTGTGGTCTTAAAGCTGAGAACTTTCAGACTGGCATTATTTGTTATTTTTTGTGAACAAATCCAATGAAAAAAAAAAAAAAGCCAACAATATTTTTGCCCGTTTCTCAGTACTTTCCAACTGTCTTCTCCTGTATTTTGCTCTCAGCCCCAAGCCCATTGATTCCTACTGAAGACTTAAACCTTTAACAAAACTAAGAATCTACAGTCAGGACAGTTTTTGACGAGTTTGGATTATGGTACTAGATGAAAAGTCAGAGGATCACAAAGTTACTACAAAATTAAACTTGACTTGACTACAATTCATTCTGAGGGGAACATGAATATCTAAACCATCCAGTTGTTTTTGAGACATTTCTATCAAAGTGGTGGACCGATCCTCAGATCAACATTGCTATCGCTAGAGCCACCAAGAAAGCATGACTGATAACAATGGGTGACAAATATATACATCAAAATAGACATTGTCCGGAGTGCTCGAAATTTTAAACAAGCGTAATGAAGGTGCTCTTTGGTAAGGAACACACAGGTCAAAAAGGAAGAAAGGCGTTAGGCAATCTTCTGCCAAAAAGTTAACGAGCCATTAATCAGATGGTTGTTTCACCGTGAAATTCTAAAAGCATAGCCAATGCTTTTTACATGTTGAAATAGAGCTGGCTTAACAACCCATGCGTACAGCACATACAGCCTTCTTCAGGCTATAGTTTATGTTTTTTTCTTCTATAAAACAGCTGGGCTCTATAGTTCTTAGCAAACGTTACTCAGACAAGAATAAGTAGCACAAATGTTAGGGACTATTTTCAGCCGCAGATTAATACACATGTGGTGCTCTCGTGAGTATTTACAGCAGCAGGACGGATTATGAAGGATTGACTCAAAATAAACTCCAGGTCCATCATAACGTTCATCATCATCACCAGGCCTATCTATTAAGAATGTGTGTTCTTACTCCAAGCAAGAAGTGGTGAGGGAAGAGAGGAAAAGGAGCAGTCATCATGACACTTCCTCTCTCTGCTTATGATTTGAGGGCCAATCAGAACACCCACAGCGGTCATCAGTTAATCACATCTCACTCAATCATACGTGCTGAGCCCCTAGGTGCAGATTACAAATTCATCAGTGATCTGAGACAACACTCTCTGCAGCTGGAGCTGTGTGTATAGGTCAGAAACGAGCAGGCTTTTATCGGGACAGAAAAACATCCGATGCCATGTCTGTTACGTAACCGTTGTTATGTCATCTGTTTGAAGCGTGTTGTACTCTTGTTGTCATGAGTAGTTCTTTTATACGAAGCGGTATTTGTGCCAGCTGGCATGCAACTTTCATATGCAGATATGAATATAAGAGATCGGGAGCTAGTGTTTAAATAAACTAGTTACGTAAGACGGAGATCCGCGCTTGAAAATGTGTGAATGAAGCACAAACACACACACACACATTGCCACAGTCTGCTTTATTTATTCACTCAGCTCACATATGCACTTACACATCCATGCACATGTCCATTAGCTTACATGCACACTCACACAGTAGATCTTTCCTTGCTTTCGGTCTTTGATGAATTTGCCGCAGAATTACATCAAGATGGCAAATGAGGAGGCTCGTGTATGTGCATATTATATCTGAAGCCGTGTTTTGCTTAGCAGGATCTATTCTCCCTCAAACAAAGGCATTGCTACTGAACTGGGCTGCAGTTGATTGATACCCTATGAGTAGTACTCTGGCCTTAGATCTTGTGTGGGGTCTGGGAAAAGGCTTTCTGGTTGTGCAGGTCTCAGATGTGGACTCTCGCTTGCATATGCTCTGACAACTACATAGTCCTCTGGAGCAAAGCAGCCCTCTCCATGTCTGCATCCTGCCTGGCTGCAGAGATAAAAGCCTCCCACCACTGAAATGGCCCACTGTGTAAGTGCAAGTGACAGTAAGAAAGATAGGGAGGGAGCTGTGGGGGAAGGAGGGGTGGAAGTGAGAGTTTGTGAAGCCTGTGGGCAGCGATGGAGCAAAGCAAGTCCAAATGCTGCATCTCTGGTAACAAAGCAGACTGGGCAGCGTTACCTCACCTAAGGCAGAGCCATTTTGTCAAACGTCTCCTGTCTCCTGTCAGTCTCATTTATGTTAGAGTGACTGCTCCTCTAAGTAGAAGTTACAGTCAGTCAGTCAGTCTTTGAGTCAGTCAAATTAGAAAATGATGCAGCTTGTATGCTGAGATATCAGCCATAAAATCGGTCTGAGTGTGTCCACCTCACCGCAGGAATAAGCAACTTTTGCGAAAGGTCATTCTTTATATTGCTTTTTTGTAACTTTGACAATTTGCACTGATCTCTCTTTAACGATACACTCCCTGATTTTGTTTGTTCGAGCTGAGAGGACATTTTGGGATTT